>JARDAA010000131.1:0-600000 GCA_029448695.1 Elsinoe perseae | reverse complement strand
GTCTATGCATAGAGACTAATCACATCCTTCTTCTTGCTCTGAACCTCCGCGATGGCATCCACATAATGCTCGTGACTGACCTTACTATGTCCTGCTCTCAGCGCAATCATACCCGCCTCCACACAAACAGCCTTCAGCATGGCACCGCCAAACTCGTCCGTACTCCTCGCCAACTCCATCCAGTTGATGCCTTCATCGACCGTCATCTTCCTCGAATGGATCCTTAAAATCTGTGCCCTGCTCTCCTCGTTCGGCAGAGGGAACTCGATCTTGCGATCCAGACGACCAGACCGTAGTAGCGCAGGGTCCAGCACATCGACGCGGTTCGTGGCAGCGAGCACTTTGATGCGCTCGTCCGACGCGAAACCGTCAAGCTGATTCAGCAGCTCCAACATGGTCCGCTGCACCTCGCGATCACCTGATTTGTCGCTGTCGAAACGCTTTGTACCAACGGCATCCAGCTCATCGATGAAGATGATGGAGGGCGCCTTCTCTTTTGCCAGCGCGAAGCAGTCGCGGACGAGCTTGGCGCCGTCGCCGATGAACATTTGGACGAGTTGTGGACCAGCGAGCTTAAGGAAAGTGGCTTCGGTTTGGGCAGCGCAGGCTCGGGCGAGGAGGGTTTTACCAGTACCTGGTGGTCCGTACATAAGTGCTCCTGTGTAAGGGTTAGTGGCATATTTGCAGTACTTCGTGGAACATCGTACCCTTTGGCGCCTTGATGCCAATCTTCTTAAAGCGCTCTGCCTCCTTCATCGGCCAAACCACTGCCTCTACCAGTTCCTCAATCTGCTTATCCAGACCTCCCACGTCGGTGTACTTTTCCGTCGGCTTCTCGTCCACCTCCATTGCCTTGACTCTGCTGTCGTACTCTGCCGGCAGTGTGTCCAAGATCAGATAGGAGTCCTTATTCACACCGATCAGGTCTCCCGGCTTGAGCTTCTCGTGATCTACCAATCCAATCAAGGGCAAGAATATCGTCTGACGAGTCGAAGTCTTGATGACAGCGCTCTTCCCTACTCTTGTCGCATCGAGATCGATGTTCGCTCCTTCCTCCGCCGCTTCAGCCGCGACGTCGAGGTCCAGAATCTCCACCACATTACCTACAAGGTACGGTAATTGCCTATTGTTCTCAATCTTGTCCAGGTTGTCCTTGATCTTCTCGTGCATGGCCTGTTTCTCGTGCGTCAGCCGTTGGAACTCGCTCCGCATGATGCGCGTGTCGTTCTCCAGCAGTCTACGCCGGTTGACGATGTCTCTTGTGCTGGAGTTGAGGATGTCCATGTCGATGAGGTCGTCTTCTTCTTTCTTCTCGGGCTTCTTGGAGTCAGCATCCGCCATCTCGGCGTCTCCTGACGATGGCTTCTTGGGGTCCTTGTCGCCATCGTCCTTGCCATCCCGGTCCATGTTTTCGAGATCTTCTAGGGTCGCCATTTTGGAGGATGTATGAGGTGGCTGTGGGGTTGGAGAGCTGTTTGACGGTCTGACTCGGACAGAGGGTATGCGAAGAGATGGCGGTGAAGAAGAGTGCAGATGAAAGGGCAAAATGGACAATGTGTTTAGAAATGGTGAGCTCAGGCAGCTCGTGATGATGAAGCTTCGATAAAGAGCCGACATGACTCGCAACTCCGATGAAGCTTAGTCAGGGGTCTCCTAGCTTCCGATTGCTCATGAGCTTCAGAATACTCGAATCCAATCATTACATGATCATGTGCTGTTATGTTCAAACCTTCTCACATCGTCAACATTGTGCCGGCTTTGGACTCTCCTGTTTATACGAGCAGCAGCCGACCATACATTCTTCAGTGTAGGGACTGCAAACGCATTTCTGTTACAAATGTATCTACAAAGCTATCAATATAAGCAGACGCCATGCTCGTCCAAATGCACGCTGATAGGGTGCAACGAAGCACATGCAATTCTCTTTCGTTCCCGGCCGTTAAGGTGTAAGTTCTTGATCAAGGTTTGTGATTTATCCGGAGACAGTAGCAGCAATGAGATCAGCATCAGAGTAGTTGGTAGTCTTGTACTTGGAAACGTAATCGTCATGGTTGACTGGAATGGTCAGCATTTGAAGCAGGGGAATCAATCACAGACTCACTATATCCTCCGCAGACACGACGCAAGCCGGTAAATTCGGAGCGACCATGAAGGAGACGCCAGTTGTCGAACACTAGGCCATGTCAGTGCATGATCGAGATGGGGAATATCGAAGACTTACACATAGGAGTACCAGGTTTGAGCTGGAACCAGTATTGATTTTCCTTCCTGTCGAGCAACTCTTGAAACTTGCTGGCGGCGTCGTACCAAAGGTCCATCTTGTCCATGGGTGCAGCCACGCCGGCACGGTCAGCATTGTTCCACCTGACTTGCAGTAGCTCGGTCTTCAGGTGATCATGTCGAAGTACAGGGACGGCGTCGCATGGCTGCATATTGACACCCTCGTTGCCTGTGGCATGGGCGTAAATGCCGTAGGTGGCAAGGGCTTGGTAGAGCTCAGGGGCTTCTTCGTACAGCTGACGAGCACAGCTGAAACCGTCGATGAACAGCGACTCACCGCCCTTGCCGTGCTCGTGAGAGAGGAGATGGAGCATTTGCAGACCGGCGCCGTCGGAAAAGTACGTCGTATCAGTGTGGGGTTCGAGAGCCTCGCTTGTGTAAGCAGTATCTGACAATGGTGAGATTGAATAGCTTCATCGCTTTGGTCAAACAACGACACAAACCTTTGGACATGAGATCTGAGGTCACGACGTGGAATCCGCCAAAGTGAGTCTCCCGGATAGGACCAATGTCCTTCAGCATAGCCTCGCTTGCTTCGGGAGTTGCTGGTGTGCCAGGAACAAAGCAGAAACCGTGGATGCGCTGACATAACGGTCAGCGACTACGTTACCAGGTGAAATTTTTGGACTCACGATCTTCTCCATAAGCTCACCGTACCGTCCGGCTTGGAGCTCGGAGTACTGCACCTCAGGAGGAGTCTGTCCAATGTCCGCGCCCCAGAGCCTCAATCTGCACCTCATGAGTCTTATGTTTGTGGGCGACAGTAATATTCACTCACGGTGTGTTGCCCCGACGAATTGCCTCGAGCTCTGGAGACTGCTTCCGGGTGATGAAGTTCTTGTCATAGATGCTGCGGTGACCATCATTCCACTCGACCTCAACGACGTTGGCGCCAGTGTCCACGTTGGCTTTGCGAATCCGAGGGGCGTTTGTCAAACCCTTGAGGTGGTTGACCTGGCGTTGTCGAGTCACCTGGTTCATGCAAATGCTGCATGGACAATGGTCTCTCAACCACCACTGGCTTCTGCAAGGAAAGGTTAGACAAGAACAGCGAGATTATCAGTGATATTCCTCACATGGCAGTGTTGGTATCGCTACCGAACTTGGAAAGGGCAAGGTTACTGCCGTCCCATGACAAGGTATGGTCGCTGCCGGACCGGAGGGGACCAAGGTTCGTGGCACGCCTTTCAAAAGGTGTCTGCTCGACGTTAGGGGGGCTATGGCACAAGGCGCTCTTGGGCTCGTCGACATACGTATTTACGAGACACTGGAGTGCGAAGGTCGCGTAGGGTCACAGCAGGTGACTGTGCAGGAGTAGCAGGAGATGATGAGGGTCGGTAGAGGTCAGAGAAGGTAGGGTCTTCTCTAGCGACGGCAAGCTCCTTCTTGACGGAAGCTTGGATGGATCGTCGCTGAACACCCTGAAGGAGTTGGTTGCGCAGGAGTGGAGCTCTCAGAATCTTGGTAGGGATCATATTGAAAGAATGATCAAGAAAGAGTGGATCTGTCGTCTGAGTCGCAGCAGGAGCAGGGTATCAACTTTAGATATATATATAAGTCGCCAAAAGAGACAGCGGGAACGATTCAAAGACTGACTTGTCGCGTCAAGGAATATCCGACAAGCTGCTCATGACCTCGAGTGCAGTTGATGGTCGTTCTGGATTGTCTGGAGATGGCGTCCTATTCCTCCCACCTGTTGCCTTGGAAGTGGATTTCTCCGCTTGGAACAGCAGGTCGGCGTCAACGAGCGTATCGGAATGGTGTGATGTGTCAAAATCGGACGTACGGATTAGGAGTAGTATAGTCTCGAGATGTACGTGAGAGTCTGGATCATTTGGCGTGAAGATGAATTTGCGGCTTGCCCCGCTGTTTGCCCTGTCCCCACGTCGAATGACGGCCTCGGTGAGAGGTTTCTTGGACCGCCGAACGGGCCGGTACTTGGGCAGGGTGCCCCTAATTGTGCTTGAAACGAGGCGGCGAGGCAGCGTTGGACCTGCTTGAGGCTCACATAGCCGAGGGATGCCGACGTATGGCGCGCATACGCGTGGGACAGACTTTCTATCACCAGCCGCCCACAAATTTCCTCCGCATTCGTATGTAAATTGACCTGGACAGTACTATCCCGTCGCTCTTCATCCTGACTTCAAGCCTGGTACGGAAGGTAATGGCAACGGTCCGATGCTCCTTCTTGGCTGCGAAATGGTCGATCCTATATCGAGCCCGCTACCACTGTCTCACCCACCCAAATCTGCAATAAGTACAAGTCTAGTCCACATGTACATGCAGGCACTTGTTAGGGCTAATGCATGAGGCTTGCAGCGATTTGAGACGGTGAGGCCATGGCATTGGAATTGCGATTATGTCCGGGTAGGATTACGTACGGTCGGATGGCCAGACTGTTCTTGTTCTGCCCAGCAAAGTACGCGACGTGCTGAGCCAATTGACTTTCAAGTTGTTGGCACTTGTAAACGAGTATGCATCTCAATGCATGTGCCAGATCTTGCAGCAGTCCTTCCGACGTGCATACTGCATGGCTTTAATGTAACAATGATGAGGTGGAATCTTTGATAGGCCGGCAGTTGATCGTGCATCTCGCCCGAGACTCGAGCTGATGTCCTGGAGGCCCGACGAGGATATCATGGGTCGGTGCTCGCTATCGACCGCAAAATGCAATGCTTGAGCTTATGCGAGGTTGACCGCATGTTGACAAGGTATTTGCATATATGAGCCGGGCTGTTTTTGCTGCCCCCACTTGAGGGATACATGGTCAGCTGGTTCATTGCTTGAGGAGAAGCTACCCATCGCGACTTCGGATGCAGAAAGAGCGAGAATAGTCCACCAGCAATGCCTCATCTTCTAGCCTACTTGTGTTTGAGACGCACTACCTCGAAGTCCGCACCACTTACATCAGTTAACAAGTTGTGATTATGCTCCACTTCGAAAGATCTGGCACACAGTCTCGAGTGGGTGGTTTTACACGTGTTTACCAGCGGCGCTGAGTCAGTTTGCGTTTTGCACCACAGCACCATCGCCTGTATGTTTGCCCAGTAACCTGTTCGTCATCCATCGCATGTCCTCTCTCGCTTTCGCTCGACCTTCGAATCGCCCGGGCGAGGCGTGGTTTCGTGTCGGTGTAGCCTCATCGTTCCCTGATATCCTCGCCGATACACGCATTGCCGACCGTCGGTCATGTGATGACACGTCGGTACCAGGATGCAAAGTATTCCATGTGCCCAGAGCAGACAGTGCTGCGGCATCCGAGGTAGCTTTGGACGATTGGAATGATCCAGCATTAAGTGGAGGAAGCACGAAGGATCAGGTCATGGTGTTCAAGTACAAGGGAAAGATGGTTGCTGTCAATCATGTACGTCGAAGCCCTGTCCTTTATTCCGCAGCAACCCATGCTGCTTCAGCGCGTTTGACGATAGCGCTACTTGGTCAACTCGAGCGATAACCCAAAGCATCTAACTATCTACAAGGAATGCCCACACTCGTCCTATCCACTGTCATCTGGGACGACGTTCGACATTGAAGATTTTGGCGTCGTGCTGAGCTCTGGCATTCAATGCCCAAAGCACGACTGGTCCTTCGACATGTTTACTGGTCGCTCGGACCGTGGCAGCTACAGATTGAACGTGTGGGAGGTGCAATTACGTCCTGTTGGGGAAGGGGAAGCAGAGGAGGTGTGGGTGCGGAGGAAGCAAAAGATTGGCTAGTGTCTTTGCAGAGAAATCGCACATTACCGTCGCATCCATTTGCGTAGTATCGTGTCTTGTAACTAACATACATCCATACGGCGGCCTGTCATTGTGGGATCAATCACCATGGTCACTATGGTCGTGTTCCTGAAAACACGATCAGAGACAGCATTTTCCCCATTCACCATGATCGGCACTAGCGCCCAATTAGGCAATTGGCTAACGGTAGCTTCTCCAAGGAACGAGCTCGATGCAAGTCGGTCCTCGAGTCGCAAAGAGGAATTGAGGGAAATAAATTGAAAAAGACTTAGCCTGATGTTGAATGATCGTCTTCAAAACCCACGCAGTCCATGCTGCGACATCAAAGCGTCTGTTCGTCCACAAAATGCGACGGGTGGTCAGGGCAGAGTGAGACCAGTGACGCGAGCTCTGAGCTCTCGCTGTCTCCAGCCCCCAAAACTGGTAGTCGCGGATCTCACAGACCCGATCGCATTCCCATTCCGAAGCACCTCACCTCTCCTCTTTCCCTCTTTCTCTCCTCAATCTACCACCCACAACACATTTCTTACCTCAAAACACAGTCAATCGCAGTCGCATAGCCATCGCGCAGCTCCTAGACTGCTCAAAACATCCACTGCCTTTGCGCATCGCTCAATAATCGCAACTCAACTCTTACGTCATCGTATCGACAGCAATGGCTGACAAGGAAATCAAGGAAGGCGACCAGGGTAAGTCTCCGGCTTCTGCTATACTGTCGCGACCAATTCGAGACTCGAAATACATTTCTGTAGCATCTCGCCGCGTTTGCGCGAGCTGCTTTGTAATGTCTTGGCAACCCTGCCGGAGCTGTTCCGTGCACGTGCCAATCACCTATATAAGAATAGTAACGTCCTGACTCAATCGCATAGTCTCCTGGCAATGGTCCGGCAGCCGTCCAGGTGGTAAAGTTGAGGAGGTCAAGGACAAGGGTGAAGTCTCCATGACCTCGCATCGCGGCAATGAGGTCAAGAAGAATGCTGAACCCGGCAACCCCGCCGTCAAGGTCAGCCGCTCCGGCAACGACGTTGTGAAGAAAGCCTCTGAGCTTGACGTCGAGAAGCCTGGCGACAAGCACGCCGAGAAGGCTGGTGAGCACAAGGAGGTGACCGAGGAGGACACCAAGAAGAGTGATGAGAAGAAGAACGACAAGGAGGATAAGAAGGACGATGATACCAAGGAGAACGGTGACGCCAAAGCCGGCGACAAGCGCTCTAAGGACGAGGCCGACAAGGACGAAGAGAAAGAGGAGAAAGAGGAGAAAGAGGAAGAGGACGATGCTGACGAGGAGGAGAAGGAAGATGAGGAGCCTGATGCTAAGAAGCAAAAGACCAACGGCTCTAAGAACTCCAAGACCAATGGCGACAGTAAGAAGGCTGGTCGCCCCAAGAAGAGCGACAGCACATCGTCAAAGACCAAGAAGGAGCCAAAGAAGGCCGCCACTGAATCTGGTGAGCCTCGCAGGTCTAGCCGCAACAAGGCATAGATGAGCAAACCTGCTTGTCAGTGTCAAGTGGACAGGCAATGTGGATGAGAAACTTGACCGGGCTTGGGGAGACTTGGATCGGCTGGTGATGAGTGAATGCTGGTACAAAAAGGAGTCTTTTGATTGAAAAGCTTGTGTACTGTACTTATTCAGGAACGGTGTGCAGACAGCGTGGTACTGCATATTTCCCGTCCGCAGCTTCGGATGGGTAGGATAGTCCCTTGAGCGAAATGGATCTTGTCAATGTTTTCCCTCATGATAACATTCGATGAAAGATCGCAGCGTATTTATAAAGTATGCATTTGGAGGTGTAGGCAAAAGTTCAACAAAAGTGCAGTGATGATTTAACAGTTGTCGGGCGAAGTCCGGAGTTTCTTGCCCAAACCTTTTAACAACGACCTCTTAAGAGCTCTCTTCTCGCAACTTGTATCAAGGACGTCGAACACTGGAGTTGCACACTATCCTACCTTTCCCTGGTCCAGTCTCATAGATCACTCCCCACGTGTTGGACTGGAGGCAAAACAACGATGGCCTGAATACCCATCAAACCTGATAGTCAACCCCGTTCGGCAGCTCTATACCCTCGCGGACAACGCACTTCTCGACCACCACTATGCCTCAAGTCAAGCGCATCACCAAGCAGCATGTCACAGACTGGGAAGCTGCCAAAAGCACACCACCAAAACCCTTTACGCCCGCAACTCAACGTCTTGCCCCCTTCCTCGAACACCTCGACCCTCAAAAAGTCTACATCACCCACATCGACCGCTTCCCCGCCGTGTTCAAGCGGCGCATATTCCTCGTCCCCGTCATACTGAACCTTAGCATCTTCCTCCTGCTAGCATGGCGCATCTACATTATCATCCCTTTCTACATGAACCTGCTCAACACCATCCTCGGCTACTCATCTCCTTTAACCGTCGATCGCTCACAACACACCACTCGCGCTCTTGTGTGGATAGTCTTCAAGCGCGCCCTGACGTTCGGTCTGGATTTCCTGCTGCTCCGCTTCATCCTACCCTGGCCATTGACATTCTTCCTCGAGCGCCCTGCTAACCCTGCTTTATGGCGATGGACGACCGGATTCCGGGACGACGAGATTGTGGTGCGCGAGTCGAGGCGCTGGGGCAGCAAGGAGCTCGTGCAGGGGAGCAAGGCTGGTGAGGAGAGCGCGTTCTGGAAGACGAGGGTTTTGACGGGCGTGGATCGGCATTACTGCAGGGAGAAGAGCGGGTACATGATGATGGGTAAGGACTGGGACTTGGATTTCTACGGGATGATCAAAGCGCATGCGTTCGTGGATAAGAAGAAGCTAGCGATTGGTGACTTTGAGAAGCAGGTGCTGGCACACAAGGAAGGGGTGGGGTGGATGGTGTGGAGAGTGCACGAGAAGGATAGGGATCAGGAAGAGGAGGAGCAGAGGAAGAAGATCGTGGCGCTGAAAGAGAGGCTGACGGGGATGGGCAAGGAAAGTCTCTTCTTTAGATGGATTGAGATTGTACAGTACGAAAGCAGTCAGCCTGGTGGGTTTGACAGGAAGAGACAGGAGCAGACAATGGAGAAGATCAAGGCCGAGTTCACTAAGCAGGGAGTCGACTTTGATCAGATCATCAAGGAGGTGGGCGGGCTTGACGGCACGCCTGGAATGTGAATATGTATAACATGGCATAATACGGACTTCTCTGAATCATACGTAAGTGCTCGCGTTACTTACCAGTAGTGCTCTTTGTTTCTTATATGCATTGCAGGATGGTTGACTGGTCACGCAATGAGTCCTTAGGCTCTTGTTGTGGCCATCATGTCACCGTCGATGATAGCTATGGCCGTCGCGTTGGCTCGACCGACCGGTTCTGCCATGCCTATTGCTGCACGTTTCATCTTATCATGGAGGATTTGCTCCATCGCTGGTTGAAACATGGTTTGTGCTGACTATGGCCCTGTTTCCATGGCCATTCTTGACTCTTCTACCCTCGCCAGGCCCCAGACTATCTGCTTTGATACGTCGCTCTGTCCATCTGCTGCGCTCATCCGGGTTGATATCTATGTACAAAACCTTGTGAATGGCTTATGCTATTCTATAATGCTTTCCCTACCGTTCACATTGAAGAGGCAACTGCCCCTTCCTGGCTTACTCACTACGATGGCCTCGCCAAGCTTCTCATCACTGATATCCGGGAAGCGCTTCTTGTAGAACTTCTCTGTCCATGCTGCTTTCACCTTCTCGACCTTGTCGGCAGGTACAAGGTGTACGCTGCAGCCACCCCAGCCGGCGCCAGTCAATCTACTGCCGACAGCACCGGCACTCCTGGCCAGAGCGCAGAGTTCGTCCAGCTCTGGACAGCTGCATTCGTACACATCCCTGCAGCTGTCCTGCGTCTGATTGAGCAAATCTCCAAGGTCTTTTAGCAGAGCCTTGCTGTCCTCATCCGTCTTCGGCGTTGACCCCTCAAGTAGTGCCAGAAAGTTCATGACTCTTAGTGCCTCCGAGAAGACATGCATCGCTCTTTGTCTCAGCTTGAACCTGTCGGCTCGCACCAGGAACTTGGTCATGTAGTTCTCCTCCAGCTTCTTAATCGGCGTGCCCAGAATGTCTGAAATCTGCTCCCTCGTGTACCCTTCTTCCTGTGGCAGATAGTCGTCCACTAATTTCAAGAGCTGCTCCAATCGTTGCTTTTCGCCTTCTGAACCCTCCGCCTGCTCCTTACCCTCGAAGAATGCATCGTGGAAAGTCCTCAATGCCATGCCCAACGGGCTCTTGTCCGTCTGCATCTTGTCTGCCACGCCTGTAATCTTGCCCAATACCAAGCTCGCTAGCGTACACTCCACTACCCTCAAATTGTAACACACCGGCGCGCTAACATGCTTGTCCGCCGCAACCAAACTTTGCGCAACAACAAATGTCAACGGCTCCTTGAGCTCCGGGAAACCCACTGCTCTCGCCTCTAGTCCAGGAACAAACTTGACATACAGCGCGCTACCCCTCTCCCCAAACACAGACGCACTTTGGTCCATGCCCCCAGAATTCACGCCCACCGACCTTTCCGACACCACCGCCGTCTCGACAAGCGCCTTCTTATCCACCTCACTCACCCCAGCGGCCTTGACCACCGCCAGCGCAGAAGCACATACGAACGCAGCGGACGAGCTCATCCCTCCACCAGCAGGGACCGTGCCAGTGGCGAGTACATCCAGATCAACACCCGCCAACTTCCGGTGATTGAGTTTTCCCAGCAACTCGATAGCGCCGCGCAGACCAGCCTTGAAGTAGTTGCTCCATTCAAGCTTGCTGGCATCGATCTCGACCGTGTCGTCCGATGAGAGCTCGAAGTCATGGGGTCTGAATTTCTCATTGTCGAGGTTGCGGAGACGAATGCGCACCGGACGAGAGGAGGACCCCGATTGAGGAGAGTTGGCGTTTGAGTGAGGAGTGAGAGAGACAGCGAGGAGCACGTCCTGCTCCACGGCCATCGGGATCACGGGGTAGAGACTGTAGTCGATGTGCTCTCCGATGAGGTTGACGCGGCCGGGCGAGCGGGAGATGAAGGTTGCGGGTTGGGAGAAGTGTCCTTTGAAGGTGCTGAGGAGCTTGCTCCATCGTTGCCGCTGGAAGGGGAGGGCGGAGGGGGGGTAGATCTCCGAGAGGGAGGGAGCGGTGGGGATGGTGGACATGGCGAAAGGGCGCTCTGCGGATGAACCTGATCCGGGTTGAGTATTCTGATGTTCGCCAGAAATGTCGAGCTCGGTACGGACAAAGTGACAGATAAGAAATTGGCGTGTCGTTTATTGCGAGTGATCTCGTGAGGTTTGCAACGCCCCGCAGATTTTGATGGTGGGTGATTCACCCCACCGGCACGTCTACCACTGTTTGGAGGATCTCAAAAAATGGTCTGGTAATCGTTCATACGTGCTATGCTCTTTGTCTACATTTTACAAGATGGTCTGTCTGCCTGTCGTACAATGTAACGCTTTCAAATGACCACCGATAGTATCCACACGAACTAAGTGACCGACTTTCCCTTAGGTCATAGAGTACTTCGGGCCTTCGCCTCCTTGCGGCGTCTTCCAGGTAATGTCTTGAGTTGGGACCTTGATGTCGCAAGTCTTGCAATGAATGCAGCTAAGTACTATGTCAGCACTGAGTTGCGTGGAATCATTGATGGGTCTGCACTTACTTTTGGGAGTTGATCTGGAATCTCACTCCCAGTGGCTTGCTCTCGTCCTCCACATACTCATACACGCCGGCAGGACAGAAGCGATTCTCTACACCCTTGAACTTCGGATATGCTTCCTGAGCGTGCTTGTCCCAGTCCTTGACATACAAGTGGCAAGGCTCGTCTTCCTCGTGGATGGTGCCTGTTCGGTTCACGCTGGTCAAAATATCGAAGCTGATCTTGTTGTCTGGCTTTGGATACTCGATCTTCTGGTGACTGTCCGCGGATTCGGTGGCAGCTGCGTCGGTGCCACCATGCTTGAAGGTCCATGGCTCCTTTCCTCGTAAGATGAATGCTTCGAGTCCAGAGTACATGACACCGCCATACAGACCTAACGGTGAATGGAAAGACGGTCGCATGTTGCGCACCTCCTTGAGCTCCTTCCAGATGGAGGATGATCGGAGCTTGTCCTCATAGTCGTAGAGGAAGACTGAGCTCTCCTTATCACTCTCCGCGAGCGCAGTGTATGCTGCTTCAGCCGCGAGCATCCCTGAGCGCATCGCCGTGTGTGTGCCCTTGATCTTGGGTACGTTCAGGAAGCCAGCAGTATCTCCGATGAGTGCGCCGCCAGGGAAAGCGCATTTGGGTATGGACTGGAAACCGCCCTCGTTGAGCGCTCGAGCAGCGTAAGAAAGGACCTTGCCACCTTCAAGATACTGTGAGTACATTGGATGATGCTTCATCTTCTGAAATTCTCCATACGGCGCCAGCCAGGGGTTCTTGTAGTCCAGACCAACAACCAGTCCAATAGATACCAGGTTTCCGCCAAAGTGATACATCCATCCGCCACCATAGACATCCTTGGGCAGGGGATAACCCATCGAGTGTGCCACAAGACCCTTCTGCCATTTTGCGGGGTCAATCTCCCAGACCTCCTTAATGCCAATACCATACGTTTGTGGCTCGCTGTCCCTTCGCAGATCGTACTTTTTGATGACTTGCTTCGTCAGACTACCGTGACAGCCTTCCCCGAGCAGTGTAACTCGAGCATGGAATTCCATCCCACGCTCGAACGAGTCCTTTGGCTTGCCGTCCCGTCCAACACCAAGATCATTGGTCGCTACACCTTTCACAGATCCGTCAGGGGTGTAAAGTACTTCCGATGCAGCGAAGCCTGGATAGATCTCCACTCCAATTTCCTCTGCCCTCTCGCCCAACCATTTTGTGAATTGATTCAGTGAGATGATGTAGTTTCCATGATTATTCATCTGTGGTGGCGTCGGTAACCACACTGCCCTGTTCTTGGTGAGAAAGCGCATACGATCCTCAGTTGCTGGTGTGATGTTCTCGAATCTATTCGGGTTGTCCTCGCTGTTCCAATCCGGCAGCAGCTCATTGAGCGCAGATGGTTCCACTACGTTGCCAGAAACGATGTGATCGCCCAGCTCGCCAGCTTTCTCTAAGAGTAGCACTCGGAAGTCATCATTGCCAGCATCGTTGGCGAGCTGCTTCAGTCGAATGGCAGCACTAAGACCAGCAGGACCTCCACCTACGATACAGACATCCACCTGGTCGCTCTCTCGTTCAATCGAGTTCGGATCAAAAGTATCATCCACTGATGCCAGTCTCCGCCTGCTTGATGGTGTAAAAGCTCTCCTCTGCCCAGCTCTTATTACTGCCGGTCGAAATGTCTGTGTTGATTGGAGTCGTGCATGAACGCCACTGACGGCACTCGGCCGGTTGCAGCGTAAAGCTACAGGTCGCGCGGATTGCCGGAGTGTCTGCAAGAGACGAGCTGTGTTTGCTCTGGCCGTCATCATTGTCCTCCAAGCCTACTCAAACCAGGTGATCAGATTTGCGGGCAGTGGGCTGGGCAAAGCGGACTGTGTAAGGAGAACGTCGAGGAGTCAAATAAATCGATTAGCTGTCCCCACACAAGGCCGATGCAATGCGGCCCTCGGCAGCATGTGAGAAGTCAATTACTGAGGCTCTTCCCCTGACTTGTGATTGGCGGGATCCTCCCGCCGCGCACGAGCCCAACTTCTCCAGCTTCCTGTCGCGAGAGCTTTCCAGTTTTTCATCACGTCCTACTCTTCTTCACTACTTCAGTCACTCACCAATCCGCATTTCTTTGGCACCGCGTCTAGCACTTCTACCGTTGTACGGCTCAATTCTCTTTGACAGACCGGGTATTGGACATCTGAGTCGCTCAGTGACTGGCAGGACGCCAGACCCTCAAGCATGGGTGACGTCTCTGCGACCAGGCTCTACTTGGGCAACCTCCCCCGTAACGGTATGCTTCACTTCTGATCTTGGAATGAGGACTTTTTTTCTTGCACACTACGGCCATCGTCTGGACTGGCGCTCCATTGGATTCCCACACCATGGTTCAGCTTGACCCGGAACACATTGGACTGACTGGAATACCTAGCCACAAAACAGGATGTCGCGAACCACTTCGCTACCCATGGTACCGGAGAGATCGTTGAGATCAAGCTCATGAACGGCTTCGGGTTCGTGGAATACAAGGATTCTATGGACGCTCGTGATGTCGTCCCTGGTGAGCCTCATCCCTGTACTATAGACTCTCCTCACAGTCGGCTGACACTTACTGACTTGGAACAGCATTCCGTACGTACCCCTGAGCACGAACCTCGTGCATAACTCTCATAAGAAGACAGATGGATCAGACTTTATGGGTGAGCGTCTGGTGGTACAATTCGCTCGCGGCGGGAACAAACCTACCCGCGACTTTGACGGACCATCTCACAGGGCTCCACCTCGGCCGCGTCGTACTGTACACCGTATGACCATCACCGGGCTACCTCCCGAGACCAGCTGGCAGGTGAGTCTAAGATGCCTCTATCAATGTCACACATCGCATCATTGTACCGTCCACACAAGCTGTCACCAAAACCTGCGGGTTTGGTCGTATAACAGATCGCACTTTCCTAATTCCTTTCCGCACTGATAGTATCTTGAGCAACAGACTGATTCTGCATAGGATCTCAAGGATTTTGCCCGTCAACCAGGACTGGACGTAGTCTATTCCGAAGTTGGCCGGGATCGTGAGAACCCCAACAGTGCTAGGGGTTTCGTGGAATATGAGACTGCCGATGATCTCGCGTCCGCTGTGGAAAAGCTAGATCAAAGCGACTTCAAGGGTGGACCAGTGAGTTGCATCTCGGACCCTCAATCAGAGATTCCCCGTGGCCCGCCACCACCTCCGCGCGATCGTTTCCGTTCTCGCTCGCCGCCACCTCGCCGCGGCTACGGAGGACCACCTCCTGATGACTACTACTACGATCGCCGTCCACCACCTCGCGGTTACAGCCCTCGCCGCGATGACTACCGCCGTCGCACGCCACCTCGCGACTACTACTACGACCGTCGCGCTCCCGATCCATACCCACCTCGTTCACCTCCTCGCGCTCGTGGACCACCTCCAGTTGACGACTACCCTCCGCCGGCTCGTGGTGGCAGATATCCGCCAGATGACCCGTACGCGGCTCCACCTCCCCCACGCGGTGGTCGCTACCCTCCTGACGACCCGTACGCCAATGGACATGGTCGTGAGCCGTACGGCGGCCCTCCACGCAGTCCTCCGCGCAGAGATCGTGGATACGGTGGAGGTGGCGGAGGAGGAGGTGGAGGTGGAGGATACGATCGCCGGGACTACTGGTGAATACCACTCCTTTTCATGAGGAGCAAGAGCTCCCGCTTACCTTGATAGAAAACCCCGCAACATCATCAGCATCAGTTACGGTGACAGCAATAGGTCCAAGAGGTTGTGAAGGATGACTCCTCCGAACAGCAATAGGCGCAAGTGTATAGCACAGTCTCTTGCTCCATAGGGCACGTTCTGAACATGCGTACGATGAGCAGTCTACGTTTGAGGTATAGAGTTATGCCATGATAGTCGCTTTTCATTCACAACGTCCGCGACAATGATCTCCGGCGGTTGTTCTTGGTCCACAGAGGACCCTAAAAAGTAGCTGTACAATATCAGAAATCAAATTCAATTTACCAGCTTCCCTCCTCCCTCCTTCTCCTCAGCAGGCAACACTCTCACCGGACGTCCCACCTTCCCCTCCGCTCCCTTGACGCCGATCTCCACTCTGAACTGCCCTAGCGTCTTGACCCTATCCGCATCTCCCTCGACATCCACAAACCTTACATCCTCCTCCCCAACGACAATTCTACTCGCCTCCTCGTTCTCCCCTAATGCATCCCTGAGTCGCTGCACCACGTCCGCAACAGAAACGGATCCAAAAATGCTTCTACTCCCTTCCTGCACCTGCCGTCGAAAGTCCATCCTACTCGGCACCAGCACGCCCAGTAATTCCAGCGCCCGCTTGGGCGGCACCGTCCTCAGCGCAGGTTTCGTCTCTTGCGCCCCCGCGTCGGTTTCTGACGAGGACGAAGTGAGCGAGCCACCAGCGCGCACGGCCGCGTCGATCTGTGCCTGTCGTCGCTTGCTCGTCCCCCGGGAAGAGAGCTGGTCCGCCATGAAGAGCACGTCGCGCTGTACGGAGACGTTTCTGGTCGTGACGGAGCGTGATTCTGCGGGTGACAGGTACGAGGCGATGCTGAGCGGGGACCAGGTGTTGCGCATGTGGCCTTGGGAAATGGGGACGTAGGAGCCTGAGGAAGTGTCAGTATCGTGCATGTATAGAGTGCAGACTTGTGGCAATGGGAGTGGCAGCGGTGATGAGAGGTGTAGGGAAGTACCTTTTCGTCCGAAACCAGGCACGTCTCGGTTTAGGCGCACTGTGATGTGGTCGGGTCCTTTGACGGAGCGCTTTTTGCTGGATTTATGCCGGGTTTGTTGCGTCCATGGCTGGGTGGGAGGGGTCGAGAAGGAGGCGAAGATGCGACGCGTGCAGGACGAGCAGACTGGCGTCCGCATTGGGGTCGTGAGAAGCGGCATCGTTCCTGGTATGGTGAGGTGACCTTGTGAGGTAATAAGTACTGGCGGAGTGTCAATATGGATTTTTGGTGACCCTAACCCTAGTACGACCTAGCACTGGAGCGTGTTAAGCCGGGCGATTGACAATAGATATGCACCTTCCAACCTGGTGAAAAACAGGCAGTAGACTAATTTGTGATCTTTCATACGTTCGGATCAGGCACTAAGAATACAGGAGGGTATCAACCCCGGTCCGCACTCACGAGGATCCTGTCGCCCTCCTTCGCACCTTGAACGCCGTCGCTGATGCATAATCAATCATAGTGAACGTGAAGCCGCTTTCCCCCTTTCACTCTTCCACCTCTCCTTCTTCACTAGCGTCATCCTTTTCCTGATTTTGGCTGTTCTTGCCGTTCACGCCGCCATTGCCATTTACATGCGCTCCGATTTTCCTCTTCTTGCTCTCCCGGTCGCCGTTCACCTCATCCTCCCTCGCCCGCTTCACGCTTCCCGCACTCGCGGTACTTCCTCTGCGCTCAAAGTCCGGGACCAAAGCTACCGGACTACCGATCCCCTGCGCAGCTTCAGCATCGTCTTCTCTCAGCCTGGTGCGGTCCCACGGGGTGTCGTCCCCTTCCGCCGAGGACCCATCCAATTCGGTGAAGAGACCTACGTAGATGCTTGCGTTGCCCGCTCCTCCTGTCACTGCCGTGCCGTCGCCTTTTTGCGGCGGTGTTTCGTAATTTTGGCTCATATAATTCGCCGCTTTCACCATTTTGTGTAAGCGCACGCCTTGTTCCTCCCACCATGGTCGCGTGTGTGTGTCGGGAAGCTTAACCCCGCAGAGACGCGCGCCGGCATACAGGGCTGCTGCTGCAATGGTGCGGCTTGTGCAGAGTAAACACAGTTGCGTCATGTTTGAGTCTGTGACAAAAGCCCATGCAGCGTTGCGCAGAGCTTTGTTGTGCTCGACCCGGTAATATTTCAGCATTTCAAAGAGCTGCTTGTGAGGAGCTTCGATGGTAAGGTCGAAGCAGAGGGTTTCGAGTAGCACGTCTTCGTTCAGCAGGATTGTGTCCCGCCATTTCCAGAAGTCTTTGCTTTGCTCGTCGATGACAAGGTTGGGATTTTTTTGCGCGACGCGACAGCAGGCGATGACCATGTCTTTCATTTTTCGGCAGGATTCTTCGACTTTGGTAGCGAGGAAGAGGCAGGTTGCGCCGAGGGTCTGAAAGGGTCAGCAGCTGATATTAAGTTGGGCAGACTCGAGTGAAGCTGCGTGTCGCAGGAGAGCTCAAAAGAGGTAGAGAATGGCATAAAGACTCACGTAGTGATGTAAGGCCTTCATCCCCGGCCTGTCCACCAAACTCATCCTCATCAGGTACCGGTTGAAGAATATAGCTCCGGTACTCAGGGTCAACTCCGGCAGCTTGAGCATTATCCCAACCTGCCGGATAAAGTTGATGCCTTTTGCGCGCAACTCCTTCTCCTTTTCATTAGACATGCCATCCTGTATTGATGGCGTTCGCGCCAGTTCTCCTTCGTCGAATATCCATTGCTCTTCCGCCTCGGCCAGTACCCGATTGGGGCTTTTTGGTCTTTGTCTCAGTGCAGGCTGGCTGGCGTGTATCCGGGAGTCCAGCGCTGGAGGCGGCATGACTGCGCGACGCAGGACTGGACTCGTCGGAGGGTGAATGAAAGGCCTAAAAGCCTAATTATCCTGCTTGTAAGGTGGTGAAAGTTGTATGATTATGTATGGCGCGCATTGGTGAAGGTTATGAGAGTTGTTGCGCGATGGATATTTTATGCCCAAGGCAGTAGTTGATGATGTCTACGGCATTGACGGGAGGCGAATTTGCAGACGGACGAGTGTTGAACAGTGCTGCATAAAACGCGATCTGGAGAGCACTTTGGCCCCGGCGGAGGATCTGAGGTCGATGCCAAGCATCTTTCGCAAAACCAACCCTAATTCCCTTTGCAGAGGGGTCTGATTGCGATCAAAGGCGGTGAGGGTGATTCTGCCGAGGGCCAATCTATCGTGATTCCAGGCACAAAGGTTGTAACAGACCGCGACCAGAGACTGCACATCCGCAAATCTCCTTTGTTGATACAGACAATATGCCATCAGGACAAGGCAGTACGTATGGCGAAAGTCACGCTGTCACGCAGCAACGCTCACAGATCGACAGCGGGTACCAACCCCATTCACAACAAAAAGCCAAAGAAGGCCAAGTCTGAAGGTGATACTACACAAGAGGTCACTGCTACCATTGCTCACACTTTACAGAGGACGAGGAAGACAAGGTCTTCAAGGCCAAGCAACAAGCTGGTAGGCGACGACAACAATTGTGGCGAGTGACGATGCTGACTCAGCACAGACAAGAAGGCGCGAGAGGAAATGGCAAAGAAAGCGTCAGGCAAAGGACCACTCGGCGGAGGCGGCATCAAGAAAAGTGGGAAGAAATGAGCCCAATGGATGGAGGTTCTCTGCGTGACTCGATTTAAACTGGTCTCGATCAGACACTGCAGCGACAGATTCATTCGCGGACTGGAGCATGGCGTTACCGACATTAGATACAGTGTCATTATCCTAAGCGCTACAAATGTTCAACAGGAATCAAGCGCTCCGGGCGCCGTGTATCCCAGCCTTCTCCCTGAACGCCTTCATGCTAGTATATCAACGAGAACAGACCCGCTAATTCGCCCGGCCCATTACATGAAGACGTATACGAATCCGCCTTCATAGCTCAACCAGTGACTTTCCTGACCCACAACCCGCTTTCGATTCCTTCTTCACGTTCAGCCTTTCTTCGGGCCCTTGCGATCGCCAATCCCAGCTCATGCTGCTCTCGCTCAAGATCAGCAAGCTGTGTCTGGCGCTCCTCCAGGTTCTTCTTGTTTGCCTTGACAGTTTTCCAGTCGACGTCCAGTGGGCTGGCACTGTCGATCTGCTGCAGCTCCTTGATGATCTTCAGGGTATTGCGTCTGCGCATAGCAACCTCGTCCTCTTGTGCGAGCAGAGCTTCTACGTGGGTCATCGCTTTTGAAATCGTTGGTGCTGGCGGTAGCATCTTCGTGTTGGATGGCTTGTCGTCCCTATGAGGTGGAGGAGTCGGCGGTTTCTGACTGCCAGACGGGACACCAACGTTCCGCCATGCTTGCCTATCTAATGGTGGGACTGGCGCGCGAGGTGGACTCGGCGGAGGACTGTCTTGCTGATATGTGGTCGTAGTGTTTACCGTCGTCCAGCTGAATCGGCTGACCGGATCTTCTTGAAGTTCTTGTGGTGCTGGATGACCATAGCCTGTGATTGACGCCCAGATCCCTCCACCTTGCTGTTGCTGGGGCGTGTCCTGTGGGGATGCCGGAGATGGGGCAGACTGTGGTGATCTGTTCTCCTTCTCCAGCGACCGTGGTCCGACGGGTTTTCTTGTTACTTTGCTTGGTGTGCGTGATGGCGCAGCGGGCGTTGGGGCAGCCTCCGGCACTCTTCTGATTTGTGGGGCCTTCGCCTGTTGTGGATTGAAATAAGTTCTCGATGTCGTAGCTATGGGCGATACATCTTGGGTCGAATCGCTGCGCTTCACAGAATCCTCGTCGTCATATCGGCCTCCAAGCTGTGATACAGGAGACATGTTTCTCTGGGACCTCTTCGTGGTTGCCACAGAACTGGCGTTCGCACTTTCCTCCAGACCAGGTTTAGAAACATCTCTTGTCGCAGTGAACTTCGGTGACGATCTCGGTACTTCTGTATCCTTGACAGGATCCACAATCGCGCTTCTGCCGCTGCCGCCTTTCCACGGCGGTTTTGCGTCAAAGGTATCCTTTGTCAGTTTCGCGGCTCGCTCTCCCCACGTTGGTTTTTTAGGCTTCGCGGTCTGGTCACCCCCTGTTACTGAGACTTCATAACGCTCGTCACCTCGCAGCTTCTTCTCGAAAGACGCCGGCCTCACGGAGCCTTCCCTTCCTCGTCCGTGAGTTACCGGTTCTCCACGATAAGGATCCCACTTGGTTGCGCCATCGCTTGGAGCCGCCCACCTCTTTTGTACCGGCTTCTGCTTTCCCAGTTGCGGTATGTTGGTTGCGAAGGCTTTCTTCGGAAGTTCGTACTTTGTGGATGACGACATGCTTTCGCTCCCTGGCGATTCAATGGTCGGGAGGTCGGAGTATGGTTGGCTTAGAGTCGCGGATAGATTGGGAAGCGATGACTCTGACGACGGAGCTGGCTGTGATGATGTGTAGGTCAAGTAGTCGCTCGGTGGTGCCTCATGGGAGGGACGCGAGTAGATAGACGACACGTCCCGGTGGTGACCAGGTTTGAAGACGTCGCCAGTATCGAGGGAATTGTCAAATCTTCTGTAACGAAATAAGCTAGACGGCAGTTTGTCAATGGGTCTAGTAAAGTACTCTGATGGAGCATTGGATGCTGTCAAACCACCTGCAGATTTGGGTACCAAATTGTTCTGATCATAGGTGGTGTGAAGCAGTTGCGGCTGCCCAATTTGCCTTTTCTGCTCCTGCTGGGGCTGAGGCACCCGTCGTTTGAACATTTCGTATTGCAGTGACAGACGCGGTCAAGAGCTTGTCCTTGTGCAATCTGGTCAGCGCGCTTGTCAAGAATGGTTCGCGATCGTGACAGCACCATACCTATAACGAGCGCATGTAAGGAAGATGCAGATCGCTGGCGTACGTATGCGATTTGAACGTCATGCGACACTTCTCCTCGGCCGCAGGGGTGTAGGATGTGTCGAACAATTTGCGACTAACGAAATAACGAGAAACGCGCAGGAGACGTCAATCGCGTAGCTCTCCCCGCAAAAAACGTTGTTTGGTGATACATAAAAGAGAAATGAGGTCGTCAAGAAGTCATGCAGAAAGCAAGGAATAGTCCATGTCAAGATCTGTCGAGAATCTCGGTTCCCAGCTGAGGAGTAACCCTTCGGATGATCCCTCTAGTGGAAATTATCATCAGCGGCTAGAGTGAGCACCGAATGTCACTCTTTGGCCTAGCTGCCCACAATTTGGGGGCCTTTGGTCTCGTTTCATGCGCGCCGTTTCAACCACCCGCTCGGCCCGCTGCAGGTACAACCACATGGACTCGATGCTATTTTGTCTATCTTTACTCCTTTCTATCAGTGACATGCGCGTCTTGATAGAACTATTTTGCGTTGTTCAGGAAGCAATTTTTTCGGGGCTGAACCCTGAGAAGAGCTTGGATCAGTTTCCAAGCTCTGATAATCCAACGATGCCCTCTGCCAACTTTTGGACTCTGTTGCTTTGCGAACCGCTTGGACCAGGGAGAGGTAATCATGCTCAACCTGCTGATCAGCACCACTATCATCTGATAATTCCGTTTCTTCTATTATGACTTATGACCACGATCTGGTGGCGATATGCCATTTCTGACGAACTTGTTAGACAGCGGCACAATCAGACAGTACATAGGGACAACAATACATCGATCGTGCTCCGCAGCAGCTCCTTTGTAAGTGGAGAGCCGGGCCGCAATTTTGGAGAAGAACCACGGTCTTGGCAACTCACGTCAGATTGCCGACAAGGTAGGACATCTTTGTTCTCAAGCTTACATTTCCCCACGTCTCTTCTTGCATTTATTAGTTGCAAGTCCCTCAGCTGCTTTTGGCTTGGTAAAGTCACCATGAGCTCATCAACAGGTATATGCACTGGTCAGCCAACACATTCAGAATACTGACCCCGCCAGGCTCCGAAGCTATTCCCGCCGCACAAGTGTAAGCAGTCTTCAGCAACTACACAGCTCCATACTGACCCCAGCAGCGCGACGATAGCGACACCGCTCAATTTCGTCCTCCTAACACTTTTCATCCTCGCACTTTGGACACGCTTCAAGCCTGCCGCTGCCGCAACTCTGCCTCCTCCTCCTCCTCCGACCGTTTTCAAGACCTTCACCCCACTGACCCTACTACCGTTCAACGGCAATGACCGGCCAGAGGTATACCTAGCTGTACGGGGCCGCGTCTTTGACGTCTCATCCGGAAGGAACTTTTATGGCCCCGGTGGACCTTACCAGAATTTTGCAGGAAGGGACGCGAGCAGAGGACTGGCGTGTGGGAGCTTCGACGAGGATATGTTGACGAAGGACCTAGAAGGTCCTCTGGACGATCTCAAAGGACTAGGCGATGAAGAGATGGAGGCGATGCGTGGATGGGAAGAGCGCTTTAGTGAAAAGTACCTTGTCGTTGGAAAGCTGGTGCCGGTGGGTAGCAAGGAGGCACAGGAGGCGGGCCTGTAGCGGGACCACAACTGCTTATATCACCACAGATGCGAGATACGTGAGATAGCACGTCATGACAGATTAGCAAGCGAGAAGGAACAGTTTATGTTGGATCGGATATATTTAGCAACTACAGCCCCTACGGCAATGCCGCTTAAACAAACGACCACCTCACGTGCGAGTCTTTGGTCGATTCCCGGCAATCGCTCCAACAGTCGTCGTACTTCCAGTCATCAGTGCCACCGGTGTCCGCGAAGGCGCCGGCGATGGGGCTAGAATCACCTTCGCTGCAGGTGATGCTCCTGACACCGGCTTCATGGTGACGTCCGCCCAGTGGAATTGTGGAATGACCTCGTCGTCAAACTCGGCTTCATTGGACTAAACATCATCCAGATAGCTGTAAGATACGTCATCGTCACCGGCGTCCTTCCGGAATACCTTATGCGCCTTGGCATAACCATCCTCGTAGTCGTCCTCTTCTTCTAGTGGGTACACTGTCCGCACGCGGTCAGCATGGATGTAGGTAGGCCCATCATCAGCTATCCAATCATCGTCGTCATTGTTGCGCTCCCAGTCGTTTTCGTCCTGGTAATGTAGCGCTGATCGGGTATACAGGTAAGCATACTCCCTTTCGGCGTGGTCTGCATCGTCCTCTTCCAGATACTAATCGATCGTGTCATCATCTGACTCAAAGATATCCTCATCTACAATGTCGGACAGGTGGTCAAAGGTGCCTGCTTGCACTCCCTAGGGATGAGCAGCTGCTACAGCAGACGCAGCGGCAGCTGTGATGAGTATGATTCGGAACAACCTGTCGTGCTATCGGAGAAAGATGATGGAAGAATTCTTGGATTGCTTATCGCACCACCATGAACATTTACCAACCCATTGACACCTCATATCAGAATTAGCTAGTCCAACTTGAGCAACGTTCTTTGTCTGGCGGCTGCATGCATCTTCAGTTCAGTACAGGTTCACTGTCGTGAGGGTCGTCTCTTGAGGTCATTCCTGCAGCAATGTTGACTATTTCTAGTCGCTCCGATGATGTGTAAGACCAGATCGTGAGCTCAAATAGTCGGTCAAGCGAAGTTGTGAGAACGAGACATGATCCACGAGGGTCAGACAAGGTATGTGTTACGGTTAGCTAAACCCGCACTGCCGCAGCCAACTAGAGCCGCATACGGATCTTTTGCATTTTGAGGTTGCTACCATCAGAAGCTCGACAGTGAGAATCCTAATGCAGTACTGACGCCTCAGCGGCAACGCCACCCCCACCCGTCACTGAGATATGCTGCAGCACGATGACCACCAACGGCGATCATGAGCCGATCAGCCAGAGGCGCAACAGAGACTTTAAGTATGTCTACTGAATAGCACTCCATTGGAGACCGTGCCTTGTACATACTATGTTTGAGCATGTCTGACATGTCAGTCCCGTGCACCTCTTTGCAAAAGTGAAGAACGAGCAGCGTCCTCTCTACGGTAGGCCGATCTTTCATTCATTGTTTGAAGTCTTTGTCTAATGCAAACACAGTTTGTGCGCCTATGGTCAGGTCAGACTCCCACAAAGCTGCAGGAACGATCTCTGACTGACCTGGAACAGATACAGCAAGCTGCCCTTTCGTCTCCTGATACAAGACTATGGCGTCGACATCACGTGGACGCCAATGATTCTTGCTCACGAGTGAGTACCCAGAGCAAGCCGGTGTCACCAGCAGCTGAGCACTGCCAGATTCATTCGTCATCCTGTAGCTCGAGACTCAGACTTCACCACGCACGCTAACGAAGGACCTGTGGTTGCACAATTTGCTTCATCCGATCCAGAGGAATTTGCTAGAGCAGCTTCTTTGATAGGACCGTGGGTGAACGGGATTGATCTCAACTGTGGATGTCCGCAATCGTGGGCGATCAAAGAGGGCATCGGATGCAGTCTCATGTCCAAGCCGGAACTGGTCCGCGACATCGCAGCAGCTGCAAAGGCTGTCTACGGTAGCACGAAAAGCGTCAGCATCAAGATTCGCATTCACAAGGACATTAGTGAAACCATCCAATTTCTCAACATCGTCCGCCCTTCTGGCGTCGACTGGGTCACAGTACATGCACGGACGAAGAATCAGAGATCAAGTACTCCGCCTGATCTGGAAGCACTCAAAACACTGAAAGCTGCTTTCCCAGACCTGCCGATGATTGCGAATGGAGACGTATACAGGCTGCAGGATGCACTTGACATCGCAGCAAAGACCGGTGTGGAAGGGGCAATGGCCGCTCGTGGTATTCTAGAGAACCCTTGTCTGTTTGCAGGACACAGCAAAACTCCATCGGAAGCAGTCGGCAAATTCCTGGCGCATGTGGCAAGATCAGGTCTTCGATTTGAGCTTGTGTTGTACCACATAAATGAGATGCTTCTCAAGTCCCTGTCGAAGAAGGAGCGAAAGAGCTTAATGGAGTGTAGGGACATGATAGACTTGACAGATTGGCTGGAAGAAAAGATAGATCTTCGCCGAAAATATGATGAGTTTTGAGAGTACAAACGGTGCACATTCAGGGCAATGCGCTCCTATGAGAAAGCAATGTTTGCGTCGGTCGAGAAGGGTTTCGCAGGATAGCGAATGAGAGGACGATGATCCGGAGTTTCGTGAGACGTGGGAGCGAGCAGTGGAATCTTAGCGATCACTTTGACCCTCGGCGAGCTATTGTCTGTCCAGCCCGATACCTGCGCATAAATGCGCTACAGGCGCAAGCACTATAAATGATCGCTCCTGACGCTTCGTTCGTATCAAAGCTGCTGATCATCAACCCGTTGGCTGCGAATCGTGTGTAATACCAGTCTCAACTCATGGAAGAATTGCCTCGACCAGAGTTATGCCTTCTCTCTCTACCGCCCCACGTAGGACCTCGCAGATTTCGATTTCGTACGGTGCGTGAACTCCTGGTTTGCTGAAGAGAGGATGGCGGTCAATGATCAGTTGCGTGGCAACACCACATGTCACTCCGACAGACTTTGCCATGGCAGAATATCCGTTTGGATCGCCGTATAGCTCAAGCGTTGATGTTCGGGTCTCAGTCTTACCGTCTGCTTTCTCTACCACGAACTTGTGCTGGAGCATAACGAGGTCCCGCTCGCCTGGCAGGAAGGACAACTTCTTCTCCAGCTGGGCGCTTAGGGTGTCAAGGAGAGTGCCATCTTTGATTGTGGCAACTTCAGCGGAAAGAAGACCAAGTTGACGTAGACCCGAGATGAAGATATCGCTCAGGGAGGCAGTCGAAAAACCAAGGGTGGAGACAATCTTGTTGACGATTATACTACGGAGCTATTAGCAAGGGCTTCATTAGGGAGTGATCGAGACCGACCTCTCTTCAGCATCAGACGTGCCCAACAGCTTCTGATGTATAGCCAGCCAACCTAAACCAGGCTTCAGCCAGTCCTTTTTGGTTGCGTCGAGCCAGCCCAATCTCGCAAGTCCGTCAACGAACTCCGGATTCCCGTGATAGCGCAATGAGCCACGCACAACCGTGGTTGCTTCCGGTATCTGGTAGAACTCTCGGAAGGGCGTTGAGTCACGGTTAGGATAGGCAACCAGGTCGTATCCATCCATGACAAGATAAGGTACCGCTTTGGACATGAGCTCAGTAGAAGGTATAGTAATCTTGCTACCATCCGAGAAGTACGTTGCCGAATTGGTCTGAGAAAGCAAAGCTCCACGAGGTGACCATGAGAATTTAAATCGAAGAGGATTGTCAGCATGCTCGGGAGCTGGCAACCCGCCACAGTAGGAAAAGAACTCCTTGATCTTTCCGCCCTTGCCATGAACCTCCGAAATGGTCTTCACAGCATATAGATGATCAATGCCAGGATCAAGACCAACTTCATTCATGACAATGATCCCGGCCTGTTTGGCTTCATCGTTGAGGGCACGCATGGCTTCGGACACATAGCTTGTGGTGATGACGTTCTTCCTAGCTTTGATCGCTGCACGGATTACAGATGCATGGAAGACGAAAGGCACCAGAGAGATGACCAGGTCATGAGTTGCGATCGAGGATTCGAGATCTTCAGTAATGGACACATCGAGACTGATTGCCTTGGTCCTTGGAATACCTTGCGACAATGCTTCGGCAGCTGATTTGGTTCGACAAGCTAGCTGAGGTAAGGCTGACTCTTTGCAATGACCAACATGAGCGCCACTTACCAACGGTGATTACATTCTCAGGGTGTCTCGATAGATATTCGACGGCGGGTCGTGCTACGAATCCCGCACCCAGCACTAAAATCTTGTTTCGAGATAAACTCATGAATGGTATTGCGAAGTAGAAGTTGAGGTGATAACAATTTCAGTCGCCTCGACAACATTATGCATGAAGTGGTGAATTGTGTGCCTAAGTAGTGACTCACTCAGACGAGGCCGATCATACATCTTCCTGAGCTGTCGGCACCCTAACCGGCAGCAATCTCCCCGAGTCTTTGAGCTCTGTCGGAAATCGGTCTTTGAGTCTTTGTAGCATGTGCTTGTCATGGTGGATGAGCACGCACGACCTGTTGTGACGACTGAGAGCTCCACATTCGTTTCCGGATGATACTCGTCGTGACCGGGGTCATCAACTAGACGACATGGCCATGATATTTCCGACGTTGACTTCGACCTTCTTGATCTGCTCGCTTAGCAAGGTGCGGGCCGTCTCCATCGAACAAGCTTTCCGGTCGCGGCCGAACGAATCGGAGGAGTAAGTGATGGCGAACCGCGGCGTCATTTCTCGTTATCATTCCGTGTCTCAGACCACCAACTGCGTCAATTTTTCAATTATCGCAACTCGAATTTCTCAAATAAGGGCATGTCAACGAATCCGGAAGCCAGTGTAGGCGTCTTCGTTCAACAGAAGCGTAATGCACGGTTGCTAAACAGTGGGCCATTAGGGTACGAAGGATAGATAAACACGTTTGCTCTTTTTTCCTTGTCTCTCACTTGTCTCCTTCTTTCAATTGCAGCCATCTCTCGAGTCACTGGCGCAGTAAGCTGCCTACAAACACTATGCCATATATCCACGACGCTGTTCCTCACATCCTCCGGCTCCCAATCGAGCTCCGCTTGCAGATATATTCATACCTTCTCACTCCCACTTCAGAAGGCGACTGCTCGGATGCACAATATGCCATAACCAAACGCGGTTCTCCTACACTTTCCCAATCCCGGACATCATCAATCCTCCACCTCCGCACTCTCGAGCCCCGACACTTCTGCACTCTCTCGCCCTCACTACCGCACAAGTACCTAGTACGTGACTTCCGAGGTCGCTCAGCGTACACCTCCTTCGCTCTCACCCCTCGACCTTCATTACATCCCAACATCCTGGCCGCCTCCCGTGCTCTTTACGCCGACACCGCTTCCCTGCTGTACTCCGACCCTGTCTTCGACTTCGGCACTTGCGTCGAGGCAGTAGTGCCCTTCTTCTCCTCGCTACGGCCCGAGACAAGGGCATTGATCAAAAATGTCCGCGTCACGAAGCGGCCGCAATGCTACGATAAAGAATTCGACCGGGCGGAGTGGGACGCTGCCATGGCGGGGCTAGCGACGATGGTGCTGGAGAGATTGGAACTGGTAGTGGTAGCGGGCAAGCCAGCTCGCATGGCGGGTGTGAGAGGTTCATTCGTGGATGATCAAGAGGAGGTACGGTCGTACGATGATGAGGAGTGGCCTGGGCTGATGGAGGCGGAGGGATTCGAGTGGATTCGAGGATTGGTGGGGATCAAGGGGTTGAAAGAGGTGAGGATCGTGAAGGTGGAGGGACACGCGCCTCCGCCTGTGAGCAAGGGTCTGGAGAGATGGGTGAGATTTTCGACCAGTATCGAGGGAAGCTTTGCGAGGTTCTTGCAGAGGAGGATGGTGGGAACCTCGTGATTGCTGGTCGTCAGGCCCATGGCTGGAAGTATTGTTGCAAGGGATACGACAAGGAGTGGCAATCAACCAGGTATGCGAGGAGCGTTGGCCCACGGTAGTTGAGTATTGTGGGGCTATTCTCAAGGACATTCTACGAGGTATAATGAGAGTATCTTGAAGCCTTATAGTCAAGGACAAACGATGACAGGACACTAAGGGCTGAAAGCGAATTACGATTAATGAGTGTGGTTTGCATCTGGTGCTTTCGAAGTCGGCGCTCTGGGATTCTGTACCTTGTACAATACTGTAGACTAGACATCATCCTCACGCCTGTACAATACTGTCACCCAAGATATTCGTGGAAACCCAGAGATCCGTTGTGCTTACCATAATTGCAACAGGTTATGGTGTTTTGACACTGTTCTGTGAGGTTACAGAGAATCTGCAGGGCTGAGATCAATCGCTGGCAGTATGAGGGCCTCCCGTGGCCTCCGTGGTCTCGTCTCATTTAACCTTCGATTTGCAACGTGGTAGGAACAAGACATGATCATACTCTTAGTATCAGCAAGGCTGCTACCAAATGCCCATTTAGCAGACCGTGAAGACCGACTCCTCGCTGCTTGATAATGTTTCTGGTAGCAGGGTTCACCCGAGCCATCCTCAACGCCGTTCTCAAAATGCCCCTAAACGACCATGCCCACAACATCAAAACCACATGCCCTTCATACCTTCAACCACAGGTTCAGCACGCCCTTCGCATACTCTACTATCTCATCGCCGCCAAGCTTAGACTCGCCGTAGACCCGGTCGACGAAACTGATGGGGACCTCGGCGACCTTGAATCCCATCGCCTTGGCCCGAACCATCATCTCCATTTGGAATGTGTATCCCTTACTTTCCGTACTGGTGATGACCTTTTGCAGCACCTCCCTCTTGTACAAGCGGAAGCTGCCTGTGAGGTCGCTCACACCTGGCCTGAGCAGTGTATCCGCGAACAAGTTCGCCCCTCTTGAAACCAACTTCCTCTTCAAGTCCCACCCATACACGCCTCCATTTCCTGCATATCTCGTACCGGTGACAATGTCGTAGTTGCCCTGCGCCTGCACCTTGATCATCTCAGAGATGAATTTTGGGTGATGTGAGAAGTCGGCGTCCATGATGATGACAAAGTTTCCCGTAGCATACTGTAGACCGTGGACGTACGCCGTACCGAGACCCAGCTTGCCTGTCCGTGGTTGCAGCTTTATTTTCGAGGCAGAGTAAGCGTTGATTAGCTGCTTAGCGACTTCTTGCGTGCCGTCAGGCGAGGCATCGTCTACAATGATGAGCTCCCAGTCCAGCGATTGCTCGGTGAAGGTCTTATTCAGGAGCCAGGTGATGATGGGGAGGTTCTTGCGCTCGTTGTAGGTCGGGAGGAGAATGGAATATTTGTTTTTGGGCGCCATGACTGATGTGAGCTGTGAGAGGGTGAAGGGGTGGGTGACGCGGGCCAATGGCTTGTGATTGATGTGAGATGTGTCACTCGTAAGAGGGGAGCTCATTATCCAAGCTCATTGCCAGGCGGTTGCTGAGGCGCACATTTGGTCAACCGCAAAATTTTGCACATATATAGTAATGCTGTAATCTCCTTGCATTTTCGAATACCATCGACATTAGCCAAGAAAGGTCATGTGCTTCCCTCTACCCGAATCGTTGATCGCAGTCAGATTTCAGGTAAGTCAATGGAGCATGTGGTGGCGACCTCTGCATGTCACGGATCCGGTTTGGCTGCACCTCGTAGGTTGGTCGTGCCCATACTGGCGCGGAGGCCTGTAGTCAGTATGATAGCTATTCAAGCTCAGCGAAAGCAATGTGAGACGACGGCTCTGAACACACGCAAAAAGAAATCGAAGACCACCAGTAGTACCACCAAGGACCCTGGCAATATCTTCATCGACTTTGTCGATACCCAGAACGACTCTGTTTGTATTTCCGTCAACCCTCTGGCTGTTCTCTGCGGCGCGACCGATACTTGCAAGGTTGGTGGCAGTACCTCAGACGGCACCTGGCTCGTCATCTGCGACGATTACCACGGTATGGAGCGCCAGAGTACTGTCCAACACTCACTTCTGCCGTCCACACTTGCCCTCACGTGGGACATTCTTGCTCTAGTAGGCGACGGAATCTACTGCAGACACTGTTGGTCCGTTTTGTCTCGCACCTGCCAAATCTATATACCTATTTGACCTCCAAAGTTTGGGGGGAAATGGTAGTCGGAGAGTGGCATCCGAGTCGTATCGAAGGATCCCATGCCAATTTCCGGCCATGTGCCGGGAATCCTCCCCCAACTTGGCCGACAGAGATCCCTAACACGATTCCACAACTCCCGAATCTCTTCTACGAGCTACCATCTGCTACACCTTGGCCCCATCTCCTAGGCATTTTGCAGGCTCCTTTGCAGCGCTCTCAGCTTTGCCAGCTGGTGACGCACCTGCGCATTCTTCGGGTGTATCGTATGAGAGCGCCGCCTGACAGCTACCACAAGTAAATCAACGCCATGTTGAGAGCACCACGGGTAGTTCCGGCACATTCTTCCGCGCTATCCATTCTGTTTGTGGCGACACAGCGGCTGTAGAAACGTGGATCCGTGACCTGAGAGGCTTGATGTACGATGATGCCTACCTGGCGGTGGTGTTCGTTATCTTGTTTGGCAGTCTTCCGATGTCATCGATCTCTCGGTGTGATCCGCTGGGTACGAAAAGGAGATCGAGGACGATGAAGAAGGAGTTTTCACTCTTGGCTCCACTGGCTGTCATACTGTCCAAATTGGACGAACTACAATGACTGAATAACAGCATCATGCGACATCTGTCGGTCATGGACCAAGAGCCGGGATCGAGATATGGATTCCGCGCTCCTTGGAGAAATTGCGCGTAAACGTACACTCACAGCATGATTTCGACATGATTCAGCATCTTTCCGAGATGGTTTCCTCGAGGACAGACCCTTCCGATAAACCTTCACTGGGATTGCTCACCGTGGAAGCAGTTCCTGAGTGGCTGCGCGAGAGACACCAAGCACTCGTCGAGCTCGCAGAGCAGTGCGATACGGCCAAATTGATATTCATCGCACTGGTCAACAATGCTGGCAGCTCGTTCCTAGAATGGGATGATGAGCGACTCTAGCTGTGGCCTCACTGGCCGAACGTTCCTCATGACTGGCGATCAGTGATCAAGATGTGATAGAGTCTGCTGTAGTGGGTTTTGAATGTCCGGAGGAAGAGAGTGTTGATTGCGATCTGCGAATATTTCTTTTAGAGTTCCATGTCTGTTTCCTCGTAGCCCAGGAGCAGCGATAAACCTGATCCTCGTGGATTTCCATTGGTCTCATCAGTCTTCGTCAGTTGGCGCTGCATTTCGGCAGATCCATGTGTCGCTCTAGCCGTAAGTCAACCTTTCCATCGCATTGATCACGCAAGCTGATCTGGGCCTACCAGCCACATGGAGACGCATCTCGGTATCTTTATCTCGATTCGTAGACTGTGGATCTCTTTTCCTGTGGCGATTCGGAGGATCTCCACCTGTGCGCATCGGGCCCAAGGATTTACTCCATCCGTGTCTCTTCGGAGCTGATGGCAGTGACAAAGTCACTTTCGGTACCTCGTTGAACAGAGACAATCCCAGCTCTTTGCTAGACGCAGCTCATCCTCCTAAGCTCCTTTCGTGAGCGTGCCGTTGCTTCAGCATCTTCTCCGTCCGCATGAATTCCCTGATACCAACGGGGATGCCACCAAACAGATCATCCGTCTCCTTTCTAGTGTCTAGTGTCCAATTCGTCTCGCTCCCTCCTCCATCATCATCCATGCTGACAGCCACGTGCATCGGCACCTTGCCTATTCCTGTGCTGAGCCCTTCACCCATGACCTCTTCCTGCTTCCTCCTCTGCTTGCCTGTCCCCTCCTCGTTCACTCCTGTGACTCGTGCTGCCTTCGTTTCCAGAGCAGCCATCTTTGCTTTGGCCTCCGCATTTGCTGCTGCCCATTCTTCGAGCTCGTCACGGTATAGATCCCAAACGCAGTTGACGCACCCGCTCATGCAGCAATTGTCCGGCTCCTCCGGCCTCGGTGGTATCCGCACGCCCGCTATAATCTTGGATCCCTTTTCTAGCTCGCGCCGTCGCTCGGGTCCAGCGAGTCGTGAACCGAAGACAACACGAGCGCGAGCTTCGACTTCTTCCTTAGCGGCTCTGCCGGATTGAGCGGGTGTTGCGGATGCGTCAGTAGGTGAAGGGGCCGTGGAAGCGGAAGGTGAGTTGCTAGACTCTGGCTGTGTGACGCCAGTCGGTGTTGGCGACGGTGTAGAAGGTTTCGAGTCCGACGTCGATCGTGAAGGCCAGGAAAGAATTTCGGCGTAGTAGCCTTCCAGAGGAATCTTCTGGGTAGTGTCTGCTTTGCCTGAGCGATAGCGGCGCTGGAATCCAGGTCGGATGGTGCGGTGCAGCACCGCTGGTGAGACAGCTTTGTGTGTCTTTGTGATACTACATGGTTCTGTAATTGAGTGTGCGCGGTACAATGACCGTGCTACCGATGTGCGCATCTTTGGCGGTTTGGGGAGGAAGTGGAATGGTGAATCGGCAGATGAAGATTATAGGTCTACAAAATTTCGGGCTAGGCTTGACGTCAGAGCATGTATTCGAGATACAGGCACGTGAGAGCATTATTTTTCAGGACATGAAGTGGGATGGATGTATCTCATGTAATGCTCTGTCTAGGTGTCTCTAAACATAAAGACACCCTTCCCTGCGCGAAATCCACCTAATGTGCCTTGAACGGCACTGATCAGAGTGTCCTGCGCAGTATTCCTTGTCCATTCCACCTCTTGTACTGGAATGCCCTTGAACTTTCCCTGCCTGGTCAGATCCAGCACATGTTCGACCGTCTTAAGCTTCTCCTCTGGGTTTTCCTCACTCCACTTGCTGACCCAAAACCCATCGAAAGAGATGTTCTTGAATATGAGCATCGCAGTCGGTAAAGTCACTGGCTGTTTCGACATGCCGCCGTAAGTCACCAGGTGCGCATATGGCGATAGTACCTTGGCCATGTTGTTGACAGCCTTGCCACCTACACAATTGAGCCCCAGTTGAACCCTTTCTCGTCCTCCGTTTGTCCATTCTTTTACCTGTTGTGAAAAGCCCTTGTCAGCCACCTCCTCATCTGTGACTACGATATCGGCACCAAGTGACTTCAGGTCTTGTACTAGCTCCTCATGTCCCTGCTCCCGCTTCCTGACGACATTGATGCTCTTATATCCCCATTCCTTTCCTAATTGAATAGCTGCTCTTCCCACACCAGAATTGGCACCGTTCTGTATGAACCAGTCCCCAGCTTCTAGCTTTGAGAAGTCTTTCAGCATTCTATAAGCTGTACATGGGTTGACGCTGACTGTTCCGGCCTGGAGTGCAGTGATACCGTCCTTGTTTCGCACAGGCAAGAACTTGTCTCTTGTCGTCTGTGCATGTGTCCTCCACGTCCCGAAGCCCGGTGCTTTCATTACAACCCAGTCTCCTTTCTTAAGATCCTTGATATTTCCTCCTGCGCTGATGACTTCCGCGACGCCCTCATTACCTCCTACCGCTATCGGATCCGCTGTCGACAGGTTGGTTGTGAAGGTGGGTTTGGTCGGGTAGACGCCTTGTATCTGGTTGATGTCGGCAGGATTGATGGGCGAACACAGATATCGGACGGTCAACAAGTCTCCGTGTGCCGGCGAGATTGAATGCGAGTGCAGCTGCAATACGTCTTGCGGCTCGCCATAGTTCTTGAAGGTCAAAGCCTTAGCTTGCTCGTAGCCGTATGCTGAGATCCATCGCCGACTTTGTCGAGGCAGTTGTGAAGCTCGACCTGTCTCCAATGTCCGTACAGCTGGTGCTGCGAGCGATTTCGCGATTGACATGACCAATTGGTGGTTCTGTTGAAGAGAACGTATCAATGCTCATCCCACGTGGATAATTGTCAGGGCTCAAGCTCAAAACATGACGTAAATGGCGCCGGCCTGTCCAACCTCATCTCCCATGGATGCCGTTGCGTATCTCCCTTGCTTCACCTTGGAATTCATTTGCTGCTCTAATATTCGTGAGAGGCATTTTCTTGCTAATGCCGCTGCCTCTTGAATGTTTTGGAAGGGTCGCTTGAGTCTGCTAACATCGATCAGCAAGGAGTGAAATCCGAGCAGAGGCGCCAGCGTAACGGTCATCGAGACAGTAGAAATACTGCTTGCTTCGTTGCTTTCATCATCCGCATAATAGTAGATGGTCCTGATCTCCTTCCGATAGTCATCTGATTCATCTGCAAGGAGGACAGCGCTGTCCCGATTTGTAGCGACAGCACCAGCCGACTCATCTGGAGTTCCGTCCCAACCATTCCTGTCGTCGAGCTTCTTGATGGTGAGCTCGATATTCTCAGGCGTGTAGTCTTCGAGAGTCAAAATCGTAATCCTGGGGAGACTCTTCGCCTTGTTGCAGTTCCAGAATTCGACCAGCGAGGTCATGCATCCAATGGGGTACAAGCCGTCGGACCGCCTAATTCCCTCCGCCGTCACCAGTCGAGCGGCCCAGCTTTCTAGGAAGTTCCTTCTGGTGGTCTCGACCATTTCTTCATCCTCGATCACATCCAGAGTCTGCTTCATACAGTGATGCCAGCTGCTTTTATGCACTGCGTACAGACCTTTCTGCCTTTCCCGTGCATGGGACAAAGCTGCTTTGCGATGGTGGTCAACAAGGGTTTTGGAAGAGTCGCGTATGCGCTGATCATGTCGTCTCCATGCCCTCGCCATTTTCAACATACTGTGAGTGGATGAGTTTGCGTCCATGTCTTGTCGAGATCTTATGGTTCAGTGTTCTGTGGTTGAGGGATGCTTGAGGAGATTCGCTTCTTACGAATCTCGAGCAATTGACTGCGAGTATCTTTCAAAGTTTCTGCATTCTCGATACTTCATCCGCTTCGATCGTGCTTAAGAAGTTAAACAGCTAGTATGGTAGTATTCATTACCTCGAATATGGTTTACGAATCCTATTGCCAGACAAATGGATGGTTTTGGTGCTTGAAGTATGCTTTTTCCAAAAAGCAATGCACTTTGGAAAACTTGTTGCTACTTCGATAATGATATAAATCTGCCACTTTCTACATTCATTCATCTCCAGCTACCAGCTCATAACTACCACAGTCAAACAGATTTATCCAGACCAACCAGAGTATCTTACCAAAGCATATTCTACCTTACCCAGGACACCACGTACTACCACAACAACTGTGCCTCTCCAATACTACCACATCGCAATCCTCTCGTTTCGACAATACTGTAAAAAGGTATGGTAGGATCGCTGCCAACGATATCTTGACCGCCACAAAATCTGGTAGTGTCACCTCTTACAACTCCCCAACTACCACGAAACCTGGTGGTCAACCCGCTCTACATCTCTCAGCTACCACAAAACCTGGCAGGTACAGCCATGGCCTGCATCAAGAAGTGCTTCTCGACCTTCCCTACCAACCCCGCCTCCTCCCTCGACACCGAAGATATCATCCATGCCTCCATTCGCCAGGAAATGGAGTATATGAAGGCCTATCTCCACCGCAAGATCTACTTCAAGCTGCACAAGATCTCCAAACAAGAACAGCACAACCACGCCCCATGCATCCACATCGGTGACGGCATGTACTGGAAAGGCTGGGGCAAGCCAGGCCGCGGCAAGGGGGAGTTCTTCGGCAGCATGGATAGTCCCTACGTCGACCCTTGGATGCCCACCATCGAGCTTTGCAGACCTCACCAAGCATTCTCTCGTGAGGCACCTCCGATGCATCTCCAGCCAAAGGTTGATACTACCACGTCCGACGACGATATCTCGATCCTGGATCTGGAAGCTGGTAGTACCCACCCTCCATCCTCGACCAATACTACCAGCCAAGATGACCTACCAGAGCTAATGCCGACAGTAGCTACCAGCACGGACGACGAGGGCGAATTCATGGTCCTTTACGCTGGTCGTACCCCTATGATGACGCCGGTCGTGACTACCAGCCCGCACGAAGGCAGCTACATGACGCTGCACGCTGGTCGTACCCCCCGTGGCTCCCTGGATTCAACTACTACCTCGGATACGGACATCCTGCCCTTGGGTTTCGGGGAGCCGTTGAGGCGTGTCCTCAAGGGCGTTGACTACCAGTATCCACCGCACGCATTTTGGGATTTCGTGAATGAAGACCCGTTGCCCGCGCGATATCGGTGTCCTAGGCATGTAGAAGGTTTGTGGAAGGCGTGGGTTGGGAACAAGGGGTTCAGGGCGATGTGACGCTGGTAGTTTGGGTCTGGAAAAGGGAAGTAACTACCAGCAAGGATTGGCAGTCTGTTCGGAATGTTACAACGGGTTATGGTGGTAGGCAAGCTGACCGCGGATAGAGCTGACTAACAGAGGGAATGTACGGGGTCATGATTGATGGGTTGCATCAGCAGTGCGTGGCATGAGAATGATGGACATGACGAATGCAAGGTGTGGACTGAATGGGGCAACACTACCACGTTGTACATCAGACATTGGTACTTTGCAGCTTAATCACGTTATCACTACTACTTCCTAGTTTGGCATCCGTGTAATGATTTATGCATTGTAAAAAAAGTGAGACTCGCTTCCCCTGTCCTAGGTATATCATACAAGTTTTGGCCGTTAATGACGATTGCGCCAATTGCGCCGGACGCTCGCTGCAAATGAAAACGCAAGCTAAGGGAACTGTGCAGGTATCATACACTTTTTGCACTTCGACATGTGAGTATCCCTTGCTGCTCTGCCCTGCTTCATGCTTCGTCCCACCAGACCTCGAGATCTCTTCTTCCTAACTTTGACTGACTTCTGACGGACATACTGCTACCCTTCACCGTCCTATACCGGCAAACATGCCGTCTCCCCACGACTGCCCCTCCCTGGGACTGTCCAAAGCCTTGATCTCGGGCAGGACAGGCACGCCTGGACTTCTCGGGTCTCTTCCCTTTCCGTCACTACCGGCACTGCCGCTCTTGGTCGTGTAGTTCTCTCTACCTTCGGGCACATTCTCCAGCTCTTCATTGCCGAGCATCATGATGCTGGCTCTCCTGAACCAGTTCCCGCTCTTGCGTTTTCTGAGACGAGGTGAACCGTAACCGTGCTCAGCCCCCGGTGAAGGTGCAGGCGAGTTGCCGCCAGAGACAGATGCTGTGTAGGTCTGCCATGTGCCTGTTGTGGTTGGTGATAGTGTCGAAGAGACGCTGGGCGAAGACGGACGCTTTAAGCCGGGAGACGGACGAGTAGAGCTCTTGGGCTCTGGGCTAGTCTGGTTGAGAGCGAGAGAGGTGCGCGATGAACTGAATGACGAACGTAGAGAGGTGAGGGAGAGTAGCTTGCGAACACCGGTGCTGTTGCGGCGTTGAGGCTTGGTGGACGGGTTTGCCGAAGCAGGCGTGAGTGGTTTGCGTGGAATCGACGACTTGATCGGGGTTGTGGTTGAGGGAGATTTGAGGTGTGACGAGGAGGGTCGAGATGTGGCTGCCGAGGCAATGGCTGCAGCTTCGGTGACTGGGATCGACTTGGGAGCTTTGGTCGGCGTGGTCTGCTCGAGCGAGGTCGTAGCGGTTACGCTGTCAGCTTTGACTGGCTCATTGACTGGCTCTTCATTCTCTTGGGATGGAGGCGGCGAAAAACGGTCGTTCGTCGGGACCGGTGTAGCGGGATGGGACGATAGAGGACCACCGCCAGGCGTTGGAGGACGCGCCATTGGTGAAGGAGTCGAAGGAGAGCTGTCCCTCAGCTGAAAGGAAGAAGAAGACGTGTCGATTGACAAGGGAGCCTTGTCATTTGACGAAGCCATCCGTGATTCCGCCATTGTGGGCCGACACGGAAGAGATGCAGTAGTGACAAGGCTACTTGAGCGTTGGTGAGATTGGGAAAAAAGACGAAGAGATGCAGCGCAGGCCTGACAGGGTCCGTGTCGGGGAAGACACGCGTGGCACGGTGCCCTCTGTGGTCAGGGATTAAGCTTATCTTTCACGTGGAAGGGAGTTGATGTTTCTAGTGGGAGAAGGAGAACATGTGCTCCAGGAGATCTCTGTCTTCTCCAGATGAGACGGACGATTCATTCATTCATTCATTCATTCATTCAGGGGTATTCCAATCCCACGGCTGAGGAACTGGTGTGAAGCCCCAAACGCGGCCAGCGCTGCGAGAGTCTTTGATGGTCCAACGAAATGCTCGAGATCTACCATCGACGCAGGAACCAGTCGGGAGCTATCTGAAGATCCCCCACAGCGCTTGCTCCTTTCGGGCGGCTCCAATCTAGTCCAGGCCATGCAAGCTGGACATTTTCTCATGTTTTGCACGACTCTGACACCGATCATCATCATTCCTTGACATGATTTATTTGTTCTTGCACATGTTCGTGTTCAACCAAATTGCACACATGCCATTCATCATGTTTCTGACCGTTCTCTCGGTACATTCGAGACGGAGGATCGATTCAGCTGTGGGGATGTCTCACAACCAAACTTCATGTTCAAGTCCATCCAAAGAAGTCTAACATTCCTTCTCTCCGGTCCTATCCTCCAGCTTTGCAGTGCCCTTTTTGAGTCATTGCATTTTCTCGTTGCTCCTTTGTCTGGCACCTCGTCAAGTACTTCTGCAACCTGGATGCACTTACTTCGATCCCTCAAAACCATTGAATGCAGATTTGATCGCTATTACTACGATCGCAGATGCGTCAAGACTAGTCCACAGTCTTGCTCTACAGAGCTTGTAGGCGTGCAAGATTAGAGACAGGTAATCTCGGCCACCGAAGTCGTATATGAATAAGTACCACTTGTCGCCATTGACGTCTCCGGGAGTCGTGTGGAAAGCATCCGGACCTTCAATGTCTGCAAAACCATTTTTCCTACCAATGCACGTGGCGACAACCTCTCAGTCCTGCAAAGTCGCACAAAGATTGGGACTTCTCTCATGGACAGTGTCAACGCAACCACCAGGTCCTGCACTGCCGATAGACTTGGTGAAGCGGTGGTGGCTGCCAGCGTCATCTTTTACGAGTGTCGAGTCGATGCGCTGTTTCGCGATACCACCCTCGTCTTGCCACAGTCGGGCCTCGCTGAATGGGGCAACGTCGGATGTTGTTGCGTACCAGATTCGTAAGTACGAAGGACCGGTACAATTCGCGTCCGATTCTGGATAAGTCCTAGATGACCAGTATACAACGTATTCCCCAATGGTCCCGTCAAAGTAAGCTTCTGGTGCCCAAGTCATACCCGCTGAAGGGGCGGACACCAGCATGGGGCGCTTTTCACCCCCATGGATCAAATCAGTGGACTCTCAGATCTCCACTTATCGAATCCCAGATCGATAGGAGTCGCTTCACTGAGTGCCGGAACCAATAGACAAGTCGGTCGCTACCAGCCAGGTTTCCCTCCTTCAACTCGGTCCAGTCCAAGGCGTTGATGTCATTGCTGACTGTCAAGTAAATACTTTATTCACCCTCGATCGTGTCACCAGTGGAACAGGCGAACAGGTATGCTTCATACTGTGCGTCACGAGCAGCCAAAGTGCCGAGAGCATTAGAGGCTGGTCTGGCTAGTGCTGTACTGGCGAGTAGCGAGGAAGCGAGCAGAGATACTCAGGAGAATCGCATTCTGTTGGCAACTATGTTTGATGGTTTCCACGCTACCGCTCATGACAAGCCGCCATATCGTTTCTATAGAAGTCTTCCCTTCCTAGTTCCGCCACAGAGCTCTGGTACAAATAGCTTGGCTAGCCGGCGGGGTGGAAGTGTACCAAGACTGCCGATCATGGAGACCCCGCGTGGTGCAGAGAGGCCACGGGCCATGCCAAAGCGCGTCATTTGTCCGGTGGGCAAGACCATTCCGACTTTGCAGGCGTCTGACCATGAATCTTTCATCAAAGTTATCTGGTTCAGGCCACATGCCTTGTCCAGACAGCTAGTAAGCTGGCAGCTGGGCGACGCGCTTCGACTCCCAGGTAGCCTAGGTAGGCTGGACCGCAAGACCCCCGTGCTGGTCTAGCACGGACATGCGCTGTGCTCTCAAGACAACTAGACAACCAAGTCATCTTGTAGTTGCTGCACGCGTTGGCTAATGAGTTGACATCGCAACCTGAATTTCACGGCGTTAATCTCTTTACTAATTCTTCCAGACAGTACAGTCCGAATACCTTAGGGCAGCCTTCAAACTGCAAGGATCGCTTCATATTCTCTGGGCATATCTTTCTCTTACGATCGCACCGATGGAGATCTATCACCAGAAACGCCACCAGGATGTGCTCTCACCAACTCCGGCGTGAGCATGACCGGCCCTTCTATCTCATCTTTCTAGGTCTAGTCTACTTCCTTCTTAGCAGACCGTTCGTGATGCCGGCCAGGATCCTGACATGGCTTTAACACCAGGGAAGAGGTATCATAGATCGGGAAGCCGCCCTTCACATTTTCTACGCCCGCCCATTCCCCCGTGCGTGCCTCCGACTCCTACTGTCCCCTGGACAGCGACCTCTACAATCTCCCACAACGGCTTTGTAGCGAGTCATGACCAGCTTCAATCGGGACTATTCTCACTACCGCGCAAGATAACGGAGCGTGCCGAATCGGCCGGAGCCGGCGTTGCAGAGTATGTTTATTGAAATAAGTATCGTTCGGAGAATTATGAGGGTAAAGTGCTGTTCAGCGTAGGGGGGATGTCCTCTTAGTCCGCAAGCGGTTTGTCAGGCGTATGCGCCTGTGATCGAGCCTATGCCAGTGGGAAGTACTGCTGTGTGACAATGGGGTCAAGCGATCGGAGACCGTCTCGTAGGCTGCTAGCTTTGGATGTATCCTCCACAGCTTCGATGTCTTACGTCGTAGTGTGTGGTCTGGAAGTACAGCGTGCGGTCACGCTATAACTTGGTTGGGTGTGAATTGGGACATTTCGTATCTGCCTTTCGCAATTTTGGACAAGTCTGTATTCATACCACTATTTCATGCTCAGAAGCTCTTGTACTTCCTCTTGTATCCTCCAGGGGCAGCACCACCAACGTCCGTGTCCAACACGGCAACACTCAATTGCGGCAGACTGAAGCTGAACGCACCATTGTCGCCAGCAGTGACCTCCGTCGTCTCCGTATTAACAATATTGATACCCGTGAACGGGTCGTTGTACCTGTACGGATCGCCGACAGAGTTGGTCAACACCGTAAGATTGGCCTTGGCTCCGGCGTTGACACCCTCGAACTGCACCGACACGGGCACATCGGCGCCGTCAGTCGTGTTGTACACCGCACCCTTCCACACCAATGCATCGTTGCGGCGCTCGTCCTTGCCTGCACCCCAGTATACTGGTCCGTAGCTGGAATTGCTGGTCGTGGGCAAAGTGTGCGTGATAGGGTGGTGCGCGAATAGAGACCAGCAGTACCATGTCACAGCACGGGTGGTCTGGTCCGGGTCGGCGGTGTACTGGATCAGTGTAATGGGCCACTGAAAGCGGTTCTCATTCTTAAGTACAGGTGCGTAGAACGTACCCGGGATGCGATCCGAGTTGCGCTCGTAGCCGATGAGAGAGATGGCTTCGCCGACGGCACCGATCCACCACGGGTACTTGTAGAGGGGACCGTTCCAGCGGGGCTCCTTGGCGCCATTAACGTGTGTGGCGGCGACTTCACCGATGATGTGGCCAATGTCGTTGTCGAAGCGGTCAAATTCGATGACGAGCTCGTCGGGCTCGCGGTACGGGTGGTAGTCACCGATGGCACCGGGAGTCTTGGTAAAGTCAAGACCGTTGACGGTGTTGGGACCACGGGTCTCGCCCTCGGGAGCAGGGTCGCTCGTGGCAGAGGAGGCGATGACTTGGATCTCGGGATACCTGGCCTTGATAGCATCGAAGAAGTTCTGGAAGCGGTACTCGCGGTAAGAGTCCCAACCGCCGGGATAGCCGGCGAGCCAGTCCTCGTTACCAACCTCGACGTAGTTAAGCTCAAAGGGTTCGGGGTGGCCGAGCTCAGCACGGCGAGCGCCCCAGGTGGAATCGGCTGGGCCGCGTACAAACTCGATCTCGTTAAGAGCATCGTCAATGAATGGCTGGAGATCAGCCTCTGGGGTAACATCGCCGTTTAGGGCGAGACCAGCCCAGACACCGAGGACGACTTCCAGGTTCATATCCTCAGCCCACTCAAGGTACTCTAGAATACCGAGACCATGGGTCTGCTGGTATCCCCATACACCCTGGAAACCTGGACGATCCTTGAGGGGACCGAGAGTGTCCTTCCAGTCCCAGTAGGTGTCATTGGTAAGACCCTCAAGCATGTTGCCACCGGGAAAGCGGAGGAAGGACTGTGCTTCGTTAGCCATGGTCACGAGAAGCGCGCGAGGTAACATACTGGGTTCATCTCGGCAAGCGCATTAGCAATGTCTAAGCGCAGGCCGTTCTTCCTTCCCTTGTAGGTGGGGGGGAAGAGACTGATAAGGTTGAAGTCAAGAGTAGCTGCATCGAAGGTGATGGCAAGTGTATTGTTGGAGCTAGGAGCCACCTTCTCAGGCACAAGCTCGAAAGTGTGTTCAGTCCACTCGCTCTCCACGGACTTGGACTGCACCTCGACGGAAGCAAAAACCTCGTCGGTTAAATTTGACTGCAACGCTGCGGTGAAAGAGCCCTCATAGGCACCCTTGACCCAGAACGATCCGGTGTAGGTCTGTGGTCGCACATCCATGCCCCAGTAGCCCTCGTTCTTGAATCCGATTTTGCCTGTGCCGTTGGTGGCGCTGACACGCATAGAAGCGGGAAGAGCCTCGGAAAGGGGTGACTCCAGAAACTGAATGCTCAGGTTGGCGCCGTTGACGGGGAAGTAATGAGCAGTAGAAACTGGGAAATTACGGCTGTACTGGAAAGCACGATTCTGGACCAGCTCGGCGTAGATACCACCATCACCAGAATTGTTAATGTCCTAAGTCAAGTCAATCGAGTGAAATACGAGAGTCTCATGTGCTAGCGAACCTCGTGAAGGAAGCCATAACCGTATGGATGTCCGAATTTGCCAGTCAGGTTGCCACCTGATCCTTGAACAGCAATACCGATGGCAGTGGCTGAGGCAGCGCAGCCAAGTGCTGCAACAGCTTGTGTGAGCTTGACCATCTTGATAGTCGAGCAATAAGATACTTACCCACCAACAGTACGTGGCTCAGGGCATGTTATACACCTTCAGTACTCCTCAAGGAAATCCATCACCCACCGGAGAATCTCATGGCATCATACCGTGAAGTTCCTAATGCGGCTGGTGCGATTACCAGTGGCCGTCCGGTAGGCCCCATCCACCGTCAGGGGCTAATAGCATTCTGCCTGCCGGAAGAATGATTGGGGGGGCGGTGTGCATGGTAGATCACTGGTGGAACTGGCACAGTCACAGCGCGCTCTGCTTTGACCAAGCGAGGCAGTTTGGAACGAGGAAACTACTGCGGTTGTTTTCTCCAGATCCTGCAGGGACCGTGAGCAGATGACGGATGGCGATCATTACGCTAAGGTCTACATTGCTGCCAATTTTCAAGCCAAGGTCCAGACAGGGCGCGTGTCTTGGTTGCGGGGGTGAGCTCGGAGCAAGGTGGGGGAAGGAGAGGAAGGTCGGGGTGATGGGGGCTTTTCCGACTTCAGCCGACGGTAACCCACCAAGCCATTTCATGCAAGGAACCCGCGTGTACAGAAGTATTATTTCATTCTCCTTATCAGAATTCATCCGCCTGGTATGATGTAAAAGTGACTGTGTGCCGTGCTTGGTGAACGACAGTACTCCTTAGGCCTTGCCAAGTCCGAGTAATACTAGGTTTGCCACGTTCATGATGGCGATGATCAACCAGATTGCACCAGCAAGTGCGGCGACCCACCAGGAGTTGGCCATTCTGACTTGACTCACCTCTTCACTCCTTCCCTGCTCCTCAGATGCATTTCCTTCGCCCGAGGCTCTTGACTCGAACGAATCACGACCTTCGACATGATATCTTGCTCGGCCTGAATTGACAGTCATATACTTATTAAAGCATGTGAACCAGATCAGTGGCGCCGCAACGAATGGCAGCACCACGCTGAGTGCAACTTGACTGCCAGTGAGAGCATCGTTGAGTTTCTCCCTGCCCGCCGCGCCGGCAATGATGATACTTGGAGTAATACTCAAGCTGCGGGTTATGAGTCGTCGCTTCCAAGGCACCATCCGCCATTTCAGTGCCCCTTCAGAGACCATCTGACCAGCGATAGTGCAAACAATACCCGCGGAAATGCCGGAGAAAAGCAACGCCAGCGCAAACAATACACCAGCTCCTTTGCTAATGCTCATAGCCAAAAGATCGTGGATGCCAAAAATATCAGACTCAAGCGCTTTGTCATTGTTGTAAAGGCTGGCACCAGCGACAATGAGGATGGCACTGTTGACGAAGAGCGCAAACGTGAAAAGTGATATTGCGAGTTCGGCGTAGGAGTACTTTAGGGAGTGCTTGATGGCCCGCAAGCTTGGTATGTAAAAGACTTTGTCGTAGTTTTTCCCTTCGCTTGACATGTAATCGTCCTGAGGAGGGTCTGGCAGCAGTCCCTTTTTCGAGTCGTAGTCTCTCAGTCGGCTCTGGACCATGCCTGACCCGAGGTACAGCGAGTGTGGCATCACAGTCGCACCGAGGATACCGCAAGCCTGGTAGAGACCCATGGACTTGGTGACAGCGTCATTCGGGATGTAACCTTTGAAGACTTCGCCTGGACTCACGTTCTGAATCAATGATAATTGGATGCAGAAGCAGACCACGACCCCAATGACGAGCATCGCCACGAAGAACTCGAAAGCCCGGAGCGTCTTCATAGAACCATCTGGCCGATAAAATAGTAGGATGAGCATGACGTCGATGATCGAAAGAGCACACCCAGCGACCAACGGAATCTTGGGACAGAGCAGGTTCAGGGCGATAGCGGTGCCGATGACTTCTGCTATATCGGTGGCAATGATAGCTGCCTCAGCCATGAAATAAAGGAAGTAATTAAGCCAGCGAGGAAGGAATGTCCGACATGCCTCGGCAAGGTTGAGACCAGTGACACTTCCCAATTTGATGGCCAGGCTTTGCAACATAATTGCGAAGAGATTGCTCATCAGAATAACGAAGAGTAGTTGGAAGCGGTATGACGCTCCTGCTTCGATCGCAGTTGCATAGTTGCCAGGGTCGACTACACTAATCAGTATATGAGTGTTGCCCAAAGTCATGTGACGACCTACTATATGCGACTGACACAAGAAAGCCAGGTCCAATAAAGCGTCCGAACGTTTTGACGGTCTTCAGGGTCTGCGCAAATGGTGACAGTCGACCTCGGGATGGGTGACCAGAGGAACCATGATCGCCCGATAGGTGAGATGCTGTAGTCTTCGATGGCCTTCGTGATGGTATCGAAGATCCAGCAAGATGCTTCAGCATTGCCCCATTGCCCTTCTCGCGGTCTAGAGACGAGTTGAACGTATCGAGATCAGGCCGCTCAGAGGTGGAATCTATCCGGTCATCCAGGTCGCGGTGTGTGCGAGCATTGCTTATGCCATTCATGTCTTGATTGGTCGTCAGGTCGTTCGAAAACTTGTTCGGACTCTGATTCATTCCGTCGCCTTCGTATGGCTCGTCGGTCCTTGAAGTCTTGTTCATGTTGACGGTATTTGCGGGAGCCCGCCAGCTTTCAGATAATTTACTCCCAGGATTATTTTCTTTTTCACATCTGATACAACTGTACGCCGAAAGGTGTGTGTGGCTAAAATCGTGGTCAAGTCAATAGATGAAAGTGTACAGGAAAAGGAAAGAAGGGAGTTAGGACGTTGGATCTGTACCGCTGACGTTGTGATGGACTGTCCATCTCGAAAAATTCCCGGGTCCAGATGCGGGACCACCCTGTCGATTGCCGGCTCCAGATGAGCTTGGCGAGCTTGAACCTCCTCAAGAAGAGCCGCATGGCTTTAATTGTCAGACAACTCGTCACAAAACATGGATCATTACGTAAGCTCGGCTCTCATGCTGAGACTGGACATTCTATTCAACCCTCAATTCTCCCCGGTCTTCTACGTGTCGACTCGATCGATCCCTCTCTCAAACTGATGCAAGAGCGTATCTGCAGATGTGCTGAGTGCTATCTCGATCTGCGGCGGTAGCGGTGATAGCCAACTTGAAGGTCGCCAGCTCGATGGTCTCGCCATGGCACTCAACCGTTCGGAGATCTTCTCCAGCCTCTGCTTCTCCAGCTCATTACCACTAGCAAAATGCCGTTTCCATGATCCACAACAAGTGAGAAGGGCTGCGGCAGCGATTCCGAGGACGATGCAAGTCTGCAACTTGAAAGCATTACCGTATGTCTCCCGCACCAAACTCGCTTCTCGAGGGTCGAGTGTCTGCACCGCCGAGGTGGATTGCAGCAGAGCAGCGAGCTTCTCGGGACCCAATGCTCCCCCTACTTCAGACTTCAATCGAGAGGAGATGACCGATTGTCCGACGGCGATGCCAATGACTCCTCCGAAGACCCGGAATTGCGTTATCGCCCCCATGATGACGCTAATATCCTCCTCCTCGACCTCTACTCGAGCGATGATGGCGACACTGCTCAGAGAGAATCCAAATCCGGTTCCGAGCAGGACCTGATACCCATACTGAGCTGGCAATACAGGTCCATAGGTCCCAGGAAGGGATGACATCAAGCCAAGTCCGACGAGTTGTAGACAGATGGCAATGAAAAGCAAATACCAGCAGATATTGTGCTTGACGACGATTGCACCACTAATTGCAGCCCCGAAGGCCGAGACTAGTAGGAGAGCCAGCATCTTGATACCGGCCTGTTCGGGGGACAGCCCGTTTTGAAATTGGAATCGCTGTGGTAGAAAGACTATTGTTACCATGAACGGTCCACCGAGTAAAAATGCCGTGCTATCGATTGAATCAGATCTCGAGACGGCGGATGATGACTGTATACTGACAGGAGGGTGAATCCGACCACACGGCGGATAAGTAAGCGGATTGGTAGGAGTGGCAGAATGTGTTTTCCATATCTTCCAGTCGATAGAATGCATTGCCAACACATAAAGGCAGCGAGACATGCGCCACCAACCGAAAGCATGGCGATGATCAACGCAGAGTTCCATGCATGTGTAACGCCGCCGGACTCAAGGCAGAAAAGGATTAGAATAGAGCCGACCAAAGATAGTACGATACCAGGTATGTCTAAAGCCCCAAACGTTCTCGCTGTGACAGGTAATGGTCCCGAATTGCTCGGGAAAATGGGAATGATCGCGATCATAGCTAGGATACCTGGTGGGACGCTCAGATATGTCAGTGGACTGTGGCGCCACGTTCAATGGTATCTTACTGACTTGAGGAAGAAAACCCAGCGCCAGGAAGTGTTGCTGGTGATGACACCGCCCAGAATTGGCCCGAGGATACTAGAAACAGCGAATATTGAGCCCATTACACCCGTCGCAGCTCCAACGAAGCGGATCGGCGTAATCTCCGTCATCACAGTCATGGCGAGACTGTAAAGACCGGCGCCTCCGACTCCTTGCAGGGCACGGAAGACGATACTGAGGTGGATCAGCTTGAGTAACAAGACATACAGTGGCAATATACAGCTGTTCCATCGTCCGTGACAGTCCGCATGCCAGTGAGAAAACGGTGAAGAGGCAGTAAGCCGACAAAAGGGTAAGTTTTCGACCAAATAGATCAGAGCATCGGGCGAAGATGATGAGGAACCCTAGCTTTCAGTCATGACCAGATCTAGAAGCACTGGTCTCGTCTGGAGAATACCCGTGTAGGTCACAAGATAGGCCGTGACAACCCAATTACTCTTGTCGTAGCTTCCAAGGCCAGAAGAAATTGCGAGGAGAGCTGTCGCAATGATAGTCGTCTCCAGTGCCGAAAGCAACAATCCAGTGCCTAGACTGTTTTGTTCAGTACGCTTCTAAGAAATGGAATATAAACGGACCATGCTATAGTCACCCACAACCTCCATCCTGACATCACATCAAGATGCGCGACAGGAATTTTAGTGGTAGTTGTATCCTCGAGACTCTGCTTGCTAGTAGTCGTTGTACGCGACATTCTGGTCCGGTGGAAATCGTGATCAAGATTGAGCTTTACGACTCTGTATCACTCGAGTTCTCATTATCGAAAGTAGAATGCAGTGAACGAATCTATAGCCATACTCGCCATACGCCGCACAGGTGAGACGAGCGACGGTTCAAGACAAGGACGATTTACATCTGGGGAAAACGAAAAGAGTCACCCGTTCGCTGTCCGGCCGGGCGCAGCGCAGTAGGATGACCCTGTGCATGTCAGACAGGTAGGTCCACGTGGGAGTTCTGTCGCTAGGAATACGGAAGATGGATCCAAAGTTATTCTGCATCTGGCCGATTGACAGGGCTACGATGCTACGACAATCCCTTCGCGGAATGAGCTGGGCCCGAACAATGCTCACGTCGAAATAGAAGTGTGGTCCAAGGTGGCGTCCCCACGGCGACTTACTATAGTAACAATGCGCGGCGACTTGATCATGCAGCTCAATCCTGACGAATGCAGCATGATACACGCAGACGCCCCATAAATTGATGTTCGTCTGACGAAACATGTGCGAGAGAGGAGGACAGGACCTTCGCGCAGATGTTGGATGTTTTACTCGCCGAATGTCACCACCATTCTCCAAGTACAGAGCCCTGCATTTTAGGCAAAATTACACAAGGCGTCAGCACATTTTCGTATCCAATCGGGAGAAGCCGTGGAGCTTGGAGGCACTCAGCCGCATCCAGCCAAGACCTGTAGCTGACTCGCCATGCATAATAGCTCGTTCCACAACTGCACTCCTGCCGTCTCTGCACCTTGCTACGGACGTAGACAGCATGGCAGCTGTTTACTTGGCACATGATGGAGCTTCGACGGTCCACCGTAATCTCTTGCAGGCCATTGCATTGCTGCATCGCCTGGACTGCACCGCGTGTCCGCTCCGACGACGAGCGTCTCCCAAGCCTTTCGTGCGCAAGAGCAGGTTGGCACCGATAAAGGCGCCACCTTGATCGCAGTCTCGCATTCACACGGTCAGGACTTTTCAGAACTCACATAGATATCAGCTTCACATTTCCAGGCGTCGAACAGCGCATCTCTGCCAACAAGCAACAGCGTCATGGCGTCTCCGTCAGGGCCTCCTCCTCTCCCGAAAGGCGCTATCATATTTGGTCCTCAAGCGAATTGTACCATCGAGATTTGTGACCCCAGATACTCAGTCTATGGCTATCGCCCCAGTCTGGTGGCTAATTGTCTGTTCATTGCGCTATTTGCGCTTGCGGGCTTTATCCACACATACCTCGGATGCGTATGGCGTTCCTGGTTCTTCATGGGATGCATGATCGTCGGCTGTGTCAGTGCCATCTTGGGCTACATCGGAAGAGTCATGCTATACTATAATCCTTTCAACTTCGCCGCATTTCTCTTACAGATCAGTGAGTATAGTATCACTCTCTTATGGCCCTTCAGCTAATGTTTCGCCAGCCTGTGTCAGCACCACACCAATCTATTTCTGTGCTGCCATCTACGTCACTCTCGCCCTGACCATTGAATCGATATCCCCACAGCTGTCTCGTTTCAAGCCAAAGCTGTTCTACTGGATCTTCATTCCTTGCGACTTCTTTTCACTTATCGTTCAAGCCGCCGGAGGAGGCCTGTCAACAAACACGAGGGGCCAGAGCCAGACCGGTATCAATCTTGCGCTCGCTGGACTATCGTTCCAAGTCTTCACCATCGTAGCCTTCTGCGCCTTTCTAGGAGATTACCTGTGGCGTTGCTACAAAACCAGACAGCTGGGCACGGGCAAGTTTGGTCTGCGTCTGAAGGTGTTTCTCGGCTTCTTAGCACTATCGATCCTCTTGATCACGACTCGCTGTGTCTACAGACTCGCGGAGCTGCACGAGGGTTATCGCGGTACGTTGGTGAAGGACGAGCCGCTCTTCATAGCTTTCGAAGGCGCGTAAGTTTCGTCATGCGAACCCTTTGATCGCAATGGCTGACAAACGATAGGCTCATTGTACTTTCTGTCTTCACGCTGATGATTGGCCATCCTGGTCTCGTATTCAGCGAGCACAAAATCACGAGGTCTGATCAGGCGACAGGCACAGAGTTCGAAATGGGCGAACACACGCCGATTAATGGACAAGAGAAGCATCCTCAGCGGAAGGAGACTTGACAGCCCTCGTCTCCGACCTGTCCATCCTCAACATCAATCTCGTTGAATTGTCTGCTGGGTGGACCGAGAATTTCCCTTTCAATGACTTCTTGTACACTAGCTTCGCTCGAGGTCAAATATTCCAGTCGGTTCCAAGAGGTATGGGGCATTCCTCCGATTCCTCGAATCGGGTCTTAGTAAGTAGCATTCTGTCCGTCTATCTAAGGCGTACTTCGCGGTTGCAGGCGCACCTGCAAGGCTGGCTTTTTCCAAATCAGGTAGACTTGACAGTCATCTTTCCATGACCGACTTTTGCAGTCCAGCTCCAGATCGAAGTTCCAAACAAGTCTTGCAAGGGCAAGACGCATTTCTGCATTAGCAAGACTGCAATAATTAGCAAGCACATCACAATCAAGGTTGATATGCTACCCACTTCCTTCCGATGCAGTCACGTGGGCCATAAGAAAAGGGCTGGAATGCTTCCCGGTTGTCGCTTTGGAACCGTATATCATTGAGCCACCTCTCCGGTTTGAAGGCCTCGGGGTCCTGGAAGGCGCTGTAATTACGGAACGCGGCCCACTGCCAAATTCCTACCGTAGTCTATGTTTGTCAGTCTTCCCAAGGATCGATAAACGACTAATAACTCACATCTTCAGGAACATAATGACCGTCAATCAGATCGCCTCCGTTCTTGATCCTTCTTGGCTGGTTCCATGGCGCCGGGGGAAAGATCCTGAGGGTCTCGTTGATTACAGCTCCTAGATATTCCAATTGTCCCACACGAACAAGATCGATTTCCAACTCTAACGCGAAACTGTCTCGAACTTCCCGAGACAAGGCGTTCAGAGCCTCCTTATGTGTGCAGAGGTACCATACTGCTGCCGTCAAAGCTGTTGCCGTCGTTTCACTTCCTGCCACGATCAGCACACTAGTGTTGCTCTCAATCTCTTCGCGACTGAGCTCCGTGCCTCCTTCGTCCAGTCCTTTCCCGTGCAGCATCGCGTCAAAAAAGTCTGGCCTGCTGCCATCCATTTGCATTCGGCGTGCAACGCGCTCTTTCGTCCAGAGACCATGTCTGCTTTGGGCTTCTCTTGCCTTCGTCGGCATCAAAGCAGTGCTGAGCCAGTCGAAGCCTGGCACATACCTTCTTGCAATCCCAACGTAGATCAACGCCTGCATTACCTGAATGATGATGGCTACCCACGAATGCAGCTTCCCACTCTCGAGGCAGCCAAAGGCTTCGCCCAAAGCCAAGTCTGATATGACATCAAAGGTGAAGTAGCTGAACCAGTCGCGTAGATTCACATTCTCCTTCCCGTCCCTCCCTTGTTCCCGCAATTGTTCCATCAAGAGACTCACGTAGCCTTGTATGATTTCCTCTTGACCCTGCACCGCTTTCTGCGAGAAGCCAGGCGCAAGAGCCTTCCTGAACCGTCGGTGGGTGGCCGTGTCCGCACCCAATATACTGTCACGCAGGCCACTGCCCCCAACAATATTTCCGTCTTTGCTATTCTCCGATATGGGTCCTTTCTTGAGTCCCTTGATATCCCGCCACGCCGCTGCAGAGATGAAGCTTAACTCGTTCGGCCTAATGCGAACGATTGGGCCGTATTGATGATGCAGTGAACTGATTCGCATCGGCATGTCACCCGATAGAGAATTGATGGTGAATGGGAATGAAGATGCACGCCACATCAATGGGCCGGGGAAGCGACGCAGCGGGTGTAGTAGTATGTTGTACAGAGGGCGCAGGATCAGTGCGTATGACAAACACTATAGGAGTGAGCACGAATGAGTGTCTTTCAAGATTGGATCATGCTGACCACTAGAGTAATAACAGAGCAAGTAGACCACCATAGGTGATATGGCTCATGGAGGTGGAACTGATTGTAGATAGACATCGTGGGTAGGACTCAAAGGGGTAACCTGAGATAATCTCATAGATACCAATGATAAGATAGGATAAGTAAAACCATGTGTTTCGTGGAGTGGAGGTTAACTAGAGTATGCCTACGAGAAATGAAGATGATGTACAGGACTCCAGCTCACATCGAGGCCGTGGACCCTGCTACAGCTGAAGGGCAGACCCACAAACTAATTACGTGGTATCATCAGCTCGTGCCGGATACGCAGAGCAAACAGTCCCGGACCACTTTTAATATCATCACCGATGGCATGCTGTATCTACTATGGCGTCCAGGATGTCAGCACAGATGTTGCCGACCGGATTAGTCGAATAGTCGTTTGCATGACGTGGACATCTCAGGCCTCAGTGGTACTAGCAAACAAGACATCTAGATCTTTCCTAGCACCCTCATCGGAACAACGACTGCCGCGACAGCCGTTGCAACAAGCAAAGATCCCGCTAGGATAGACAGGCAGTAAAGATCCCAATTTCTAGCCTTCCACAACGACATCCTATCGCAAGCGGGCTGGAGATGCGGTCCTCTCACTCTCGCCCCTTCCAGCATTCGTAGTTTTTGACGTCCTTGCCAATCTGCTAGGTACTCCTCTATGAGATCTACTGCCAAGTGTTTGCGACGTGACGCTATTCGTACGATGTTCCGTACACGCTCTACGTTGATCGATGTGGGTCCATTCTCCGCGAGATCATTGATGATAGTCGAGATTGCAGCAGAGACATCTGTCGCTTGCAATCGTTCCTTGTCCAAGTTTACAGCCACACCAGCGTCTCTGAGTCTCATGGCGTTCTGTATCTGATCAAAATAGGCCGGCATTGTGATCATGGGTTTGCCTGCGTAGACAGCCTCGTTCATTGAGGCAGGTCCAGCATGGCTGAAGAATATGACTACTCGTGTGTCTTCGAGAAGGCTTCGCTGCGGTGCGAATTCTGTGAACATGATCATGTCGTGGTGGTTTTCAAGAATTTGCTGGACAGAAATATACGAATCTGTCCACATTGCAGATTCGCGATTTGGCACCAGGCCGATGGTGATTCCGTCTTGAAGATCCAACTGCGCCCTAGCTTTACTATTCATGGCCCAAATGACGCCATCGATAGTGCCTTGAGACAATGCAATTGAAATACCCGTCAACATCTGTTTGAAGATATGATGTGACACTAAAACATGCGTACCTAGTGCAATGTAAAGTACCCGTTTTCTATCGTCGAGAAAGGCTTCGAAGGTTTCAGGAACCATTAGCACTTTGTCTGATAAGATGGGGCCAACGGCGGCGACATTTGGTGGAAGATCCTTCGCTGCCTCGAGTCCGATGCAAGAGTTGACCAGACACAAGTAGCGAGGTCTCATATGGATCGGTAAGCTTCTCTTGATTCCATTAAGTTTTCTCATTTCCTTCACCCATGCGAGATAGCGAAGGTAATGAATTAGCGAGGTATACACTCCGACAGCATTCTTGATACGCTGACGGTAAGTGGCGAACTCTGAGGTAAGAACTTCCACTTGCAAGCCCGGGGTACCAGGGATATATGGTGCATGCAGCATGGCAGTTGGCATCTGAGGATGATGCATCACCAGGGGAATATCGTACTCGAGACTCATGTCTCGAGCAGCATCGACAAGGTAGTCTGCCAGCAAAAGATCAGGCCTAATTTGCGGGTCATCCATGATTCGTTTCAGGGCATTGTAAACATCTGGCCAGGACGATTCTAGGTACCTCCTTGCGGCGAATACAGTGTCCCATGATTTCGTAACATCCTTTGACCATTTGGACATAGCTACATAAGCCGACTCTTCGGTCTGAGATGGAATGGCTGGACCGATCGTGAATGATTCGTGAATGGATTGGTTCTGCTTGGTCCAAGACTCCCGTCCAGCAAGAGTAGCAAAGTTGATCATGAACCCTCTTGTTGACAGCAAAGCTGCCAGTTCCAATAGTGGGGCTTTTCATATTAGGGGCTGCAGAAGAAGATCAACATTGACTTAGACATACCGGCATTTGTGAAGCCTCCAGCGGTAATGACGACGAGGATTTTGGGACAAGAACGCATCCTGCGATCCTCCTATGAGTCGTTCTTCAAAGCACGCAGCATCCCAACATGAGCTTGACAGAAAGCAAACTTTGTTCCATGGTCGAGAATGCTTCGGTGCTGTACTAGATCATATTGTCGAACTTGGTGCACTATCTAGCGGTGCTGACTTGTGCGCCAGCGCGAGGGTAGACAGCTCATGAATGTGCCTAACTATGGCGTGCGTCACCAACGCTATCCATCCACCGCATCGGCGACATAGCCTTTGTCTGCGGACATGTTAGCGGCCAAGCCCGCTTTGATAGAGCTGTCAGTTTCTAGGCGAAGAAATAGATAGGACTGTCCACCTTGATTGGACCTGGATAATTGGATATTCTCTGGAGTTATTCCTGTCCAAATTAGAAAGCCCCCGGAAACACGACCTCGTAGGCTACCGGTGCAAGCGGGGCCGGAAGGATTTCAATGGTCAAAACCGGTCAGAGATGGACTCGCTGAGGGTTCCTGCCAGGCGTGCCAGGGTCGTACGTGCCGTCGATAATCCTTCCACAAAACCCATCACGAAGCTCATCCAGCCATGCAATGGGACACGAATACATCTCAGCCAAAGGATCATTGGCTAAGTCGGCAAAAGGCAGTTCCCGTCTTCCGCGTCACAGAACTCCCAACAACCATGGACTCTGGGCAACCATTGCCTAGAGAAGGCCGCCAGCTGCATGTGAGACTTCTGCCGCCCTCAGGACGTTCGTCCCTTCTTGCGGCCTAATGGACTGCAACAGGGTCTTCTTGCGACTCGCATCATTTGCCTACAGAGCATCGGCCCTGCAGGTAAGAGCTAATGAGTCGCCCTGTCGTCCACAGCCAACACGTAGATCCTCAGCTCGCGGCGCAGGCAGCTCAACATGTCATCGGGGCGCTGAAGTGATAGATAGCCTCCGACGAGCCGAGGCAAGTAATATATCCTGTAAGTATCCGTGATAGTTTAATGCTGGCCCCATCGTCAAAAATGAGTGTCGTGCTACGGGACACGTGTGATAGCTGTCGCCGCCGGAAAAATCGATGCGTCACTGAAGGCAGGGGCGGCTGCAAGCTTTGCCGAACGAACGGCTGGAAGTGCACTTTCAGTCCTCGAGACCCGATGGGCAGACCATGGGACAACCCTCAACCAAAACGCGACAAGAAGGACAAGGCAGGCTCGGCGAATCGATTGCAACCCTCTGGAAACATTGAAGCAAATGCCCAAGGACCATCAAGCACGCCAGCGAAGACTTCATCGCCAGGCTACGACCATGCATTGGAACCAGACCAAACAGAATTTAGTCACGAATCTCAGCACAAAGGGTCAGTAAGCGGCATAGCCCCGTGCTCCCAGCAGATTAGTTCCCCAGAGTCTCTTCTCCAAGGGTATGAGATCCCAAACATCACATTGGAAATCACCTTCTGAATGGCTCTAGCAATGGTTATGACCCCATCGAAATACAGGCTTCGATATACCACTGGAACGAACAGCTTCGTCCCAACGGGATCTGGCATGATCATGCTCCTCAGAGCATGCTGTCAGAGATCAACGCAGCGTCGCTATATCACTCTTGGCCAGCGCAGAGCCAAACGAGTAGCATCCCCAAACATGATAGCATTGCGGACTCGTCCTGGAAGCAGCTCGACGAGGCGATCCCACTTCCTACACCAGTGACCTGCTCGGATAGATTGATAGTCGATTCGACAGGGATCCCCCGGGATACCGACCAAGTTAGAGACGTACAAAGGCAGCTCTCTGACCTACTCCTTGCTCTTACAGAAGCTCGTGATACAGTGAACGACGTCTCTACGGACTCAGACGAAATGATTTCAACGACTTCTATTGAAGATCATATATCACTTCTTTGTGACCTTACCCAGGTCGTCAAACAGTCACTTACAAAGGACTCTGCAAGCCGGCGACTGCTGGCATGTCTCCCTTTCATGATCTTCCTGATAAGTACAGTAGTCGACCTGTACCACCAGAAGGTCACCTCAATCTCGTCAAGCACTAGCTCAGGAGGATGGCTCTCGACTTCACTGAACCAGCACAATAGCCATCTACCATCGTCTACGACCTTTCCCATATCACAAGTTGGCTCCCATACTTCATCAAGCGATATGTCGCGGTGTAGCGATCGGTGGAGAATACTTCAGGATGTCCTGCGAATGGACTTCCACCTGCACAAGCTCTCTCAAATCTTTCCTTGCGTCCCGAACACTTGTTCAAATCTTTCGGAAACACAGCAGAAGACTCTCAGCGTAAGTCAAGCTCTCCAAGCGATGGCGGCGGGATTACGCAATGATGATTAGACACGGATAAAGACGCAAGGACGGTCCCATGACGATTGAATTTCTATCTATGCATCTATCACGCTTCTTCTAGTGTCGTGACATGGCCACCGCCAGTGCAGACTCAATCGCCCTGGCAACCTTTTTCGAAAACGAAAGGTCCCTCGGCAGCTCGTGACCCTTCTCATGCACCACTATAATCTTGTCGTCCCCGCACAGGTCGGCCAATGCTTCTTCTTGAGGCAAGAAAGGATCGAACTGGCCCATGACATGCACTGTCGGGATCTGGATCCGAGCCGACTCTCTTGTAGGATGGTACCTGCGAAGAACCACGTCGTCCGGTGCCGGAGGTACGAGGAATCCATTGATCTCTAGCGCTTCCACCCTATCATCGGGCGAGAAGTCCTTGACAGTGACTGTCCCGGTGTTGGGGTCGAGGAGAGTATTGTATGGCTTGCTCTGACGATCTGAGAAAAGATCAAAGGGTAGACTGGAACACGTGAAGACGGCCATGTTGAATAGATCTGGTTTGTGTGGGTGATGCTTGTGATGGTGAAGTAGCAACGACGCCGCGAGAGCTCCGCCCTGAGAGAAGCCAAATACTCCGTGGAAGGGACCTTCTGCTTCAATAATCTCCATGACGAGATCGTATGCTGCTTGAAGATTCGCCGCTGTGGGCTTGTCATAGTAGCAGAAGAAGGGTCCTTTGAAAAAAGTTGGGACGGCGGGCGGAGGTGAGCATTCTGTCTCGCCTTCCATGTAGACCCATTCGAAATTAGGGTCAAGCTGGGAGCGGATGAGACCGAGTTGGGCTTCCTGGATCTGAGCATTGGTGCCCATGCCGTGAAGGCAGAGGAATTTCATGGTGCTGACAGGCGAGACGCTGAGAACGTTGGAATAAATTTGCTCATAGAAGATGCATACTATATGTTGGTCAAAGAGAAGAAACAGCTGAAAAGCACCGGACATCTGTCGCTCGGAGCCAGCTTCTCTGCGAGAGGCTGAAGCTGATGTGTTGGTCCATATGCTGCAGCGGCACGATTAAGTCCCCGCGTGTGAGATGACTCTGAGCAGGATGGTCACCGCGAAGCAGCCTATGGCTGCAGGGCACAAAGGTACGCTGACAGAGTCATTCTCATTCGTACTCTTCGCTGAAGCTACCTTGTGGACTACCAACTCTGCACAATGCATCTTACGCCTTTGGAAGCCGCTTTTGGCAAAGGGACAAATGCATCAACATGACACTCAACATCCGTTTGGTCTGTTTTCCACAACTCCAGATATCCAATATCTTCGGCTCCGCGCACTTCTTTCGATCCATATCGAGTGAAGAGCAGGGCAAGCATCAGATAGATCTCGGCCAATGCCAGATTCTTGCCGACACAGATGCGAGAACCTCGTCCGAACGCCACCTGGTAAGCAGTAAGTCGAGGATCCTCGATCCACCTTTCAGGCCGAAAGTCGAGAGCAGAAGGAAAGATCTCTTCGTCCTGTAGAATCAGTAATTGGGTCATTGACACAGGGGTACCTGGGGGTATGGCCCATTGTGCAGGAGATTGTTCATTTTCATCACCCGTAGTTACCGTCAAGGTCTCGTCCGGAGCTATACGAGCAAGTCGACTGGCCACGCCGTAGCTTAGCCTCAATGCTTCGTTTATGACTGCAGTCAAATACGGCAGCTGCTCGATGTTTGAGAGCTTGGCTCCGTTCGGGAGCTGTTTGAGCTCCTCTTTCAGCTTGTGCAAGCTTTCAGCATGTCGGACCAGGTAATACACAGCCACTGTCAGAGCCCAAGCAGTCGTTACCGTCCCGGCGCCAACCAAAGCGGCAGCATCGGCAGTCAACCGTGGCAGAGATTTCTCCTGTTCGGGTAGTCCGCTGTCGAGTATTTCCGAAAAGACCGTGGGTCTCTCGTTCTTTTTCCGTAAGCTTCTGGGTTGACTCCAGAGTTCCATGGCTTGTGCTCTTGTATTCTGTGAATGTCGTTAGGAAGTCTTGCGCAAGATTCGCTTAGAGCAGTATCACCTTGTGCATGCCAAAGAAAGATGACATCGACGGGTTCAGCTTCAGCATCCATTTGGGTGGAATGGCTTTCACCACGGACAACAAGATTGGAAAATGGCGAGTGAGAAACAATTGTCGTCCTCCATTTATCATGGCTTCATGGAAGTCATTGTCAAAATCTGGAGCCTCCACTTTGCTGGTATGTCTTCCAAATGCGTATTCCATGATCACATCTGAGACGGTCAATTCCTTCTCATCATTATCGAAGGCAGATCACTGCGTACCTGCGGAGAATGCTCCAAAAATCACATCCAGCGAAAGATGAGAACCGGATTCCCCAAAGTCGTGAAAGCGTCGCAATACAGCGTGAGCTCGTTCTCGAATGATCGGCTCCAGTTGTCTGACTTGAGCAATCGAGAAGAAGGGATTTAGGGCCGATCTCCGGATCTTGTGCAATTCATGAGATGCAGTTGCGAATGTCGAGTCATCCGCGCCAAAACCCTTTGAGGCCCAGTACCATTTGTGCCGCCGCTTGCCGCCTCCTGCGTACAGCTGGTCGTAAAACTCGACCTGATTGACATGCACCTCATAAGGATTGATGCGGATGACCGGCCCATACTGCTGGTGCAATAGTCTGATCTGAAAGGTGTATTGTCCCCCGAGAACAATGTCATAATAAAATTCGTACCTGTTGAAACATTAGACGCTGTTCCGGGGCTGCACAAGCAGCGCTTCTTGGGCGCAGAAGAAGATAGACGAACCAGAAGGTGGCCGCTGCAAGCTTTGGTCCCGGTATATGACTTATCGGGCTGAAATACAGGCGACAGACAACAAGTATCGAGATATATAGCAGTAGCAATGCTGATAGAATTACAGCACTTTCCTGCCAAGCCATCGAATAGAAATGCATCGTGGCATGTGCTGTTAGCTCAACGTCGATAGCTTGTCGAAATAGCCTGCGAGTCTCGCAAGCTCTTGACAACGCGACACGAAAGATCCCTACCGCATATGTTCCGGGTCCAGAACCTTTACCTACAGCATCAATGAGTGTACCTAGCCTGCAGCGACCAAAATGAGCAACTGGTCGACTAGACGTGATTGTTGTTGAGGGAGAAGTGACCGGAAGATCTGAGACCCTGATCAGCCCAACGCGCTGAGATGGAATCTCCGCTTTCGCGTCCGGCTATTTAGTTTAAATTGCCGCGTATCCCTTTCTCGCCGATGAAGTCGCCGACATCTGCCAACTTGCAGAATACTTCGACATCTCCGTTCTGCACCGCAAGAGCACTTGCGGCAGATGTCGGCATAGCTGAGACGTCCGCCCATACTACCATGTCCCCTTTCACTATGCGTCGCCACCCACGCGGAGCTCTTTGCTTCCCACCCTTAGGTGAACCACATCCCAGGAACGAAGATGTGGTAGAGCCCAACAGACCCTTTCAGCGTCTCACCAACCAATTGGATACTGATCTGCCACCTATCTTGCAGCCTCCCAACATGGCGTCGATATGGATCAATGTCAGCGAGCAAGCAGCATACCGTTGGACCCTGTGAAGCGGGAACAAGACATACTGGATGTTGTAGACAATTAGCTTCGCGGGTATCAATGTCTTATTCGAGCTGAAAGTGCATCAGCTATTGTGGCAACAGGTTTGTCTATCTTAACTTGCTACTGTCTTAAGCACAGCATCATCTTGTCCTTTGCTATCACATTTTGACGTCTTCCCCTCTCCTGTTCCCTTTTGGTGTATCATCACTTTCAACAATATGTCTACTCGCACTCAGCTTAAGAGCGGCAGCCATGACGTCGAAATGGCCCAAGCACCTGATGCAGTCATGCCAATCGCCATCATTGGCATGTCTGGTCGCTTCCCTGGAGATGCAGAGAATCCAGAGAAGTTGTGGGATCTGATAGCGAACGGTCGAAGCGCTCTCTGTGACATTCCACCCAACCGCTTCAACGTGGACGCATACTACCACCCCAACCACGAGCGACAAGGTACAATCAACGTTAGGAAGGCTCATTTCATGAACAGAGACGTGTCGGCCTTTGATGCACCATTTTTCACCTTGCCAATTGCAGAGGCGAAAGCCATGGATCCGCAACAACGGATGGCTCTCGAGTGTACCTACGAAGCCATGGAGAATGGTATGTATGATCGAATATCAATCTCAGACTTGAACTCATTGTTCCTGCAGCCGGGTTGAAGATGGACGACATGAGCGGCTCCAACACCGCCTGTTTCGTTGGCTGCTTCACTAGGGACTACAGTGACATGATGGCATGCGATCCTGAAGATTTGCCGTTGTATCAAGGTACAGGGACCGGTTCAGCCATCATGTCTAACAGGATATCATGGTTCTTCAATTTCAAGGGGCCAAGTATCAGTCTTGATACCGCTTGCTCGTCATCTTTAGTAGCTCTGCACATGGGGTGTCAGAGCCTTCGAACAGGTGAAAGCACGACGGTCCGTATCATTTATGGCATAAGTGCATGACCTATTGACTGAGACATATATAGGCAGTGGTCGGCGGTACCAACCTCATGCTCATGCCGGATATCATGGGCGCGATGACTCGGCTTCATTTTCTAAGCCCAGATGGCAAGTGCCAGTCCTTCGATCACAAAGCCAACGGCTATTCTCGAGGCGAAGGTAAAGCGTCGAAGCAAGAACTTCATGATCTTCCTGACAAGAACCATAGGCGCAGCTTTCTGTGTTCTGAAACCCTTGCATCTGGCTATACAGGACGGTGATATGATTCGAGGTGTCATTCGGAATACAGCTGTGAACCAAGACGGCAATACTCCTGGTATCACACTGCCATCAGGCCAAGCACAAGAAGCTCTCATTCGGAGAGTCTATTCTCAAGCTCGTCTGAATCTCGCCGATACTGATTATGTAGAGACCCATGGAACTGGAACTCCAGCCGGAGATCCCGTCGAAGCTGGAGCTCTGGCTCGAACGATGGCTGCAGCCAAAGCAGGGACACGGCCACTGTATATTGGATCCGTCAAATCTAATGTTGGCCATCTTGAAGGAGCCTCGGGCTTAGTTCAAGTGATTAAAGCGGTGATGATGCTGGAGAAAGGCAAGATACCGCCTTCCATATGGTACGAGAAGCCTAATCCGAGGATTCCTATGGAAGAGTGGAACTTGCAGGTTCCTACTGAGCTGCTGTCCTGGCCCACAGATGGCCCTCGTCGCTTGTCCATCAACTCTTTCGGCTACGGCGGCACAAATGCTCACTGTATCCTTGATGATGCGTACCACTATCTAAAATCGCACAATCTTCGTGGCAACCATAATGTCGATCTGCAGCAGTCGTCCTCTTCCCGACCATACACCCCAGATTCGGGCATAGACACTGAGACGCCACTCGTGAAGACTGTGGTCGACGGCACTATCCAGTCATACTTTGACGCAGAAGCGGAGAGTCCGACTCTGGCTCAGAGTCCCAAACTTCTTCTCTGGAGTTCGAACGAGCAAAGCGGGGTTGACCGTAATGCACTCTCTTACGCAACCTATCTGGAGCAATGCCTCAAGCGAGGTCTTACCGAGAAGCAGGACAGAGAAGTACTGGCGAAGCTGGCCCGGACACTTGGCTCGAAACGTAGCGTGATGCCTTGGAGATCCTTCGCAATTGCATCTTCTTGCAAAGATGCGTTGACGCAGCTTCAAGAACCAAGCACGAAACCAGTGAGGACCTCGAACAACAAGATCCCGCCAAAGGTTGCGTATGTTTTCACTGGGCAAGGTGCGCAGTGGCATGCAATGGGAAAGGAGCTCTTCAGCCACGCAATCTACAAAGAAAGCTTGGAGACAGCTGGTCGTCACTATGTTAGCATTGGAGCCACGTTCTCAGTCGTTGCTGAGTTATTCCGCGAAAACGAAACAAGCCGTCTATCGTCTCCAGAGTTGAGTCAAGCTCTCTGCACTGCTCTTCAAGTTGCATTGGTAGACCTGCTCAGATCTTGGAACATACATCCTCGAGCAGTGGTGGGACACTCTAGTGGAGAAATCGCTGCCGCCTATGCTCGGGGCGCGATATCTCGAGAAGCTGCATGGACTATCGCATACCACCGCGGCTACCTATCCAATTGTATCCAAGACCTCAATTCTGGTCTGCGGGGTTCCATGCTGGCTACTGGCCTTGGAAAAGATGCTATCCAGCCATATCTCGATCAGATCAGGACGGGATCCGCGAATATCGCTTGCATAAACAGCCCCTCCAGCACGACCATCTCTGGCGATGCTATTGCCATCGACGCTCTCGAATCGAGCCTCAATGAGCACAAACACTTTGCTCGTAAGCTTCGTGTAAACGTTGCTTACCACTCGCCGCACATGCAAGAGATTGCAGAAAGGTATAGACAAGCCATCGGCGGAATTGAGACCGCGAAAGAAGACGAGACATCTCCCATCATGTTCTCCTCCCTTACCGGTCAAAAGATCGAGAATAATGCTGACCTCGGAGTTGACTACTGGGTCTCTAATATCGTCAGCCCCGTGAGATTCTCTGAAGCTTTGACCAATCTTTTGAACTACACCACTGGCGAATCGAAGCGACGCAATAAATCGGCCTTCATCGAGCACTTGATTGAGGTTGGACCAGCAGCCGCTCTCAAAGGACCCATCAATCAGATCCTGGCCTCCCAGGACATATCATCGCAGGCGTCAAAGGCATCGTATCTGTCCGTGTTGGAGCGAGGACGTAACGCCTGCGAGACCGCTCTGACTGTAGCCGGCAGACTATGCCAGCACAGCGATACGATCGACATCCGCGGTGTCTTGCAAGATGGTGATGCGGATGTTGATTTCCTTGTTGACCTGCTCCCATTTGCTTGGAATCATGACCTCAAATATTGGGCCGAGCCACATGCAGGTCGAGCACATCGATTCAGAAATGAGATTCGAAAAGACTTATATGGAGGTGAGACGAGCGACATGATTACCGGTGAGCCGAGATGGCGCAACATTCTCCGCCTGTCAGAAGTGCCATGGATGTCGCAGCACAAGGTACAGGGCTCAAATTTGTACCCGGCTGCTGGCATGATGGTTGCTGCAATCGAAGCCGCTGGGTCGAAGGCCAGTGCTTTCTCACCAATCACCGGCTATGAACTCCGGGACATTATCATCAGCAAAGCTATCGTCGTACCCGATGGTGACGAGGGTGTCGAAACGATGCTCACCATGAAACCTTTCCGTCAAGGGTCACTTGCACTCTCGGCGGCATGGCAAGAATTTCAGCTCTTCTCGCGCCAAGACTCCTGGGAACTTAACTGCTCTGGCTTGATCCGTGTCGAGTACCAGCGAGATAACGACCCTACCTTTGCGAATGAGTTCGACCTGGTTGCTAAGACATACGCCGAGCAGTACCAAGCTGTCAGGGCAAATTGCTACAAGTCCCAACATCCCAGCTATTTCTACAATCAGCTGGACTCTATTGGTCTGCACTATAGTGGAGTCTTCCAGGGCATGAGTGAGATCCGAAAGGGCGAATATCAAAGTGCCTGCAAAGTCAAGATTCCGGACACTCGTAGTATTATGCCCCACCAGTTCGAATTCTCTCATGTTATCCATCCGGCAACTCTGGATTGCTTGATTCAAATGGCTCTACCAGCATCGTGTCAAGCCGACGAAGAGCTCTCGATACCTATGGTCCCGGTGTCTATTAGTCGTCTGTATGTGTCGGCAAAGGTACCTTCCATGCCGGGAGCAAATCTCACCGGCTTCGCTACATCGAAAGTGACGGGCTTTGATGAGGGAGAATCTCAAGTCGTCGTCTCCAACGACTCGTGGGAGGAACCGCTCGTCATCATGGAAGGCATCAATGGAAAGAAGCTAAATTCTGTCCACGGCAGTGATGCCTCGGATATGAGTCTACGGAAGGTCGGCACCGTGTTCCACTGGCAGGAGGATGTTTCGCTACTCGATCCGGCACAGGTGCGAGACCTTTGCAGGACATCTCTACAGAATGCCGGAGCAGTCGACAGGAAAATATTGCTCGAGCTGGAAATGGCCTGCGCAATTATCATCAAACGTGTCCTCGAGGCGTGCTCAATAGAGGAGACCGATAGCTACGCTTGGTATCTGAAGCTGTTCTATCAATACATGCAACGCTGTCTGGAGCTTGTCGAGGGAAACAAGATGCCCTACCAGAGAGAAACTCCTACGCTTGATTGGCTCAATTTGAGCCCAACAGCAGAGAACGAGCTATTGGAGCGAGTGTCAAGGTCTTCAACAGACGGTAGAGCACTCATAGAGCACGGTAAGCACTTGCCTCGAATCTTGAGGGGCGAAGTCTCGGCTCTCCAAATCATGATGGCGGACGACTTCCTTCATGACTTCTACAAATCCGGCTTAGGCACGGCCCAGCATTACGCTCAGATGTCATGGTATGTTGACCAAGAAGCGCATAAAAATCCGAATATGAGAATACTAGAAGTCGGTGCGGGCACAGCAGGTGCGACGCTCCCCGTCCTCACCAAGCTTGGAGGCTCCGAAGGCACTGCTCCGCGCTTTTCCGACTACACTTTCACGGACATTAGTGTTGGGTACTTTGAGAAGGCTCGGACTAAGCTTGCGCCATGGCTCTCATTTCTGAAGTTTTCCACTCTCAATATCGAGGAGTCTCCCTCTGATCAAGGATACGAAGAGGGAAGCTATGATCTGATCATTGCCTCTAACGTTCTTCACGCCACAAGATCGATAAGAAAAACTCTCGAGAATACCCGCAAGTTGTTGAAACCAGATGGTAAGCTTGTCCTTACGGAGGTTACACCGTTCGGAAAGATGCGCTTCCATATGATCGTGGGCTCTCTCGAAGGTTGGTGGTATGGTGAGGAAGACGGCAGGAAGTTCGGTCCTACATTGGAGATATCGCAGTGGAACCAGGCTTTACTCGATGCAGGTTTTGATGGTGTGGCGCATGATTTCCAGGACTTCCCTGAGTCTCTGGACACTGGATTGTCAGTCATTGTCAGTCGAGCCAATCCGCCGGCAACTTTACCTCCTGCATCGGATGTTGTTATTGTTATTCCGCAGATCTTGGAGTCAGACATGGAGGCCGCAGTTGCCAACATCGACCGGAGACTAACAGAACGGGGCTCACAAGTCTCAGTCGTCGACTTGCAGCAGATTGGCAATCTTGATCTGGCTGGACAGTCCTGTCTGTGCTTCGCAGATGCCAAGCAGGAGCAGCACCTCCTCCCGAATATCTCCGAGCCTGAGTGGACGGCGCTGCAGCACCTAATCCTTACCAGCAAAGACACTTTGTACATCACACGTGGAGGGACTGTTGATAGTGATGCTCCCGGCTCGAATTTGATGACTGGTATGGCCCGCAGCATCCGATCGGAAAACCTGGGCTTGTCCCTGACCACTTTGGACGTTGAGTATGGCGCACGATTGGATGACGATCGACTCACTGATGCCACGCTCAAAGTCTTCGACCAAGCTTGTAACTCCAAAGACGATACGCGGCCGGACTGGGAATTTGCCATCCGAAACGGGAACATCATGGTGCAACGAGTGCTCCTCGAGAAGGGCACCAACGACCTTGCAGCAAGCTGGTATGTCAAGCCCAAGACGGAACTGTCTACCCTCAAGCAGGAAGGCCGCCAGCTCACCCTCGGAGTTGGGACGCCAGGACGTCTCGACACTCTGAGATTCGAGGACGACACGAGCCTCGAAACGCCGCTCAAAGCCGACGAGGTGGAAGTCTTGGTCAAGGCTGCTGGGCTCAACTTCAAAGACATCATGGTTGCCATGGGTCAATTGTCCCAACCCGCTCTAGGTGTCGACTGCGCAGGTATTATCTCTCGTGTCGGCGCCAATGTCACCGATCTCCATCCGGGACAGAGAGTCATGACGTGGAAGCTGGGTACGTTCTGTAACGCAACACGAGTCCCGGCGGAGATGATTCAGCCCGTACCCGAGGGGCTCAGTCTGACCACGGCCGCATCGCTACCTGTGATATACAGTACGGCACATTATTCTCTTTCCACAGTCGCACGGCTACGTCTTGGCGAGACCCTTCTCATTCACGGCGCCGCTGGTGGTGTCGGTCAAGCAGCGATCTTGCTGGCGCAGAACATCGGAGCTGAGGTCTTCGCTACAGTCTCCTCGGAAGCTAAGAAAGAAGCCCTAATGTCGACTTACCGCCTTCCTGCGACACACATCTTCAACTCCCGCGACGAGATACAATTCTCGAGCGCCATCAAGCGACTGACCAAAGGCCGCGGAGTGGACGTCATTCTCAATTCCCTGTCCGGAGAGGCTCTCAGGCAATCGTGGCGAAGCATTGCTCGGGGCGGACGATTCGTGGAGCTTGGACAGAAAGACATTGTCGGCAACACCGGACTGGATATGCAGCCTTTCATCAGGAATGTCTCATATCATTCGGTGAACATGCTTGATCTTCAGCATTATAATCTGTCAGAAGCGTCGAGAACATTCGCGGAAGTGGTGGAGCTGGTCAGAAGAGACATCGCCAAACCTGTCGCTCCCACGACGGTCTTCCCATTCTCGAAGGTGGAAGAGGCATTCCGACTGATGCAGACTGGGAAGCACATTGGCAAGATCGTGTTAGAAGCCAAGGACGACGATATGGTGAATGTGCTCCCAGAAGTGCCTAAAGTAACCACCTTTAGAGCTGATGCAACGTACCTGATTGCTGGCGGGGGTGGTGGACTCGGAAGGTCGATCGTCGCTTGGCTGGTCAATCAAGGGGCGAAGAACATTCTGCTCCTTTCCAGATCTGGCAATGCCAAAGCCTCAGTGAAGGATCTGACATCGAGATTGAGTGGAAACGGTGTCAGGATCGAAGCCTGGGCGTGTGACGTGGGCGATGAGGGCCAGCTGGCCGCTGTCCTGCAAAGATTGCAGACAGAGCAGTGGCCGGAAGTTCGAGGTGCTATCCAGGGTGCGATGGCCCTACATGACAGCGTAAGTGGTCTCTCCCAGTCGTATCGTATTCACATCTGATCCTTTCCAGCTGTTCGAGAACATGACGCATGCTCAATTCACAAACGCCATTCGGCCCAAGGTCCATGGTAGCTGGAATCTCCATGCCCAACTACCCCAAGATCTAGATTTCTTCGTTCTGTTGTCTTCGTCAGTCGGCATCGCCGGCTCCAGAGGCCAGGGGAACTACTCTGCAGGTAACGCATACCAAGACGCCTTGGCTCACTATCGCCGAGGTAAAGGACTCAAGGCATGCTCAATCGACGTGGGCATGATCCTTGGCGTCGGCTTTCTGGCTGAAGAGACCACTGACGACCGCGTTCACGGCAACGTCAAATCGTGGAGCTTTTTGGGCATCGGCGAACGCGACTTCTTGAGGCTCCTGGATGCAGCTATTCGTGGCGAGTCACTTTCCGGCGTAGCCTTGCCCCCGCAGCTTATCACTGGCTTAGGCACGGGTGGGATGATGGCACGAGCATTGGAGAAGTACCCCTGGTGGTTCAGCGACGCAAAATTCTCTCATCTCGTCAGCGTGGATACCCATACAGCGGTTGGAGACGATTCCCAGAATGGCACAATGGTGAGTGCATTACTGGCACAGGCATCTTCGCTTGAGGATGCAGCAGACATTGTCTGTGATGCTTTGGTGGTCAAGCTCGCAAAGAGTCTGATGATGAGCGTTGAAGATGTTGAAAAGGGGAAGCCGGTCAGCAGCTATGGTGTGGATAGTCTTCTGGCTGTGGAGTTGAGGACATGGGTACATTCGGAGATCAAGGCGGAGGTTTCAGTCTTTGATCTCCTCAGTAATGTACCTCTGAGTAGCTTATCGGCCAAGATAGCCGGGTCGTCGAAGGCTATATCGGAGGATCTGCAGGTTTCGGATACAAAACAGTAGATCTAAGGGATGTCGTTTCTTGGGCACTTATATTCTTGACAATACAGATTTCCAGGCCATTGAAACCATATCTTACTGCTTCGTAGTCACGTGCGGGGGCTCCATGTCGCGATCGCTTGTGAGGCCGATTGAAATTGGCGTGCCGTTTGAGCCCTTGCTGACGGCGTCAGTGCGGTCGCACTACGTCGCCTTTTCTGGCAGCAGGCCAACCGAAAATCGACACCGCGCTGACTAATCCCAGACTGGTATAGGGGGCAAACTCAATTTGCTTCATTTATCGTGTTCTCGCAGCATGAGCACCATGATAAATAGGTCAGATTGCCTTCTCCATAGAGTCAGAAACTCCCATCGATATCATCACTGTTCCCCTAAACCACACAAGAGCTCTCACCATGCCTGCCAAGGATCCAAGTCGCTCTGCCCGCCTAATCTACCGCCCCCCTGTCACTCCCGACGATGATGTCTTCTTCCAGACTATCAACAACGATCGAGTCGGATACATGAATAGTAATATATCGAACGCGACTCTTTCTGGTAACGCCCGTGCGAAAAAGTATCAAGATCACGTGACGAACAGCTGCCTTCTTGGAGCCGTCATCTGCCTTCCCCCATCGCCTTCTGCCACCGGAGCCGACTCTGAAGCCAAGGAGGAAGCTAAGGCGACGCCGATCGGATGCATCCATCTTGGCACTCTCAGGGACGACATGTCCCACCATCGGTTCACAGACATTGGGGTCGACATACTGCCGGAGTGGCAAGACAAAGGTTATGGCAGTGAGGCAATACGCTGGTCTCTGGACTGGGCTTTCTATCGAGCGAATATGCACAAGGTCCAAATTCGAGCTTTTGGGTGGAACGAAGGCGCGATGAGACTCTATGAGCGGATTGGATTTACTCTGGAGGGTAGGTGGAGACAGCATCTGTGGCACGAGGGCAGGTATTGGGATGATATCCAATATGGTATGTTGGCACAGGAGTGGCAGGAGATCAAACAGGCGAGGGCGGAGAAGGAGGGAAAGTAACTCGTCAGCTTTATGGGTTTTCAAGCCTGGCTTCATTTGGTAGCTATCCCTAGCGGGGCACATCCTCGAAGTTTGGAGCTCCGTTGAGCTCTGCGGCTTAAAGAAGTGTTCGACCAGTGCAGTCCTTGGCGGACCTATCAGCCTCACTACGTAGCAGGTGGCTGAGCGTTTCCTGATCTCCCTCCCTCATAGCAAAATGCGCTGGAGTCGGATTTACGGGAAACAAGCCTATCGATCCCAAGTACGGTTCCTACTGGAACGTTGACGAATGACCCGCGCTGGAGGAAATGACAGAGTCGGGGAGGTAATCCAGCTTAGCGCGAAGAACCATGATCAAGACCAGCAGATCTGGCCGATTGAGATTCGGAATGTGAAGGACACCTGTCAGTGGAACCAAGAGGGGACCTTATGCGGTACCAAGTGTCCCGACGGCACCAAGGAGGAGACGACAAGTAAGTTCGGGGATTCCAAGGTATCCTGCATCACTGAAAGGAAGCATTGCTGCTGCAAGGAGTAAAGAGGATGGAGGGGAAACAGTGTCTACAAGCAACCTTGGCGGAGGATATGGTTTTCGACATACCTTCATTTCATCCAATCTGCCCCAAGACTCAACGATACAACGTCATTGCATCGATGTACCGTTACTAGCATTAGATAGCAGAAGCGTCTCGGTGCTTCATCCAAACATTGATTCGAGTCTCTTAGGGTCTACCCCTCACCACACCCTCTCCGCCTCCCACTTCCCCCTCCCCAGTCTACCCTCCAGAAACGGCACAAAGATCTCCTTCACAATGACCTCCGGATCGCTTTTCGTGTGCCACCCACCTCCCTCCTTGGGCGCAATCGCCTCCACAATAAGGGGCATCCCCACCAAAATGCCCTTACTCTCCAATTCCTTCGCGAACATCCTACTGATACTCTGACTCGCTGCTTTCGCAGCCGTCAAGCTCGCCACAGCAGAATTTGGCTCCTTATCCAGCACGCCGCCCGTGACGATGTACAGCGGCTTAGCGCTGTCCGTGGGCGAAGGGGCGTTCTTGGCGAACCATTGCCCAGCGACTAGGGTGCCAATGGCGGAGATCTTGAAGTCGGTGAGGAAGACGTCGACTGGCGCAGTGAGGAGCGAAGAGGGCTGCACGCGAGCGGCATTGTAGACTAGGACGTCGACGTGGCCTAGTTTCTGCTTGAGAGCGTCCAGGGCGGAGAGCAGGGCGGTGGCGTCGCTGGCGTCGGCGGTGTGGGTGTGGACTTGCGTCGAGGAGTGAACGGACTTGAGCTCGGTGGAGAGGGAGGAGAGAGATTCCTCGGAGCGGGTGATTAGGCCGAGGGAGAAGGATTGCGAGGCCAGATGCATGGCCAGGGAGCGGGACATGTACGGGCCCACGCCGATTATGATGGCTGTTTGGTTGGACATCTTGGATCAATTGATTATGCGTGAACTGGTAGATTTGTATGAATGTACAGAAATTGGTAGTAATTGGATGTCGAGAGGAAAGTTATATGCGATGTCGGACTGACGGGAACACTGACATCAAGCTCGAACGGGCGATGCGCTATGACGACTGTGTGTGCGGTCTAAACCTTACCTCTATGTTTACCTCACTACTGACTTCCTGCGTGTCGATGCTTCGCTCAGAAATTGAAGGTGCATGATGGGAGCTGCAGGGTCAGTGCTTCATTGATGAACAAGATGGGGAAGGGTGGCACTGCTGACACCAATGTGTTGGTGATAGATTCGCGAGATCCGAGCTGGCAATGCCAATGGTAATCATGACCTGTATTTACGCAGCAAGGAGGCACTGTTTTTATCGGTACGCAGAAATATGCTTTGAGATTACTCTCACGACTTCGCTACGTCCGTGCTTCCAGATCTGGTGTAAGGCTTACAACGTCACGTGACCAGCTACCTCATACCATTGCCAGGGTCTGCGCTAGCCTCACGCTGGCACACTTCTCGGAGATTCGAGGCAAACAAAAACGAATGTCATTGGATTCTCTACCTGGGAGAATGGTAACTATTCGTGCACTTTCATCACCTGATCCCCCATTTCTATCCTATGTACCCATTGGTCGTAGCTCGCTGAGCATATCATAGCTTTCCAGAGCTGATCAACATATCTTCATGGGCGAGCACAGCTCAGCCAACGCAATCCTGCGGCGAGCCATCGATCTTGATGTTTGTGACCTTGAGACCCGTCGGCTCTTGGTTGTAGCCGGCCATGGAGCCGTCGGCGCAATAGACAGGGTTCGGTCCAGTGCACTTTTGATCCTTGCCAACGGTGCAGCAGTCATTATTGAAGTCAAGAAGAACGCCGTTCTTTGCAACCCAGCTATCAGGCGAGGTCGTATTGCATTGATTGAAGAAGTTGGGGCTCAGTGCCAGGAAAGGAAGCTTCTTCTGCCCGTTCTCTTCGTAGGTGATCAAGTCCTCACACTGATCCATCGAGACACGGGTTATATCCATATCGGTGCCGGCATCGTAGGCTGCAGCATTACCTGCAGCGTCGTCGGGTTCGCCTTTGAGCTCAACGTAGCGCTTCCAGCTGATATCGTGAACAGAAGCGGCGCCGGACGTGCCGATAGTCAAGACTGTCCTCTCGATTCCGGTGCTTGGATTCTTGACTTTAGCGCAGAGGCTGTCGCAGTCGCCAGTGGTAGGCCAGTATGCAACCGCATTGGTATTGACCTTGCAGCCGACCACACCGATTGTGGAACGATACTCTACGTGGCCAGTGACTTTGACCATCTCTGCCGCAGACAGGGCGGCGAGCCCGGCGATAGCAAGGAAGATAGAATTCATGTTGACACGAAATATATTGGATTAGCCTTGATTGTTGGCGTCAAAGTGTCCAGAAGAATACTTTTAACGAGCGATGAAGAATACGGTGTATGTAACAAAAGAATGTGGTTCCAGAGTGATACTGGCTTGTGGTGCGGGAAAGGAGTGGACCTACAGATCTACAGGAAGATGAACGGAGCGGCCTGGTTTTTGTAACTCGAAAGCCTGAACCCGGTGACGCAGGATGCTCCATCTGGTACATAGAGACTTACTGTGGTCTGGCGAGGACAGAGGCAAGGTTGAGGTGGAGTCCCCGAGTGAGCGGCTGAAGTCGAGAGAATCGGCGGAAGAACATGATCGAAAAACAGGTCGTCTAACAGCGTCAACAGGCTGAGATCTGCAGGTCAAATAAGCGGCGCCAGGTACAGCAGTGATACTATTGGGCGAGTACCTTGCAGCTCCTGCATGGATACCAAGGAGCGGGTCGACGTGGCAGGCCCGGTTTTCCAAGAAGGTGTTGGAGGGGCCGTGGACGAGCTTTCGGCCGACGACAAGGATGTCCGAAGGGCACATACTCGATCCAGACTGGTATAGAAAAATGTTTTGTGGGTCTTTAGGGGAAGAGAATTTTCTTTGCAGCCCTGTCAGGCGCTTGCTGATGGCAGACAGGCGCTGCCCTGTACTGTACCAGTGTCAACGGATAGTTTAGATAGCTCCTTCGCAGTGTTATGCGGGACTTGGATCGCAGCAACAGGCGCTTGTCGCAATACCGTATCAGCAGGGCTGGGCAACAAAGATCCAACCGGCGCCGTGAGGCTGAGAGGCCGGAGGCAAGTACCATGGTTTCCGGATGCATGCGTCTACGTCGTCAGCGATTCTTGCCCAATTTCGAACCTTGTTTTTACTGCACTGCATGATGCAGTGCAACCCACTCTGGCGTGAAGGGGTGGTAGAGGGACAGGAGCAAGGGAGCGGAAACGTGGTCAAGATCTGCACGTCCGAGGGCGTTGAACCACGCCGATCTGACAAGGATCCACACAAAGACATGGCAAGCTGTGATTGGTCGGCAGAGCCGCATTTCGCCCTTCATTTGACTTTGCCTGTACTCTCCTTCCTTGCACCGGTAGCTTCCTCCCCTTTCGTAAGTCCAACGTCAAGGTCTCTTGCGTCTCACCGCACGTCAGTTCTGCAGGATGACTCGAAACATACCGGCTGGACCAGAGAAGTATCGAGGCAAGTACGATTGTGACGTCTAAGAATTGGATACATGAATTGGTAAACTATATGGGATGTGTTCTGTCCAAGAGCGTGACGTGTTCTTGACACTGCGATAGTAATAGATCTGACGTTACGAAAGTTGCTTAGTGAAAAGGAGTCCGGTATCGAGGAGACTAATGACGAGCAATGAAAGAGTCTATGCGGTTTCTGCGAACAACACCTGGGACAACCTTGCCGCCAAGAAGACCACCTGCCGCTGCTGCTGTAGTAGTGGCTGCCGAATTCGCTGCCGCTGCCACTGGTGTTGTGGTGATGGATGCTGTGGTAGAGGATGTTGTGGTGGTCGTTGTAAACACACGTACCAGAGTAGTGGTAGGCGCGATAGTGGTGGTTGGCACTACCGTCGTCATCGGAGCTAAAGTTGTGGTTGGCGCCACGGTTGTTGTTGTGGCTGCCACCGTGGTCGTAGGAACGACTGCAGTCGTTGTCGTGTGAGCAACAGTGGTGGTCGGCGCCACTGTCGTTGTCGTCGTTGTCGTTGTTGTCGGCACAGGGACCGTGATTGACGTTACTACAGGAGTGGTGCCGGTTGTTGTGGTTGGGACTACCACAGGAGTAGTAGTGGCTGTTGTGGTCGGAGCTACAGTAGTCGTGGGTGCCACTGTAGTCGTCGTCGTGCTTATAGGGGTCGGCACAGCCGCAGTTGTTTGCACAAGCGTTACAGGAGCAACCACAGCCGCCGTTGTAGTGGTCGTCGTCGTGGTCGTTGGCACGACTGTAGTAGTTGTAGATGTCGTTGGGGGGACAGTGGTAGTGGTGGTCGTTGTCGTGGGTGCGACTGTAGTGGTAGTTGTAGTCATGGATGCGACCGTTGTAGTAGTCGTGGTCGTTGTCGGCACAGCTATGGTGGTAGTGCTGGTTGTGGTGTGCACGAACTCTGCAGTCGTAGTCGTCGTAGGGCCGGCTGCAGTAGTCACCGCGGCTGCCGAGGTAAGCGTAATTTCCGTTGTTGGTGCAACTACAGCAGCGGTGGTGGTAGTTGTGGTGATTGGTGCAGCGGTTGTGGTAGCGCCCGCAGGAGTAGTGAGAGCTTGGGAAGTTGGAGCTACCGCTGAGGACGAGGCAATAAGAGCAACATTGGTCGCAGCTACTGCGGAAGTCTGGACCACAGACGATGAGAGTACAACGACTATGGCAGTGGTTATCGTACTTGATGAAGATGCTGCTGCTGATGGCACAACGCTGCTAGCCACTAATGCTGCTGTTGTGCCCACAATCGGAGCAACTGCGGTCGTAGTTGTGGTTGTGGTAGTTGTAGCCAGGGTCATTGTAGTCAAAGTCGTCGTCGGCGTCAAGGTAGTGGTGGCTACGGTCGTCGTAGTGCTCAAAGCGCTCGTGAGTATAGTTGACGAAGCGGCGCTCGAGGGAGCGACCAGGGCCTGTGAGGTAGTAGCTGTGCTGGGAATCACTGAAGCTGTGGGGGTAGTAGTGGTGACCATGACTGCGCTCGTAGTCGGCGCAACAGACGGAGCGGCCGGGCTTGTTGTGACTGGGGGGACAGCAGGAGCAGAAGCTACGATGCCCGAGCTTGCTATCACAGAGCTTGCAGTTGCGGAAGTTGTAGCTGGCGGGCTTACAAGGATGCTTGACGAGGCTGATGCCGATGAAGCAGGCGCAGATGATGCCAGCAGGCTTGAGGTCACAGCTGGTACAACGACTGCAGCTGCAGTTGTTGTGGTGAGGTGGTCAGTCGTCGATGAGGTTTGAGCGATTGAGCTTGAAGCAACAATGGATGGCGCAGCGACGATCGAGGAGGATGACAGGTGGACCGAGCTTGACGCAGCCACGCTTGACGCCGCAGCACTTGACAGTGCGCCTGGAGTCATGGTGGAAGAGGTTGTATCTGCTTGTGATGAGATTGCTACCACACTCGAAGTGACCTGGATTACAGGCGATACGATCGGAGCGGGAGTGGTGGTAGTAGTCGTGCTAGTACTGGTTGATTGCGCCAGCGAGCTGGATGCGACGATAAGTGACGCTGCCGCAGCACTTGAGAACGGTACGATGCTAGAAGCCGGGATAATTGGTGATGAACTTGCCGCGACAGATGAGCTTGACGCAATGGGACTAGCGACGTCACTAGCGAGGCTCGTACTTGAGGCACTGACAGGCAGTACACCAGTCGACACCGCTGCTACAACTGGCGAAGTCAGAGCGCTAGTTACTTGTATGATCGAGCTGGAAGTGACAGCGACGCGAGATGTCATGGTCGAAGATTGGACGATCTGGCTTGTCGCAGGCACGACACTACTTGATGCGACTAAGCTGGACGAAGCCAGGATCAAGGATACCGGCACGACACTGGAGCTCACCGGAGCAGCAGACGTTGCTATCAAGCTAGAGCTAGAGAGTACTGCAGCAGTTGCCGCAGCGCTTGAGGTCGGTTGCGGTACTGTTGTCGATATCAGTGGGGCGACATTTGAGCTTGTCACAGCGATGATGGGCAAGGAGGCCGCTATAGTCGTGGCTGAGGTAACTGAACTTGAGCTGCCTAGGACTGACGAAGCTACTGGACTAGGCGAAGAACTAGACAAGGCAAGGATGTCGCTTGAGGAGCTTAGCGCTGGCGCGGCACTTGATGTCACTCCACCGACGACTGAAACAACCGAGCTCAAGAGATCGATAGTCGTTGTCGTTGTTGGCACGGCAGGCGAGATAGCGACAAGTGAAGGGCTCGAGACCTGTGACGACGCCACTACGCTTGAAGAATCAGCTTGCATGGTTGTCGTGGTCGTGCTCAGAGGCGCTGGAGCGCCGGAGGAACCCGCGCCGAGCACTGCAGAGGAGACACTGCTGAGCAAAGCTTGCGAGCTCTGGACGATGGTCGTTGTTGTCGATGCACCAGATGGTGCTATCGTGGTCGCAACTAAACTGGAAGACGAAGAGGAGGCAGTCGATAAGGAAGCAGATGAGGTAGCAAGGTCGCTTGACGCAGCATGAATCGCCGCAGGGTTCACCAGCGAGGAGGCCGCAGGTAGAATTGTGGAGGTTGCAGAGCTCGAGATCACTGCGCTTCCTGCACTCAACGGAAGGTTGCTAGAAACTGCTAGTGAGTTTGTAGCCGGAACTATGCTCGAAGCTGGAATGACGCCACTTGTGGGTGGAGCCTCAGTGCTGGTGGATGTCGATACGCCGGCGCCACTCGGAGCTGCAATAGTGCTGCTTAGGGCGGGAATGATGCTACTGGAGACTACGGAGACAGTGCTTGAAGAGGGAGCGAGGCCATTAGCTGACGGGAGAAGGCTGCCGGTCGCTGATACAATGCTGCTGGTCGCTGGTACAATGCTGTTCGACGCAGGAACGATGCTGTTCGACGCGAAAACGATGCTGTTCGGCGCGGAAACGATGCTGCTTGAAGCTACAAGACTAACGCTGGGCACTCCAATATCACTGCTCGTGGCCTGAAGCAAGTTGCTTGTTAGCTGTGCGGTGCTCGAGCTGGCAGCGACTGGCGACGATATTTGCGCACTTGAAACTGCCTGTGATGCTTGCTGAGACTGTAGAATCGAGCTTGTAAGCGGAGATGAAGTAGCCGCCAACTGGTTGACCGAAGGAGCCTGAACAAAATCCGTGTCGCTGGATGCTGAACTCGCCGAGATAGAGGAGGTCGTGGGTGATGCAACAATGCTGCTATAAGTCTGTACTATGGCTGGCGAGCTGGATGCGGAGACAGTAATTGAGAGGATGCTGGAGGAAAACAAGATGCTTGATGACGACGCGAGTGGTGCAACTACATCAGATACAGCGCTAAGGACAATGCTGACGGTCGCGCTCGAAATTGCTACAACTTGGGTAGAAGGTGCATTCGCAACGATTGAGCTCGAAGGACTTGATGCAGGAGAGTTCGTGGTCGAGATTATCGCTGCGGAAGAGACACTTTCCAATGCTGCTACGTTGGAGATACTGGTAGGAGTCGATTGCAGGACAGCTGAGGAGCTCAGTTCCAAGACCACGGATGTCATGATGTTTGATGTGGTAGGAATAGCCGGCACGATAATGTCACTCAAGGAGCTGAGTATCTCAGTCGAGCTCACCTGTGCGCTGCTGACTGCATCCTGGATCTGGCTACTTGGTATGGCTGGTGGCGTGAGCGAAGATGAGATCATGCTGCTCAAAATTGTCGTTGGCGCAGTGGTGATCTCAGCAAGTTGGCTCACAGAAGACACCTGGGAGGAAGCTGTGCTTTGACTGGCATTCTCTGACAAAGCAGGTGACGTTGGCGTCGAGACCGCTAGGTTGATATTGACGTTCACAGCGGAGGAGAGCTCGCTTTCCTTTGAGCTTGTCGCCAATAGCGACGCGCTCGACGACACGGTCAAATATGACGACAGATCGGCCGGCGCCATGGTCGTACTATCCAAGGTGACTTGTGCAGAGCTGCTTGAAGTTGCTGAAGAAGCAAGATTAAGGATCGAGGCCGTAGCAACGATAGTGCTGGACAATTGGCCGGCATCCACTTGACTGGTACCTGGACTTATGCTAAGACTTTTGCTTGTTACTGCAGGGATCTCAGCGGTACTAGAGCCTGCAACCGAGGCCATTGTCAAAGCAGTGACGGCATCCGGTGATGTTGCAACAGGCAGACTCATGCTACTGGCGGAGGAGATCGAGCCGGAGTCGATTCCAACAGTGGAGCTGAGACTCGACTGCGGAACTGGAGAATCAAGCGCACTACTCGTCGAAGACTCTTCAAGAGCTAGAGCTGTTAAGGTTGCTGAAGCAAGCACTTGCGTGCCGTCCGTAGATAATGTGGATGAAACAGTTCCCAGCGATGAACTCGTGACTATCTCTGGCTCGGACTGCGAAGTGGCAGACGTCGGCACCTGGATTGGTGTGGTCACGAAAGCTGAGTCTGCGGAGAGATCGATTAGGTCGGGAGTTGAGCTTGCAACGGAGGTGGTCGAGTCGAGACTCATGATTTCAGGTGGCGAAATCCCAGCGTTGATCACTGGTGTCGCTGCTGACATTTCAGAAGTACTGGCGAGAGCAAGGCTGCTTGAGAGCAGATCAGTGGAGAGCGTGGATGATGACCCAGAGATCTGGGTGGAAGCTGTCTGCTCAATGCCGACTGTGGTAGAGGATACAGTGTTGTCTTGGCTGGCCACAATGGCACTGCCAGGAGCGGTAATTGCACTGGATGATGGCTTGTCCAACAGGTCAGAGATCGTAGAAGTCTCGGCCTGTATTTCAGAAATGCTCAGAGAAGAGGGACTCGGTATGGATGGCACGATCGACCTGACACTGGTTTCGGCAGCGTCCACCGAGGAGACAGAAGACGGCTCGGTCGAACTCTGCACCAGCGAGCTGAGGCTCGTTGGCGAGCTGCGGGAGAGTGGGGTCTCATCGCTGATTGGGGCTAAAACCGTCATCGAGCTGATAGTCGCAGTGGTCAGCGGCATGATCTGGTCCTCGGATGTTGTGATGGCTGTATTGATGGCAGGCGTGGTTGGAACCACGTTCGTCGATGTTGTGAAATCATTGTCCGCGTCTACCGATGGTGACGACAGCAAAAGTTCAGATGATAATGACACAGGATTGTCTGTGAAACTCATTGGTTCGAGCGCCGAGGAGATCTCTGCGCTTGACAGGATCTCCGAAATTGGTGGTGGAGCCAAAGTGGTCGAAGATCCTGCCAGTGTTGCGAACTCAGAAGTAGAGGTCAATGCAGCACTTTCTTGGTTGAGGAGTACGGTAGATGATGCAGCTGAGTCAAGGCCAGCTGCATCCGAGCCAAGCAAAGATATCGTTGATGAGGATTGACCAGCTTCAGGAGCAGTTAAGGGAGACTGCACAGAAGACGTCAGCCTCGCGAAACCACTGGATGCTATAAGCGTGCTGGACTGAGTCTCGTCTACACTCATGACAGCATCTACGACTTTAGCAGAGGATACGACATCAGAAGCGAGACTGGTCATTGCAGCAACTGAATCAGTTGACATCAGATTGGTTCCCAGGCTCGCAAATGCGCTGCTTGGGGCATCGATCGAAGAGTCTCGAATGTAGCTTGTTATAAATGTGGTCGGGACAATACTAGCGAAGTCCGATGTGAGTGTGATCTCAGAGGTTGCCGGGCTAGCGTTGGATTGCTCAGGTGAAGCGCTCAGATCCAAAGCATCTGGGCCGACCTCCTGAGTGGATGGCAGTTGCGCTTCCGAAGTAGGTGCGGCCAAGTCAACAGATGGAAAGGCGGACGGTGCAATTGACTCGAGGTCGTCTGGAGATGGGGCAGTGCTCGTCAGTGTGTCTGCGAGACTCGACGTGTTGGGATCGTCAAAGCTGGTTGTTATGGCGCCGAGTGCGAGTCCGTTGGCAAGCAGCGTCGACGTTGATATTGTCGTAGCAGAAGAGGGCACGTCCAATGAAGCTTCCATCGCAGACGTCTCTTCTGCCAGTAGGGGCGTTGCTGCAGATGAGACAGCTACCTCTGTATCAAGAGCTGAAGCACTGAGTACATCAGAAGTTGCGCTCGGGATGGCAGGCATTTCCTCTGCACCGGCAGAGACAGTCTCAGAGGGGTCGATTGGAGGTACTGTAGGAGTTGTATACCATTCACTCAGAATCGATGAAACTGCCGATGAGGCGTCCAAGTCCGTACCCAACATCTGAGGAGCAGTGTAGCTAGAACGTATCAATGTTATCGTCCGGGTCGAAGAAGTTGATTCTGCAGTGATGGTGGGTTGCTCGACAATAATGGAGGTTGGATCAACGGAAGCTGGAGTAAACATATCCTGCAGATCAGAAGTTGTGTCCAGGATGTTGCTCGTCAAACTGGTGAGCAACGTGCTGTCAGTCAGCTCACTGAGTGAGAGCGAAGCCGGAGTGTCAGTTCCTGCCGGCGTATCCAGCTCACTCGTAGATGCAGGGGACGCAAATGCGGCGTTGCTCGGAATGCTGGGGGTTGCGAGACCCTCCGTCTCAACGAAGATGCTTGTGGAGCTCTCCGAGCCTGCATTCTGAGGGATATCTTCCGTCGATGTTACTGTTGTGGGTGTCGGTAAGCTGGTGAGCCCTATGTCTACCGTAGAATCAACTTCGTCGGAATGAGCCGAGCTCGTAGGCTCAGCTTCTAGTGCGAGGCCTGCAGGATCAATGCTAGATGTTTCCGAGACATCAGGGCTCGCTGGATCGATGCTAGAGCTTGGAAGTGATGACTCGAACGCCGTTGTAAGAGTTGGAGTATCTTCCGGTGTGCTCTGAGAAGCCAAGCTAGACAAAGCACCTGTGCTGCTGGGTATGTCGACTGGGTTCGTCAAAGCGTCCGAACCTGTGTCTATCGTAGCGGTGGACGTGCTGGTAGGCTCAGCGACCACGCCGGGAATCGACAAGCTTGACGTAGTCTGAAGACCATCATCTGACGTCCATAGATCTACTACAGAGCCCAATTCCGAGCCGACTTGGGAGGTGCTTGGGAATGCCAGATTTTGGTCGGATGATAGAGCGGCTATCGTCGTAGACATTACGCTTGGCGTCATTTGCACATCAATGGAAACGATTGACGAGGGTGACGTGATCTCTGTTGGAGTGGCATCCTGGAGGTCTTGTGACGTCTCTATCGGTGAGTCTGGTACCGGAATACCATCACTTAACGCTGTGGTTGCTGTCGGGATAGATCTGATAGAGGCGTCATCTGCATAGTCGGCTTGAGGAGCAGAAGTAAAATCTGCGAAATTCTCAATGATGCTCGATGGAGCTCCGAGCGTAATCATGTCTGTCGATTCTGCTGTAGTGGAGAAGGACCATGACGCTAGACCCGGCTCAGTCGTTAAGAAGTATGCAGCTGGCTGCGATATACTGGACGTCACGGGATTCTCAACAATACCTGATGTTGACATTTTCGCAGTACTGTCAAAGGTGAGTGCTGGGAGGCCCTCCATTGACGTGGACGCAGGTACTGGAGAGTCGGGGGTCAGAAGTGGCTCGATGCTTGTCATTTCTGTCCCACTGGTCTGAGCTGGTAGCATGCCAGATTTTTCCTGTGTGGGATCGGGGGCCTGGTCGGCCGGTCCAGAAATCGAGGTAATTGGGTCTGCAGGTTCGGGGCTAATGCTAGTGCCTGATTCAATAGTCGGCGATGCGCTCATCAGAGATGTCGCTTCCTGATCTATTGCGGTCGTGGCAGCATCCATAAGAGACGTCGTGGGGATCGAGATGAGGTCGATTGAAGAGCTGTAAATCTGCGTAGTCGCTTCAGTGGAGTAAGGAATAACGATATCATATGTGGTTGGAATGTCTTCAACTACAGACGATGCTACATCGGTCGGTGATGAGCTAGTCACATCTTCAATGCTGCTTACGATCATGGTCGAGGATAATTTAGAGATATCGCTGAAGGTAGTCTGAGGTAAACGATCGGAGGTGATTGTGCTAGGTGCTTGTTGAACGGGGTTTTGGAAAGAGGTGGCCATGCTCTCGTCCTCAAACGTCGTAGCGATCGTGCCTAAGGGTGCCGACAAACTATTCAAAGCGCTCGGAGAAAGAGCTACGGCAGTGACTTCCGATGGTGCCGAATCAGACTGCAGTGAACTTGTTCCATCGATCGCTGCCCCTGAAGTCTCCACCGGTAGATTGATATTATCGGTCGCCTCGTTTATCAGAGTCAATGAAGTTGGTTCAGTAGAGTCGAAATCTGCAACACTCGTCGCCGAATTTTCAGGAGTCAGTTTGGAGGTAAGTGCTGGAGCTAGTGATGAGTCCATGTCCACGATTGACGACGTAGTACCCGCACTGACTGAGCTCGAAATCCATGCAAGAAGATCCGTAAATGTGGTCGGACCAGCTGTGGCTACGGCTGTAATTGTGGCTTCGTCTTCGCCACTGGTTGTCAAATCGGCAGTAGCTGCTGGCGTAGCGCCATCAAGCTGAGACGTAGCTTCGCTGGTGTCGACGTCCAGGCTGGAGGAGACGCCGCTGTCGGCACTATTGAGCTGGCTCGCAGCCTCTAATTGAGCATTTGCAACAGGAGTCGGATCCATGACGACAGGAGAGTCAAGAGATGCGGTAGTCATCTCCGGGTCAGCGGATACTGGGGTACTAATCATAGCGCCACTGGCTGTCAAAGAAAGCGAGGTAGAGGCTCTAGAATCTTCGAAAATGCTCGCAGGACCAGAATTCGTCGCCAATGAAGGCAATAACGAAGTTGTGGAATCTGGACCTGATGTTGGCGCATACAAGATCTGACTGATAGAAGTTGCCATTGTCGCGATAGTCTCAGAGGCTTGATCTATCTCGCTTGGCGCTGGAGTAACTTCTGGTAACTCAACGTGCATGGTGCTGACCTGCTGTGTGCTTGCGAGATCTGATGTCGTGGGTGTCGATGCATCAAGCGTTGTCGACGCAAAGTTCAGGCCAGTAATAGGCAAGACTGGTGACTCGGTTGCCCTCGTTGCGAAGCTTGTTGATCCAACAATGGTATTGGATGCTACAGAAGGTGTGTCAGTCGTGACCGGTAATTCGGAGTCAGACGGCGAGGTCTGCATCACGATTGACCTAGTGGATAAGTCGGGTAAAGCCTCTGTTGATGCTGCCATATCGAAAGCAGAATTCGCAGGTACATCGAACGATGTGACCGGTGCTTCGTCACCACTGCCAGATAGAGGCGGCGCCTCGGGTGATAGCGTGACGGCAGAGTCAGCTGAGGTAGCAGTCACGAACATGGTCGGAACCATCAAATCGGTGCTTTGAACCATCTGTCCAACCGGAGATTCTGATACTTCAGGTGTCGCGACGATGGCTGAGTCTGACGTGTGTAGCATATTGTCATCCTGCTTGACGACGGCCGTTGGTATCGTATCGGAACTTGTAGCGATGTCAAGCAGAACTGCGCTTGGGGTCGTCTGACCAGCTAATTCGAGGGTAGCTTGACTTATTGCCGGATTGTTGGCGCTACTTGTGAGCGCTGTATTGATCAGATTTGGCGCAGATACCTGGAAAGTCTCTTGATCGATAGAAGAATTAGCATCGACATCGGTGGTGGCTGAATCAGTCTCGATAGGGGAGAAGCTAGTCACCATGGAGGACAACGATGACGAATTCTCCACCACCTTCGTCGATGCGACTACCAGGGCCTGTGTAGAGATGACGTCGTCGACCGCCGTCGTCGAGACATCTGAGGTCTGGGATGGGATGTCCATCACAGTACTTGACTGTGTTACGATATCTGTACTGCCTGAGTTTGTTCGGAAAGCAGGTACGTTTGACTCGAAATCTCCAAAGCTGGGAGTTGAGGTCAGAAGCTCGGCCGATAATGAAGCAGGCACCAAATTGGCTTCTCCAGAAGTGGTAGTAGCAATCTCAGGAAGCTCACTCTCTTGAGAACTGAGAGATGCGAAGCCCACAGCCGTGGACGGAGCCAGGCCAAAGTTTGTATCAGTGGAGGATGGACTGAGATCCAGGTCCACAGATGTGGTTGAAATAGCATCGTCGGTAGAGATGGTCAGCATCGTTCGCGAATTTGTATGGCTGGAGGCAGTTGCAGCGGCTAGAGAGCTGCTCATGAAGGCTGCCAAATCAGTGATGGTGGTGGGATCTGATGACGGCGTTTGGTAATCGGCACCAGTCTGCACGTGCATAGTCGTGAGTCCGGGAGTTGCTACGACGCTGGACCTGGGGGCATTATCCTGCGAGTCCGAGGACAGAGGTGACGAAAGCACTAGAGTCATGGTAGCAGGTGATGAGGGATCCTTGTTAGAGGACGTAGTGGGAAGAGAGTCCAAAAGGGTTCCCGACGAGACCACAGCATCAGTGGAGGTAGGGAAGAGCATCGTCTCTGCGGCTTGAGACTCTATTGCCCACAATTTTGTTGTCGTTGGTAATGCGGCATCACTGCTCTGGCTTGTAAAACTCGAAAGTGAAAGCGTAGTGTCCAGATAAGCTGTGTCCAATGTGGACGTCTCATTCACCACAAGAGTATTTGCACTCTGGTCAAGAGCAGGCGTTGACACTGTGTCGATAACCAGTGACGAAGTGGCGTCAAGCATGGATGCTGAGGCGGAGGAAGGACCTGCAAAGTTCAGGTTGGTCGGCATCACAGCGTCCTCTACACTGCTGGTGGGCCTGTATGTGTCGATAGTAGAAGACTGCTGAAGCTGTGCGTTTAGGTCCGTTGCAGCAGTGCCCAGTGGGACAAATGTGCTCAAAACGGAGACGTCAGAGGCGAAGGTCGTTGATTCGAGAACATCGATGATGGGAGCTGAGTCTTGGCTCTGTTCTGTGCTTACAACAGTCTGATGGATAGTAGGTGCCGAAAGCATGCTCATCTTTTGCGCTGGTGTGGGAAATGATTCGAGCGAGGTAGAGGACGTGACCACCGCAAAACTTGTCTCCGGAGACGAGGTCGAACTGTCACTAGTCGTGGCTACTGAGCTTGACTCGCCGCTTAGTACGGGGTTTGCCACTAGCTGATCTGACGTCGGGGCTTCGCGCGTGGGCGTAATTGGGGAGAGAATGATGGACGTGGCCTGTACCAACGGTGTCTCTGACGGCAAAATGCTGGAGACGAGAGCCGCCACTCCTGAGGTAGGAGATTGATTGCTTGAGATCGATGATCCAGTACTGAAAGCGTCGATGGATTCGCTATTCTGAGTGGGAACCCCCATACTTGGAGTAGTCGTCACTGGCGGCAGACTATTCCTCGGGCCGACAGTACTCGTGTCCGCTGTTGTCAGCATCGACGAGCTGCTACGAGTGGGAAAATCCCCATACATTGTGTTGTAGGATGTCGAATATATTATAGTCCCACCCACAGTAGCAACTTCAAGTTGGCCAAGAACCCTGTATGGTACGCCATCTGTTGACCCAGATGTCACCATACTCATTCGTCCTGTGGGAGACCAGCTAGGCGTCTGACTTATGGTCGATATTACCATGTCATCTAGCGTAGCTAACGGAGAATCCGCATCAGGTGTTGTGAGAATGTCACCATCTGTAGTAGGGCTGTGTACTGGGCTCGCCGTGCTAGGACTTCCAGTGCTAACGGAAGCTGGAGCGGTCATGGCGGTAGCGGAAGCTTGCGATTGCTGCAGACTAGACTCTTGTGCGGTGTGAGAGCTCGAAGTACTGTCTTCATCCGCGGCTGTTGAGAGTATGTTGAGTCTGGTTCCTGCTTTCGACGTCAATTCCTCATCACTCTCTGAGATGAGTGTTGGAGCTGGAAATGTTGGCGTCAAATGGCTGGGTGCAGCAGATATAGTTACAGATAGTGAGCTCGGCCGCTGATTGATACGACTCCCTCCGGCTGAGTAGAAAGGCAATGTTGTAGTGGCCGAGGGATGTAAATTTGAAGGCTCAGAACTCGAAGTTACAGAGCCGGAGCTTGTGGGGTCATCGGGGATGTCAGTCAGAGGATCAAACGAGCCTCGGACAAGTGTTGAGCTGACAGTTGCTGAAGTGAGTGACTTAACTGTCTGATACGCACTTGTGGACGAGGTATGAAACGACTCTCCGGCGCCGAAGACATCACTTGATTGGACATCGGCCACCCAAATGTCTGTTGTGGAGATTGGAGCAGAGGAATCTAAAACGTTCGTGCCTTGCTGCTTCTTCGAGGATCCGATGCCCGTTTGTGTATTACTGCCTTGCTTTTGAGAGACTGGAGCAATTGAGCTGTGCTGGTTTTGTGCAGAAGATATTTTCGAGCTGGAAGAGAGCTTCACTTCTACTGGTACAGTGGTTCCGACTTGGCCTTTGCTGGAAGGACCATGTGAATGAGCACTGCCAGATGCAGCCGAAGCACGAACAGTGTTCCGACTGCTTCTAGATGCGAGCTTCTTCTTCTTACCAGGGGTGGAAAGTGGTGTGGCTTTAGTCGATGCCTTCTTTCGCGAAGTGTTCTTGGTCGACTTCACCTTTGTCGTTTTGTTTGCCACCTTCTTCTTATCTGTCTTCGCAGACCTCGCTTTGCCGGGCTTTGTATGAATCTTCTTGTGAGACTTTGACTCATCCGTAGATTCGGTTTTGTGCGCCGACTTGGACTTATCGGTTGATGATACTTTGTGCGTCGTCTTTACCTTGTGCGTTGACCTGGTCTTGTGGGTCGTCTTCGCCTTGCCGCCACTCGTCGCAGCATTCCGAACGGGACTCTTGCGGGCAGCAGCAGGTGTCAGTTGCAGAGCGGGTCTGAAAGCTACAGAGCTTGATGGCGAGGCTGGCTCCAGTACGATGGAGCTTGATGCGTGTGAAGGAGCTTTTGGAGAAGACGAGGTGGAAGCAACATGGATAGCATGCCCTGTGTGCGATAGTCTCTCATGATTGGCAACGCTGACACTACTCCGGCCCCTACCTGCGGGTGTAAGTTGTAAAGCTGGTCTTGCCGAGGTATTGATCTGGTTGTGTTGATTGGAGCTTCGGGAGCTGGGCGAGCTCTGAAAAGGCAAGTATGGAGCTCCAATGACAGGTCGAGGTCTCCCTGTAAACCAGCCCCACCCTGCGTTGTCTCTTGGGAGGACTTGGTCAGCGGCCCTCGTGTCCTCTCCTTCAATATCGGCCTTGAGTTCAGGACCCGGGTCCGGAGTTACGGCCGACCTGCGGTGACGAGGCAGTAGACGTAGATTCAGAAGGCCGTCAATCAGCTTGGCAGCGTGAGACCTGCCCAGGGTGATATCGTGATCCTCTCTGGTGGCATTTTCATCATCGATGTTGCCAGTGGCGTGGGCTGGAGCCGGAAGAGATGGCTGTGCGTCCGCTTTGGACTGAGAGGAGGTGGCTCTGAGGTCCGAACTTGCTTGTGGATAGGCGTTGATTCCTGATGCCAGCAGTAGCACCGAACTAAGATAAGCTTGAAGACGCATCTGTCTACTAAATTAAAAATTAGTAGCTATGTGCATTAGTATTTAAACATTATTAGTAGTATCCTGACGAGCAGAGTTGCATGAGGCCTCCAGAGACCTCTTTCGACGTCAAGATTGATCGTAAGAAGAATAGTCTACATTCACATCCAGACTTACAGGGCACTGTGCCCTTACCTGAGCAGTGATGGCGCTCGTAAGGGTCGGCTGGTTCCCTCGCCAGCCATTGGCAACCTATCGAGAGCGGCGCATTGATAGGCGAGACGCCGTTGTATGTGCGACATGCTGCACAAACGCCACCGCGGATGGACATGGTTGTTTGCGGGATCTTTGATGCCATATCGAGGTCAGGAAGCTCATGGAGACGGAACGGCCCAGGAGGCGTTGGATGCCAATCTTGACCGTTGTCAAAAGTCACAAGATTGAGGACTCCAGTGCTTTATTCCTAGAGGCCGCTTGATGCTATATGGACTGTGTCTGTGTCGGATAGCATTTCGATTTACAGCAATCGACACAGAATAGTCCATAGGTCTGTGACATTAATTTGGGCTGAAGGCAAGGAAGAGGTGCAAGAAAGTCTAATGCGAGCGGTCTGTAGTCAAGATCAAATAGAGTAGTTCCAACGTTGTAACTGTCAAGCCTAGATTGTATCCAAGAGAAACATCAAAATGGACAAGAATCGATTGTCAAGACTCGTCCCGTGTTGCATTCCGCAGTCTCGGACGAAGTAGCCGAATGTGAAGATCAAGATCTTCATTGGCGTCAAAGACGAGATCCTGGCAAGTTCCTGATCTCTGACGTCCATTGATTACAAGATCAAAGACCGAAATTCTAAGGAGGAAAAAATATGCCGGCAACCTTGGCACGCAGCTGGTGAAAGACCGTTGATCTTGTATTGGGAAGATGTGGAGACAGCAACGTGTGCTATGCGCATCCAGAACTAGGGTATGGTGGTGGTCAGGCTTAGGCTTTGATGCTGAAATTGTGGTAGCGAACACTGTTACGTATCAGGCTGAATCGTCATGCTTAAGCTTGATTAATGATGCAGTCTATCCCTTATGCACAGCGCAACGTCCAGAATTCCGATTATCATCACAGCGAGCTTCTAGTTTGGGTTTGCGATCCTTTGCCTGCCATAGCTTCGCTCCGCCATGTCGTCTCACCAAAAATTTGGCGGTGAACAGGAAGGCAGTGACCAAATATCCGAGGAGCACTACAAGTAGGGGCTGGAGTCAGTTGGAAACATATCTGATAGTTAAGGTTGACGAGCTTGAGGTTCGGTGGGCCTCGTTAGCAGGTCTTGTTAGATGAAGCAGAGCAGGAAGATTGGGATGAAGCTATCGTGTACCAAATGGAAAGTGTCAATCCACTTTCGTCCAGAGCCGCATTGCCAGACCCTCGGGCCTCATGCAAGATCGCCCGGGCCGCGGCTGAAGCGAGCGATCGTCACCCTGCATACCAATTATTGGCGAATCATCAGCGGCGCCGAATGGGCTTGGATGGCTTCAATCAGCTGACTCGACGTCGGTGTGCATGAGAACATCGTGACTTAATCCTTCTTGTTTGTTTCTGCAGCCTATTCCATTTGTACTTAGACCATCTATTCCGCTTCCATGCAATAATCAGTCTGGAATACAGTACAAAGGACTGATCCGAATTCGCAAACAAGACTCCTCACTTTAATTAATTACGGGATCATCAGAGAAGTTTCGTTTGTTTACACCTTTCCCTCTCAACTACGGTCGAGCATCACTCCGCCCGCAGTGAACCACACACACGTGCGTGGCATTTCGCTGCACAGCACCACCGTCCGTTTGGCCCGTTGCCATTTCTTTATTTACTTGCTTTGCGTCTATCTCCGCCGACCGCCGACAGTTGTTGATAATCGACAGCCATCAGTGCACAGATACAATCTGCCACCAGTCCCCTCCTTCCCTTCTCGTCGTCGATCTGCGGAGTATGCAAGAGATTGAGCTCCAAGCGAAGAGCAAGGGCAGCCGACACTGAAACCGTACCAAACGCCGGAGCATCCACTGCCACTGCTTTGCCTCAAGCTGAGCGCCTCCAACGCACAGGGCTGTCGTCCGCCATTGGCAGTCAAAAGCGACTCCAGGCGTTGTTACGCCTGATCATCCTCGTCCCGCTTGCCCTCGCGCCTTATCGATGACGAAGACCATAGCAGCACTCGCTTCAGCGGCCACCACCGCGACCGCTGTGGGTGCCCCCCACCATCCCGTGTCGACATCATTGGAAGCAAAGGTGGTGGTGCTCGGTTCGCAAAATGTCGGCAAGACGTCACTGGTGCATCGCTACGTACATTCTTCCTTTCAGCCAGCCAATATGACCCCCAGCACTGTCGGCGCGTCTTTTCTCACGACCAGAGTGCACGACCCAGAAACAGATTCGACAATCCGGTTGCAGATCTGGGACACTGCTGGACAAGAGCGATTTCGGTCGATATCCAAACTGTACTATCGAGGGGCGCATGCTGCTGTGTTATGCTACGACATCACATCGCGGAAGTCTTTTGAGGAAATGGGTGTATGGCTGCGAGAATTGAAAGAGAAAGGGAGCGCGTTGAACACAACAGAGGACCAGACCATCCTGCATATTGTTGGCACCAAGTCTGACATTGTAGCGGAGGACCCATCGAAACGAGAGGTACCCTTTGAACGCTGCATAGACTTTGTCGCCCAAGAGTTGTTTCCAGAGTCGTCACCTCCGCTGCTACAGAACCAGCAGACCTCCTCCAACAGCACACGACCAGGCTCCGCACATCTCAAGTCAGCTTCACCGCCTGTCATCACCACTCTGCAGACCGCCGCTACCCTCTCACCGCACAGCAATCGATCATCGGTATTATGGGGCGCACCAGATCAAGTCTGGGATTGCTGCCACGAGATCAGCGCAAAGGACGGGGAGGGCATCGAAGAAGTCTTCAGGGTCATCACGAGGAAACTGATCGAGCAACACCACACCAACCTAGAACGACAGCGCGCGCTGGACGCGAGCATGGGTCGGACGCCAGGGCTCGCTTCGCACTACGGCATGACGTCGAGTCACGGCGGAAATGGCGGCGCGGGCTACTTCGACTACCGGCATGGCAATCAGAACGTGAGCTTCTTAAGTCCCAACGGAGCGCCACAAGGAGGCAGCTTCCGCCTCGGACATGGCGACAAGCGGCGGAGCTGGCTTGGTCTGACCCCCGCTAGCATGACCACCACCCCTGGTTTCGCCGGGCTGAGCGTGGAAGAGGAGGAGCGGTTGAAGATGCTCGAGAACCGACGGGGACGATGCTGTTGATCTTCATTCGGCATATTGTACAATTGGCGATTACACCACTGCATATACACGGCGCGCACCGACTTGTTTTATTATACCCGGCATGTTTGTCTCGCTGATCCGCATCGCGATACTACGACTTGTTTAGTATGGAGAGGAGGGGAGGAATCTGTACATGACTTGTTTGCGCATATTTCAGAAGAGCATATCCACGTGCTCCACGTGAGCAACGGCAGCATTGACGAAATGCGCAAACGATCACGGCCGCTTTTACACTAAACTTGCTTATTGTCCTTTTCACGTAGATACTACTACTGTTAGTCCACCCCTCGGGCCTTAACAAAATCCACCAGATCAAAGAAACTCTTCTTATACCGCCGTTCCTGCGTCGTCCTGTTGACCGTCTGAATCCCAAAATGCGCATCATAATCGCCGAATTCCCAGTTGTCGGCAAACGACCACGCGAATGCCCCTGCCACTTCAACGCCGTCTTCCCAGATGGACTTGAGCACTTCGGACATGAAGCTCAGGTAGTACTGGCTGCGCGGACTGTCGAAGAGTTGGTCTGTCAGGTCGGCCTTGTCTGCTTCGCCGAAGACGGGGAAGCCGAATTCGGTGATGATGACGGGGGCGCGGAAGGTGTTGTAGAGGTAGCTGAGATAGAGACGGAGGTAGTTCGGAGTGATGTAGACGTAGGACTGGGAGCGGTATCCGATGTTCCAACCGAAGATGTTGGTAGTGGTTTGGTTGACGCAGTAGGGCTGGTAGGGAGAGGAAGCGTTGTCGGCGCAGTCGGAGATGCTGTCGATGAAGTCTGGGACAGGCGGAGCGATGACGGTCGCTGTGTAGGGGTCTATGCCGAGGAAGTCGGCCGTAGCGTTGATGTAGGAGAGGTCAGATGGTGAGAGGGGCACGTAGTCCTTGATGGTCATCTTGAACGATTCTGGATAATCTTGACCGAGGAATATGGGATTGCAGAAGGTTGCTAGCTGGATCGAATTGAAGTGGTCTGCGGCATAGATGTCCGCTTCGCTCGAAGTATTGCGAGGCACGCCGAAGTTGTTGTTGAATTTCAAGGCCACCTTGCCTCCACCTTGTAGGTCGTCTTTGTAGAAATGATAGACCTGTGCGTGAGCTTTGATCACCGAATCGACTGATCTGCCATTATAGGAATACAGCAGGGGCTCGTTGAAGGTATACCACGTGGGAACACGATCTGCGTAATGGGTCATGACGATTTTGGCGTAGTTGACAAAGGCGTCGACAAAAGTCTCATTCTGATAGCCGCCATTAACGTAGCCAAGTGCCTGCCATTTATTTAGTAACGATTGTACCGATTAGACCGTATGCCAGGTGAAAGAGGCGCAGTGACTGTGATGGACTGGATTCTAGCACCTCAGCGTGTATACTCACAGGTGGAGCAGCGGCCGTTGACAGATTCGAGCCGTAGAACTGTAGTGGTGTGTCGAAATGAAGCAAAGTCACTTCTGGAACCATGCCTTTCTCCAATATGTAATTTATGACATCGTTGTAGTGATCGATGCCTTGTTGGTTGATCGGTGTGCCTGGCAGTGCGAATGGGAGGATACGCGACCAAGCAACACTAAAAGAGAAGTGCTTGACACCCATCGCAGCCACTCTTTCAATGTCTTGCTTGTAGTAGTAATAGTGCTCATTAGTAACATAATCTTTCGGCCGAGTGTCTTGAACGAGAATGTCCATCAACGAAGGCCCCTTGCCATCATCCGCAGTGGCACCTTCAATCTGGCTAGCAGAGCTCGCTACTCCAAATTCAAACCCTTGAGGGAAGTCGTAGCAGTCACTCGGACCGAAATAGTCTCTCGGAGGCAGGACTAGCTCAGAAGTTGGTACTGCGGTCGGCATCACGGTGGTGCTGAACAAGCTTGACCACTCTTCCGTGAAATTGGGCGGATTGGCATTCCTCCAGAGGGCAGTCCATGCTGCATTACCATAGGGATTCGTCATGTCTGTCGCTGTCGAATTGTCCCTCGGATTCCACCTACCCCATGTCGTGTACGACTGAGAACCTGCCAGTGTTGCGAGAGCGGCAGGTGGAGAGGCATAAGTCGTGACTGATGCAGGCGTTGACTGTGATGCAGCATAGCGATACGTTTCTGTAAGGCTGTACGCAAATTCAGTGTATCTGTACTGAGGCCGAATGGTGCTTGTGCAATTACTACATTGCAAGCGAGTGGCGTAACCATGTGTCTCCACATAGGACTGCTGAGCAGAGACCATGTGAATCAGATAAAGCAATCCTGTAAACACAACAGCCATTTCCGCTGGCGTACACTTCGCACCCAATATCAAGCAGAATGGTTGGCCGTGGGAAGCGCAGCATGTCTATTGTTATAGGGCTCTCATCCTTCCGACGTCGCGTGGACTGCTCAGTAATGCGGCGGTGATCCAACCCATTCTGAGGTTGCTTTGGCGAAGCAGTCCACGCATAAGCGTATTGTATGCAATGCATCCGCGCTTCTTGCCGTCGCTACTCCTCTTCTCGCTGCGTCATGTCTGGGACGGCGGGGTTCTAGGGTTTACTTTCCTGGAGTCCCCCCTCATGGAAGCGATCCGGTCGTGGAGTGGAGCCGAGATTGAACCGAGCAGTATTTGAAGGCTTGAACGCCTACCTGAACGAAAGAGACGATGTGCTATATCTTGTCCTACATGGCCTGTTTGTGAATACAGATTGACGACCATGTGTAATGAGGTTCTATAGGTACCTCCTTGGCAGAAAGCTTAGGCAACATGACCAAGGCCTGTTAGCAGCAGCAGCAGCAGCAGCAGCAGCAGCAGCGGTATCCAAAATATCTCTGACTAGGACGCATTCATTGGAGGCATCTACTTCATCTTTGCTTACCCTAAAAGACAACGGCACAGTATAACTACCCGTGTAAGAGGTCCACTGATGAAACAATTTGATGCCATATGTCACCCGTCGCTTCGATTTTGTACTACTGTACGTAGCTTCTAGAGGTTAGCACTGCATGCGCATCCCCACCTCGCAGTATAGACACTTGCACTCCATTCCTCCGAGTCTCCACACTTTGCTTGCATTGTTGAATGTCCCTTGCATAAGTGGGATAGCGACTAGCAAACGCTGTCGAATGCTCACCCTGACGTGGAAGAGATGTAGGCGGACTACCTGAATAGGCAAACTCTAAACACGAAAAGTCCGGAGAGGTTCATTATTCAGATCGTCATTGATGTTTCCACAATCCTGGACCTGCAAGGGGCCCACTTGAACTCCCACTTTTGCTCTTGCAAATGACCAGCGTGACTCGCGGGGCAAGCTATAGAATGTGAAGACCGCTTGAAACGAGTCAACAGTCGAGCGATGCATCAATGAATGGTCCGAATTCTTGCTTGGAATGATGCAGCATAGTGCGGCCATTCCCGACCAAGCTAATGCAAGAGATATTACAACGAGGCCAAAAGTGGGAAGCTCAGCCGAACCTTGGAACTGGGTTTCTTACGACTGAACCACCTTCGATCTGTCACAATCATCACAAAAATACCGAGTTATGTCTGGGCAGCAGGACCACAGAACTGCCACTGTCCAGTGACACCCACAAGTCATGTCATGAAAGTCTTGTGGTCACGGGCGAAACATCACACGGCTTTGTCCGGGGTGAAGGAACAGTTACGGTTCTAGCAGGCCTGCATCTTCGATCTCTAGCTGTATTCCTTATGTGACGCGAATCGGTACTTGGGCCACACATTTCACCTACAGATCGCACATCAGCCCGCGATGTTTTCCATCCGTCCTGCTCATCGAGCTCGGTCTTCCGTCTTCAGCACTGTTTCAGTAACCAATCGTCGCCGTCAATCGACATCTTTCAGCGCTTGTCTCGCCGCGAACACGCGATCACCATCCCACTTACCAGAAGGCTGACACGATACGGCTCGTTCCAGTTCAATTATTATCTGTTCACTACTCGGTGCTCGGTAACCTTGTTCACCGTTATTGGAACATATTCGCGACCTGAGACCTGCATCTTGAAGATTGCTTCCAAGCTCGAAAGACTGCAAGTGGCCTACTCAACAACCTCAACAAGTACGGTGATCCTCCACATCTCTCAAAAGTCCAGACCATACATACGGATATAGCTCCGCAAATCCAGAAACAAATTGCTCATTCGCCGGGCCTGTCAATTAACCCTTACAGGGTCTTCGTTCGGGCTGAAGGCGTGGCGGCACACTTGCGACGGGGCCTTTTCCACACCACCTTAGCGTAGACGTCATCACCTTAACTGTACGCATCACTCCGCCAGCAAAACTTCAGAACACCACCGTTTGCCGAACAACTCTGCGGGCATACTTTCATTCTTTTAATCGTTCCGTCGCTTCACACAACAAATTTATGGATCGTCGTCATTGCAATCGACAAAGCTCTTAGATGAACACCGTACAAGTGACGAACTCACCTTCATCCGACTCTGGAGGGCACATGCCTAGCCTGGCGCACGCGCAGGCGCAGGCTTCGGCCGACTTCATGCAAGAAGATCGCACCCCCCCGACGGAACGCTCGCAGGCATCTGGTCTGGAAGCACACGAGCAGGCACGAGCTTTAGTTCGACTGATACAATGTCCGAAATGCTCGAAACCATTCAACACACCAGTCACGCTCCCCTGCGGTCGTTCAGTCTGCCGATCATGTCTACCAGAGTCCCATGAGCGAGAACGGATAACATGGCCGGACTTGCCAGACAGGAGGAGGGCAATCAAATGCCCATTTACAACATGTGGAGAGGAGCATACGGTGGCGGACTGCTGCATAGATGTTGTCCTGACAAAAGTGATGGAATCGATTGCAGAAGTTGTCGCGAAGCAGAATTCCTTGACCGATATTCAGATCTTTTCGGAACACGTTTCAGCAGACCTCAAGCAGTATCGTCCTGTTGAAGGCGAGCCTGGTGTCAACATCAGATCGCATGGACGTCTGGTTGCTACGTACAACGCCGCTGCGTCCGGTCAACTCAACTACGACGCGAACACGTCCTACGAATCGTTCACGGGCGATAGAGAGCAGGACAAAGCCGCTGATGACGCCGTCCTGGCTCATTTGCTAGACACTTGTGAACGGGAGCTTGATTGTCAAGTATGCTACAATCTCATGCTGGATCCTGTTACGACTTCCTGCGGCCACACACTCTGTCGAAAATGTCTCGTACGCTCCCTCGATCACTCGTTGCACTGCCCTGTTTGTCGCCGGATGGTGCTCATTCCGCCATCCCTCCAGTCGCACCCGTCAAATAAAGCTCTCGCAGATCTGCTTGAAGGACTTGTTCCAGAACTCGTTGCGGCACGAAGAGCAACCGTGGCCAGCGAAGAAACTACTGCAATGGGAGACTTCGACACGCCACTGTTTGTGGTGACATTAGGGTTTCCTGGTTGCCCAACTTTCCTTCGAGTCTTTGAACCGCGGTACAGATTGATGCTCAGGCGAGCTCTGGAAGGCAACCGGACCTTCGGAATGGTCATGTACAACCAGGTCAATGCTCCTCAAGGCGAGCTCGGAAATTCTCACTTCATGCAATACGGAACCCTTCTTCGGATAGAAAACGCACAATTTATGCCGGACGGTACGAGCATCATAGAAACTCGAGGGGTGTCAAGATTCAAGGTTGTGGCGTCTGGCACCCTTGATGGTTATGCCGTAGGCCGAGTCGAACGCGTCGAAGATGTCCCTTTGGCGGAGGAGGAAACGATCGAGGCGCAGGAGACTTCTCTACCTCCTGCTGCCGAGAATGATGTGGAAGGAATGATTACCCGAATGTCGACGCAACAGTTGCTGGAGCTTGGACGGGATTTTATTCGACGCATGCAGGCACGGAGCGCACCTTGGCTGCATGAGGGTATTCTGCAGGCATATGGCGGACCTCCGGAGGACGCTTCGGTATTTCCATATTGGTTCGCAAGCATATTGCCAATCAATGATGTCGCCAAATATCAGATGCTGCAAACGAACAGTGTCCGACAGCGACTGAAGATTACGGCGCGGTGGATTAAACTGATGGAATCACAAAGATGGTAAGCTTTATCTTTACCTCCCAAACTCGTCCCGACCAACATAGAAGCAGACCGGGCTTCACGATATGATCCCGCTCCGCGACAGTACGTGCGGTCATGTGTAACAATGATCCCACCATCAACCGCTCCGTCTTCAACAGTCGAAGCTGACAGTATTTTCAACAGGTATCACTCCAACACGTGCACCGTCTTATGACTCCTTCTCCGCCGCGTCCTGCCAGTTTTCATGCTCATTATCGCTGTTGCAAACGGCTATCACGGCCGACCCCCTGCCGCCTTCTTCACTAGCCTCCGAGACCTATTCCGCAATAGCGACTGAACACGACTCTCCGAGACGGCATGGTATCTCTGGGCTGCACATCCGGCGTTTCAGCATCTGCGTTGTTTACAAATCCACCTTATCAGCACCAAGAGACTTCTCACAGTCTACACCAATATACCCCAGCTTCAGATTACATACCTTTCTTCACCATATCATGTCCATACCCCGATACGACATTCTTCTCTTCCATCTGTTTTGACGCACGGATGTATACTTGGGTGTGCTGTATCTAGATGCATTGAGCAGAGGAGTATGCCGTCCGTCAATGTCTGGGACGAGCTTGAGGCTTTTAGGCCAGGGTTACGAATGAATGGATGTTCTAGACTGTTCATGATTTTGCACTCTGCTTGCTTTGTGAATTACTCTCTGCTACTCCTCCACGACTCCCATACGGCCTGGATCTCGACAGCATCATCGCTCTGCCGCCCCCAACTGACCGGACCTTCCACGCGTGTTCCTTCTTGCTCTCTCTCTCTCTCGAGACACAAGCCCGTCTGACTCGGAACGTCCTCTCTCCTTCCTCCCTGTTATATGGTCCGTGTCTCCCATCACTTATCTCCCCCACCACCCGCGACAAGCTGAATAATCAAAAAGATCCCAATCGCCCACCAATACTTCTGCAAAAACGTCTTCTCCGGCTCCGCGCCCTCGGGCCGTCCGTCCTTACCAACCACCACCGGTCGATTCAAGACCGGCTCGGGTCCAGGTCTTGTTTGCTGCACCGCGACATTGATCGTCCCCTCGACCTGTGGCGGATTGCGCTTATGGCGTGCCAGCGTCGCGGGGTCGTCTGTCGCTGGTGGCAGAGCTGGCGTGGAGGTGAAGGAGAGGTGGTAGGGGATGCCGGCGCGGTCGACGAGGAGAGTGAGGTTGCGGTCGCGATAGGAGGAGAGGGACGACGGGGGGATCAGGATGGAGGTGAAGGCGGCGTCTTTGTTAGAAGATTGGGCGAGGAGGTCGGGGCGGGTGAAACCTAGTGGGAAGAGAGGCGCGGTGGGGATGGAAGGGGTGTGTGTCTTGAGTATGCTGGCTGTGAGGGAGGCTGGGTCGTAGTGGATGTCGAGGTACGGAGATGTGGACGCGGAGTCGGGGGATTGGATCGTGATGGTGAGGGTCTGGGGCGAGAGAGAGGCGGCAAAGACGGAAAGAGGAGAGAAGAAGAGGAAGAGCGGTATTGAGGGCAGCATTGTCACTGTATTATGTGTTGCTGTCGCGGTGCAATAAGTTGTTGCTGTCGAGCTGGCTGATGGAGAGCTTCTGATGGCCGGTATTTAGCCGGTGAACTGCGGCGTGGGAAGAATGTCCCGTCGGGATGGGACCAGAACCCCCACGCTAGCGACAAGAGATCGACGTCATGCTTTCCCGACGAGGGGCAGATCAGCTGGAGAGCCGCAGAAACAAAGAGGCGAGTGCCAGAGCTTCATTCGGAGCTAGAGGGGTCAATCTGGTGCCTGGATTGGGATAGAGGGGCACGGAGAAGGAGGGGCAACTTCGTTTCTGTCCCGCAATGTCCGAAATCAATGTCAATTCTACATGCGCCAGCAGCATGGTTGTAACATAGACTTCACTATTTCGTTGAACACTCAACTCTTTCCTTGTACTTCTGATCGCCTGCCCCACAGCGGTGCGACCCCGAAGAAAGCAAAAATCCCCGAGCACAGAGATCTGCAACGTCACAGGTAAGAGAGAGGCGGTGGAAAAAAGATCTGTTGGGTAGCTGTCTCCTCGAGCTGTTTCTCTACCATTCGATCTACTCTCTTACTCCTCACATCACGGCGCCTTGCCCCTCCATTCCAACAGCCCAAGACTTGTTCCATCACAAGCCACGCAACCACAAGCAGTAATTCCCCTCTTGTACCTTGCATCCTACGGCTTAGCTACCTCCCGCTTGACAGTAAGCAAGGGACCGCCGGATCAAAACGAGCAAATCGCCCACCATGACTTCAATGCCCATCCGTCAGCCTTATAGGCAAGCCAGCAGACAACAGTCCAGGCAAATGTCTGTAGATCCACACAATGAGCTTCGTGTGCATCAAGAGCACTACATTGGTATCGATGTGGGTACAGGAAGTGCGCGAGCATGTATTATGAACGACAAGGGAGACATTGTTGGGCTTGCAAGCGAGAACATTGGTCTGTGGCAGCCAAAGCCAGGCTACTACGTAAGTAGATGGTGCTGGTGCGGTGGAAACAGAATATCTGACAGCGGCAGGAACAATCTACCACTGACATCTGGCGATGCATCTGCAATTCGGTCCAGCGAGCTATGCAGCAGCACAACATCGACGGGTCGACAATTCGCGGCATTGGCTTTGATGCGACCTGCTCCCTTGCTGTATTTTCTCACGATACCGACGAGCCAGTCTGTGTGACTGGACCGAAATTCGACAACCAAGACGGCAATGACAGGAACGTCATTCTGTGGCTGGACCACAGACCAGAGAAGGAGACTGAGAAGATCAATGCCACCAACCACAATCTTTTACGCTACGTAGGTGGACAGATGAGCATAGAGATGGAGATCCCCAAGGTTCTTTGGCTGAAGAACAACATGCCCAAGGAGCTCTTTGATCGATGCAAGTTCTACGATCTGGGAGATGCTCTGACGCATATTGCTACTGGCAACGAGACCAGGAGTCTGTGTTCTGTCGTGTGCAAGCAAGGTTATGTGCCAGTCGGCGTGGATGGAAGTGTCAAAGGATGGCAAGAAGACTTCTTGAAGGAGATTGGTCTAGGCGACCTCACTGAAGACAACTTCTTGCGCATGGGCGGTGTCGACGGGGTGGTACTCCTTCTTCTTGACCTCTACCATGTATGTATAAAGCTGACAACTCACAGAACGGCAAGTACGCATCAGCAGGAGAGCGCATCGGCACTCTCTGCGACCGAGCGGCGGCCGACATGGGTCTCCCTCCTGGCATCGCCATTGGCTCTGGCGTGATTGACGCCTACGCAGGCTGGATCGGCACTGTTGGCGCCAAAGTCCGCCTGACAGAAGATGAGCTCGACATGTCCGTCCCAAAGAACGACGTCTCGCAAGCCTTTACCCGTCTCGCAGCTGTGGCGGGTACATCTACCTGCCACATCGCCATGTCCGAGAAGCCAGTCTTTGTCAACGGCGTCTGGGGTCCTTACCGCGACGTGCTCATCCCAGACTATTGGCTTGCAGAAGGTGGACAGTCCGCGACGGGAGAGCTTCTCAAATTCATGCTCGAGACACATCCTGCATTCCAAGAGGCCATGTCCGTAGCCGAGACTTTCAACGCCAATATCTACGACTACCTGAACGAGCACCTGCGCGAACTGCAAGAGAAGCAGCGCGCCCCGTCTGTCTCGTATTTGGGCAGACACTTCTTCTTCTATGGCGACCTGTTCGGCAACCGCTCGCCGATCGCAGACAGCAACATGCGCGGCTCTATTATCGGTCTGTCATCGGACAAGAGCATCGACGCGCTAGCACTCCAGTACTATGCCACGATGGAGTTCATCGCGCTGCAGACTCGCCAGATCATTGAACGCATGAACACCTCCGGCCACGTCATCAGCAGCATCTTCATGTCCGGCTCGCAGTGCCAGAATGATATCCTGATGTACCTTATCGCGACGGTGTGCGACATGCCCGTGCTGATCCCTCGGTACGTGCACGCTGCCGTGGTGCACGGTGCGGCTATGCTAGGCGCGAAAGCGGCGAGCGATGATGGAAAAGGTGGTGAGCCGTTGTGGAACATTATGGACCGCATGAGCAAGCCTGGGAAAATCACGAAGCCAGGAAAGGACGAGCATGAGAAGAAGCTATTGGAGGAGAAGTACAAGGTCTTCTTGGAGATGTGTGATGAGCAGATTGCGAGGAGGAAGAGGGTTGATAGCGCGGTTGAAGGGTGGAAGAAATGAGCTACCATCACCATAGCGTGCACCAAGATTGGTGGTGTAGTGAGAGGTAGGTAGTAGCTTCGCGACAGCATGTCAGTAGAAAAGCACGCAACCAGTGCAGAAATGTACACGATCATTAACGCCCATCTCTCCCACAGTGCAGTCATGATTATTCCATATATCAAAATATCAAAAGGTATGGTATCGTAAGTCATCATTCAACTTTCCTCACGCAGCACTGACCCACAAATCCACTTTCCCCAATTCACCCCGATCACCCAGCTCCCCTCCCTCCCTGACGACAGCATCCCACTCCCCTCTCGCCCCTTTCCGCACCACCTCAAGACACGTCTCCCAATCCTCTCGGTCGCCAATAGTGACAAAATCCCCTTCCTCGTCGCGCATCTTGAGCTTACACTCTCCTTTGATACCCAACTTACTCTTCACCAGCTCCACAAGCTCCACAACAGGGATACTGGGCTGAATCATAAGGTACCGCGTATCCGACTCTCCGTGTAGCTTGACCCTCACTCGCTTCACAGCAGGCGGGACAAGGTCCTCGATCACTTCTTCGTCTGAAGAAGGCGAAGAGCGATGAGCCCGTCCTCGACTGACTCCCCGCATACCGCGCGACACGCTCCCCGCCCGCGTCCTGCTCCGCTCTGCTCGACTCGGATTGCGGCGTGGTAGTGGCGGCGTCTTCAGATTCGCGGCCGCGAGGGACGCGGCTGACGTCTTGTCGGGAGAGAAGCCCGTCACCATCTCGAAGCCCGCGACGCCGAGACTTGAGGCTTCGCTGGTGGGTGTGTCCTCCTGGCTGGCGGTGGAGGCGTCGGATACGGGTCGGGCTGATGAGTCGGAGGCGGAGACGGGGGTTGTGTCGAGTACCGCTGGGGTGGGAGGCTCAGGGGCCTCGGTTATGCTGCCGACGCGGCGGGGGAGGTCCCAGGTGGTGCAGGCTTGGGCGGTGATGGTGGCGGAGGAATGAGAGCGGCGGTGGGAGAAGGAGAGAGGGGCGAGTTGGATGGGAGAGGTTGGTGAGGGTGTGCTGGTTTGTTGGGAGGGTTCGAGGAGGGAAAGACGTTCGCGGGAGCGGAGGGCAACGTTCGGGTCGTGCATACGATTGGAGAAGGATGTGTCGATGGTGGCTGGCGCGGGTCGTCGGGTGGTGGGTCTTTCGGAGGCTGAGCGAGTATTGATCCTCGGTCGAGTAGGCTTCGAGAAATTGGGGGAAGTGGACTGCTGCGGTAGGGGTTCTGTAGGTGGCCGATCGAAGGCAGCTATACCAAGGTCTAGTTTGGAGGGCTTGTTGGCCGTGCGCCGTAGAGAAGTCGTTGATTGTGAAGCTGTGGCTGTGGATTGGGAGGATGTTCGTTGATGGGAAGATCTGAATGGTAGGTCGTGACTCGTTCGAGGCATATCTTTCCGAGTCTCCTCGCTGGAAAGGGGCCGCTCCATCTCGGGGGGTGGAGTGGGTGGAAAGACAGCGCGATGGAGTGGAGGTTCGGATTGCTGTCTGTTGCGAGAGGATAAACCCGGTTTGACCAGGTGCATAGCCGCATAGCTTCCATCGCCCTCAAAGGCGAGACTGGAGCTCAGATCCTGAGCACTTAGTTGTCGTCTCTCTGCTCGGTGATTCTGTTGCTGAGCGATCAAGCGGGCCCGACCAAGATAGTCCTTCGTCCTAAGGTTCTTGACCTTCGCTTCATTGGGTCGGTAGACGATGCCTACCGGAATACTGAAAACCGTATAGCCTTCAGCTCGATCTCGGATGGCTTCGTCAATCACGTTGTGGTCAGGTACTGCCTTCTCTCGAGAAGCGAACAGCAGATCTGACATGCCAGCTTCCCGTTGCTGCAGGTAGAAATAGCAGAGACCTCGATTGAATAGTGCTTCGCAAGAATGGAGCTTGAATTTTAAGCCCAACTGTGCATAATCGATGTAGCGATTGCCTCGCAGATATAGAAGTGTGTCATTGAAGTTGGCAAGTGCTTCCTCAAAATCGCCTGTGAGGAAGTTGGAGACACCTTGTTGGAAGTAAGCAATTGCCAGGTACTGGTCAAGCTGCGTCGAGCGCTGATAGCAATCGATGGCCTTGCCATGTTCGCCGAGGGTGGCGTGTATGACACCGCAATTGAAAAGGATCTTTGAGGTATCTGCTATTTGATGGAAGGCGTAGAGTGCTGCATCATACTCATGAACGTCGTAGTGCTCAAGCGCGGAGACCCAGGTCTCGATTTCCTGTCGTAACGACATGTCGAAGTGACGGCGACTTGTCACCGATAACGAAGATGTTTATTCATGCTCTGCACAATGTCTTTCTGATGTGTACCTGCTTTGCAGCTGTTGAAAATTAACAGCACAGCTGTATACCACGAGTCTGGAAATGGTCTGTTGATTAAGAAAATTGAAACACACTCGGACACCACGCGAATGGCACAAGAGATCGACCTACGCATGCGAGTAATTAAATTAAAAGCATCCATGTTTGGAACAGAGCAATAGTTTAAGGATCTTGGGACGAGTGACCTCTTGTGATGGGTCTTCTTGACCAGCGGTTAGAAGAGAAAGATGGTTGGTTGAAGTGATCAAGAGGATCGCCCTCCTGCAGCCCGGACCAAGGCGAGGGCGCTCCACTGGATAATCCTCGACGAATCCATTGAGAATCCATTGAGAATCCATTGAGATGCCCTCTTAGCCGCCTCTTCCTTTGCCAGCCACGGCTTCTTTTTACTTTGTCAATCACGGCCGACATGCATTTGACCTTACTCTCACTCGTCTGGGCGTTCTTCTCTTCTCAATTGCACAAGCCCAGCCAAGTCCATCTTGGACCTGCTTGGCGGTGTGCTATTGATTCGTGTCTCTAAACGAGCATCGATTGATGACCATTGAGTCCACGGAGCATCCGAAGACCTTTCAAGACGCTCCAGGTCATGCTCACCGCCAGCACATCTGGCCCAGATGTACACGTGGAATGCCATAACGAAGTCTTGGACTATCACAGCATACCCTTGTCCACTTGTTCCCGTCTTTCTTCCCAAACCGTCTTTCCCGAGCATGAGCATACCGTCTTGTCATTGTCCCAGACTCCGGCGCTACGCGCTATTACGCCGACCAGAGTGTCTGGATCTTCTTTGCTGAGCTGCCCGTCCTGTTGCCTTGACACAACGATACTACGTCCAATCATCTCCCAAACTTCAATGGGCTTGTCGAGGAATACCGAGCCAATGCCTCCTTTGCTGACTTCAATAGTACCGAAGATACCCTTGGCTGAATTAGCTCTATCTTCTGCTTTTGCTCTGGCAAGATCCCAGACACCTCCTGTTGACTCTGGTCCGGCTGAAATGTCGCCACTCTCCCGGACAGTCGCGAAGTATGTACCGGGCGAAAGTCCCTTGATGGAAAGGTCAATGATGGTCATGGATGGCGCCACTTGGACCATCCGAATTAGTCCTTTCACAGCGTCTTGTACTTTTGTTGAATGCGTTTCCAGGATGCAGACAGCAGCACTATTCGACTTGCCGCTCCCTCTTAAGATTGCATCTCTGCCAGTATCTTGTATAGCCTGCACTATTGCAGACGGCGCGGCATTGCCTTCCACCGATATGAGTTGTTCTTGCAGCTTTGCCGATACATTGTGAATGCCTGTAAAAGTCAATGAAAACCAAAAAGTAATATTGAAACGTACTTGCACTCACCTTCTAGCTTGTACAAAGATTCCGAAACATCCTTGATGCACGCTTCACAACTCAGTGGCACCGCAAACGTTGTCTCGAATGACGGCACGCCCATATCAGGTTCAAGACTTGTGATGAATGGTTGTTCAAATGGCGTTCCAAGCGTAAAGTCGAGAATACTACTTAATGCAAGAGGAGATCTTTGAACAACACAGAATTGGATATGTCAGCGATTCTGAGCATCGCAAGACCGAGGCCGGCATGCAGGCGAGAGCGATCGGCCTTGGCGCGTCGGAGCTGTTTCCGCAAAAAACTTCCACTTCAAGCTCGACATGACATCCAGGTGGCACTGAATATCATCATCCCCAAACATGTCGCAATACGTGGGAAGGGTAGGACTTATTGCTAATCAGAACTGGGTGCATCGTGCTGACGGCAGCAGACCGGACTTGCATACAGCAGAGCATGGCACTTGGTGGACCTCAGCAAAGACCCTCGACCACTCGGCCGAGTAGCCTCGTCGATAGCATTGACTCTCATGGGCAAGAACAAGCCTATCTGGAACCCGTCGACAGACTGCGGAGATTATGTCGTGGCTGTCGGATGTCATGACCTACATACGACTGGCAAGAAGAGATTCCAGAAAAAGTACTACAGCCACACGACAAGGCCAGGAAGTCTGAAGGAGATCACCATGGACAAGATGATTGAGAAATGGGGTGGATCGGAAGTACTGAGAAGAGCTGTGAGAGGCATGTTGCCTAAGAACAGATTACGAGATGAGAGGATGGCTCGACTAAAGAGTAAGAACTGTACGCTTCGGGCTGTCGGATAATGCTAACACTAGCGCAGCTTTCGAGGGACACATTCATCCCTACAAGTCCAACATTCTCAAGATTCGACACCAAGCTCAATCCTTACCCGCCATCACCAGTCCTTCATTAGTGCAGCAAACAGCGGCTTCCTCACCATGAACGCACCTCACGACTTATCATTCGTGTCTATATTCGTCACTGATCTATGTATGATATAATGCCGACCTCAACCGCCTGTCTGGCCTTGTCTATACAATGTAAGATTGCCGGGTTACAGCCTGCTTCCTACATTCTTCCTCGACACGGTACACGTGATGAGGCCGTTGGGGTCTGATTGCGGCGCGTACACTTCCGCATCCTTGCCCGTGTTTTTGAGTCCGTCGAACCAGCTCAGATCTAAGGAAGTCAGCACGAATAGTCTTCGGAGAAATTCGGCAAGCTCACCGATCTCGAAGTAATGCTTGTTCGGCAGCGCGTAGTCAACACTTTCGACGTCTGGTACTGCAGCTAGGATCTGCTCAGACATCTTGTACATGGTGTTTTGCACCGATGGACTCTCGTCTTTGGCAAACGTCTCGAGGGTAGTAGTTCTGGCCTTCTCCCATGCACCATTGAACTTGGACTTCTCTGCTTCGACCTGCTTCAGATCGGTAAACGTGTTCCATTGCCAGGTAGCTTCCACCTCTGTGCTAAGGATTCGGTCCCACGTCTCAGGAAGCCTGGTGTACTCGTCTCGGTCGAAGCCATAAAACGCAGAGCCCGTGCTCTTCAACACAAGCAGACCCTTGATGCCGGACCTGATGGTTATCCCCTGACCTTCCCTGGCCACTGCTTCTACTATCCGCTTCTCTTCGCCATCTCTTATGAAGGAATGCGGGTGTGGCTTGCCGTCGACATTCAACCTCGTCCAGCGGTGTACGATGATGCTCACGTGAGCAACATGGATGTGCGAATATCTGGCAATGAAGTGGTTGGCAAGGATGGCAGCGAAGAGCTCGGGAGGGGTCACGGGATGTTGCTTGGCCAGAACATACGTCGTTTGCTTCTGTGTGTCAGTAGCGACGACCACAGAGTTGTCGGCAACAGTGTATCTAAGCGCGTCAGTGGAGGCTCTGAGCCCCGATAGGCATTCATACGAGGTCTCAATGTCTCCTTCGAGCATGGTTTTGACTGTCATCTCGCAGACAGATTGTGTGCCATCTGTCTCCTTGTGTACCTTGTACAGTCGAATGTTGTCCTTGCCATATCTTGCTTGACTGAGCTGCGCCATGCTGTCTGTTGTGCCCCACTAATCTCAAGCGGTTCCTGTGCAGCGAAGAGTTCCTGTCAAGCTGAAGTATGGAAAAGGGCGAGGGTCAGCACAGTATCGGCGGGTACCGTGGACTTATACAGAAATCTGTCTAGACAGGGAAATCCTCAATTCAGTATGTGTAATCGTCTTTTAACTGCGCAAAGACATGTTCGGTGACCCAGCTAGGACCTTTGACAATCGGACTTCGCCGCGGCGCGCATGTCTCCGCGTTCGGCCTCGTGAGCATCTGCATTGCATCTGCACCACAATCTCGACCCAACAAGCCACTATATTCCGACGAACCGATCACCGTGGCCCTGACAGGCGTTCTCGACCTAATCTAACGACCTGCAGCGTTTCCATTTGCAAGCAGATTTGCAGAGCTCCCGTGGTACCACCAGATTCACTTCCTTGGCAATAGCTTCACGTACGCTAGCACGGTTAGACATACTCCCCCACCAACTACAACACACCCGCTGCGTACACGATAGCGCCGCAACACCTGCGCCACGCTCGTTCATCGACCAACGTAAAGCTCTCGGACAAGATTACATCACCCAAGCAAGCTTCAAGCCGCAGTCACTCGCCGCTCTCCGCCATCTGCAACTCACCATTTGGAATCTGTTTGGCTCGACATTCCTACTCGAATGGTGACGATCTTCCCAATCTTTCCCATGCGCGGGAACAACATCTGCCAGAACATTCTCGGATGCGGTCATCATACACAATACCGGGCTAGATGACGCCCACACCTCGCGCCAATGGCCCACTGGCCGGCACGAGCACATTTGAGGCCGGGTCTCACCTAGCCCCCAGCCGAGGCAACAAGGATGCTCGCTCCCTTTCCAATGCCAGCTATATGTCCAGAAACCAGTCGTACGCGACGGCGATGGGGCCGCCCGGATCGTTCGTCGCCGACCTCAAATCGCAAATAGGACGATTCGATGGGTCACGGACAGACCTGAGCCAATACGCCGGCGTGGACGAGAATCTCGAAGACAAGACGCCGGAGCAGAAGAGAGCCTACTTTCGAGATCGTATAGACAAAGAGATCAAGATTAAGGTCGGATCCGAGAACCTGCTCGAGGCATTGAATCAGAAGAATCCCAAACAGAACAGGGAGCAACGACTCTACGTCGAGAAAGAGCTGAACGAGACAAATCGCCGGATACAGAAGCTCAAACAGCAACTAGACGACGTCTCCAAGGAGACGGTAGAGCAGCCCAAGCCAAAGAACACACTAGGCTTCTTCAGCAGTGATGCCTATCGGAGTTCATCAAGAGCTGGACTATCGGAGAGCGACACCGCGCATGAGATCGAGGCAGAGACCGAGAGTCCCACATTCTTACTGGCAGAGCTGCTGCAGGCACTTGAGTCGGAAAACATGACCGCTGACTACTATGTCAATCATGCGAATGACCTAGTCAGTCTGCTCAAGAGACATCCGACGCTGAAGTACGATCTCGCCTGGTCGATATTCGGGCTACGAATGCAGATGTTGCTGCTTAGTGATGTGCGTGAGGTCATTGCTTCTGGTTACAGAGTCATGAGGCATGCTATCACGGATCGTAAATCGCTGCAAACAATTCGAGAGCTTAACACAGATTACTTGGTGATGGTATCATTGATTAAGGACGCGAAAGCATCGGTAGAACGAGAACAGGCTCTTAAGTTCGTAAGAGCTTTTCTAGATGTCAAAGATGGAGTCAACGAGATAGCGACAGGTATCGTCCGAATCATTGCGGCGATAGCGGATCAGCAGGATGACCGATTACGACCTTTGTGTGTTATGACATTAGCCGAGATTCTCATCAAGAACTCAAGGCTGCTGATTGCCGGCGGAGGGATTGGTGTGCTCACGGAGGCGATGGGAAGCGGGTCCTACCATGCGCCGGACACAATCATGAACTGCTTCCTCCATCTGTTGGACTTTCCTGCGAAGCGCAAATTAATGAGGTCAGGGTTTGAGCTCAGCACCCCTTTTGCGACATTTACAGAACCTCCACCAATTCACGGATTTGAGGAGAAGCTTCGCTCAAGCAGTAAGGTCATTCTCTCCTTATTCCAAAGCTGGCCTGGTTTGACCACACTTACTCTGCACGACTATTTGCCGATTCGATCTTTGGTCTCATCGCTATACGTTACACATCTTTCCGTGCGGACAATCACGCTTGATCTACTTTTTGAGATCCTTCGAATCAAGCCGCCATCTTGGTCGTCAACGTTTCTGGCTGGAAGAAGACTGACTACATATGGAAGAGTGGCGAATCTAAGATCCGACAACAAGCCACCGCCTGTGAAAGCATCGACAGACAGCACTGAGCAAAAAGTCAGTCTCATCGATCATTTCACAGCTATAGTGCTCGCCCTGCTGGTGAAGTGCGGCCTGGTCGATGCACTGCTTCATGCTGAGCAGGATGCACCTAATCTCAATCTCAAGCGCAAGACCACACTGCTCTTGGGAGAGGTTTTGACGTTGGCAAATCAGCTCTTACCTCCAGCTTGGTCTCATGACCTTCAAACCTTACCCTCTTTATTCAACTCAGCAGCCGCCTTTGGCTCTGATGAGAGATTCCATGCCGTAGCCGCCATATATCAGGTCGACAGCGTCAATCGCACGCTGTACCGTACATTACCAAAAGGTGACACAACGGTCTCAGCCATACAAAAGTCCAACTCGGTCTCCTCGAATTTCTTCCAGCCGCCAAAGGCGCCAGAGCAGCCTAAGCTCCAGCTCCCGGTGTCGATGGACGAAACACAATTTCGAGCATTTATGATAGATTCAATGGTGCTGTCAACCGTCAACTACCTGAAGTGGGATTGGGACCTCATCTCGGCAATGATTGATGGCCCTCTCACGAATCCCAAGCGGCTTGACGAAGCTATCAAGGCAACGAAATTTGTTCATCGGCTCTTGGGCTTTCTCAGACCCTTCAAGTATCGCTTCAGCGACGTGCGGAATACTCGGGCGAACCAGCGATATGTTCGAGCAGGTTGTGCACTCATTCGAGTGCTCCTTCAAACACCTGAAGGTGGCCGATACCTCGCAGAGAACAAGTTGTTACCGCAAGTCGCCGAATGTCTCGCCCAGTGGGATCGCATGTCTGGTATTACCTCCTCAGCACCTCTATTTTCACCCGAACGTCTGGTCGACACATTAGCGTGCGGATACTTCCCAATACTTGGTGTGCTGTCTTCGGATCCGAAAGGTCTGGCTCTCCTCTCAGCGCGCAAAATCGTCAACATGTTGTACCATCTCGTGGAGCTCAAAGACCGCGACGACTTGGTATCACTTATTCTGACGAATCTAGACTACGCGCTAGATTCCCATCCTCGCATTATTCTCGCCAAAGCTCTCATCTCTGGCTCTCGCAACGTACGTATTCTCGGCACCCGCCTACTCCGCCGCTACGCCGTTCGACCAATGGACGAATGTGCAGCATGGGCGATCCGCCTGCTCGTAGCGCAGCTCTATGACACTGAAATCGCCGTCTGCGAAGTCGCCATCAAGATTCTCGAAGAAGCCAGCAACTCTCCGACAGGACTCGAATACGTCGTCAAGTGCCGACCTGCTCTTGACCATCTTGGCGAGATTGGCGCTCCACTCCTGCTTCGATTCCTCTCTAGCAGCGTTGGCTACCATTATCTCGATGGCCTAGACTACATCACGCGCGAAATGGACGACTGGTTCCTAGGTCGCAACGACGGCTATGTGACGCTTGTCGAAGCCAGTCTTGCCCGCGGTCTGGGCGGCGCTGGCGGTGAACCCGAGCGGCCCCGCCCGCTGCCTGGCCAAGTAGAAGAGAGCACTGCAGAATGGGGCACAGTACCGCCTCACTTCTACAAGGAATTGACGCGCACAGCTGAAGGATGCGATCTCCTACGTTCAAAGGGACATTTCGAAGAGTTCACGGCAACGATCATGGACTGCGGGCTTGAAAGTGAAGACCCGGAACTGATCCTCAAAGTCAAGGGCTGTCTATGGGCCGTTGGTAATGTGGGGAGTATGGAGCTCGGCAGCCCGTTCCTAGATAGAAGCAATGTCACGACCAAAATCATTGAGATCGCGGAGCAGAGCGAGGTCATGACGATGCGCGGGACTGCATTCTTCGTGCTGGGCCTCATAAGTCGCAGCGTGCATGGGCAGGAGATACTGGCACAACATGGGTGGGACGGCACGACGGATGTAGTGGGGAAGAGCCTGGGATATGTACTACCATTGGAGGTGGGGAAATTGTTCGCGCTCAAGAGCTGGGCGGGTAGAGAAGAGAAGGATCCCTTGCTCATCGAGGGGAGGAATGAGGTGCCTAAGGATGAAGACAGAGTTAACCAAGGGATCATTGATGCGGTGGAGAGGCTGGCGAATGCTATCTTGTGGAACAAGACGGCGGCGGAGTTGAACAAGTATGTTGCCAATCCCTCAGGTGGATAATTCATCACGACTTACAAGATACAGTTTCAAGGTGCGCAGAGCGCCAGGCCTGAAGACAGTGAAGCTCTTCAAAAAGGTGCTACAGGTGCTGGCCATGCACCACTACAGATTGGGAGCGTGCAGGTTCGTGATTGATCTTTTCGACAAGGACGTCATGAGGAAGACGGTACTGCAGGAAACAGACAGCGAAGACGAGACATCGGAGAGTGACTGATATACCATCTTTTCAATAAGGGGGGGAGGGAACGGGACGACATGACCACCGCTGGCACGGGACGCTGACGACTTGTGTTATTTGGCAATGGCGTTTTTTCGGTCCCCTCTTAGCACGAGGGCGAATGGGACAGCAGAGGCAATCTCTCATGATGTATTGGTCACGTGGAAAAGTTGGGCATCTTATTGATTGTGTGGATGGATTCAAGGACAAGTATGCACAGATATGTACTTGTTTGCGGTGTGGCATTGATAGATTTATGCCAATCAAAGCACGTGAGGTCGTGAAGATCACATCTGCTATGACGCAAGCCCAGGGACCACTACTCGCGCGCCTCGCCACAATACATCACAGACATGTTATTCTCGCGTTCTACGTAAGATTAAATCATGATCAAATATTCTCGACGTAACTACTTACTATTAGGAATTTCATTCTACCAAAATTTGTATAGTCATGATATGTGGTAGTAACAAGAGCCTCATTTACGCCCTCGGACTTCTCTTCCTCCTCTCTGCCACGGACGCCCAGAACTCCACCAACTCCACCAAACGCGGCATAGCCTTTATTGGCGATAGCAACACCGCCGACAACCGTCTCCTCTCAACCTCTCCCTCTCCGCTACGATGGTACTACAACTGGTCTCCGTATCCGATCTCCCTCCTCTCGTCTCTCGAATTCCTCCCCATGATCCACGGCATCGACGCCACCCAAGACCCACGCACAGAACAAGTCATCTCCCGCCTCCCCGCTAGCTCCACGCACCTGCTATCTTTCAATGAGCCAGACGGCACCACCTCCTCCGGCGGCAGCGCCATCGCCCCTGAAGACGCAGCCCGCGCCTACATCAACTACGTCGTCCCCTTCCGCGACGGTACCAGAGGCGGTGGTAGGAAATGGCAAATCAGCTGGCCCGCGACAACAGGCAGCGGGAATGGCCTGAACTGGCTGCGGGAATTCAACGCGAGCTGCTACGCCCTGCGAGACGGCGGCTGTCCTGCCGACTTCATCGCCGTGCACTGGTACGGAGGCTTCCCGGGGCTGGCGAGCTGGCTGGGTACGTTGGACGAGTTCTATAATGCCAATAGCACGCGCGGACCGGGGGAGGGATTGGGTATGTGGATTACCGAGATGGCGCTGCCGCAGACGAGCGCGGAGCAGACCGTGCAGATGATGAATCAGACCTTGCCGTATCTCGATGGGCTGGAGTATGTGGAGCGGTATGCTTGGTTTGGTGCTTTCAGGGCAGATGAGGCGAATGAGTGGACTGGTGATGGAGTGGCGTTGTTTGATGATGATGGAGGTTTGACGGAGTTGGGGGCGACGTATTTAGGGGGTGAGTTTGAGGAGGGGCAGAAGGGTTCTGGAGGGGGAGGTGCTGAGGGGACTGCAGGGAGGGGAGGGGTGCATTTGGGAATGATGTTGCTGGTTGGCATAGTAGTTGTGGTCATGAGCTTGTTGTGAGTGAATACGAGTATTGTTTTTGGCGTTGAGGCGAAAGAGCTGGATACCCTTGCAGCATTTTAGACCAGCATATCAGACATATGCCTACTAGACAGTCATTGCACAGAACGTCATCACGAATTGGGAAATGCATTCGTTACTTCATGAACGGGCCTATCGCTGTCGCAAGCAGTCTATGCAACGCCTGCCTGAACTTGAAGTGCTATGACTACTGGCTCTTTCTTGCAGGATTCCTCTGGTTCTCTCGTCATGAGTATAGTCGGTAAATCTGGCAGATTTCTTGCCCCAGACGACCCGGTTCCCAACCTACCCTGACCGCCCCAAGCAAAGAACATGACTGCATGGGCTACACAGGCGACGTGGGCATTGCGTGTTAGCTGCTGCAATTAGCCACCCCTGAGTCTGGCTGAATCGACCCATGCTGTCAGCACTGGCCAGTCATCCCTGGAGACTTTGTCCAGGATGACTGCTCTGGTGTAGAAATGAACTGCCACACAGATCGATGTGGTGGGAAGATCGACTGCTCCAGTAATGACGAATTACTCGGGGTGGAGGAATCGATTCGAATACCACGTGTCGGGCATCTTGCTCAGGATGCCTCAGCCATGTGGAGAGTCATGAGCCGTTGTCGAGAATGGTGTATACAGAGAAAATTACATAGATACATGGCGCTGCTAGTATCCGCGCCGTGGATTTACAATGTTGTATGAGGAAGAGGTACATTGGCCGTTGTAGAAGACCGGAGCGAGCAAGGACCAAACAAGCTGATGTCGATACTCTTGACGAGACCTAGCTGTGTCACTCTTCTAAGGACGGCACTAGCTCACGTCCATTCAACAGGTTGAGAAATGTCAAGCGTCCAGTGACTTATCTGATTGCGACAATTCCAACACTTCGACCCTTGCAAGACCATTCATTTGTCGTGCTTCAGGAATGCGTGCACTGTGATGATGATGCTACGATGCAATGAGGATGGACGATATGTCCCTGGTACTTTGTGGCTTCGCAAATTGCTAGGATCGTGAGAGAGGGGGATACACCGGGCAGATCCTCATTGACTGCGTGAGTCTGCGCAACACGAGAAACAGCATTGTTCTGATGGAAACGACCGGTGCATTCGTTGCGTAGGTACAATATCCGGGGAATTGCATGGATGATGACAGTAGGTGGGAAACGTGTGCTGATCGATATACAAGCACGAGTGGCAAAAGAACTATGAATGCGGGAGTGCTGGAATTTGTGTTGTAAACCTCTTGAGGAGATCCCGTACTGATCACGTGATGTACCCCTTGCTAAGCCTTAGGCATTCAACCCTGCCACATCGACGCCTGAGGCAGATGCTACTTCATCTTGTGATGTGAAGCTCGCTAGTGAACCTTCGTTGTGGTCTTTCATGGTATCCTGTCTTTGTTCTCAACACTCGTCTCCATGACCCTTGATTTGGAGCTAAACCCACTGCTCACGCAACATCAGGCGCAGCTCGCGAGAAGTGTCACAAGCTACCGAGAACCTCATAAGACTGTGATATATCTCTGACGTTTAGCATAACCGAGCCTTACAGTCAATCGGTTCTTGTCATCCAGAGATGGGCACCTGCATTTTCCCAGGCGACCCCAACTACACCTACACGCCCCCGCCACCACCCGCAAAAGACCTTCTCTCCCGCTTCCGACGGCTCCAAGCCCGCTTACACAAGAGAGGAAAACAAGTCCGCCTCTCCACTCAGCTACACTACAACCTGCTCCGCTCCACCGGCCTGCCATACCTCCCCAAACACCCCCGTCCCCTGCCCTCAGGCCCCGCTGAACCCCAACTCTCCAGCCCTTTCTACCGCCTCCCAGCCGAATTGCGCCACCGCATCCTCAGCTTGGTGTTCTGCAACAACAAAATCCACCTCGACCTGGAATATACCTCCCTCCACGTCAGCACCTGGAACAAAGACCCCTTCAACGCTACACAGGGCCTCAGTCCACGGCGCATCATCCGCCAGCGCACGAGCAACGACACCTACCTGTCCCAATGGGCATGGCGCGGCTGCGTCTGTCTCTGCGACGAGGCGAGCTGGCGGGACGTGTGCGTCGGGGAAGCGTTTCGCCGCAATCGGCGTGCGCTGGGACGGATAGGCATCATGGGGTGGTTGATGAGTTGTCGGCGGGCGTACGAGGAAACGGTGCCGCTTTATCTGGGCGGAAACACGGTCATGATGCAGAGTATGGATCTGTTGCTCGACATGTCTATGTTCCTCAGGGAGGATGTTAGAGCGGCGATTAGGCGGTTTGAGATGACGCTTGGGGGATACCAGAACTTGCATGATCGCGTGAGGTATAGTACTTGGAGCAAACAGGTCGGGGACAAGTGGACGTATAAGGGGGAGGAGAAGGTGTTTAGGGAGATGTGTGAGAGGGTGCCTGGGTATTTGCCGGGGTGTAGGGAGGTGGTGTGGAACGTTGACGCGGGTATGGCGCATTATAACTTGAGGACAGAGGACGAGGTGGCAAAGGTTCTTGTATCGGGGTTTGATACTTTCAGGAGGGGATGGAGCAAGCAGATGAAGGACTGCAAGGTCATGGTGCCGTGGGAGTTGTATCGATGGCTGTACAGGGAGGCAAGAAGACGGGAGGGTGAGGCGTTCTGCCACTCTGGACATCTGCTACAGTGGGACTTCACGAGGAAGCTCTCCATCACAGGGGAAAGCGAGAAGGAAAAGGAGCTAGCTTACACGATTGCTATGGGGTACAGTTCTTACTTCACCCCGCGCATGGAACCGTGCATCGATGCCGAAACGTTTGTCGATTACGCAGAACAAGCGAGAATCGCGAAGTACCAGGAAGAGATGAGACGAAGGGAGGAGGAGAGACACGACAGTATAATGCCAGCATGACGCGGAGACAAGGCAAGAGACATAGAGGATAATATAGAAACAATATCTAGACTACTCTGACGGGCCTCCTGGCAAACAGTCCCATGACCCCGTCGAACATGTCCCGCACACCGCCTCTTGCTTCGAACACTCTTGCCAGCTCCTCTGGTCTTACGACAGGCTTATCACCTTCCTCCTCGCCGTCGACGTCCATCTGAACATCCTCCTCGCCGATCTGTCCATTACTTTGCACAAGGGCTTGCGACGACTCCTCAGCCTCGACCAACCCTCGCTCGATCTCATCCTCACCAGCTCTAACAATGCCCTCCTTCTCCTTGATCCTCTCCAGAACATCTTTACCTTCTGCAGGCGGTGTGATGGTGAAGATTCTCCCGTCGGCAGTGACGGCGACCCAATCGTTTCGCCGAGCGTATAATCCCATAACGATACCGCGTATCTTTGTATCGAACGCTCTACCTTTACCTTGATCAGCACCTGCAGCAGTACTGTAAACCTCGATCTTGGTCCATGGGTCAGAGAGTTGCTTGTCGGCAGTGGTGTGAGAAGGGCGGATTGCCTCCCCTACTCGCCACAAAGCAGGTACCGCAACCGCGGCGAGTCCTGATGAGAGAGTGGCGAGATGACGTTGTCGGTAGGCGAGAGGCACTTTGTCCTTTGGTGAATGGAGAGAATGCGCGGCGACTTGAGTAAGGGTCGGGATGTCGAAGGCGGTAAGGCTTGATGTAGTGAGTATAAGGAGCTGGCGGTCGGCAAACGCCAAAGCGTGCGCATTGCCGCGAATGGGTGGCAGAATGTGTACAGATTGTAGCTTAGAATTGCCAGATCCTACAGAAATCGAGATGAGATGGACCTGAGAAGTGGTAGAGTATGGTGACGGTGGAGGTGGGGAGCAAGCTAATAGGGAAGCGTCCGCTGAGATAGCGAGGCAACCAATCTGGGGTGGAATTGATGGTGTATGTGAAGATACTGGAGTCATGTCCGTCGAAAGCGGAAGGATGAAAGAGCTCTTACAGGTCCAATCGTCCGACTTGTGGGTCCAGGTACGGATGGTGCTGTCTGAGCCTAGTGTGAAGAATCTTGATCCGGTTGGATCAGAGATGAGGTCAAGTACTGAGCCAGCAGCAGCAGTGCTCAAAGGATGTGGATTTGATATGCGAGTCTCTAGTGACCACCGTGCGTGTATATCATTCCAATTCCAGAACTTCAAATATACTTCTCGTCTGGAAGCTGTGGCATCGTGATCGAGCTTCTCATCATGAGCCAAGAATTTGAAGTCGTTCGTCAAAGGTACCCAGGATTCCACAGTGACCAAGACCTTACCATTAGGGCTGAGGACTACGAGGGACACGTCAGGCGATTGGATGGGTGCACCATTGGGGCCAGTGCTCAGGTCGGTCAGCGCATTTCGGGTCAGGGCTTGACGGTACTGATGGCGCTGCGCTGATATCGAGAAGGATTGAAGGAAGGGTCTTGTCATTGCAGATGACATAGTCGACAAGGAGGATGGGACCGTTAATAGTAGCGAGTCTTTCTCGGTCGGATGTAGCACACCGGCTGTTCGCAGTTGCTGTAATGGTAGATCGTGTGAGTCCTTGTCAGTAGTCTTTTGAAGAAGATGCAAATCGCTAGGTAGCTGAGTTTGTATATCCGGAAAGTGCGCGATCGGCTTGAGCTCGCTCGTCGACAAGACCATGATTGAATTATCAGCAAGCTGTAACGCATAGCTTGTACCCGTGGGCGATATCGTGATATGTTCGATCTCCGCGGACAAGTGTGGTAAAAATTGCTTCTTACCACTTGATAGTTGCCATATGACGAGTACAGTCTCTCTGCCACCGGAGATCAAGTAGATGCCATCCCGCGACCATTTCACTGAGTGCACTGCGTCACGATGCCAGTGAAGATTCTGCGGCGTTGGAAGTCCTCCTCTAGCCGCCCCAGCGCCGTCCAGAACAATGTTCTCGTACACAAAAATCTCGCCGCTGGATGCACCAAGCGCGAGATCGAATGAGGTACCCTTCTTCTGTTGTTGAGACTTTGATGTGTGCCTCCTGACAGCCAGTGAAGTGGCGTTGAAGTAGAGATCGAAGGTGGCTTCTTGAGTACCATCCTCGCGCAGCGTAGCCAATACTAATTTGCCAGGGCCGATACATACACATGTGCTGTCAATGACGACCATGTCGGTCAGACGATTTTTGGCCACGAAGACCGACTTGCCGTTGCGCCAAATGTGGCTGCCGCCATCGTCATCTGCGAGCGTGTACACATATTCCGCACCAGACTGTTCATCGATAGTTGAGGCAATCTTGGTAATTTCGCCGTCGATCGCGGTACCTCCAGCGGACTCAGACGTGTCCATCCAGTCCCATTGCTCAATGCGTGACGGGTTGGAGAGTCCGACGTACACCCTGGATGGCTCAGCAGGAGAGACCGAGAACCCTGTGATTGTGGAGTCTACTGGTGCAGAGATCGTCTCTTGGACGAGAGAGTCCTCGAGTGACAGCAATCGCACCTCATGCTCCTTCACAGCAACCATGTACTTCCCATCCGAGGTAAACTGAGGATCTAAAGACAAGTATCGACCTCCAATTGGTGAGGAGACAGTCCAGCCTTTGTGGGTTCCCTTACCAGCAATTTTCCTCCTCCGATCTTGCTCTGCTTTAGTCATGCTCGAGGAGGTGACCTCCCCGGATAACGCCCCAGTAGGTGTTCCAGCATGTTTCGAGCCTTTCGAGCTCTTTGGAGTCGTGTTTGGTGTCGGCCCATTCTTCTGAGGCGTCTGATTCAATTTCCCCTCCGTATTTGCACCATTCGTCTTGCCGGTTGTGTCCCCATTTCCATTGGCTGTGATCTGCTCTCCAGATTCCTCCGCCATCGCCTCATTCTCGTCAGCTCTCCGCCGCTTCCAACTCGACGCCGGACCTTGCTTCGACTTTTGCGACCTCTTCCTCTTCTTCGACTCCTCAGCAGCTACTTCGGGCGCCATCGATTGCTGCTTGGTCTACAAGTTGCTCGATCGTCTACCTGGGCGGGGTGAAGTCGCTCTGCTCGCAGCAAAAAAGTTCTGACGTCGGCTAAACCTCGGCGTTTTGCGGGCAAAAAGTTCATCTCCGAGTCGCAGGTCTGCGCATCCACGACTTCATTCTCGCGATACGAAAGTGGTCAAAATGATCATTCCGATTCGTTGTTTCTCGTGCGGAAAGGTGATTGGCGACTTGTGGGAGCGGTATCTTGAGCTGCTTGGACAGGAAGTACACGATGGGTGAGTGGCGCGTTCGGACGGAGGAGAGGGAGCGACTAATGGAATCCATAGCGAAGCCATGGATCAGCTCGGACTCCACAGATATTGCTGTCGACGAATGCTCATGACGCATGTGGATCTTATTGAGAAGCTGCTCAGGTATGTGGACTTGATATCTGGGGTTGACGCGCAGGCTCACTGGGACAGATACAACCCGGCAGAGAGAGATGTTATCAGAAACCACTGACATGGCACTTCACGATGAGAAGCCAAGCAGCTGGACAACCGGCATAATCAAAGACATCAACGTTATTCAAGCATGGAGTTCTGGCATGGGAAAACAAGGTTCATTTGAGCAAGCGAGGATAGGCCTTCATGGTCTGTAGCGAGCAGTGCGCCAAGCGCCGAAAGATAGAAAACGAAGGCTCCATGTTACCTTCTAAGCATTTTCACTGTACGAAATGACTTCCCTATGAACGTGTTCGAATCTCCCTAACCTCCATCTCACGTGCCCTCCCATGCCCAAGCCGCAAGCCAACGCCAAGACCAAAGCTCTCTCCGTCATCCCAAAATTTCCTATCCAGCTCCGACACCACATCTCCATCATCACCGTCCAAGCCCACAATGCCTCCCAAACGCTACGTCGCCGCGCCTGCCCAGCGCCAATCCAACACGGGCTACGTGCGCAATATCATCAACGAAGTGACGTCGCCCGAGAACAGGAGCCTCGTTACCGCGGTTGGGTTTTTCGCTGTAGGTCTTTCTTCCTCAAGCAACAGACAGCATGAGCTTGGATCATATGTACCACGGGGGATGGAGGATTATAAAGATGCGGAGGGAGAAGCGAGAATGTTTGAGACGGAGACTGACTATTAGCAGGCAGGTGTTGCGTTTTTGCACAGCAGTTGGAGCGATGTGTTGAGGCCACCGTGAGTTTTGCCTGCTTTCCATGATGGACGAAAACTGACGGGCGCAGTATGTAAGGTGATGATTATTACCGACATATTGTCACGGAGAAGAGATGCGCGCCACGCGACGGGCAAAGCCGGGGGAGGTAACTGTACGATATAGAAGCGAGATGAAACGGACATGGCGATCAAAAGCACGCTGGCAAGGGAGAAGAGCAGTCGCATGGTCAAGTGGACTGATGGCGCTCGCAGAAGGCGCACGGAGGGATAAGAAGCATATCTCTGCTCCGGTGCAGAGCGTGGGAAGAGTCCAGAATATCCATGTATGCACAATCGAGAAATACTAGCAGCACTTCTAACTCGTGCCTCTCGACACGTTGTCAAGTATGCAGAGTGCGACTGTCCAACGATTGCAGTGCGTGCATAAGCTCAAGGATTGCTAAGTTGCAGGATAGGAGGCGCAATCACGAATGGCGCACCCGTCTGTCAGCAGCTGCATGCTGGCACATGAGCATGAGTGAAGGTCGTTCTGGCGTCCTTCTCCGCGTTCCGGACTACAAAATCTACGGCCATGATCTGAAGAGGGTCACATGTTCAGAGAGGTCGCAGCGAAACCTCGTTATCTGCAAGTGAAGTCGTACTGGACTTCGCCACATTCGAATGGGGATCGCGCACTCCTGTAGGGGCAAAGGCAAACTGTGAGCTGTGGAGAAGCTGCGAGCTTCGTGTTGCGTGCCTTCGAGATCAATGCCTTCGCGTGCTCCCGAGTGTAGACTTCGCCGGGACGAAGTAAGAGCAGTCAACGGATCACGAGGTGCTGTGGTGGGTTCGACCCTGCGTCCCGAATGATATTGTGGGTTCAGTGACTAATCGCTGGCTCTGCAGATCCAAACTCAATACTCGTGATGTTCGAGCCTGTGATCAGTGTGCTTCGATACCCTGCATGCATACTACTTGCCTCTAGAGCTTGAGCGGCGCCTACCTGTAATGCCGCCGATCACAGTTCGGGCGACACTTTAACGGCAATATACTTTGAAATCCGTATGCGTCTAGACGCAGTTTGTACAAATCCGCAAACCATGACCAGCACATCGCTTAACGCGGAGAAGTCCTCGCTAGTGAGAATGGAGTTCTAAGGTTTAGCGACACACGTGTCAAATCTTCTACGAGGAGCGTCGGTCAATTTAGACTTGCAAGTGCGGCAGTGCACTGGTTATAGGCAACGTGCGCAAGGCGATAGCTTCCAAGATCGATCGAGCGAAGTTTGCGCCCCGCGGTGGGTCGCGGTCGCTTCGCAAGCCTCTCAGTGCTGGTCTGTGGCGTCTTGAGACAGTCGCTATAGCGTCGTGGCGCCTTCGCAGAAGACAAGACCGCCAAAAAGACCAAAGGCCTGGACTGAACGTTATCTTTCAAGAACGGCCAGAGACATAGCGGTCTGGACGTCTGGGCAGTGGAGAGTCGGGGAGTATGCTGCGAATCAAGAGCCGCATCGCCAGTATTGACTACGGGTTTTGGCCAGGTCCTCCAGCTTGGCGGTTTTGTGAACGTTGCGGCAGAACATGTGCGGCGGACAGGTACGCCGGAACGTTGTCTGAGGCGGAAAGAATACGGGATAGGTTTTGCCAATATGTGATCTGGCTCGTCCCTGTTGTAGATTCGCAGATTGAAATGTCTTAGGGATCGATCCCTCGATCTGTGTCTTTTCGGTATAGGTCGCTTCGAGCAAACGGTGAGTCTGGACCTGTATGCAGAGGCCCTGGTCAAGCATTGCGGCTCTGCATGTGGTTGATGCTAAAGTAGGTACTAGGGCTGCAAGCAATGCAAATATGGAAGCGATTAATCCGAAAAGACAAGCTACCACGTACCAGTTACCGTGTTTGCACCGTGGACGAGGCCTGGCGCTTACCGTCGACCACGCTGTTGGTAGGAGGATGCATCCGGGAATGCAGCTCACGTGAATTCAGCTTCGAACTGCAGGAGTAGGGAAAGATCAGTGATCATTGGATGACTCGACATCAAAAGTAATCAGCGCTGAGCATGTTTGCTTACTCACAACCCGGCTGGGTGGTAGTGTTAGATGAAGGCTGACCAATGACTGATCATGAGTCGAATGCAGAATAGCGTGATGATCAACTTTGTCAGCGCCGAGAGCACCAGCGTGCAGTATTGTGGGTCGGGACTTTTCGTGTCCGATGACCGTTTGCTCAGTGCGGGAAGGGCGGAAAGTGTAGCTGAAGGCATCCCGTCGGCGGAGGCAGGATAGATTTTGTGCATACCGTATACCGCCCGTTGCAACTGGATTATGCTTTGGAATTTGCTCTGCGCCCTTCGCCAAGCAAGCGACCAGGTAGGAGTCAAGGCAAAGAAGCCGAAGTCTATTTTACAGTTGTAGGGCATCAAAGATTGCAGGTCCAGACCTGCAATTGTTACGTGAGGAAGTGTCGCATGAGTAGGTAGAATGGTCAGTCGGAGATACGGTGTGTCCTGAAATGAAGGCGGGCTGGGATGCGAAATGAAAGACGTATCAGGCGTCGCCATAGCCGAAAAGGAGCACCTGGCGTGAGGTGTCATCGTGATGCGCCGACAGGGGGAAACAGGTACGGTGTGAACAAAGAGGCTACGTACGCGTAAATGAGACGAGAACAAGCCACGATGCGACCGCATAGCATAGGCTGACCGCAAGTGTACGACGAATGTACGCGGAGCAATGCTGAGTACGACGGATGAACTGGCGGAATGCGCAGTCCAGGCACCCAAGGTGCGAACCAATCACGATGTAGCAAGCCACTCTCATACGACGCTGTCACTTAGATCCGACCGCGTTGGCATTCTGAGACAACGACAAGATTCCAAGCAATCACGGGTACGTGTACGCACAGGCGGCTGGCCTTGCTCAGATGCGAAATGTGAGGCACAAGGGCGGAGCAATCTGATCTAGTCTGATCATCAGGCAAAAGGCTGCAGCGAAATTGTGGAGATACCAGGGGCAGTGAACGGACGGATGATGGGCACAGATTCAGGATGAGTGATTGATGGATGGTGACTCGATTCGTCATGGTCGGTGTCTGGAGGTAATTGCTCTCTGAAGTGTCCGGCGGTGTCGGAGACAAGAGATTCCTCGCGGACATTTCCAATCTGCTGCACAAAATGGGATGAGTCGAACGGCGTTTACAAATCCGACCGCGTATGGGAGTCTCGGCCGAACAGTTCTGGAGGAAGTGGACCCAAGGATGGGCCCAAGAATGGACCCAGGAAAAAAGAACAGTCAGCCTGCGTAACGGGCTCAAAGGTCCGGCCGACTAGGTGTTAGAAGGTTTGAGCTAACGGATGCGGATGAGAAATAACGTCCGCAAAGACCGGCGGGCTTACGATAGATGTTACCGTGCATGCGGACGAGACCAGACAAGGCCTCAGGTTACTTATACGTCTGCCAGATCCCCGTCCAGAGATTACTCCATTCCAGGCAATTCAAACAAGATACAATAGAGCAGTAAAAGACAAGGATAACAGTCAAGCTTGATCACTATATATCATCACAACAACGACACCTTCAATCAACACAACCACTCTTGGCTCTGACCACTTTTACACACTGCCCCACGTTTTACGGTTGGTGACTACTTCCGATCACGCAAGTAATGGACTTTGTTGACTCATGCTTTCCAGGCACTCTTCATAAACACAATGCCTTCCAACCTCAGACTTCAACTCGACGTCCAGTCAACTCAATCCTTCTACCCTCACTCCACATCTGCTTCATCACCACAACAAAAGTCCAAGATGTCTCTCACACAAACCTACCGCATCGCCTCCACCGCACGAGGAAAGCTCGGCATGGAGGCATCTCGCTCCGACCACAACTTGCGCCTGCTCGTCGGACACGCCAACCTCCTCGACTCTCTTATGCTTGAGCTCGCCAACGCCGAGCGCGAACAGGAGGCCTGGTTCAACGACACCATCCGCACCGCCAACCGCGGCGAAGCACCCAAGCACATCCAGTGGTTCGACAGCATCGCAGAGGAGGAAGAGTCCTACGACGATTCCGACTCCGACAGCGATTCTGAGATCGACGCCGATGACTTCGCTCTCCCACCCCGCCGCCGCTCAGTCTCGCCGCCGCCTTCCCTCCCCACCTTCACATATGATGAGGAGGAGATTGAGGACTACGACGAGGACGAGGAGCTTGCTCTCACGCGTGTGCCCAGCCACTCCACTCCTGAGCTGGTGCACGAGGACTCTGACTCTGAAGACGAGTCGATGCCACCTTCGCCATCGCACAGCACCATCGAGTTCGACGAGAAGACTGCCGCAGCCATTGGTCAATCAGAGCTGTACCCAAAGGCGGTGACGCATCTCAACGCTGATGTGGTGTCCGAGGACTTCTTGCAACAGACACCTGCTATGATCCCGGCTTACTAGAGCACAAGCATCGTCACAGTCTTCTTCAGTCCAGCGTCTACAGCGAGCATTTGAGCGACATTTTCTGCACAGCATCACGAACTTTTCACGATTTGGCATATACCCGGGTAGCCGCAAGGCAAGGGCATAGAATCACTACTCTTGGGATTAGGATATTACCGGGATGGACATTGGGAGCCTCCTCGCTTCGACGAGTCGATGGCAGTACAGTACAGCAGCCTGTACCGAACAATGAAAACATCATTCAAACTCACTTCTTCTCTCTTCCGCGTGCTTGCCTGTGAAAATTTGCTCTCAAAAAAAAAACTTTTCCATCACCACTGTACCTGAATGTCCCCCATCTGACCCAACTATGACTCTACCTGATTGAATTTCTCAGCACCGACCAATCGAACCCTTGGGCTTCGCGCGCGCGGTCAGATTTCCAATCAGCCGACGCCGGCGTCCCAATTCCAAAGCAAGCACACGCACCGGATCTGTCCTGTAGGGCTGCGCACAGACGTCGCGAGGCACGGAAAAAGGCACCGACTCGGAGGTGGACTAGCAAGCCAAACTCCGAGCAGACGGGAAGGATCTCATGTCGCGCTGATCATTAGCCAAGCTTGCGTTGCTGAGGTCATGATCCCGTTGCTTGCTGATGGAGAACGGAGATTGGTAATGGCCGACTTTTGTTTCACACCATTCGGCCGTCTTGGGCTTTGTTGTCAGGAGACACATGCAGCTGGACGACGAGGAGGAGGATCAGGAGGGCTGGGCGTTGCCTTGTTGCTTTTGCGACCAGCACAGCCATAGCTGCCATGCCCGCACAGCACGGCGTTGCCTGGTCGCGCTCCCTGCATAGTGGATCTATCTACGCGTACTTTTGGTACATTGTTGATGTCAAATTGTTTCTTTCTTCCCTGAACCAAAACTCTGTATGGCGAGCACAGACATGGTTTCCATTCTTTCGCTGTCGATGATTTCATCTCGTTCTCGGCGCAGGTCAGGGTCTGCCCGCATAGATCCAGCATTCCGGCTTTCCGAGCGAGGCAGTCCCTGGCGCTGCCCCTGGTCGATGATGCGTTGCTCGTTGTCAATCGCATCTTGACTTTTTTTTTTTTAGATGGAGATATTTCGGCGGTGATGATCTGCTTGCGAGAAGTTTTGAAGTGATGGTCAGGTCTGGAACGAATGGAGATGTCATTGAGGAGCCAACAACACTTTTGATGGTGTCATGGTTTGCGAGGAATGCCTATGCCCGAAGCAAAACCTTGAATCTATCCACGTATCTACTCTGACCTTCGAGTCCCTAGGCATCGGGCATCGAAGCATGCAGGGCTTCTGGAATACGAAATTATGCACGTCCTACACGCGGAAAACATCGCGATCGTAGCCGCACCATACACGAGAACTGGTAGTATACAAAGAAGCTCTGACCCTCGTGTCACATGAGTCTATCCACGGTACAGCTCGCGGCGGCAGTTAAGCATGTGTCGGCTTTGGATGCATTAGGGTCCAAACGCGCAAAAGTTTGTGCAAAACAATCACCACGAGTTCCGACTTAGTCCTGGATGTGGATGGCTGCGGCGTGCATTTGATTGCCGGGTGCACACGGGACGGAGACCTCGGAGCTACAGGTGGTGAACATGTCCATCGGAACTTCGCGGCCTTCGATGCACATGACTGTAGCGGGAATCTGGGATATGTGGCTCGAAATCAAGGCATTCTGCATGCTCGTTGTCTCTCCAGCTACGACCTATAACCATCTCGAAGATTCAGTTTGCTCTTTGATAGAAAGGAATGAAAGCAGTCTTGTGCTGTAGGCAATACTGCCCATCCATCGACCTTGATAGGCCTCCGAAATTCAGTGGTCTTTTGCATCTACGGCGTCGATTAGACGAGAATACCCGTCTAGGTGAGAAGCGTCTTGCGAATGATCCGTTTCCTAGACCATTGCTGCTTGACGTCTGAGGTAAGTACCTTGAGGTGTGGAGACATATCGACCAAGCATGTCAATTCCTAACACGACGATGAAGAGAACTCCAGGTCCTGGAGTAAGGAGATCTGCGAGCAGTGCAAGCGTATGTGACTGGGACGCTAAGAGGCTCTCGGCCCGAGCAAAGCGCTGCTCTGAAAGGCCCACAAACGACTCCAAGTGCTCTGGCAAAAGCTCGACGATCTGACTGAAGAGGGAGACGAGTAACGCTCGCACGAGAACCTTGGGCTCGCAATCAGAGGTGCACCGGCTGACAACGTCAATGGAGTGGAAGATGCAATTGAAGTTGCCGCTTCGTATAGAGCCCGCTACAGCCGACGCCAGTAACGTGATATGCAAGGGTAGTGGTTCCTGGAATGGCCAATTCAACCAGCGAGTCCGGCAACCATAGCTTTGATACCATCCTATCAGCCTCGAAAACACTTCAGGGCCGGCATGACTTTCCAATGGATACTTCGCCTCTTGATGCGTGTCGGCCGCTCGACAGACGTTGTTTGGAGACGTCGCCATCGGACTCTTATCTCTTCTTTCGAATAACGTGGAACGGTTGTTCGCTGAGCAAGCCTAGTATCATCTGATTCGGAAAGCTCCGAAAGCTCATGCATTGTAGAAGGCATACTGTCTTCATTCCGAGCCAGTCCCTGAGCCTCATCAAAGAAAGCTACCGACGTACCGAAAGCACGATACCTCAGCAATCTGAGCTTGAGATGGTCTGCTAACTTCGACGAGAGAAATTTGTCCTAGTCTGCCATCGTCGGTATGTCGTTCACACGGTTTGCTATATGGTTGATACGCTGGGCAGTGTCAACGTTCGCATGTTTCTCTGAAGTCAAGCTAAGTTTCTCGACACGAGCTCTGGCGGATTAGAGCTTGTTGTCGAGATACTGACTGCCTAAAGTGCGGAAAGTTCTGGTGAATAATGAGCTCAAGAGCCAGCTATTCATGAAATTAAGCAAGAATTGGGATACCACTACGGACAGTGCTGAGGTAAGGCGCTTCCTGTCATGGTCTGCTGTTTGTGTCTGCTGCCGTCGACTGCAGAGAATCACAGATTCGCAGATGTCATTCATGGTGTCCTCGATCTCTGTAGAGATCCTGCTGTGCATCACTGACGCTTGAACTACCACTGTGAGGCTTCCGTTGACTCTTCTCTATCCACGATCATGATGCAGTTGGAGACATATCGCTCAACAACAGAGTCTATCCCACACATGAGTTGTCGGCTGGATACTACGACATCTCCATATCACAGGTGGTCGAGTTGACTGATCACCAATGCTTCCTCCGCGTCCAACACCTGCCGGGGTTCGTCCTCAAAAGCAAGGTGTTGCGTATGTCATCCTTCTATTGTCGTTCCACTAGTAGTCGACCATTACAGATCTGGAACAGTTTCTTCGCCAAGCTCGATCATGACATGGAAGCGAAGAAACAATCCGGCAGCAACGAAGACCTCATAGAAACCAGCGAGCACGCAGAAAGATATGTGAATAATGATCCAAAGGTAGCTGACCTGCAGTGGAACGGCTGTGAGATCCGTAATGCTCTGGCAACGGCGATCGCTCTCGCTCGCTATCAAGCCAAAAATGACGGGGCAAAAGCAAAGTCGGACATCACCACTGTCAGCAAGAAGCGCTTCCAAGAGGTGGTGAAAATGAGCACGAATTTCGAACCGTATATGAACAATATCACGGGACGAGTTGAAGATGAAAGGGCAAAGGCGAGGCTGGAACGCGATGATATGGGGAATTGGAAGCAATGACAGGATCGAAGCCGCATGATGTCTTGAGAGATCAAAGCAAGACCGAGCTATTGTTCCCGATTCTGGCGTTTCGTCGAGAGAGCTAGTCTTTTGCATGGCTTGTTCAACACATATATTGGGATAGCAAAGATATTTACGTTTGATCAGACCCCACCGTTCACATGCGCCCCTAAGTCGCCCTCTCGCGTGTTAGCAGCGCCATGTCGTTAACGCCTTAACCGGTTCTCATTGAACACATATAAATACACAACTTGAGTCCGTAGCCCATATGCATCGAGTCGTAGCCAGAACCAGTCCTGCTGTAGAAAGAGAAATTGCTCCATAATTCGTGGTGTGGATAAGGCTGGTGGCGATTGTAACATGCCCTCACAGGCCTCACCACCACCTTGCTGCTCAGGAAAGAACAGTGATCATCGCCTTGCTTCAGACTTTACCCCACTCATACCCTGCGCTGCTCCCTCCTGAGTCGCCTCTCTTGTCGCGTTTCCGGCGGGCACAGCGTCTGCTGTATTCGTACTTTGCTCTGGGACCGCCACTGTAGTCGCAGATGCGGGCACAGCGACCGCTCCCTCATTGCTGGCTCTTCCGCCGGATTCGCCACTGGCCCTTCCTCCTGCTCTCTCGGGCCCGGTTTCCGGCTGGCCTTCTGGCACAACCACACTGTTCCTTCCCTCCCTTCTCGTTCTAATGCCGAATACTCTACTCAGCCTCCTCGTCCTCCTCTCCCCTTCAAGATCCACACTACCTCTATTCCCTTCCCCCTGCACAGCAGCCACCCCTCCCCTGCTCTGCGTCGCCTCATCCCTCCATCGGCGCAGCATATCCATGACCTCGTCCCTGTTCCCTTCACTGGTACTTCTCGCACCAAAGACAGGCACGAGCAGACTGCGTCTCAGCGAAGATCTATACGACCTCTCCAGCTCCCTACCGCCCTGTCCCTGGCCCTGTCCCATCTCAAGCGGCGGAGGCAAGTCCCTCCCCTCTCCGCCCTCTGCACCGCCCGCGCCAGCCCCTTCCCGCGTCGACTCATCCTGGCTTCCCCTCCTCAAGTCAATGCGGCACAAAGGACACGTCCCACTGACATTTAACAGCCATGGATCCACGCACGCGGGATGGAATCTGTGATCGCACGGGAGCACGCGCAGATCCTGTCCGACCTCGAAGTCTTCGGTGCAGATACTGCAGCCGGGATGCGGGACGACTCCTAGCCCGTTGGTCGCATTGCTCGGCGCGGCCTCGACGGCGGGACCGATGCCGGAGTGGACAGAGCGGTCATCGCTCGCTGCGTTTGGGGACGTGACTTCGGCGTTGGGCGACGCAGCGTCCTTGAGTGTCGGCTCCGAGTCGGAGCGCAGCGTCGCGTTGGTCTCGGCCAGCTCGGCGTCGCGGGCGGTGTTGTTGGTGTCGGGCTTCGGGCTGTCGGGGTCGGAGAACTTGACGATGGGCAGGCTGTCGAGCATGGCGCGGGCGAGACCGCGGGCGCGTGTCTGGCGGGGTCGACCGATGATATTGCGCGGTCCGTAGCGCTCGGGGTGGCGGTGGGCGCGGATGGCGCCTGTGGTGATGATGACGAGGAAGAGGGCTGTCACGACGCCGGTGACGGTGTAGAGGATGATCATGGCGACTTGGGTGTTCATGCTTTGGCTCCGTTGCGGGGGTTGTTGTTGCGTGTTGACTGCGCCGGGATTGGTGAGGTTGGTGTAGGCGTTGTAGTCGATGGACAAGGGCGCTAGACCTACGGATCCGATGACGGGAAAGGGTGACGAGACTTCATCAGATTGGATGCGTCCGGCGTCGTCAGCTGTCGTTAACGCCCATGTCCGGTTGTAGTCTGGTAGACTTTGCCCGGATAATTCGCAGGACGGAGCGAGCTTGGAGTAGAGGACAACGGCAGCGGCGTTCCTCATTGCGGCCATGGCGTAGACCATAGCGGGTCCAACACCGTCTTGTCTTGGATAGTCTTCTGGATCGCACGAGATGAATGCGATGCTGCTGCCATTGATGACATTGCTGTTGGATGAAGCGCCGAACTGAGTAAGGACAGATACCTATAAATTCGTTAGCATGTGATATTCGAATATACGTATGTTTAACACTCACGGGTAATCGCAAGGCATTTCCTTCTAGTCCTTGCTGCCCTCGGAGTGGATAGACACTGGCGACGCTATTTGAGTTAGGCCTCGCCGCCCATGTGAGCGTCCAGTTCCCAGCAGTGACATTTCGCTGCAATTGATTGACTTCAAATTGGGCGATAGCACCTTGCAGCAGCGACAGCGACGACAGAAGCAATAATAAGACGATCATCGTGGTTCTCTGTGAAGATGGCGGCTTGCGATAACGGCGGCAACGGGCTATCGAAGAAGGTCAAGGTCGATCACAGAATCATCGCGGATAAGTCTGTGGTATTCCAGCTATACTGCCGCTTCTTTCTGTAAGCAGTTCGAAAGAAATTTGATATGTTCAGAATGCAGCGAGTGGATGCGTAAATTGTGTGAAGATCAGGATCATGCGAGTGAGGCAGTGTTGCTTGATGGTGACAGTGAGATCGAGCCGAAGAATGCCGCGACTCATGTCCCAAGAGAAGGAAGACACTGGGCGAAGGAAGTCAGCAGGGTCTCGTCGGTCTCGAGCGCTGGAAGTCCTCGATGCCGAACCAAATTCAAAGGGAAAGTGTTTCACCTTGACAAGCTATACAAGCACTCTAAAGCAGTCTAAAATGCTCCGATGCATGACGAAGAGAGCAACGCATCAGGCAGGGATCAAAACAGGCTTATTGCCGGAAACGGAAAAACAAAGCTTTGTAAATACTGCTTGTTCATGTATATCGCTTTACGCATTGATCAAATGGTATCTGTGCTGCCTGCTCAATAGAATCATTCAGCATGCTTGTCAATGCACGCTGATCACCACCGTAACGCCGCCGCAATGCCTTTTTCGTGCCAAACATCTTGACTTTTATGCTCCTCCCTCAAGCTAAGACATGCCGTTTTGACATGCGCTCGTACACCATCTCTTGTCTGACCACCATTCGTCACTACTCCGCATTGCATAGCCTCTCTTTCATGAACTTCATCAGCACGTTGGGAATAGCATCGTCCGTGGCTCGTATAGTAAGCCGATACATCTGCGTATCATGTCAGCATATTCCAAATCGTCATCTGCACGGCAGGAAGCGCCTCGACATACCTTGTTGCCTTCATTTGGCTCCAGTCGCAGCAGACAGCCATACTTGCTCGCTCCAGTATTCAGTACCGTAGCTCCCACAAAGTTCTTCGCGTTCGGATCCACGCCATCGAGCACTCCCCATTTGAAACCCTCGAGTATCCTCCTCGTCCGACTGTTGCTGACATCACTGGCGCTGAAGATCTCCTGAGCTTCTCTAGGAGCGCCGCCGATCTGCTTCCATCGCTTGAAAAAGTCCTCGCTCGTCAGCTGAGCTCCCTCCATATATTTGTGTAAAGCCACAGGCAGCTGCAATGTCAATGCCTGCAGCGCGCCTGCTAGCCACGACACACGGATCGTGGGTGGCTGCTCGAACGGTGATTTTGCTTCGAACATGACCATCTGCTGGGTCTGAGAGCCCGCATGAACAGTTGTGTCTGGAAGACTCTTCGTGTCGATGCGTATCGTCTCCGGCGAAGGGTTGTCCATTGTCGTGGTAAAGCTGTTGATGGCGATACTTGTACGATTGGTGTAGTATATAATGAGACAGCCCACTTCAGCTCTATATTCCGTGCGCACGCCTATTTGAATTTGTGAGTCCTCGTAAAGGATCCCAGAGTCAGTCAGCAGCAAACGATCGAAACCTGTCTTCCAGTCCGGCGATAGATGGGCAGCACTGGCCAAATTCGGTGCAGAGTTCGCGCCGAAGTCCAAACCAGAGAGCTCCTCTACAGGAGATTTGACCCCCCCGTTAGTATGTCCGTTGGCCTTGACTGCAAGATTGCCATTTGTCGCAGTATGCAAAGAGTCGGTAAAATTGCGCTTGAGGTTGCTTGGTCGCGATAAATTCATCTCTCGTGAATTTGCATCCTTTCCTCCAACAACCCACGTCAGCTTGTCGCCTGCCTTTGCGTGCTTGGAATGCAGTCTTGAAAGTAAGGCTGAAGCTCGTTCCGAGAATGGTGGCATCTCATCACACACTGTCCGTAGAAGGTCGTCGGTCGGTCGCGTGGCCAAAGCAAGATACTCGCATGCTCGCTGCTGGAGCTCGGGGTCGAGCGTGTGCGAGTACAGCCGGAACGCTTGGAGAAGCTGAGGCTTGATTTCGGGAAAAAGGTTGACGAATTTGACGAATGCGGAGAGAATCATCGCTCGCGTGTTCGGGGACGAGCTATTGAACTTGCTTTGCAGTGCCAGGAATTGCTCGATGGGGCTACATTTGGGACTGTCTGCGATCAAATGACCGAATTCACCGAGCAAGTAGCTTCCGATCTTGACCAAAGTCTCGTGACAAACGTCTGCTCGCAGATAGGCCAGAATGGTCGATGCAGCGTAGACTTGCAGCTCCTCGTTGTTGGTGACGATCTGGATGACTCTTTGCCAGACTTCGTCGCTGACATGATCACCAGCCATGGAGATCAGCCGTAGCGAGATGTCCACGTACCACTGAATATCTGTGGCGTACTTCTCTGTCAAGATAGCAATCTTGAGGACCATCTCCTCTCGAATAGCATAATCTGCAGTCTGCAGATACTTGAGAAGCTCACCAACAATGGGTCTAGCATTTGACGCGTCGCACATGCTGTACAGCAGGTCTAGACCTTGTCTACGGACACTAATGTCTCGATCTCGGAGTGAGCCTATGATGATACTTTGGTGCTTTTTGATGGGATCCAGCGTTTCTGCTCGTGCAGCAAGATGTGTCATGGCCTCAAGTCCAAGATATCGCACGTTCGTCTCTCGCGACTGAATGAATTTGCCGAGCCTGGAAGACATCTGGAGCATCAGCTGCTGTTCAGTGTCCAGATGGATGGTCAGATTAATGGCTTCGAACAGAACAGCGTTCTGCGCGTTGTTCTGTTGGACGTTCTTGGGCATCTCTGAGGCATTCTCCATGATCTGCTGTAGCGAGTCGCGAATGATCTGTCGGACATGGGAGTCTTGGGATGGCGGAAAGTATTGCAAGAGTCGCAGCAGCTTGACCTGTATCCATGGGCAGGGTACCTTGTAGTAGAAGTAGTCTGAAGGGCATTCCACGTCGATGACGATCTTTCGTAATCGCTGCGCTGCCTTTGTATAACAATTCTTGTACTGATCGGGATTGTCCTGCGCCAGTTTCATGACCAGTGATGTGACGGAGAGTGCGACCCCAAAGTCGTGGTCGTCCATGATTGAGATGATGCGCTCTGCCCACTCGGCTTGAATGATACTTGGAGCTTTGCGGTACAGACGAAGGAGTGTCAATGCAGCCTTCTTCTTAACAAAGGGTTTGGAGGTCCTATCACCCGTCAGTGCGTACATCCCAAAAACCAATCGCTGTCATCATACGGTGATATGAGCAGTCTGTGCACATCTGCGGCGAGAGACTCTCCCATTTCCCGACCTCCCACATTGGCAATGGCATGTAGGGCCAAACAATTGAAGAGCTCGTTATTGTCGTTCAAATCCTTTCGTATGCTGTTGACGACCAGATGCAACAATTCATGCTGCTCGTGCAAGAACAGCGTCACAGCCAGATACCCAATCTGCTTCTCCGAGTACTTGTTAGCGCTGATCAAGTTCACCGCCTCCAGATGTCCAAAATCCACGTTCCATCCTAGTATGTATATGTACAGTAATTTACAGACGTATTTCTTCTTGTCGTATCCGCTCAAGCTTCCGCCTTTGAATTTTTGTCGAATATTTGCGAGTTCCTTGTTGATGCGCTTCTCTTCCAACTCACGAGCTCTTGCGTTTCGAAGGTCGGCGATGAAGGATACCAACCCGCGCATGGTATTCTGGTTGCTGGTATTTCCCCTCGCAAAGAGGCTGCCACTCGCTGTGGTTGCCATGCTGAGCCGTGAGCTTGGACTCGCTCAAAAGATAATGATACTAGACGGCCGATACTAAAGTCGTTTCGTCAATGATGGTGTGTAGTCTGGCGATCATACAGCTCCATGTAGAAGTCTCGCGGAGCCCTTCGGCTAAGGCAGAGTCTCGTGGCGCCTCTTGAATTCTCCAAAGTTAGTAACAAGCATGCGAGTATGGCGATATTCAAGGTGTCAAGGTGGAGACTGTGCCCAGGATGCACAGGAGAGGCGTGAAGTGACCTGACAATTGTAATGGAGCGGTGGAGTCGCTCAACAACTCGCTTCAAGGAGTTGCCCATCTCGAGACTGGACCGTGCACGTTGGTCGGTGTTTGCAGAACGTGGCTCCGTTCGACCCCACTTCACACGAGACGAGCTGCGACCGCGCCGAAAGTTGCTGTAAGGAGGGTCTTCCCATCGTGGCAGATACAACAATATCTCACTATGTGGGCGACTCCAAAATTATGTTCACTCGTGATTCATTCTGTGCCCTTATCTGCGTGACATTCTGAAAAGGCCATATCTCTCAAAAACGATGCCCCGTCATCGAGTCCACCAACTACTGCTGGGTATACCCTGCCGGTATCATAATCATCTACACCAACGCCGTAAATGCTTGATTGGAACTGCTTATGGCTTTGTGGTAAAATCTGTCTCGAGTTCCGAAGGGAAGCCGGTCTCAGTGCCACTGCAGGTGCAGGATGCTGGGAAATGTCAATACATTTCGTGATGTGGCTGCAGGAGGTGCATACTAGCAGAGCGCTTTCCGCAAGCGCAGGTAGAGCCAGACGGCTTTGAGTTCTCAACATTGGCTCGAGAGCAGGTGCACTCTCCGGCGGCACGCATGTCTGTCACAAGTCAGTAAGCCTATCGTGTCGAGGAGAGAGTAAGGAATACTGCATGAGCAGCGAGCGCCATCAATCTTGTTCTCAGTTTGAGACTTCTCGCAGTTGCAGTGCATGGCGGCTTGCTTTCCACAAGAACACTTGGCTTCGGCGGCACAGACGCATCCGCCCTCACGACCACAGCATGATGCTCCAAAATGTCAGACTTGGTCTTGCAACCAGAAGTAACATGATCGACAACGACATACCTGGAACGGCAGCAGTTGGTGCAGACATATTGCTGTGAGGATTGTGTTGTTTAGGCGATATAGATGAAGCTGTGAGAGCTCGGGGAGGATGCTCTGACAGTATCAAGGGAAAGAAACAGTTTGTTTGATGGAGAAGAGGTGTGTACGAGGTGGTGTAGGGTCTTTATGATATGGTGGTAAAGTAATTGAACGAGTTCTGATTGGTTGCCACAACAGAGCAGGCGCAAAAGCACCGCAACGTCAGCCCCACACAGCCAAGCAGCTTGCCGTGCGCCACAAAGACTGACATGATATGTTTTATCTTTAAAGATCACGTTACAATATTCATTTGATTATGCAGTATTATGAAGGCGAAGATCGAACCTGTTCAAATCAAGGACATTGCAATGTGACAACAACTCGCGGCAGCAAGCAAGCCAGTCACTGCAACACACCACCAACATTGGTCAGAGAACTCGTCATTCGAGTTAGCGCAGCCCAAGCTTACGTGACCGACGAGTACTGCAGGCAAGATCGCAAGGAACACAGCAACATCCGAAAGCACCTACAAGTTGACGGCATAAGGCGCGGTTCTATCAGTGGGCAGAAGTGGTAAGGTCATGTGTCGAGAGGGCTCAGAGTTACGAATTACCGGTGTCGGCGTGGAACGCCAAATTCGTAGATGCCGGAGTCTGCGGGGGTCGTTAATTCTATATTTTGCATGATTGAGAGGGTCGTTTCAAGTTAATTGACATCGAGGTTGTTCGCCAAGTCAATGCTGCAAGCCATTTAACGTGGCAAGGAACGGACTGGCGTGCGGGCCGTGACGATCACGTTGTTGGTCGATGGTGGGGACAACTCTGTTCAAACCCGAAGGAAGGATATGAGAGCATCTTTCGACATGTTCAGACCTTCGCCAGTCTCAAACACAAACGCATGATCGCCCCTTCACGAACATAGACAGATTTCTCCAATACCCATGGCGGAGTCTCCGATGTGCATGACGAGCCTGGACCTCTTGACACCCTAGGTCCTGCATGAAGGAGCCTGTCAAGTAGCCTGTCAAGCAGCCTGTCAAGCAGAAGCAAGTGTGGTGGATGCTGCAGTAGACAAAGTCTGTTTGCGTGGAAGGAATGCCGGCACGTTTGAGCAGCTCTGAAGGGGCTGACCGTTCAAGGTGTTCGCATGTGACAGCTCACACAATATGCTTCTGGCCAATATTGAATTTTTGGTTGAAATGTTTCCAATTGAGAAGACCTCAATTTGCCTCTTGATGATCATGTTATACCTTGACGGTCCTGATGCAGCCAGGCCCAAGATGCAGGAATTTGAAGTGTGATGGCGCCCTAGCTCACGGCTTTTGGTGATGGCGAGGGTTTCTTTTTTTTCGCTTCCAGCCGTCACCCGCAAGCGCCCCTGTTGCATGCATCTCAGCCCGCTCGACCCATGTCAACTCCAACCATACCTAGATCATTGGCTGCGTGTAGAGTGATGGTATGACGAAGCTCGACAGAGATGGTAGCCATTCAATCGCCGTTGTCCATGATTCAGACTTGCTCTGGTAGCCCTTCGATTTCCACGTTATTTCTGTCTTACGTCCCTACCTCTTCTCCGCGTGCAATCATGTCCCGCTCCACATGCCAAATTAACGAACATCCTTGGGAATGAAAATCCTGCCCTGGAGGAAGCATCCAGGCATCGGGTTGAACAATAGATCACAGGGGGAGAGGGCGGAAGAGAAAGACGAATCGCCAGGGACCATTAGTTGCGGAGAAGATCGACAGGCCCATTGTCATTCTATTGGCCGAAGAAATTAAGACGGCCACGATCAAAGTTTGGTGGAAAGTCTTTGCAGGTCTTTGCATGCACTAATCACCTTAGTGTCTGTCCATTTCCCTGCACTTTTCGAAGCCGAAGCTCATGAAACAGCGATGATCTGTGCTTCCCCTAATTTCTAGTCGACGCCTCTCCCTGACCTCCGTCGACCTGGTGGACCAAATTTGAATCTGGTGGTGCCGCCATTTTCTCACTTCACCTGATCTCTGGTTCAAAGTCACGTCCGACCGCGTCTTCCTCCGCTCGCCTACCAATTCTTTATCCGTCCACACGACAAAAACAACAGACGAGGTAAGACATTCTCTCCAAACTATCACCGCTGCCGTTGTCTGCCGTCGAAAACAACAACAAGAGAGAACTTTGCCGTGGCCAAGTGAGCTGCTACACTCCACCGAGCTAGTACTCATCTCGACAAAACGCCTGTCACCGTTCACCCACTCTCACCATATCCGTCGGGCGAAACGTCTAGTATTCCCACTGTTCGATTGTGGCCACCAGCTGTACCATGCGGTAGACTGCATTCTTCAGGGCGACATCCTTCTGTTCCACCAACCCTCGCATAAGCCCTCTCTGCCAGGACGTCACGCCTCGGTCTCTCTAGATAACACTGTACCCTACACTTCTAGATTCGACATAATCAACAGTTCTGGAAACTTTCTCGTGACGACTACAACAACTCAACCGATACATATCCGACGCTGCTCATTTCCACTCATTTCCGTAAAGTCTAACACATGCGATCGCAAAAACGAAACAACAACTTGACACTGCGCACTCGAGTAACAGCATCGCAACACCTCCAGAATTAAGATAGCGAAAAGTACCTGCCTCAGTTCCACAACATTCTCTCCCCAAGGCCCGCAGAGGCGCCGCCGCGACCATGAACCGATTCCTCAGTAAGAAGAAGCTGGACGACTCGTCAAGCATCGGTAGCAAAGAGTCGAAAAGATGGAAGAAGGGAAAGAAATCACAGGAAGAGGAGAAGCCACAATTGGATGTGGGTGCTGCACTTCCCTCAAACGATGATTTCCGTACAAGCTTGATCATGCCAAATCTGTCCATGCGATTTAGCATGCTTCGAGAGCAAGATGATCCGACATCGAAGATTGGCAAAGCCAGCGATGACAGTGTGCTACAGCCAAAGCGACAGTCGCGACTTCCAGACTTTGGCTTTGCGCCATCGAGGAATCTGAATGATATCGCCGAAGTCGCATCAGTATCGAGCTCTGTCCGTCCACCTTGGCTCACGCAGCAACATGACTCGTTCGTCTCAGACGACAGCTACGGAGCCGACAACGACTCCGTGCATGCTGGCAGCGTCATGAACCGAGCGCGACCCGGAGAGGGCAATGTGCTCTTTGGCGGCAGACAGAAGGTTTACAAGATCGCAAACTCGAAGACTACAAAAAGTCTGGCTGGCGAGAGCGGTATGGGGAAGGTCGTATATGAGGACGATGTCTCCCAGTCTGCTTTCCAAAAGTTCAAGCAGGCGGAACGAGAGGCTGCAATGCAAAAGGCACTTGACGATGCATGCGAGAGCAGTGACTCCAACTCGGTGCCGTTCGGCCTTGCGTCGTCATCTGTCGCCATGTCCAGCTCCTCCAAAGCCCAGCAAAGTCCCGTGCCAGCATCGACCTATTCACCGAGTCTTTCCACCGAGCAGCGGCAAGCATCGATCGACTCGTCTGTCAACTCCGACCACGTGCATGATCGCGATTCGACCCCCGCGACTTCGGTCGCCTCGCAATCGTTCGCCAGCCCCTCTGCATCATCCTTTCTCTCAAAGACAAAGACGGCGAATGCGGCACCTTTGGAAAGATCCTTGACAAAACGCCGGCTGTACGAGCAAAGCCTTGACCAGAACAGGCAGGAACAGCAGGTCTCTGCCTTGACACGCCTGAACTCTATCCAAAAGCAAAGAAACTTTTCCGGCACAAAATCACCGCCGATGGCACTCTCTCACCCAAAGAGTGCCACGGATCTCCAGCAACAAGGACGCTCATTCCAGCCATATGCAGTGCGGCCACAAAGTCCAACAGAGACGCTCACAACTTTCGATTCGATTGGTAAAGCGCAGTCAACAAGTCCTTCTCCTCCTTCGAGCCTACCGCAGTCGCCAACTTTTATTCCGCTCAATGAGTACGACGAGATGAATGTGCTCTCTTCTACAATCCAGCCCGGCGATCGCGGCAAAGCAACCGCAATGAACGCATTTCAGATGCCCAGACAGCCTTTCGACGAGCAGCAGTATTTGCAGAGACTTCAGCAATTGCAACAAACAAGCACAAGCCCCGAGCCAGAGACCCCAACGGAAAAGGAGCAGCCGAGCCACTCACCTCAGCTTACGCGGTTCGATTCTGCAAGACATACTTCGGAAGATCCGATCGCACCAGCTGCTCCCCATGCACGCTCTCTATCACAGCCATCTCAGGTTGATGCGCCTCCCCCCAATGCTTTCTCGGTCTTCCAGCGGGCAGCCGCGCAAATGCGTGGTGAGCAAGCCGAAGAGCCTTTCGAGCAGGAGGAAGAGGAATCAATCCCAGACACCCATCGCACCTTCTTTGGCGACATCAGCGCCAGCGATGACGATGATGAAGACATTCTTGGCGACTACGGTGCGCGTAGCTATTACGGGGGCTCGGCTGGACGCTTCCGCCCTGGTGAGCTGGAGAACATTCAAGAGCACCCAGGCGGTCGCACTCCGACCCCACTTTTCCCGGAGATCAAGGAGGAAGACGAAGAAGAGGAGGAGTACATGGCGCCACCTCAGCCGCTCAGAACATTTGCATCCAAGCCTTCTCTCGCTGATTCTGCGAAGGGTCACCCAGCACCTCTCAAGGAGGAATCGATCGCAGACGATGAGATGATTTTACCGGCGGAGACCTACCGTCCCGCTGATCAGAGCAAGGCGCTTGGAGGTCTTGTCCATCAGCACTTGCGTAACACCAGCAACGTATCATCGGTACCAAGCGCGGCGGCTCGCGACACGAGCACGAACCATTTGCGAAATCCAAGCGACCAGTCTTCGATTTACACGAATACCATTGGCCACGAGAACAGTGCACCGAGTCTTAGTGACGCAACATCAAGATTCACGAACAGGACTTATGCTTCGGAGAATCGTCTTGACTCTACTTACACAAATTCCAACCCGTGGGACTTGGACGACTTTGACAGCAGCTATTATTACAGTTCTCCGAGCGCGAATAAGCCAGCTGTGGCGCCTGCGATTTCTCAGGAAACACGCGTCTTGGCTTCTGCACCGTCGAAAGCCAACATGGATCTCAGCAGTGAAAGGAGCATCGAGGCATCTACATGGCAGCCAGATCACAAGCGTGATTTAAGCGCTGGCACCCTACAAGAGCGTGAAGCTTTCGAGAAAGATATTGCTGCACGCCAGAAGGCCATTCAAGAGAACCTCAAAAGCATTATCGAGGTTGAGAGCCGAGGCAGCAGCCCGCAGCCTACTCAGGGTGGCTCTTTCAAGGCTTTCAACAACATGCTCAAGACAAAGACAAGCCGTGATTCGATTGTGAAGCAAGAGCAGCCTTCCAAGGCCATGAAGATGCTTGGCCTCGGAGCCAGTGGTTCTCAGACAAGTCTTCCGCTTAGCCGCAAAGGCAGTGCTATCAACGATGAGATCAAGTCACCTTCAGACAAGTTTCCAGGCTTTGCAAACAGCCCGAGGCCTTCGTTCTCGCAACGGACGCCTCCTATCGGGGATCAAAAGACTCGTGGACTGTACGATATGCAGCGACCTCGTGGGGAGAGTGATGCCAGCATGGTTCGTATGACCACAAGGCCCTCGCCACCTGGCACTTCAGCAGGCCCGCAGTCACGCGCTCGGTCCAGCTCTCAAGCTTCGTCTCTACGTAACCAGATGCCTTGGGAGAGGCTCGCCAGCGATGCCGATAAAATGTACCCTGAGCAATCAAGTGAGGGTGCGCGACAAGGAACCTCGCCAATGCCTTCCTCGCACACCTTCTCCCCCAACTTCTCCCCTAACTTTTCCGCTGGCTTCTCGCCTCAATTTTCAACACAATTTTCTCCCCAACAATCGCCAAACTTGAGCAGGCATCCTACCAATACCTCCGAGTCGGGCAGGAAAAGAAGTGGCAGTCGCTCAGCCATGAACAGTCCCATTGAGCCTCCCATGTTGGTGAATCAGGCGTCCATGTCCCAGATGTCTATGTCTCAGACATCTGCGTCCATGTCCAACACCTCTCTGTCACAAGCGACGACAGCGCCACAAGCATCCATGCCACCGCAACCAACGTACCGCACTATGCCGCCAACGAGCGTCTCTGCACCGGCGTCTGCAACATCTGCGACGTTCAAGCAAGGTGCTAGCATGGTGCCATCGCCTCGGCCATCTCCAATGCCTTCGCCATACTATGCTAACCCAACTCCACCTGCTTCTGGCAACTCTACACCTGTAGCCTTTGGACCTGCCACACCAACAATGCCCAACATTCCCAACATTAAACAAGGTGGTAGTCTTTTGCGCAAGAAAACTGTTTCAAAGAGCGAGATATCAGACCCGATCTTGATCTCTTCCACATCGAATGTTGAGACCGTCGATTTGCCTCCTGGCGCTTCACTGAGGAATGGCATGGAGCCACCTCCAATTCCTCCTGTCAATCCTCGTCGCAGAGCCACCAAGAAGCTTTTCGGGCTTGGAGGTAAGCAGGAATCAGAGCAGGCGTCTCGCTACCCCAACCCTGGCTCACCACCGCCCATTCCGACGAGTGCTCTGCGCAGGATGAGGAGCCCAGAGCCGTTCCTCGACAGGACAATGGAACAATCGTATCGCAGCGGTTCAGCTCAGGGACATCGTCCGGCACCACGCGCAATGCGCTCCACTGAGAGCCTTGATCACCCCTCTTACCCAATTCAAGGTGCTCCTCAAAGACCTATCATGACGGAAGGCGGCATGTTCTAAGCTTACATGAACGACGACAACAAATGACTTCTTGTTACACACTTTCTTCACTTCACAGCAATGATATCCACTATGCGCACAGCCGGCCGGGCTGGCATGCTTCGCTTGAGTCAACCTTTTTGCTTTTTGGAATGGCCGGAGTATGAGAAATGGAGACAACGGTACCATGTGGACACGGTCGGGATAAAATACCTTCTGCCATATTACGAGGACAGTGTCGCCTCACGGCAGGCATCTGAGCCTTTGCTTTCTTGCGGCACGACGCTCAGTCAGCTGTAAATTATGAGATATCCCAGTGAATGTAAAGTGATAACTTTTGACTTCCTTGCCCATTTACACGTTGATGACCGGTCTCGTTGCCACGTTGGGCGATGAAACAGTGAGTAACACGTCGCGTGGGTGCTCGTGTGCCGTATATATCCCATCAATCCTCTCCGATGTTTGCCCATGTGCGTCTCCAAGGGCAACCACACATCTCAAACGCGAGAGACGCGCTAAGCGCGGGGTCCCCTTCACTTCCAAGAAACATTGTCACACGGAATGTTGGCGCATACACAACCGTTGCCCTTTCCCACCCCACTCACTCAGAATTATGGCGTTCCGATCGCACGCGACTCCTATGGACTTTGAATATGAGAATGGGACTGGGCCAGTCGACCACCGCTCACCATTCGGAGCATTGAGCAACAATCCTCAGAGGTCATTCGCAAGCATGGGTGACAGTCCGACCAAAAAGAGGGGTAGGTCTTGATGTCCTGAAGCTATCCAGCTCTTGGAGAAAGAACCAGGTCCAAAGCTGACAGCTGTAGGCATTGCATCTGCCTTCGGTTCACCTTCCAAATGTGCAACTCCCAACCATCGAACCACATCCACCCAAGGTTTCGCTGCCAGTCAGTCGCAGTCTCCCACCAAGCCTCCCTCGCCGAACAAGAGTTTTGGAGGATCTTCTTTCAACTTCAGAGGTAGCTTGTTCTCCACGCCTCGCAAACTCAAGTCGGAAATTGCTTCCTCAGGGGGAGAGACACCAAAATCGCCTGAGCAATCGATGCTGGATAGTGATGCCACACCCGATAACTCGATGAACTTCCGGAGCGTGACAGCACGCTTCGATGCTGCTACGACGCCAAATTTAAGCCCTTCGAAAGCAACGAACAAGTCTTTGACAAAGGTCGCGGAGAAAGAGTCCAAGGAAAAGAGACGGGACAGCTGGCTCTGGCGAGCAGCTAGCTACGTGACTAATTCGCCAAATTCATATCACGCGTCTGGCAAGGGTGAAGTCGCGAGAGGGCCTTCTCATGATGCGGACAACAAGATTGTCAAGAAGGCACAGAAGAAGCGCCGAGGTGATGCAGTCCGACAATTGATCAAGCTACGAACAAACTCTGTGTCCGAATCAGAAGACTCTCGACCATCTTCTCCAAGTAAATCCAAGCGAAAATGGGGAAGATCAAGGAAAGACGATCCTCTCCCAGAGCCACCAAAGACAGTTGGAATCGGCAACTTCTTCAAGTTCCTCACCGACCATCCAACACTGCCTCAAATCCTCTCCTGGTATGCGCAACTCACATTGAACTTCTTCCTCGTCTCCTCACTCATCTACCTTCTGTATTCATTCTACGCCACCATCAAGGGCGACATCGACAAGAAGAGCACGGAAGCGGTATCAGAACTGCTAGCGGAAATGGCCATCTGCGCAAGACAATACACGGACAATAGGTGCGCGCCCGAGACGCGCGTCCCCGCTATGGAGACAGTCTGCAACAATTGGGAGAAGTGCATGAACAGGGACACGCGAGCGATGGGCCGGGCAAAGATCAGCGTGCACATGTGGGCGGAAGTGTTCAATGCCTTTGTCGAGCCCATCAGTTGGAAAGCCATGGTCAGTCTTCTCTAGACGCAACTAACGTCCCCCAACTGACGAGAGCAGATCTTCTCCTCCCTCTTAATCTTCGGCTGCGTAGCCCTCAGCAATCTCCCGTTCTCCATGATCCGCCATCGTGCGGAGGAGAGAGCGGCTGCAAATCACCACCACTATTATGGCAATGTCCCGCCTACGCCGGGCAGGCAGTTCAGCAATCCGGATATAGGGTATTGGACGCCGCATGCGCAGAATATGGGATTGGAGCCGGCGCCGAGTCAAGCGGCGGGAATAGAAGGGCGGGAAAGCCCTGTGAAGCGGTTGCAGTTTAGATGATCGGTGATTTCACTCATCAGGAATAACATTCATCGTCATCGTTTTCCAGCCCTCCTTCTGTCGTCTGTATATGTGCATGTAAATGCGGGTATCATCAACCTATCCCATTTTCCCAACGCCACCATCACACCGCCACGTCCTACACCTTCTCTCCCGCAGGCCACGTCTCCACCACCTTCCTCCCCGCGAATTGACGCCTTACCCACCCCTCCCCAAACTCGTTATACTCTTCCCTGCTCACCATACACCTTCCAAGCAACCCCTCACTCCCCGCCAACCTCGCTCCCCCTTTCCACGTAGCCGTGACAGGATCCTCCGCAACGCCGACCCGCACCTCATACTCCGAAGGCGCGAGCATCCTCACTTCCTGCTCCAGCCTGTCCCGGAAGCCAGGAAGGAGCGCGTTGCCGCCCACAAGGAGGATGTTCCCCAACAGACCCTGCCATAGCGCATTTGGCACGGGGGAAAGGGATTGCATGATTGTTTCGGGCAGGCCGGATTTGGGTAGGCCTACGTCGAGCGGGTTGAAGAGGAGCTCGGGGGGCGTGAAGCGCTCGTTGGAAAGGGGGAAGGATTCTTCCTTTTCGTTGTCGCCGCTGCCGTTGCCGTCGATCGTTCTGTCAAGGTCCACTGCGTCGGAACCTGCGGGAAGGGCGGAAGGGCGAGAGGTGGAAGGGGAGTTGCGCGGCCGCATGTAGCCCCGGTGTATGCGCTCGTAGTCGGGTAGGATGTAGTCGACTACGATGTCAGACTGGGCGCGCCGATCGCCGCGTGGGCCGCGCCAGGTCGATTCGAGAGCTTCGGAGAAGGAGGAGGCGACGAAGCATGCGTCTTCTTTGATTTGAGAGATGATATGGGTTTCGTCCATCAGGGAGAAATGCCGGAGGGAGATCAGGGAGGCGAGGTGGTTGGAGATGTGCTTTCCTCCTACGTCGAGACGGCGGATGGCGGAGGGGATGGGTCGGGCGCGAAGGATAGGGGAGATGGTGGTGTGGCTGTGTGAGGAATCGATGAGGAGGAGGATCTCGGTCGGCAGTGTCGAAGGTGGTGTAGAGGCTAGAGATGGAGGAAGAGGATTTAGTGCGTTCAGAGAGGGTCCATTGGCGCGATAGGCGGCGGCGAAGGAGAACTCTTCAAAGATGATCTGGTCGGCATTGCTGGACAGAGCAGTGGGGGCGTTCGGATGCTCAGCCAGGAGAAGATTAGTCGATGCAGGATCACACTGCGGCAGTCAGCGGACTATCACCATCGAATTGATATAGCGAGGTAAAGCATAAGATATACTGACATATAACTTCGCCTTTGTGTCAAAGAACTCATGCTCGAAAATGGCCCTCTCCAAATCCCAATTCACAATATATCCTCGTTCCACGGGACGTCTAAATTGCATCTCGCCGAAATCATTGCACTCTGATATTGAAGAGCCAATGTAAGTATGCTTCGTCCTTGATCGTGCCATGCAATTCGGTATTGTATGGCATTCTGGTGGCGCCTCCGAGTCTTGTGTCGACACCAGTCCGGCTTTGATCGTATATGCGCCAGGATCCACCACAAGTGTCTGCGACCGAATAGCGCCTGACGGCGTCAGAGCCACAGGCGTATCTCTAGCCATCGCTATACCAGTCGAATATGTTATCTCCACAGATGGTGTGGTCGTAAGAAGGAGGGTGCTTTGCACACGAGGTCGACCAAGCGGAATCCTTCCGCCGCTTTATCAAAAATTCGTGTCACCACCGTTTACCTCGCCCTCACTAACGTCCACCTCCCACATCGCTTCTTAGCGTGCAAGATGGCGTCGTCTTCAACCAATACCTCCGACCTCACCGCCCTCCGCGACCTCACCTCCACCTCCCAAACCCTCCTCGCTCACTACCTCACCACCCTTTCCTCCCCACCTACCGCCGCGCCCTCGACCCCGAACCCTCCGAACCCTCTTCAAGTCCTCCGCGACGCCTCCCTGCTCCTCAAATCACACACGACTAAACTCTCCCTGCTGCTCCTCAACGCTCCCTTCACGCCTTCCGCAGTGACAAAAGTCCTCCACGAGATCACCTCCGCCTGTCTGCCCGCACTCATGTCCGCTGTCGAGCTCACCACGCCGGACGTATGGGGACGTCTACTGCGCGCGGAGATCGTGACGCGAGTCAGTCGCGTCATGCGTGAGGTGAAGGTCTGTCTCGAGGAGGTCGCGGCGCTGACACAGCAGGTGGGGAGGGAAGGCCAGCGAGCACGAGCGGGGAGTACACGCGATACGTTGGCGAGTACGGGTGTGGTGTGGGAGGCGTGTGATGCAGTAGTGCTGCTGGAGGAGCTCGATGTGCCGGGCGTGGCGCTGAAGAGGGCGAGGGAGTATCAGGCCTTGGTTAAGGATGCGATTGAGGAGTTGAGGGAGTGGGGCGAGCGGGATGAGGATGACGAGGACGAAGGTGACGTCGGCGAGGGACAGGACATTTTCGGTGCGGACAGCTTGCCGAGGGATAGGGAAGAATTGGCGGAGTTGTTGGCGCAGGGTTTGGGGAAGGTGAGGAAGGTGGAGATATTATATACGGCGGTGATCAAGCGGAGGATCAGAACGTTCACGAAGGAGATGGCAAGAATCAAGCCGCATGTGCTGGTCATGGACGATCTCATGGATCATTTGAAGCAGTTGCCGGACATGGTGGACGAGCTGGCGAGCGGCTTCTATGATCTGGACGAGGAGGCGGTGAAGCAACAGATCAGGGCCATCGTGGACGAGTCAAAGACGACAATCAGTCTGATCAGGAAGAACTGGGATGGCAAAGATGACGAATTCACAGCATGGTGCGACAAGTGGTTGGAGGTGATCAAATGAAGTGCATGTGGTGGTATTATCCAAAATGATATCCCAAAGGCGCCGCCCGAACAAGGCTGTGTCCCGTCAAATATAAACAATGGCTGGTGGAAGAAGGACTGTCTCTCAAAGAGCCAAAACGGCAGCCATGGAGAGGCCGAGAATGGCACCACCAACACGGACGATACCAGCACCGCCAGTAGCAGCGGAGGAGGCGGATGCGGCGGCGGAGGAAGTACGAGAAGCGGCAGCAGAGGAGGCAGCGGATCCAATGGCGGTGACTGAGGCGCTGGCGGAACCAGAAGCCATAGAGGTACCAGATCCGGATGCAGAAGCCATGGTACCAGAGGCGGAACCGGAAGCTGAGCCGGAAGCTGAGCTAGAGGCCGCTGCGGAGCCGGATGAGGATCCTGTGCCGCCGGCTACGGCAGCAGCGCAGACCTTGATCACAGCAGCATTGATGTCTGTTCAGTGTTAGTTGTTCATTCTTGTGGAAGTCGCAATTCGTCTTACCTGCAACATCACCAGTTGTGCAAGTAGACTTGAGCAAGCAAGAAGTGACCTCGTTCTTGATGGTGTCCTTGCCAGTCGTGCACTGGCAGAGGTAGTCTGTGAGGGAGCAAGAAGTCTTGCCAATGGCCTCTGCGAAACAGCTCTGGGCGCAAGCTGGGATGGAGCTGTCTTGTGCAGCCACAAAGGCGGCGGAGGCGGCAAAGAGAGCGAGGGTCTTGAACTGCATGATTGCTTGTGAAGGGAGACTTCGGGTTGAACTGAACAAACTAAGATCTATGGATAGGGAAGGGAAGGGGTATGAGATGAAGAAATAAATGCGACTTGGGAAGGAAGCACGACGGAGCTATATAGCTCCTCGACTCTCAAACTATACCTTCTATAGTTCCCAATGCGAATGCGGGTCAGCGGGTGCTTACTTTGGTTGCCGACGGTTGCAAAGCTGTTCGCGTGGAGATGCGTTGCGCTATCCATTTTAGCGGTCGACACGGTCGGCAACATTTGAAGTTTATCCGTGAGGTCACCAGACACTTCTTTTGCTGGGTTCTATGCATGAGAGAGAAGTCCGAACATTTCTTGGTTAGCGCAAAGCAGCAAAGTGTCGTAGTCAGGAGGTGAACTTGCCGGATGAGGTCGAGCATCCGGCCCGAAGGAATGGTAAAGGATCGACAGGGACTAGGGACTGCGCTAGTATCTGCACCCCAAGATCTGGCAATGGTTCTAATTGGCTGGCGCAAGAAGGTGCAGCGTTCCTGCAGATGGTGGCCTGCCATTCTTGATTACTGTGGTGGTGCCGTCCGCTCGCTCCGTATTGCAGAATTCTGCTTGGCTCTAACCAGAACAAGAAGTAGGCTGAATAGAGTTGACCTCAAATAAGGTATCTGATAGCTGCGGGGTGAGACATATTGAGCGTTTTGGGCGGAATGACAGGATAAGTGAGGGGAGAATAGGTGACTCGAGACAGCGAAGAAAGCCCGGCCCCGGCAACGACGAAGCGGTTCAACGACATGTAGAGCTCGAATTGGGCCATTGAGCCTAGTGTCTGTCAGGACGGTTCACGATTGAGGATTCTGTGTGGTAATTGTTGTCCGGTTGATGAACGAGACCGTTGACTTTCCCAGCCATCTTGTGTCACGGTCTGATCCCTATTCATACCGCCCCTGCCAAGCAAGTTGATCTTGAGCAGATGATTGAGAAGGTGCTTGGAAGTTTGGTGACTGGCTCGTTCTTAGTATACTTTTGTTTATGCAAGCCTCAACTGGGATGAGTCTCGCACCAATGGAAATGACAATTACCTAGTGATTTATGATATCGAGCGGCATCCAGACTGGTATACAGTCATTGACGACTTGGTTCTACTTTGTGAAAAGTGAATGGGATGGATCTCTGCGGCAAACTTGCAGCACGTGATGACTTCGGCCTGCTTGATCGCGGGCTCTGACGTCACAAGCCGGCGGAGCTCTTTTATGCCTAGAAACATCTCTCGCCACTGCAAGGCAGACAGCTTGTTGAAATTGAACTCCGGAAGCACACAATAATCTTGCTACCACAACTTTTCATATTCTCATTTCATAAGGATCTCAAGCAACCATGTCGTCAAACTCGAACTTCAGCTTTAGCACCTCCAGCTCCTACAGTACTTCAACCACCTCCAACGGCCAGACCACTGGTAGCCAGCACTCCCAATTTTCGAGCGGCAACCCTCAAGGCACAACTGTGCATACCACTTCACAGAATCTCGGAGAAGCGCCCGTCACGGAAACTAAGCAACACGACGCGCAAGGCCGCGAGCTACTGAATGGAGGTACAAACCAGCCAGTCATTGAAGATGTGACGGATGCCGACAAGCAGTACGAGGAGGCTATGGAAGACGAATACGCTAAGCGCGAAGGAGGCGCATAGCTGCAGGCAGAGCTGGACTCTGGTTACAAAAGACTATGAATGAACGACAGCGAAGGATCTCAGAGTCCATGAAAGAGCTTCACTTTGGCGAAGAATGAAATATCAGTACTTGGGGAACATGATTTTAAGGGCGCTGTCAACGACTATCAGTAGTCGCTGTGAACAGCGGAAAGGGAGATGGCTTTCGGGCCTGATATAGCTCACTTTTCATAATAATACATCATTGAAAGACCATTCTATCCCATCCATCTGGTCGAGCGCCTTGCAAGTCCAAGTACTCGTCCAGCAATGCCACCGTCTCTGCCGGATTTGCGATCCACGCTGTCGTACAGGCCAGCCGAGCCTTGAAGTCGTTGGCTCCTACTGATAAGAACTGATCTCCAACATGTAGCGTCTTGCTGCCTTCAATGCCACCAAAGTACTTTTGACACGCCAGTACGCCCCATGACTTGTCTCCAATGTCGATGAAGACGTCGCTTCCACCATTGAATGCGCAGAATGGGAGTCTCTTCCCTACGTCTGACACTTCCTGGTGCGCATCAGCATGAGTCTCACAAAATCAGAAACAGACTAACCAAGATTCGTTGACAGACCAGAACCGTCTCCTCCAGCTGCTCTCTCGTCAACTTCCTCCCTTCAGCCGGAATGATGCCTACAGCCCTCTCCTTCCTCAAAATTTGCGCCTCCAGACCCATTCCGTCAACACAGTCCCTGAGCGCCTTCTCTGCCAGATCCAGAAGCGCACTGATGTTCTCCTCTGTCCAATCTCTCATCTCCTCCAAGATCCAATCTCTCCGTCTGTGGTACCGTAATCGCTCCTTGACACTCCCATCGTACTCGAACAGAAAGTTGCTCTCACCGCCCATGACAATCAGGTTCCCCTTCGTCTCCTCTTTCAGGTCTGATGCAGCAATGGCGTCCAGTAGTCCATGCAGTCTGCCATAGTATTTCGCCGCATCCGTATATCCCGCGGCCGTGACGATACCCACTCTCGTTCCCTGTCGTAGCAGCTCCAGGATACGTGGTATAGCAGGATTTGAGGGGTCGAGACTTTCACCATCATCGTAGAGCGTCACGTCACCGTCGAAGGTCATCAGATCGACTCCGCCACCTGCTACAAGAGACATGACTTGCGCTGTGTTGAGGATCAATCTGATGTCGTTGAAGGAAGGCGCCACGAATCGGCGCGAGGAGATACGTCGGCGTGTGTCCTGATACTCGAAGGCTGACCGGAGAGGAAGAGGGGTAAAGAACGTGCCTACGCTAGGGACCAGGAGCTTGAGTTTGGACGGGCTAAGAGGGTGAGAACGGTGGTCGGTAATGAGCGACTCGACGTCGGACATGATCTGAGCATATCGAGCATGAGCCTCTGAGGTAACATTGTTCGTGCCTGGTGGAGGAGACAGGGAAAGTGTCGGCTGAGAGAGGAGGACGAAGGGGACAGCGAGGAGGCCTTTGATCCATTCTATCTAATGAGAGTGAGAGAGAAGACAGCAGGAGCACAGAGGAAGACATACAAGTTGATCACGTCTGTGGGTCTTTTCAAGATATTAGTGACATCTCGAATCAAATACAGCGTCCTCTTTGCGAACCTTGAGTGCATCTGCCCTTGCATTAGCGGCGTCGTGACGAGAGAGAGGGTTATCGACGCACACTCGACACGATACCTGGTCGTCATCTTACGTGTACAGCATCAACAATGCTTAAATGATTTCAGATCGCCTACGGAGGTCCTAAAAGGACAAGTCACATTTCAACGGGTCCATACCACCACTTATACCCATCTCATCGGAGCTCTCCGATGCCGTTGCACGAAGTGAGGCGCGAAGCCCCAGAAAGTTAATTTCACATGCCACTTTCTTTCCGCCAACACCACCTAAACTTCTCCACCTCACCACCACCTCGTAGATCTCCCTGATCCTCCAGACCAGCATGGGCGACTACACCGGCACTCTCCCTCCCTCACTCCGACCATGGGAGACGTCCACCTCCTCCAGCACCACCAAATCCTTCTCCACCGTGCTCGCCCGCCTACACTCCGAGCGCGGCCACTTCCGCGACATCACCGCCGCTTCGCTGCAAGACGAGCTCACAGCCGCCGCCATCGCCGGCCCGCCGTCGCCCGCATCGAGCACACGCTCGCGCTCTCCCTCGCCTTCCTCACGCGACGCAAGACCCCGCGCCGACCAGCTCGCGACCGCCCGGCGCGAAGTCATCGCCCATGTAGCGTCTGCGCAGAACGAAGCGCTGCTGGCGCTGGACTTTGTCAGTCTTTTGCTGAGCAAGGACGTCAAGAACGCGGAAAGTACGCTGTCCCCTGTTCTCAAGCAGAATGTGCCGACGGGGAGTCTGGGGATGGATATGTGGGAGGGTATGCCTGAGGATGGGGAGCGGGAGAGGGTGGACGGCTTGTTGGCTAGAGGGAAGAGGTTGGAGGGTTTGAAAGGGGCAGCGGAGGGGTTGAGTAGGGCGGAAGAGAGGCTGAGGGGGACAGTAGAGAGGGAGAGGAAGTATTGGGATGGGATTCTGGGTGTGAGGGAGAAAGGTTGGAGTGTTTGCCGGATTCCGGGCGAGCGGGGAACTTTGGGTGTTAGGTATGGGTTTTCGGAAAGTCAGGGGGAATTCAAGAGTAGGGGTTTGGCGGCGTTGAGAATGGGAGCGGAGGGTGAGGTAGTGCTGGATAGGGGATTGGGTCGGGAAGGCAAGGGGCTTCGAGTCAAGATCAAGCAGGGAGATGAAGTGGTCGGGGAGAGCCCAGTGAAGCAGACAGACGACGATGAGGCGGATGTTAGCAGGCGAATCAAAACCGCGCGAGACAGCCTATTCGAGGAGGAGCTCTGGCATGAGATAATGCGCGAAGGACGCGAGATGGGCAGTTATGGCGTCAAGCTGAAAGGCAACACTATCATTACGCCCCTCACCGCATCAACAGATCCGGCACTAGCAAATAGTATCCCGCAAACCTTGGAAATTGACCTGGTCTCGACAGATGACCATTTCAATCCTGCGGATCCATCACCACTAGCCAATGGCATCGCCACCTCTCTTCGCCTCCTACTTTCATACACCCATCGCCAGCGTCTCGAGCAGCGCTCGCGTATCCCTCCCCCCATCTCAGCCAACAAGCAAGACCGACAGAATGCACACATCATCCGTCCGCTCCTGTCCCAGCTGCATCAGCGAACCGCAACGACCTCACTGATCGCCCGCCTACAAGACCTCACTTCTCTCTTCGGCCAAGCATCCATCACCTCAGACATCACTACCTCATCCTCACTACCGTTCTCTCTAGAGAGCACATCCTCCGCGACCGCGCTCTACGAAACCCTCACCGCCCCACCAACCTCAACCACCACACTAACCATCTCCGCACCCTCCATCCCTCCTTTCGAAGTAAAAGTAGAAACAACAACCGCCTTCGCCTCTCCTACATACGGAACACAGTATCTCCTCTCCCTCCCCTCCGGTCCCGATCAGAAGTTCTCAAAGCTAGATGACCTCCTGCGTATCCTCCTGCTCAACGTAAGTGGATACCTAACGCAGTCTGCCGCCTCGTTTCTCGAAGGGTGGGAGGTGGATAGGCGAGGATCACGCGTCGTTCGGCCAAGAGGCTTGGCAGTGCGGAAGGACGAGGGGGAGGAGGTGCGGATTCACTTAGCTGAGGAGGAGGAGATGGTGTTGAGAATTGGATATGGAAAGGAAGAGTGGCGGTGGAGTACGGCGGAAGGAGGGAAGGGGCGGAAGTGGGAGGAAGTGATGGCTGAGGTGCAGGGACGAGCGAGGCGATAGGGTGCTGAAGCTTGTCTTTCTGCAGAGACTGCCTCGGGTGTAGGGCAAGAAAAGGGATTGATGAGTGGGCTTGAGCAAACGGATGCTGAAGACGGAGAGAATGCTATCAAGAGTCCAGATGGTGAGGCTGAAAGAATGGCGGCGGAGAACCTGGAGCTGCTAGCCAAGACGATGGCGCAGACTGAGAACGACAATGAGCAGGCTGAACGGAAGGACAGTATGAAAGAGGTAATTGAGACATCGGATCCGAAAATTATACCCGGGACGAAAGACGTGTTTGAAGCGGAGGAGGGAGCGGACCCGGCGACGCACGAGGTAGCGGAGGTGGGAGTATCGATTCCCGCAAACAGCAACAGACACGACAATCCGCATAGGCGTCCATGGATGCTGTGAGATATGGGGAAGGCATGATATACAACTTCTCCTCCCAGTACAGCGCAGAGAAAAAGTCATGGCGACGTGGGGAGCATTGAGTGGTAATAAATGATATTGACCTGGCTGTCCTCAATCCAAAAGGTATCTATTGTACATGCGGCTCAACCGCGGCAGTGCTGTATGCCCTGCTTAATACTCCGTTGCGGCTTAATAGCGAAATGTTTTTAGAGACCCTTCAGGTATGTTAGTATGGTTGAATGCGCGGCATGATGGACAACCTTACCTCCTCGTCACCAGGCTCCCTGTATGCACCCTTGCTGGGGGCAGCACCGCGGGTGCGCTCGTCGATAATGTTGCTCTTGTCGATAGCCTGGCGCTCATCGGCCTCTAGCTGAGCGTCACTGTCGGCATTCTGGGGATCGATGCCGCTCTCGATAGGGTCGCTGTCCTTCTGGACCGGGATGGGTGCTTGTTTTTGGCCTGTGCGGGAAGTGTAATCGTCGTCACCGGCAATGCCAGATGGGGCGTCGGAAGGGAGCTGCTCGTTCTCCTTCTCGTACTTGGCCTCCTGGTCGAATTCGCGGGCAGACATCTTGATGGATGAAGGGGAGATTGGACAGTTGGATATGAATTGAGATTGAGATGTAAGATGTAAAGTGGATGAAGAAATGGAGTGACGGAAGCCGGTGGACCTGGATCCTTATGTACGTCATGAAGGGGGTGTACGATAGTATGCTCACGGTCCAAAAGGTGATGTAAATTGATACACACGTTACCGGAATAGGAAACGTAAGTGGTTTTCACGTCACGTCACCGTGGACGAGACGCGATTGATTGTCATTGTGATGCGATCAGATCGAGCAAACGGCATGGTGAAAATGCGGGACGGGTAAGGATGTCAGTGCTATCGTGGGAGAACCCGTGAACGACTTTGCTGAACGTTGGTAGACCATTGCAGCTGAGAGGGGGACAGCGAAGGTCATGATGATGCTCGAACGGGCAGAAAAAGAAGGTTTACGACGAGTGAGATGTGAGGCGGGTAGATCGATATGGTGTAGATCTGAGATCTTGCCTTGAGGGACACTCCTTTTTGAAACGAAGGCTGGGAAAGGAACGACGGATCTGCAGGCCATGCAGTGACCGTGAGTAGGCCCAGAGGAATGTCTGATCCGTGCCAATGGCATGACAGTAATGAGATCTCCCAGACTCAAGGCAACCGGACTAAGGCAGGTACCTGGTCGTCGATGATGATGGATCGCGAGGATCTGACAAGCGATCTGGAATCTGCTTATTCCGAATTGATGGCCATTCGCAAAGACCCTTTAAGACAGCGCATGGCGTTTGCTAGATGCATTTCCGAGCAGCGGGAAGATGTTTGTGCTGAGAGACAATGCCCGTGCTTTGGAGATGAAGTGAGAATTGTGACGTTGGAATCTTGCCTGACGTCAAATTGATCGACCTCGATCACTCCCGAACCTCGGCGAGCGCTCCGACGACTTCACACGCAGAGTGTGAATGAAATAACTGATACTAGGATACTGTTGAAACAATTCTCATTGGGTATCATGCTGCGCTTCTAATCCATGCACGTGCTTAGCATGCTCTTCCCACGTAGCCTCCCTAACGCCATGCTCGACCACAACACCGTTCGCGTGAACACCATCTCTGAGTGATGCCGTTGCTCGTCTGATTAATCCATCATGCTTTCTTGCGAGGGCGGCCTTTGCTCTTCGGCTTGGGGGCGTCTTCTTCATCCACCTCATCTCCGTCCAACTGGTCGGCAGGTTCAGGATCTGCCTTCTTCTTGGTAGAACGTCTTTTCTTGCTTGGCGCTTCGTCGTTATCTCCATTCGTCGTCTTGGGCCTTCCCCTTCCCTTCTTGGGCTTCTCGTCTGCTTCTCCATTGTTGTTGTCGTCGTCCTCGTTGGTCTCGATGGCGTCTCGGGCGGACTTGCGTTTGCCTTTGGGTTTGGCCGAGGCAGCTGCTTCTTCATCTTCCTCCTCATCCTTCACCTTCTTCGACTTGCGACCCTTTTTGGCAGGCTTGTCTTCCTCATTATCGTCATCGGCAGCCTTTCTGCCTCGCTTCTTGGTCGCCTTCTTCTTGCCACCGTCCTCGTTCTCGTCGTCGCCATCATCCCACTGCCACAAGTGTTAGTCTCTGTAGCATGCACCCTATGTATGGATGGTCCATGTACCTTAAATCCAGCGGGACGATTCTTCTTAGGTTCCTGAGCGTGTCAGTCATGTTTGTCGAGCGTAAAAGATTAATTGCGCGTACCCCTTTCCAGTCCTCGTCCGGTACATGTCCTGCAGCAATAGCATCGACAACTCTCTGCTGTTGATCTTCCGGCAGCTCAGCAAGACCGTCAATCAAACCTGAGTCTTGCTCAAAGTCGTTCTTGATGTTTTCCAATATCTTGGGCGTGATACATCCCCTGCATGCGTGTCAATGGTGAGCTTAAACAAATCAAAGGCTAGTCAGATCTTACCAGTGGCGATACTTGTAGGCGGGCGGATAATCGGAATTAGGGATCTCGACCCAGGTGCCCTGACGGAGCTCACCCTTGGGGATTTTGATCTTCTCCTTCTTGCATTCGGCGCCCTGGCAGACTGCTCTGCCGGCAGGACAGATCTCTGTACATTTAATTAGACATTGCAAGAATTAATGGAAAGGTGTTGCACATACCGAATCGATAAGGCATGACCCTGCTCTATTCAAGTGGCTGGAGGCGTGGAGAGGTGGGTAACGAGATGATCGATCGGCAATGGCGTTTGATAGGCAGAAGCAACCGTCACTACCTTTTGATGATGGCTTTTAGCGAATGTATGGTTTGCAGAGAAAATTGCGATCGAATGGGAAAAAGGGTACGAAAAGCATTGGAGCCATGTGAAGAGGGTGGAAGCTCTGGCAAGCTGCAAGGCACCCGCGTCGCGCGAATCGCGGCAAACTTCTTCGACGTCACCACGGCAAATACCTGTCAACGCTGTTTTCTTCCTCTTGTCAATTACTCTTCCCAACGGCAACTTCACACAAATTTGACGCTACTGCTATCATAGTATTCAACAGCTTATGATACCATGTAACAGCATTTACGGTCGGTGCAGTCGTGGAACCACGGAGAGCTACAAGCTTTTGGCCAAAGATTCGTTCCGTGCAATATCTAGTAGTAATCATGTATATCGACCGGGGACGTATGCGCGATTGATATCCACATCACAGCGCTATGCTTCTAATGTCGCACATGTAAGGATCAAAAGAAACACTTCTCGTCTTGCACCTTCAAGAGAAGGCGGCAAAGACATTGAGCCATGGCTAGACCGACTTGAGACTATATTGCCTCCTCATCTACGCACATACGCAACCACTGGCAGCGACATCAAGTCTCCTGATGATACCAAGCCACTTGATGTGGCCAATTTGCTGTCGGAAGCTCGTCGTTTACGCCAGCATGACTTGCTCTTAGCGCTGGCGCAATCACATCGATGGCGAGAACTCGTCTGGCTGGTCACCTATTTGATCGATAATCTATGGCATGGAAATCCTATCAATAATTGGACGGTCCCTTCGTCCCCACTCACGTCCAAGGTGCCATTGGATGACTTCACATGCAATCCTTCAGATCTTGAGGTCGGCCAACTTGGAAAGAGTTCCTCTGCCATTCCTCTCCTGGACCAAGTACTGTTGCACGATCATCCGCTCTCCGGAGGACCAGCCAGACAGCAGTTCCGCGGTCATCAACTCCTCGGCGAAATATGGCAGAGTCTCGGCAACATGATCTTGGAGGACAAGCCAAAGGGACACAACATTCAGCCTGGAATTCTGGAGATTCTCGCGGTGATGCACAGTCGAAACGTTATGCCAAATGCGATCTACACATATTCACCGACCCAGTCAAGTGCGCCCGGAAGTCAGCCGCCAACGCTACATTTGCTGTCATCACAGATCATGACCACTCTGTCGGACGCAGTCTGGAGAGCTCGTGAGGCCACGGCGGTGGAGGAAGCCCATGTGCGAGGTCGACCGGCTGTCTTCATGGGACCGGAGCTGCCTTCCTCGAACTATCGTGTCCGGGTTGCTGGCATACGCCACGAGATTTGGTTGGAGCTTGTGCTATGGTCATGCCTCCACGGCGGGTGGGTAGGACCAGGATCAGCCATTCTTGATGAAGTGGTCAAGCAGAAGAATCCAGGCTGGGCACCCATGTCGTGGAGAGAGATGATGGAGCCTTTGGTGAAAGTTGGCCAAGAAACAAGCATCGACTGGGATCATATTGATTACGAGTTTGGTGCCGCACAATCGGCTCAACTTCAAGAGAAGGGAGGGTTTAGTATCCATAACACAATCAGCAGCGAGATCATCTCCGCCTACGTGGACGGTCTTACTAATCATGTCAGTGTTGGAGTTGGAGGTCGAGGTATGCAAGCCGGCCACGTGATTGGGCTCCTCAGTCGCATCAAGAAGTTCCTATCGAAGAATCATTTCAGCTTGGAAGGCACTTCTTGGGATGCGGTGATTCAACGGATCGTAGAGTCTGAGAGTATCGACATTGAGGATGCTGCGAGTCTGACTGAGCGTATCCTTCGGCTGTCATCAACGTACGGCGAAGAAGAGTCTGCTCGGAAAGCGCCAACTCGGGATGAAGCCTGGAGACCATTAGCACCATATCTTGCCCACGGATCTGCTCTTACACTTGGCATAACGCACCGTTTGCTCAAGGCTTACATTGATCGTGGTAACTTCGCCGCCGCGTTCTACGCTTTCCAGGATTTGCAAGCAAGAACCGATGAAAACAAAAAGCAGTCCATAGCTTCATTCTTTAAGGAGATACGGAATGCGCCACCAAAGCTACCGTCCACTTCTGTCGACTTTTCAAGTCCCTATGCTCAAGCCTTTCCTGCATTTTACACCATGCTACCAGTCAACATATTGGCACCGTTCCTCGATCTCATCACAGAAGTGGGCGCTTACGATTTCGGCAAATGGCTTCTGGCATCGCATGATGTCGACGGCCCCGTTATCGGCCCGGATACGTATCGACATCCTGATATGGCGCCAGCAATCATCCGCTTTCTTGCTGCGTCGAAGAACGAGGCATTATTAGGTCAGATGCTACAACGATTGCAAACGGATCCACAAGCAGATACGCTGCCGATTTCGGTGTTCATTGCCGTGCTAGAGAGCCAATTCCGTCTTGGCAATACCGACGCAGCACTCCAGGCCATAGACGACCTTCTCCGCGGCGATAAGATCACAGCGCAGCAATCAGAGACCGTCGTTGCAGTTCTGGCGCGGGAAGCGCTGAAGTCGAGATCAGGCAGCTCGTTTGAGTCAACAGTTCAGTCCAAGTTGACAGCAATTCTGACCGACGATGGACTCGTTCAGCCTCAAGTCCGATTGAGTATGGCTGTCTTGTTGTCCGTCGCAGACCCCACCATGAAAGAGCTCTGCTTGAGAACGATGATGTTACCTGCTAGCATCAAGTTCAGGCTGACGAACAAGTCCTTCAATGCTGTCCTCGAAGGGTGTGCAGCCGCCAAGGGCAGTCCTGCCGCAAGGGATATGGTCTGCCGCTTCTCCCGCATGGCAAACAACATTACGTCTGAGAATACCAAAATCGCAGAAGACGCTCCCGGCATTCTTCGAGTAATCGGCAGAGTAAGACCAGGGTCTGCCTATGTTCCAGAGGACGACGTAGTGGACTTCTTCATGTCTACGGTAGCCGAGTCTGGAGGATTGACTCAACCAGACGAAGTGCACATCACCGGACGCTTTCGACCAGATGTATCCTCGGTGCGAATCGTCTTGGTGCGAAGGCTCGAGGAATTACGTGAATCACACCAAGACGATGACACATCCGACGACGGCAACACGCTTGCGGATGTAGGCTTTGGGGACGGTGTTGTTGAATGGTGTGCATCCATGTTTCGGGGTCTGGGAATGCAGTCTAGGGATATTCAGAAGGAAATCGAAGGCAGCTACAAAGACCTTGGAGTGCAGCCAGAAACATAGGTAGTCTGGATCGACCAAGTATCTGTTATGAGTCACTCAGTATGTCGCTTCCTACCAAAACTCTGATCCTGCTCGTGCCACCGTCGATACTGCACTGCACGGGTCTGGGTTGGCAGTCATCAGAGCTATCACATGCTCTGACTTTTCATCGGCCGATTCCACCAATTGCCTGCACGACAGTTGGAGCCGCATTTGCTTATTCTAAGTTTTCCAGGGACCTCTCCTCTGAGATATTTGCTCAACGGCAGTGGACTGAAGAGAAGAGACGACGGTAGCGGAGAGGACAAAGTGCTATCTACAAACATGCCATCAGTCTCTTCATGAAATGATGAAACTGTTTTGCTTCTCGGCAGTGATGCTCGATGCTCGCGTGCCTTGTCGTCTAAAATAAATTGGGACCTGCAATGAGTCTTCACCGCAACGTTGTCGAACAAATAGGCTCAACCAATTGGGAGCTGGTACTTTTTCTTAGCGCCAAAGATGTGGGTCCTGTACTTTTTTTCCATCATATCCTCTGCTTCAACCCGCCTTTCCCCCCTCTCTTTCGTCCCCAAACCACTACCAAAAGACAAAGAAGTCGCCCTACAATATTACAGCGGAACCATACAACAGCAATTGAACACACCTCTCGTCAATCCCAATGTCGCAAGTCATCTTTGGGCACTAAATTCACCGCCGAGGGGTGCCTCCTGGCTGGATACCCCTCGGTCTCGGTAACCTTCGCTCATCGACGTACAAAGATTATTGACGAGAATACACAACGCATACGATTGCAACTAGACCGGTTGCAGTCGTTGTTGAACATCTCCGAAGCTCATATCCACCAACGCACGCTGTCCCTCTCGAAGGAGTTTACTCCCACTACCTTGGCTCTACCTTCCCGCAACTTGCACCGTTCTCACCACTGACTGAATCGCAAATTTTAATGGTCAATCACACCTACATAAAAACACCGCAAGCAAGAGACATCAATTGATTGAGACTTGCGTCTCGGGACAGAGGACTGGTATCTATTCGATCACGACATCATCTCTAATCTTTACTGGAAAACCATTCGATCATGCCCGGTAAGACCATCCCTGGGCAGCTAGCTGCGCCGAAACGCCAGCTAGCCACCGCATCAAAATCCTCTGGAGGCTCTTCCCGAGGCAGCCTTACTCCAATTGCTACATCCTCTGGAGCAATGGAGCTGGATGACGATGAAGATGAGGAAGACGACAGTGAAAGCACACCTACGAGGAGCAAGATGGCCGTACGTGCCCCGTCAATGGGTTCAGATTTGCCAAAGACGCCAACAACACCAACGACGCAGTCAAGGAAGCTGTTGGCGGGGTTGGACCTGGATATACCTTCGAGCGCGGCGGCTGAAACCTCCGAGCACGCCGAAGCTGTCCAGATGAAGATGGCAGAGCTTCAAGCTTCTGGTTGGAGGCCTGAAGAGGAGCTCGTCAGTACTGGCGCCGAGGACGATGACGAGGACTACGATGGAGTCGATCTCATCAGTCATTCCGATGAAGATGACGCTGCAATCAGGGCAACGGAGAACAAATTATTCAGAGACCCAGACATGTCGTTATCTGACCAAAGTAGGCTTGCAAGACGTCTTAGCCTTTCTGATAATGGTGACGAGGAGATTGAGTGGAATGGCTTTGATGACAATACTACGCCATCCTTTGCAGATTCCTTCTTCGTCGAGGGTACAAATCTACCATCGTTCATGCTTAAAGACGATAATGATTCCGACTCTCCTCGAGAGAAGAGGTCAAGTGTGGAGGGCCCACGTAAGGTCCGTTTCGAGGACGAGGTCGACAGATCCGACGCAAGCAGCGATTCGGATCAGACTGCGGACGAATTTCCCGACATTTTTACCGACTTTTCATTGAAACCATATTACACGAGAAACCATGATGATGAAATAGAGGAGGGCAGCGATGCCGGATCCGTGTGGGATTTTGAAGGCGACGAAATGAATGTTGATGAAGATGACGATGATGATACAGCATCCCTCGGATCGACTGGTTCGTCGAGCGGGTATGATAGTATGTCCCAAGAATCTTGATGGTTCTTTCTCCGCTAATATGAATGTCCCAAGGCGATGAGGGTGAAACTACCGATGAAGAGGAATGTCAGCCCATTAAGCGCCCGACTCCACCCCCTACCGAAGGCGCCACCAGAAGCACTTCTGCCAACAAGCTGGCTGATCCCAAAGCGGTCAAAAAGCATGCTACGCGGTCCAAAGCGGCGAAGAAGACAAGTCCGCCTGAGGTGCATCACACACCCAAGTTTGGTACTTTCGAGCTTGATCCACGCCGCAACGTCTTGATTGTCAGTGGAGCTGGCGTCACACAAAAGAACAAGCTCTATCCTGCGAAAATACAGACGCCTCAAGAGAAGCGTTTCTGGCAGAAGCTGCGTGAGAGCTACAAGAACAGCACTGCTAGTCCAAGGACGTCTGTGCAGATGGGCATTGAGGATGACAGCGACTATGAGATGGAGCAATCCATGTTCAGTCCTGGTGGTCCGTTCAGTCCTGCCGGTACACTGATGACGGACGAGGTTGTGGGTCCTATTGAAGCCTTCACTCCTTTCACTTCCATCGACGCCTCTGGCACGATCACCGAGGATGCCAGTATGCAGTCCTTCTCAGAGGAAGAGGATGATGCCATGGATCTGCTCAGCCCTTATATCAACTTTGACGCACATGATGACGAAGAGCAAGAGAACTCTGGCGACACATCCGATGCAGTGCCCGGGAGCGCCCGAAAGCGATCCAACACGATGCCAAACTACGCTTCCTCCGCACCTGGCACCCCCGCCACGCCTTCACTGTCGCGGCACGATACAGGAAATTCCGACTTCAGTGGCGTCGCGCATCTGAGCCACACACCTTCATTGGTATCCGCATTCCGTCTGAATCAGGAGTATGCCAAGGAGCTCGCCTCGTACGCATCAGACCCGTCAGCCCGCTTCTCCCGTTCAGAGATGAATGCAATGCAAGCTGGACGCAGAAAGGCGGCCAACACACCTATCACTCCTATGAGGAAGAAACGCGGCGGGAGCTTGAGTAAGATCGGCAACGTCAGCTGGAGCAAGGGTCTCAACCTGGATAAGGAGATGTTCCTGTCTGATTCGAAGAAGAAGCAACCCCAGCATTCGAGGAGGCTGTCGAATGGACGTGGAGTTGGGCGAATGGGTAAGGGAAGCACATTCAGATGAAGAGGGACAGATTTGAGAGCGATCTGCTGGACTGGATCGTGAGGAAAAGTTTGGTCACGAGTTTATGAGGATCTACGGCCGTTGTTTGTGATACCTCCTGCGTTTTGTTGAGAAAAGTTCGACATATGGAGCAGGTCCAGGCTTAGTATTATGAATGTTTCGTTGTTTATTATGAGGTTGAGGATGTATCACCTCAGGTAGTAATCGACAGCACTCTAAGTATTTGTCACAATGGAATGAATAAGAATTCAAAAAGTCTCTTCTGCCGTGCTCCATGCAGTCTAACAGAACACACATCGATATACTGGTATCTGTCGTTCATCACAACGTCCATCCAGTCCTTGCATGAGAGCTGAGAAACGCGGACGGGATAGCCTTGATCACGACACACCCCTTGATCGTTTGTGGCTTGAGGCGAGTCCGACTCCCTGGACCAACGTCTCTGGTCTGAGCTGCAGAGTGCACAGCGCCTCGCCTCGACGCCTATCATTGGTCTTGCGATTTTCGTAGAGCACAGATGCAGCGGCATAGCGAGATTATCCCCAATCGTTCAACTTGCATGTACACGTGGACCCTTGTTGCTTTTGGTGCAAGCATTGTCCATTTCGAGGACAGTCATAGCAGAAAGGCTTTTAGGAGAGTACGAAGCGGCGCCAGCCCTAATTCCCCCTTTGAAGTATTCATGCTCATTTGTGATTGGTTGTCTTGAAAAACTCCGGCAAAGAGTTCGACGACGCGTTGCTTCCCTTTTTGACGTGAACTACCTTCTTGATCCTTTCCACTATCTGGCAATTGTGATATATCGGTCACATCTAGCTCGTACGATGCATGGCCATGGCTTCTGCCTTTCATCAACAGATCAAGGCCGTGGCATGGCCAGCGCTCTCTCAGCGAGCTCAATGCCTGACCAGTCCACGGTCCAGCTAAAGCGTTGCGGTGTTCGAATGACAACATGGTCCTCACGCAAGCCCCTTCTCATCTGCCACGCCTGCACTCACACGGAGCGTCAATGCCACATCACCGCTACATGCCGGCTCCACGACTCATGGCATACAACGTCTGGCTACTCAATGCTTGTCCACCGCCTGCTTCAATGTATACGCGGTGTTCCCGAGTTGATAGTCTCAACGATCTTGCAGTCGTGCCAGTCCAAGCAAAGATTCATGCGTGGCACTACCGGCGCCCGACAAGCTGCTATCAACACGCTGCATGAACCCTGCTTGCTCAAGGGTGAAGCATAAATGTAGGTCCTGTCCCCCTTCATGTCCTGTCTTTGTCAAGACTAAGTCAAGTTCGATTACCTCTATACCTTCCAGCGGCCCTTTCTTTTCATCTCTCTCTTCCGTTTCTCATGCGTTCCACACTCTTCCTTGTCGGCGCCGCCGCCCTTGTGGCTGCCGTGGACAATGACCCCAATCTTGATATCGACTGGGATCTCGTCCTCAACTTGGATCCAGTTTCAGCGCCAGACATCCCTGTCGTGTACAAGACAGATACGGCAGCACCAGCTTCGACCTCCGAGAAGGTCATCTACTCCGCCACCTCTGCTGTCGCCGCAGCAGCATCAGCTGTGGTTGATACCTTGGAAAATGCTCTCAGCGATCCTATCGTCCTCATACCCAGCCTATCCCAGAAAAAGCGTGATGTTGCAGCTACCACCTGCGTTCCACAGCCACGCGGTGCCGGCCCAATTCCAACAAACGACACTCCTGAAGCCTTCCTCGCAGAAGCTCGGTTCGCCGCCGCCGCCACTGCCGCCGATGCCGTCGCCCCGGCTGGCTACGTGAGCACCTTTACCAACCTCCAAGCCTCCAACAACGCTTACGGGTTAGTCCTTTCCTTCCTAGCTGATCGAATCCCACTAATAACCGCAGTTACATGGGCTACACCCTCCTCTCCTCTTACAACGTCACCCAATGCGCAGCAAAATGCACCGCCATCAACGGCTGCCAATCCTTCAACCTGTACTTCGAGCGCAACCCGACCGTCGACCCCAACTCTGCCTCCTGCCTTAACCCGGCCAGCACGACCAACATCAAATGCGTCTTCTGGGGCGGACCCGTCGCCTCCTCCAACGCCGTCAACACAGGCCAGTGGCGCGGCAACTTCCGCGTCGTAATCGCCGGCAGCAACGGGTACGTGAACCGCACCATCTCGACGCCAGTGGGGTACCAGATGCCGCAATTCTACGCCTCCGTCGCCATCAACGCGCCCGCCGCGTGTCCAGGCAAGCCGTCCCGCCTGCTGCAAAGCAACGCCTTCGTGGCGAGGACATTCGACATCGCCCTGTGCGCCACCGCCTGCTCCGAGCAGAAAGCGTGGGCGCGCACGCAGCCGAACATGCGGCAGTGCAACTACTTCGACACGTACCTGCTGTACAAGAACGCGAAGCCACTCGCGCAGTACTGTGCTATGTACGACGAGGCGTGGACGGGCATTTTCGCCACGAATAATGGGTACACGAATGGGAATGATAAGTTCACCATCGGCTTCAGTTATAGTAGTTGGAATACGACGGATTTGAAGGCCGGGAGCAGTGCTTGTCCTGTGGTGAGCTCGGTGACGAGCACCACCACCACCACCACGACGAGCAAGACGACGACAGCGGTGGTCACGACTACTGCGGCGGCGGTGGTCCAGCCTGGGCCGGATGTGCAGAGGGGTCAGACTGATGGGGGCAACTAGGAGGATGAGATGATGGTTATGATCAAAAGTTTGGGAGGAGGTTTGTTTGTCTTGGGACCATGCAAAGTTCTTTCGTGATGAGGGAGATGAGTATGGCTTACGGATTATGAGGTGGTCATCTGAGAGTATAGTTAGAGGGTTGGTTGTCTCAATAGATTGCATTTGCTTTTGTACATCCTGCTCTCCTTTGCACATGTCCGCAATCCTGGCGGAGATAATCCTGTCCAACAATCGATCTCAGCACCGTACAGCACTGGCACTTGACCCGACCTCATCGCCACGTGAGGTTCCGTCGGCTCAGCCGTAACCATTGACTGATCTGGTTGGGTCGTCTAACAAATCATCGTCTTCAGTCGCTGTCACTCTCACTACCCATGTACGCCAGTGCCGGATCTATCAAGGTCAGCCATCGCCCGCTATGAAACAGTGGAGCTATACTCACCAATAGGCACATAATTCAGACCACCACCCGGTACCGTCTCCAAAGCACTTCTTATCTTCTCAGTCTCGGCATCTGTCATCCTCCCTTCCCATCTCGGGTTCACGACATCAATGTACAATCCCTGGTTTCCAGGACCAAGCTGTTTAATCAAATCTCGAAAACCATGAAACGTAAAGCTCGTGATTCCTGCAAAGGTCACGCTTTTCAGATTGAAGAGCTTGTGGAGACTTTTCAGTGAAGTGTCCGTCACGTCGTATCCATCGACCACAAACTCTTCCAGGTAGCGGCACGAGTCGCAGATCTGTACAATGTGCGCGTCGGTAAAGTACTCGCTCAATTTGGTCAAATTGAGCATCGTGAGCATCTTGAGGTGGCAAATACTTTCTGTGATGAGCTGGACATCATCACCAAAGGTACCTTCAGCATCAGCGGCGAGGTTGAGAGTCTGTAACTGTGTTTGGTTTCGTAGAGCTAGATGGAAAGCTTGATGTTCGCGCGCAGGGTAGAGAGAGGACGAGGTGTCTGAGCCATTGATCTGCAGATGCCAGAGTCGTAGATGCGAGGTGAGCGCTGGTGCGAGAATAGCTGGTGTGGAGATGAAGCGATGGAGGAGCAGGTTTCGAAGCCAAGGCATGTTCTGAAACCATGAGACGAGTTCTGTGAAGACGTCGTTCTGGGTGGCGGCGAGGTCGTTAGGAGGTTGGAGGTCCGTGAGGGCCAAAGAGCTGAGGTTCGTCAGGGATGCTAATTTGCCTAGCCCGGCAATACCACCGCGGCCAATGGCAAGTCTAAGCTGGATGAGCGACTTGGAGTGTAGACCAAGAGCCTCACAAGCCAGGGGACCGATACCACATTCTGATCCATTCATGAACTCTCCGAGAGTGTTTGGCGGTAGCTTGGAGAAGAACCTCGCGATGCTGGCGTCCGCTCGATCGTCGTTCATCCAGCGATAGATCTCCACGCGTTTGAGCAGTGGGCAAGACGAGATCAGCAGATCCTGTAATGTATAGTCGGCCAGTGTCTTTCCATCGCTAAGTTGAATGAATTGAAGGTGTCGCAACCGAGGTGACAGCTGCTTGAGTCCGTTAGGCAAGAGATCGACGCCTACCGCGACTGGTTCTGTGAGTTCTTCGATTTTGACGGCCTGCTTCGTGACGCTGTCCGCTATTGACAAGACGATGGACTCAATGTTGAGCCGCGTTCGTCTTGGTCCCTTCTTGCTAATTGGTGTGTCCATCGTCATGTGCAGATATTTTAGGTCTCCTGAGAAGAAGTAGGTAAGGATCTTGCCGCGGAACTTATCGTCATCCAGCAGATTGTACAGATCGCGCAGGTCGAGGACCCGGAGATATTGTGCGTAAGAGTACATAGTCTTATCGAGGGTGGAGAGGATGAGAGACCGCCACATTATGGACCATCTCTGCACCGTGGATTCCTGCTCGGCGATGGTGGCGTTTGTGGTTTCGGACCCACCACCACATATTGGTGCTTGATTACATTTTCTGTCATCTCTTGAGCTGTGAACATGTACTTGATCAACTAGAGAACTCACCTGTAGAGGTTCAAGATAGCTCCTGATCTCGCCAATGTGCTACATGAGATGGCGCATCGATATAGCGTCGAGAAGTCGAGCTGCTCGGCTAGCTCCTGGCAGATGAGATGCAACAGATCATTTGGTAGAGTCGCCGTCATGTTGGCAGTCTACATCGATACTTTGTACATGTGAGAGCTAACTTAGTCAAAAGCTAAATGTCAAGAAATATTTCTGTATGCGCAAGTCGAGCATATGAGCTTGATAGTAGTGCAGACGATTGAGGTCACAAAACCACTTCCACTCCGGGGAACGCGTACAGCGCGTCACCCTTCACATTTTCCCGCGCTCCACCTTCACACCTCACCTTTCCTCCTCACCCAGACTCACACTGCTCCTTACCTTCGCATCGCAGCTCCGGCTGTCCCGTCACCAGAATGGGTGACTACGACAATACCCACCGCGCGCTCCTCCAAGCCTTCCTCTCCCGCGGCACGCTCACCTACGAAACCACCAAACCGATCCTCGCCAACATCCTCACCGCCTCCGGCCCCTCGCGCGAGACGATGCCCAACGACATCACCCCCAGGGACTTCGACGGCTACATCCAAGCACTCAATAGCGCCATCTCCCCCTACGATCTCGAGATTCGTTCTTCCCGCCCGCAGAATCCCTTTCCAGACCAAGCCGGGCAAAAGCCAGACCGCGTCTACGCCCTCGTGAACACCACCTCCGATCCCATCACACAGCTCGCGACGCTGCACTCCGCGGACGAAATAGCGTTTCTCAAGCGCGTGCTGGACGCAATGTTCGAGGGCAATACACGGAAGCGGGAAGTGTTTGCCATAACGCGGGACCAAGGGGTGCGGTTGGCTAGAGGGCAGGGGAGTCAGGAGGGACAGAGCACGAGTGCGAGTGGCTTGACGCTGAAGCAGGCGGAGCAGATGCTTGATGCGTTGGTGGAGGAAGGGTGGTTAGAGAAGAGCAGGAAGGGGTTCTATAGACTGAGCGCGAGGGCTTTGATGGAGTTGCGGAATTGGTTGGTCGAGGCGTACAACGAAACGGCGGCGGAGGGGAGTGAGGATGAGGAGCAGGAGAGGGTGGAGAGGGTAAGGTTCTGTCATGGATGTAGAGAGATTGTGATTGTGGGACAGAGGTGTACGGATTGGGACTGTGGTGTCAGGGTGCATGATTTTTGTGCGCGGAACATGTTCGTAGTGGCGGGAGGGGACAAGTGTCCGGCTTGCAAGAAGATATGGACGGGAGAAGTGCCTGTCGGTGAGAAGGCTGCGGCAAACTATTCGAGGGCAAGTGGTGCTGGAGCGGGTCGAAGAAGTAGCGGTGCTGTGACGAACGGCGTCGGCAGCGACGGCGAGTAGGTGATGATGCTGCCCAGTGGTAGGAGCAGCGTGGACGGCGCGCGGATCGTGACCTTCCAAAGACGACAGCATGATACCCGAAGCGGTCACGCTTCACACCTGTACAGATATAACGACCAAATGAGGAATTCTTGACATGTCAAATTTTGAAAGCCGTGCTGAGGACTATCTTGAACCCATCAGCCGAACCGTATGCTCCACGTGCCCGTATCATGCCATGCAAGCAAGGTCTTCTCTTTCGTGCTTGCTCTCTTTCTATGCCTACCATCACCTCCATCATCCCCAGACAACCACAACCACAATGATCCCTCGTTTAACGGTAAGACTTCTGGTACCTGGCACGCGCGCCTGGCCCGCCAAACTTCTTGGGCTCGCATCGTCTGTTGTCGGCGACGAGAAGTGTGCGGTCGTACTGGACAAGGGCCTGCTTGAGCTGGTTCTTGGAGTGCTCGTCGACGAACTTCTGGTAGTAGGCGACCTGGTATGTGTTAGTTCCCAGCTACCGGTTTTGCGTCCTTCGCTCTGCTGCCGTTGTCACAGACATGGTGTGTTGCCGAAACAGCTGAGTGATAGGTGGGTTTAACGTACAATCGACTTTGCGATAGCCTGCCTTATCGCGTAAACCTGGCTCGTGTGACCACCGCCAGAGACGCGAACGCGGATGTCGACGCCCTCTGCGTCCCAGTCAGTCTGTATTCAACCAGCAATTCAACCAGCATGCCCTTTCCTCCTCAATAGCGTTGATTCCTCTCGTATCCTCCATTTCTTCCTCGCTCTTCCCTTCCTCAATCCTGCTGTAGACATCGGGTATGACCTACCAAACTTGTCCAATCCCAGAATCAATAGCGGCTCGTACACCTTGAACCTCAAGATCTGCGGCTCCACCAAGCTGAGAGGCTTTCCGTTGACCTTGACGAGTCCCTTGCCCGCCTTGCAGTGTGCGACCGCAGTCGCAGTCTTCTTCTTGCCGAAGCATTGGACCGATTGCGTTGGTGCCGACATGATCAATCGATCGTCTTCGAGTCAATTTCGAGGGCGACAGAATTTGTCGGTAGATTGTTGGAAGGATGGGTAACGTCGGTGCCGTGCAGTTCTCGCTCGTCGTCGCAGTAGGTGAGGTTCGAAGTTTTGCGTGAAGCGCGGATTAATGGTTTTACCGAGCGGGCGCGCGAGTCATGAAGAAATCTTGGCGGAAGCGGTCTATAGTATGCGTGTTTGCCTCTATCAACGCGTACGTCGACTTCCCGGCATAATTGCAATGAAATGAGAATATTTGCACTCGGATCAAATGGTAGCGGTCAGCTTGGTCTAGGAGATCACAAAGACCGAAACACTCCCTGCGAGCTTACTTTGCCCGCTTCACTCGCCGGCGACCAGATCGTGAGCATTGCATCAGGCGGAAACCATACTTTATTCCTTACTAAGACTGGCTCTGTCTATGCTGCCGGCGACATCGACCAATATCCACTTGCACTCTCTGAGCCCGCAAATACCAGTATCTCACGGCTAGATCTCCCCCAGATCAAGCTTTGCGCCGCAACTTGGGCTGCTTCCTTCTTCGTCACGACAGATGACAAAATCTTATCTTGTGGTCATGGTCTCAAAGGAGAGGTAGGGAGGGGTCGGCCTGATGGCAATTTCTATTCGTTATCCGACATTCCCATCTCCTTTTCAGAAGGCATACAAGTTGTCGATATCAGCGCATGCATGGGCCATGCGGTGATCGTGCTCTCTAATGGCAGAGTGTTTGGCTGGGGAGGCGGCAGTCAAGGTCAGATTGGGCAGCCCCCTCAGAACGTACTATTCCCGCGCAAGATCGAGGTACCGTTCCAGGTACGCAAGGCGGTGTGCGGGAAGAGCTTTACTATCTTCTTCTCCAATCCGGAGCAAGGTGAGGTCACCATTGTCGGGAATAGAAAGAGTGATCGATTTGGTTTGACGACTGCCTTGCCGAAGACAATACCAGGCTGGAAGCAAGTCTTCGCTTCGTGGGGCAGCCTCCTCGTCCTCAAAGATGACAGCAAGCTGCTGGGATTTGGTCGCAATGATCGAGGACAGCTCGGTCCGAATGAGCTTCCCGCTCTACAGAGTGTAAGTGCTGGCAGTGAGCATGCTCTCGGCGTGACGACAGACAGCCAGGTGTTGACTTGGGGATGGGGAGAGCACGGCAATTGTGGAGAACCAGTCGACGACCAAAAGGATGTCAAAGGGCGGAGCAATACGCTCGACGTACCTACTCCTGCCAGATTTGTTCATGCTGGATGCGCGACCAGCTTCATCGTGACAGATTGAGTTCAGCCAAGGTACAGCATTGCTCAATCGAACAGTCCGTGGAGCTACGCAGATTAGCGACAATCTTCAGACGTGGCAGCGATGGACATACTTGCGAAAGCCTCTGCGTGGCCGACATCTTTTCATTCTCCTCATCACCCAGTGGTCGAGTGGCCGCTCGCATTGAAGAACCATGGCTTCCGGTATCTCTCAAGGTAGGCTGAAAGCCCGAATTCTGCTGCCCGCTCGTATCCCAACCTAGCTCATCTTCGCCCTCGTCATTGTCATAGTCAGGCGCATCCCAAGCTCGATCATCGTCACCATGGTTGGGCACGAAGAGACTGTCCGAGTCTGGACCATGACTTGCTCTGGAGATACCACGCTGTAAAGAAGCGAAGCCCTTCTTTGGGATCTGAGAAGCGATTGAGACTGGTTTCGCTGGGGGCGGCATATCGGTGCTGGATTGTTTCTTTGCTGGAGATATGGCGGACGGTACGACGGAGGTGCGCCGGGAAGGCGAGGCGGTCGCGACTGGTCTCGGTGTAGCTGGTGTCGATTCACCCCGATAATCACCTGTAGTCATGAGTGTGTACTCGCAGTGAACGCCGTGGGCTTCATAAGAGAATTGAAGAGGTCGCGAAGGCCGAGAGAAGCTCGCAACGATAGTGGCACGGAGGGTTTCTGCATGGGTGACAATGGCCTTGAAGTCTTTGACGCTGATAACAATGTGCATGTCCTCGGGGAAGTTGAAAGTATCGAAGTCCTGGACATGTATCCATATCGCGGTCTCGAGGGGCTGCTTGAGGATTTCTGTAGGGCATCAGATGGAGCCCACAATAATGCAACCAGTTCTACCTACCTTTGCCATCCATGATCTTCTCCGTGAAGCTCGTGAATACTGCCTTGCCGTCTTTGCTCAGCATGTCTAGCTGCTCCGTTCGGGGGCCGAAGTACTCAATGTACTCTCTCAGAATCTTGGACGATATTTGCCATCCACTCGACGCGGTCGTCTTGTCAAATAGGGCGTGCATGATCTCGACAGACTCGTACGTGAGCCTGTAAATCTTAGAGAGACCTGTGCCGTTAGCGACTCGCCGGCACAATTATGAGGTAGCCCACCATGCTTGCAAATGATGGCAACTACCATTCGGCATTCTGTGGCGTCTACGTCCTCTTCGATACTGATGTCGCACCGCTCGATCGGAGTGTCCGCATTGCGATTCTCTGCAAGGCGAGAGCGGAAGGCAGAAAGAAGAGTCTAATCGTTCATCAGTAAGGATATACGCTTATAATGCCACTCGAACATGCCTTGTTATACAGTTGGCACGTGAACCTTTCTGGTGTGGCCGAGGCGTGACTGTCGAAGTCGTAGGAGAGGAATATAGCCGGGTCGAGCGAGAATGCTGCATAGGCTGTTCGAGATGAATTCAGAGCCGTAAGTGTGAACTTAGTAGCATGAGTATTAGTCTCATGAGCAGCCTCTATTGCATGCTCACCTTCTCTGGCCGGGCTTCGATGCCGACGGTCTCGCCGAATTTGCTCAAGCAAACGAGCAGGTCATGAATGCGACTGACAGTCTCCGGCGAGACTGCGCAGTTCAGGATCGCCATCAGACAAGAAATTTACATCGTTCGCGAATGCTGCAAGAGAGCAATGGAAGTCTTAGGCAGGTGAAGTGCAGATGTCTTGGCATTACACAGATAGTTCACGTACAAGTGCTGACAATATCTAACATCTATGTACACAGATAACATTTGTATGTTCGCTCACAATCTGGCCTTCTCAGCTGGGTGCACTAGTGGGTCGTACACACCAAGACCGAGCGTGTCTGAGGGAACAGCGGTTGTGTGCGAAGAGATAGCACGGGTGTCCACGAGATCTGGGCTGAGCTGGTCGACGCTGCTGCAGCCAATCAAGCGCATGTTCATCTCGAACTCATCCTTGAGCAGCTGTGAAATGTCAGTGGCTTATTTGGTATGGGAGTATGTGAAATGCTCACCTGCATAGCACGATCAACACCTGGAAGGCCGTATGCGGACATGGCATAGAGGAATGGCCGGCCGATACCAACTCCCTTTGCACCCAAGCAAAGAGCCTTGATGATATCGGTAGCCCGTCGAACACCGCCGTCGATGTACAGTTCAATGCGGTCCTCCAAACCAAGTCGTCGTAGCTCCGGAGCCACCTCCGCAAGAATTTCAATACCGCTCCTAGCAGTGTCGAGCTGGCGGCCACCGTGGTTCGAAAGCACGACACCGTCACAACCGTAGCTGATGGCCTTGATGACATCTTCAACGCGCTGAACGCCCTTGAGCACGATGGGCATCTTGGTGACGCTCTTGAACCAGGGAATATCCTTCCAGCTGAGACTTGGGTCGATGAAGGAGCTAATAGCTCGTGCAGCACCTTGACTGCGATCCACATTGTCGCCACCAGTGTTCTGCACGTTGCTTCCGACGTCGTCAAACTTGCTTCGCATATCCTTCTCTCGTCGGCCAAGCTGTGGTGCGTCTACTGTGATGAAGAGACCCTTGCAGCCTCTCTTCTCTGCGTGCTCGATGATTCGCTTTGTGATGTCCCGGTTCTTGTTCACGTACAACTGGAGCCATTGCACTTGGTCGCCTTCTTTCGCATCCACAATCTCGTCAAATGAGCATGATGCCAAAGTGGGGATCATCTGGACGACGTTGTGCTTCTTCGCGCCACGAGTGAGGACGACCTCGCCCTCCGGATTCCCAAGCTTACCGAGAGCGGTAGCTGTAACGTAAAATGGGATTGAGACTTTTGTACCGAGCATGGTGGTAGACATGTCAATGTTCTCGACATCTTGAAGCACACGTGGGCGGAACCAAATCTTGTGGAAGGCCGAGTGATTCTCACGCATGGTCTGTGACGTGTTAGTCCTTACCTCAACATCACGAATTAGCGCTTACAATCTCATCATCTGCTCCGGAGCTGTAGTATGCCCAAGCCTGCTTCTTCATGACCCTCCTTGCCACTGCTTCGAAGTCCATCAGATTGTAGCATTGCTCTAGGATCGGCATCCTCTTGATCCTTTCCTGTCGCTCTGCCTCATCTGGGTCGTACTCCTTCTCTTCCTGCTGCACTGTGCCCATGTCCACCTCGCCAAGATGCTTCGACTTGTCCAAGAACTTGTCGAGCGTGTCTGGGGGGTGAATTGGCTCATAGGCCTCTGTTGCATCCTTGCCGGCATACTTGAGGATGATCTTCGGTCCTCCAGGATGTTCTGGCAGGAACTCTGTTACATCGTAGGCGCGTCCGTGTACAATCACCCAGCAAGACTTGTCGTCATTGTGCTGTGCGACCTCGGTGCCAGATAGCTTCTGACTGGACGTCTGAGGTGTTCGGTTCATAATTACAGGTGTATGCAAGTGTTGTACGACGCTGCAGGTAGACGAGAGTTTCAGACCGGAAGCACTCGAGTCGATAGATAGGGAACAAGAGAGACAACCCTTTAGAAATGAAAAGATGAGCAGGTGGATGTTCCAATACGTTCCGTGACGTCTAGCCAAGGGCGAAAGAAACTCGGACAAGAGGATGCCGTCCAAGGTCGTCGCACCAGATTGCGGGGCTAGCCATGGCTGGGGACGCTCCAGATCTCACGAGTAGCTCGGTACAGTACACCCCGTTGACGGTCACTGGGTTTTCCAAGCCCGTCATTGGTCGGAAATAATTGACTCGAGATCTGGGGATGAATTTCCTCGGCTTTCCTTCCTGACACTTTCGGCAGCATTATAGGACCCGGACAAGCGGCCAACCAGGGGGTGGGAGATATTGTAACAGCATGTCATTAAGCGACAGATATTTGCTATCAAGATTTTTTACGGTCTCTACTCAATCGGTCGACTTTTTTGAACACATGTCAGTCCAGGTCCTCGGCGTCGACACAGCTCAGCTCTCGTTCGCCTTTGCCAGAGATGGACTCCACTTGGCGACTGGTCCTTTGCTCAAATCCACCTGCTTGAAGTCCTTGGTCTCACCTGCAGGGCAATCAAGAACCGCATACCCGTGGTAACTCTTGCCATTCGAAGCTGTCGCCGATTGAGGCTCTCCAAAATAGAAGTGCGTGGCTTTGGAAGCTTCCATCTTGATATCAACAGGACGAGTGAAGCAGTACTCTAACCCAGCTCCGGCGTGGTAGTATCCGATCCCACCAGCGAGACCGCCACGAGTCGTCCACTTCAAAGTCTTGCCATTATCAAGAACTTGCAGGTCGTCGGTGAGGGATGCATGCGTATCGTAGACCTTTGGCGGCGACTTCCGCCAGATGCGAAAGAAAGGATCTCCTGAGAAGGTGATCTTGACCTGTTGAGGGGTCTGCGAATCTCCAGATTGCCACAGGCATGGGCCATCATAATCTCCCAAGCCGCTCGAGATTGTTGTTGGTGAAATAAAGTGCTCGACAACTTTTTGCACAACTGCTGCAGGACCTTGTGCCTTACTGGGACCATAAGTGGCGATGAGTTCGTACAGGGGCTGAACTTGGACACAGAGCGGTGTCTCTTGCCCTGGAGATGCAGCACTGCTGCTCCAGTCGATGTAAGCCTTGAGGTTCAGGGGATCGGACGACAGAGCAGCGTGCTTGAGCGAATCACCACCTAGAATCTGCGTAGTCCAGTGTGTGGACGCCTCAAAGGTCTTGTACTCCTGACTTCCCTTGACATTCGCATCTCCTTCAACTTTCGTCATGACTGTATCGTACGCAGCCTTCACATTGACCTCGAAGCTCTTCTTGACCTCGGCATCGTTGGTCACTGTCTCCGATTTGAGAGTGTATCGTTGGCCGTAAGTAACACCGACAATAAGATGCGTACCCCATTTCTTGACGAAAGTCTCGAAAGCTTGATAGTTGCCTGCGTCGCTCGCATCGAAAGACTTTGGCAGCTTTCCGAGTTCAAGAATCAGCTCCGAGCTGAGCAGAATGTCGGGGGCGATGTTGCCAAAATCCAGGACGGCATTGTAGCGCTCGTAGACTGATGTCACGTAGGCATACATCCCTGAGCGCTTGACCTCCTTCTCCAAGCTAGCCTTGACGGCCAATTTTCCTGACACAGCGAGGTATTTGCCTTGGAGGGAGGTGTCGGCGTCAAGCTTCTGGATGAGATCCTCGCCATTCTTGGTAGTAAGACTGTCATGGTCTGTCTGGTTCGTGTAATGGACCTTGACATTATCGGGCACATCGTATGTAATGCCTGACCCTGGAATAGTCCATTGGCTCGAGTTCTTAAGCATCGGTACTGCGACACTTTGACTCCCATGGGAGACAACGTCGTCGAAAGCCCAAGCATCTGTTCAATGATATGAGTGAGGATCGGCACACGAAGTTGGGGATCTTACTATATGATAGACTGTTGATTGTACGGCCGAGGAGCCCGTTCGAGGCGGGCAGTGATTTGGAAGAGGCTGCCATGTCTAGCGGTCCGGGTCAAATGAGATAAATGGGCTATGAAGTACGCCGGATTTCAGCTGCTTGTCAAACGAATGCTTTGAGCTGATGGTTCGGGTGTAATTATGGGAGATCACTCTCCTTATATCCTCCACCCACCCGAACCCATTGACATCGTGGAGAATCGTGTCTCACCATGTCGTGCATCAAAGTCGTATCATGTCTGCCCATCGTTGCGAGGAATGTCACTCTGGACGACGCCACTATTGTTGAATGCACAGTCGTGATGGTGGAGTGACTCTCCACTGGCAGTTGCGAAGCCTCTTGGTTGTCCGCTAAGACATCCTTTTCAGGAAAGGCTACCGTTCGGGCCGCGCCATCGAAACCTTCTCTGCTTGGCTTCTCAGCTAGCTATCGCAAAGCCGAGCGCTTGCATGTATTGTGGCTGGCTGATCATAAAACCACATGTCACTGTCGCGGACCTCTTCGGTCGTACTTGAGGCGCCGACACTACCGTCAGCGTGTTCGTATGAACCAACAAACTTTAAATGAAGAGCATTGGTTTCTCCTGTGCTATGACTACAACCACTAGCCAGCCACTGTCTCACAGCTGTCATGCTACTGCAGTGACCTGACAAGATCGTGTAGAGACGTTGGACTATTGCAGCCTCAAATCAAGGCGTACACCAGCAAGTCGTAATGGAAGTAGCTCATTGAACGATGGCGGCTTTCTGGGCATGTGAGTTAGTGAGGAGGAAGCCAATAGTGCTCCGAAACGAGTGAGAGTGTGAGTCCGTGGGTTACATCGATGACGACCGGCAATCACCTTGTCTGACCTTGCGAATCGTATTGGTGTGGAAAGCCGATGTATTTTTATGGCCCACCTTTGCCTGGTCTTTGAAGTCATCAGGTCCTCTTCCAGCGCAGTCATCCTTACACGAAGCAGATACAACATGAGCAACGACAAGTACAACAAGAACTTCAACAAAAACACGGCCCTTGCCAAAGGTGACTGGGTCAGGTTCGAAGAGAGGCTGAAAGCTAAAGACTATGATCTTTCTTGGACAACCGGCTACCGCATCTGGCCCAAGGCACCGAAATACGCTGCTTGGGGCAACGACCTTAGCCATCTTTGGCTCTATGGCCATGAGCGCAATGACAATAAAATAATAATCACGTATGGGCAGGCCTCAGTTCGTTTGAGTGACGTTTCCACTCGCACGAACATCGACGTGAATCAGTATACACATACGAATCTGACGGGACCACCCAAAGCCAACAGTCGTCTGAGCAATTCGATGAGCAAGGACATTCTGGTCAGAATTTGCACTGATTACATTCAACATGGCCTGATTCCGTCCGATCGATTACAGCCTTACCATGCGATGATTCCCCATGGCGACCCTGAATACTTGCAAGACTGGAAGGACTTGCTGAACAATGTTGAAGAGGCGCTGGACCATATATGGTTTTTCCCAGACGACTCTCTTCGTGCAGAGGGCGACGCTGCCCAGCCGGCAGAGTAGTGGCGACGTACATCTAGACCAAGTTTGATTCTATTTCGTGGAATCTTAGTAGTTCAATGAATGCAGAGGATAGCAATTTTCACAGTCCCGTGTCCAGGCAAGTCTTTCGAGGCGATTCGATCGTTTCGAATGCCCAAGCTGAAAGTGCGTTGCACGTGAGGTGATTGCCTCGGCTTTGCAGCGACTGTGCCTACGTGTTCTGAGACGTTGACACTCAGCTTGGAAAGTTGCGTGTCTACCTGCGCGGTAATTCGACCGAAACTGAGCTACTGTAGATACGTAAACCAATGAGATAAAGAACAAAACGATGCCAATCACGTGATCATGTTATGGGGAATCGTGTGGGGATTCGGCTTGGAGAAGTCCTCATTTTGTGTGGGGTTGGTCGCTTCCCACTCTCCTCGTTCGAGACCTCAGACACAATAGTGGGGGACTTTGCCAACGTTCAAGCTACCAAATGCTATCTTTATTTCGTGATGACATCTGCTTTCTGCAATTTGCGATCCAGTAGGTCAATCTGTGCATCCACATGGCTTTCTATTCTGTACTGCTCCTTCTACCCATTGGCGTAGTGCTTCTTTATATTCAGTCATATCTAGCCCGTAAACCTCCGAAAGGTCTCAAGCCCGTTCCAGGTCCCCCGGGAGTACCGATTCTGGGTCACATCACTAAGCTATCACAACACCCGCAGCAGGAGTGGCAGCGATGGGCTCGGGAGTATGGCGAGCTCTTTCAGGTCAAACTTGGATGGGACTACTGGGTGATGGTGAACAGCCCCGAAGCAGTCAAGGAGATTCTGGACAAGCAATCAGCGGTCACTTCGAGCAGACCGCCAATGCCTGGTCTTTCCGATCTCATCTCAGGTGGAAGAAGATTTCTTCTTATGGGCTATTCTCCGGAATGGCGCAAGCTGAGAGCGATTGTTCACAAGCTTTTGACCCCCAAGATGTCGGAGACTTTCAAGCCGAGTCAAGAGTTTGAGACGAAGCAGCTCGTTTACGACATCCTCACAGACAACGATGATCAGTCCAAGGCATATGTGCACGTCAGGCGGTACACTACTTCGGTGGTTATGACGAGCACATACGGGCGACGGATACCGAAATGGGTAAGAAGGTAGAGAACCAATCTTACATCCTTGACTGACATTCTGTCCACAGGAATGCGAAGACATCCGAGAGATCTATGGCCTGATGGAAGAATTCTCAATCAGCGGAACACCAGGAGCTCTTCTCGTCGATCTACTTCCTCCTCTAGCTCGACTACCACGGTTCATGCAGACTTGGAGACCAAAAGCTGAGAAATTCTATCGGCGACAAGAAGCCATCTGGATGAAGTACTGGAATGATCTCAACGTAAAGATTCAGCTCGGCAAGGCACCCGACTGCTTCGTCAGGCAATTCGTCGAGGTCGAGCAAAAGAAGGCGGGTATCGACGAAGTTCAAGCAGCGTTCCTGGCTGGTAGTGAGTGACCTCCATCTGTACTCATGGCATCAGAGTTGACGTCCCGCACAGCCATGATCGAAGCTGGTTCAGAAACCACTTCTTCTGCTCTCAACTCTTGCATCAAATACCTTGCCGCAAATCCACATATTCAAGACATTGCGAACGACGAGCTCACGAGGATAGTTGGCGATAGTAGATCTCCAGATTACTCGGACGAGGATAATCTGCCATACATTCGTGCTACCGTCAAAGAGACCCTCCGCATACGACCTGTCACAAATATCGGCAGCCCGCACTACACAACTGCGCCGGTGACGTACAAAGGATACTATATCCCAGCCAACACCGTAGTCAGCTTATCACAATATGCTATCCACTTCGATCCGGCTCGGTGTAGCAATCCAGAAGCATTTGATCCTGGGAGATATCTCGCCTATCCACACAAAGCCGGTGTTTATGCTGCAGCATCCGATGCGAATACAAGAGATCACTTCGACTTTGGCGCCGGCAGACGTATTTGTCCAGGCATGCATCTAGCCGAAAACAGTCTCTTCATCACGATCGCCAAGTTGATCTGGGCGTTCAAAATTCTGCCACCTCTCGGACCAGATGGTAAGGAGGAGGCGGTGGACGTGAGCGATGATACATATGAGCCGGGTGCGAACACCTTGCCGAAGCCGTACAAGATGAGGTTCGTGCCACGGAATAAGCAAAGAGAAGAGGTGGTCAGGCGTGAATGGGCGGCTGCGCAGAAGGAGGGTTTCTGGCTTGGAGACCGAAAGGTAGAGGTAGAAGGGATGGTCGTAGAATGATTCAGGAATCTAAGTACAGTAGGTATGGGAGAATCACAGCCTATATGTAAATATCTGTCACAACCTGTCCGGTCTGAAGTACAAGGTTGACCTCTGCCAACTCTAGTTGATTTGAAAAATTTCAAATCCATTGAAATATTCCTTGCTTCGCAGTCAGCACATAATGTATAATCAGAGACGAATACTGGTGATCGCCGGCTCTGACAGCTCAGGCGGAGCGTATGTCACATATGGATCAGATCGTGCAGAACCATACTGATCCAATGCAGTGGTCTCGAGGCCGATCAAAAAGTCATCGCCGCTCACGGATGCTATGCCATGACAGCAACGACCGCTCTGACGGCTCAAAACACACTCGGAGTTTCAGATATACACCAGATACCATCTGACTTTGTGGCTAAGCAGATCGATGCTTGCGCCACCGATGTGGGTGTCGATGTCGTCAAGACAGGTAGGACTTTTCGAATGTTCAGTAAATGACTTCTCCGGGGATGTATTTCCAATGTCTTGCTTGACTGCGACAATGATACGTGTTCAAAGGGTGGACACGTCGATTGACATTGTCAGGTATGCTGGCTTCGGCAGACACGGTCAAAGTGGTGGCGGATGCCTTGAAGAAGCACTTCCTCACAAAATGTGTTATAGACCCTGTGAGCCAACAGAGCCCGCCACGCATTCCACTTGCTCACACAGTCAGGTCATGGTTGCTACGAGTGGTGCTCGCCTTGTTCCTGAAGATGCAATAAAAACACTCATCTCAGATCTGCTACCACACACATATCTCCTCACACCCAACGTTCCAGAAGCTGTCCTCATCCTCAAGGAGACTGGCAAGAACCCAGGCTCAGTCACCACTCTTGAAGATCTCAAGCATCTCGCGCAGGAGCTTTCTGCCCTCGGACCCAGTAACGTCCTTGTCAAGGGCGGCCACCTTCCTCTTCCTTCTCCCACCGACCCCTCCGCCAAAGTGATTCACAACGTCCTCTACACTACAGCCTCTCCAGGCAGCCACCACGTCTTCACCTCTGCTCACCTCGGCTCACCCAACACGCACGGAACAGGCTGCTCCCTAGCTTCTGCCATCGCCTCGAACCTCGCCATCTCGCCTTCGTCTCCACTCGAAAACACCATTTCCACCTCCCTCCAATACATAACGCACTGCATCGCCACCTCGCTCCCGCTAGGCCACGGCAGCGGACCCATAAACCACCTCTCCCTGCTACGTCCTCTCCCTTTCATCCCAGGGAACTTCGTCACCTACCTCCTCACCCACCCCATCATCGTGTCCCTCTGGCACGACTTCACGCACCACCCCTTCCTCATCGCCCTCGCGAACGGCTCCCTCCCGTTGAACAGCTACAAGCACTACATGGAGCAAGACTACCTCTACCTAACACACTTTGCACGCGCCAACGCCCTGGCAGCATACAAAGCGCGTACTCTCGACCAAGTAACTGCGTCGGCGGAAATCGTGCTACACATCCAGCGCGAGACGAATCTTCACGTCGCCGCGTGCGAGGAGCTTGGGCTGAGTAAAGAGCAGATGGATCGCGCAGAGGAGAGCGAGGCGACGGTGGCGTATAGTCGGCTGATTCTCGACACGGGGATGCAGGGGGATTGGTTCGGGCTGCAAGTCGTGATGGGCCCGTGTTTGGTTGGGTATGGGGTCGCTGCTGATCGGTTGCATGGTGAGCGGGCAGCGTCAGAGGGTCAGGGGCAGAGAGCGGGGAAGAGGGAGCCAGGAGGACAGGTCGATGCGGCGCGCCATTATGCGAAATGGATCGCGAACTATGTCGCGGACGACTATAGGCAGGCTGTGCTCAAGGGACGCAAGTTGATCGAGGATTATGCTGTCAAGCAGAGCCCGGATCGGATAGAGGAGTTGGTGAGCATATGGGCGGCTGCTACCAAGGTGAGTGTTTGTTCGTCCTTTGAAGAGAGAAAAGTGATGCTGATGATACCAGATGGAGATAGGCTTTTGGGACAGTGCGCTAAGAGCCGGTGAGGCGTGACGGTGATGGTGGCAGTTGGAGGCGCTGGGGGTGGAGATGGCCTTAGTGGACGATGGGGAGCAACGGGCATGGTATGCGGTTCCGGCATCCTTGTCTGACGGGAAGGAGGACAGTAGGAGATGAATAGAAAGGACTGGAAGCACATAGACGGCAAAAGCAAGGGCGACGGGGCAGTAGTATGTACAGAAATTAAGATTTTTCCTCATTGACCTTGGCCCATATCTGGTGGTCCGACAATCTGCCTACTACCTTTGTCTGTGCATACACAACCGCCTTCATGCTTTCCCACCATCCCTGAACAGATCATATGCTCACACCTCGCCAGGCCTCGTCTCTGCATCAGACGACGAACGACCCGCCATGCAGAATTTCTTCGACGAAAATCCTTCCCAATGCAACTGTTTGTCCATCTAAGCCACCCTTCATTCAAAGGTAAAAGAGAATTCGGTCCATAAAGTCGTGCCGCAACAGAAAAAGGTCGAAAGGGGATATATGTGCTGGAGAAGCTGATAAAGTGCGAAGCGGAAGAACAAAGTTGCGTGAATTATTAGATTCGACAATTCTTGTTGAAGAAGGTCACTTGTCATACTGGGCGATGGCAAGCCTGAGCTTCATTCATTCGTGGTTCATCCCCACTCTGTAAGCATCTTATGTACAGCTGATGAGGGTATAGTGACCACGTCGTGGCTTGGTCCAGGTAGGGTAAGTCGTGGGTGGAATAAAGTGCGTCAAAGAGAGAGAGAAGCGGCCGTAAAGACTGTAGTCATTGGGTGTGCTGTGCCCCGACTACAGCTTGCTTTTCGAGATGCCCACTCGACCAATCGAGTCGAAATTATTGTTTTTGATAACTTGATGCTTGCTGCTGTTCCTGGTCTGATGGTCCATCAGTCTCTGTTCGTAGCGGCATAGCAATGTGTGGTCGTAGTGTGCATCAAGAAAAAGCGTGATCATGGTGAATGGGGATTATCACGCACGTTGAGGTTGAGTGTACATCTGTTGCGGCTGTTGACCATAGGGGCTTTGAGGGTAGCCGCCGTTGGCGTACATCTGGCCCTGTGCTTGGTACTGCTGACCATCGGGTTGAGGTTGTGCCGGACTGTATTGAGCAGGAGGTTGGCCAGGTGCAGGTGCATAGCCGATAGGAGGTAATTGAGGTGCACCAGGGATAGCAGCCATCATGTGAGCAGGCGCGTACCCAGGACCTTGAGTGGGAGTGCCATCACCACCAACAGGACGGCCTTCGTTGCGGGCGCGTTCCTCGTCTTGCTTGCGTTGGTGCTCTTCCTCCTTCTTCTTGGCCTTCCATTCCTTTCGAATTTCTTTAAATTCTGTGACGCAGGTACGTTAGCTAGGGCTGAAGCCACAAACTGGTTGTTCGAACGCTTGGTGCAGGACTAAGGGATTTAGAGATGAGCCGGACTGCGAGCTAAGCCCCGCAAAATCGGACGCTTCAAACCGTCACACTAAAGCAAGGCGCGCCGCTACCACCACACGTCATTTTGTGACATGTTTGCAATTGATTGTAATTGCTGCAGCGCGCTCGCTTTCGTGTTGCAAAAATGATACCAACGGAAATGAGCGTGTAGATGGATTAGACGTACCTTCTGGTGTCCTCTTTTGGCCGTGCGACTGCATCGTCACGTGCGCATTGAGATGATTCAAGGTACCGTAGGCCTTTTCGCAGCCCTGCCATCCGCACTTGTACATTCTCTCAATCTCTTCGTAGCGACGGCGAGGTCGCTTGTGTTGTTGCGCACCCGGGATAGGAACGAAGGAGTAAACGGTGCCCATTGGGTGACCACCCTGTAAAAGCGTCAGTAAGCTGTTCGTGATTAGGCACGGCGCAGTGGCATACCGGTGGACGCGGTACCTGAGCGACCATGCCCGGTGCACCGCCGGGGGCACTCACAGCCATTTGTCCGTACACTGGCGGGTAATGACCCGCCCAATCCGGCCGCGGCGCATACATTGGTGCGCCGGGCTGACCGTAGTGGGGTTGCATCTCATGCTGCGGTGGATAGGGAGAATATTGCTGGTGAGGAGGATAGGTCGGACTTGAAGCCGCGATGGAAGCGTCTGTGGAAGAACCCGTGTTAGAATAATGGACTGGGCGAAGGGGAACACCATGGTTGTTGACCATGGGTGGGTAGGAGGTAGACGGACTTGCTTGAGCCATTGGAGGATGTGGTGGTTGCGCACCCTGTTGCTGTGGTGGGTAACGCGGTTGACCGTCGGGATAGGACCGCGGTGCTTGGGCAATGTAGTGTTCGTATGCACCCGGACGCGCAGACTAAGGCATGGTCAGTCAAACGGAGTCGCGTCTGCATAATTAGTGAATACATACGTCGGGTTCGTACTTGACGTGTTGTTGATACTGACCGGCGACGGAAGCTTGGTCAGAGGAGCCGGGCTCGGAATGATTGGGTGAGAATTGAGCGTACGGCGAGCTCAATCCAGCGTGCTGCGAGTAGTCCTGTTGGCGACCTTCCATAGACCAGGGATGACAGCCGTTTGAAGGAAGGATAGGACAGGCGTCGGCGGCGGCGCTACGATGAACGTATCGTTTACAGGCGGCGTTCGCTCAGTGGCAGGACGTCCCTAGTAGACCAGACGCGAAAGCTGGTGCAGGTCGCGCGTTTTGCTTTGTGTGGAGAACAGCCTGGCAGCGACTAGCGTCAGTAATGCTTGTGAGAGGGAGCTTTGCCGCAAAGAAAAAAGAAGCCAGGGTCGGTAGCGCGAAAGGGAAGACAAGGTGTGTGGGCGGGCGACCGAAGTTTTAGTGCGAGGGCCGGACAGATCAAGTGGCAGGCGAGAAAAGCAGATGGAGGAAAAGTCTGCTCTGTGCTGTGTGCTGTGGTGTGCGACGCGGCTTGACTCGGCATTCGGCAGTGCGTGATATTGATCCTGAGAGGGGGAAGCTGTGGCAGCTTTCAACTCACCGATTGAAAAAAAGGACAGATGATGTTCCTCTGCTCTGTCAGTTCGGACTGCACTGCGAAATGTAGTATCAGAGAACCAGAAGCGAGTTCGAAGAAACGCGCACGGTGGTTCGGCGGTGACGAAGTGGTGTTTAGCGTGGAGCGAAAAGGCGTTTTGTCTGTCGCAAGATGTGTCGGTGCGGCCGCCAGTACTGATCGGGCCAAGCGTGCAGCTGCAGAGTGTGACTTGGCGGATGCGAGGACGGGTGCAGCGGGTGGACTGGCAGGAGAAGAAGAGTAGTGTCAAGCTTCGAACACAAAGCTAACGAGCAAAGGGCCGGCGTGGGATGGTGCGGATCGGATACTTTAATGTCAGGCTAGCGACTAGCGACGCAGACGAGGGGAAGTCGAGAGAAGCCACGGAGCCAGAGGAAAGATGGAATGAAAAGAGAGTCAAGAGACACAGGCCGATCGAGCCGGGAAGAGGCCAGAGCCCTTCTCGCTGCTGGAGTCCTTACTGGCTGAAGGGAGATACAGGACAAGCCGGAAAAATGGTGATTTGCTCAGGAGTGGATCTCTTCCGAATCCGCCCAAGCGCCCCAGATGATGAGCAGAGACTTTGCCTCCGTCGGCGGGATGCGCATCCAGTCCCCGTTAGCGACGTTTTTAGCGTCCGAGGACGGACCAGACACCGTCTCGGACCCTAGCAGAGACGATTTGACGTCCTGGATGTCTAGTACACCGAGCAGGTGAAGTACGAATACTGATGGCAAATGTTCGAGAATTCGAAATGGAGAAGATTGAATTGATCTTCCTTATGACCGTTGCAGGCGAGAGTGGCGCGATTGTCTGTCACTCAGTCTATCCGAGATCAAGGACATGCGCCATTTAATTTTCCACAGCTTTCCCAACGCGATGACCGGCCTTGGTCAGTGCGCGCCTCGCAGGGTGAGAGACGTGAAGAGCAGAGACAAAACATGGTCGACCAATCAAAACCCGACACAGAATCTGCAAGCACTCTTGTCCAGCACACATGCGGAAGGCACGAGGCAAAACCAATTTGTCCTACCAGTGCTTTCCTCGTGCGAACTTGGCTCTCGGCACACCAGATCGGCTTACCTTTCCAATACATGTCTGACCGGAGCAATAGCATTTAATATGGAAAGCTTGCTTTGAGGATCAGTCCTTGCGCCTCGACCGACGCTGGTCCGTGAAGGGCAGAGATGTGGGTGTTGCTCAAGGTGTGGATGGAGGATGATCGACAGCCACTTCAAGCGCATTGGCTACACGACTCGTTACCAACGACGATCACGACAAGGCACATCTTCTGTCAATACACATCAGCTCCCCAGCCTTTCCGATACATGTAATCAATAATTCCCAGTATTCCCCGTCTGGTTACATTTCATCGATGCAGATCTACAAGCGAGATGCACGATCATACCGCATTGAGATGCACGATCATACCGCATTGAAAGGAATGTATCAACATCGATCTTGGCCTCAGACGTGGTCATGACTCGGGGACAAGATAATTATCCATGTCATGTTGGTTTCTGATTGGCTTTTGGATATGATCATGTGGAGCGTCAATGCAACATGGATGTCGTCTCTTCGGTCTAGCCGGCTTGCATATCCATTACACAAACACATGCCATCCGGCCAAGCAAACGTCCCGATGTTGTGTCACGAACCATGTCGACAACATCATCACACGACATTCCACACGTACACACATCACCTACACACCCAGATCTGCTACGTCAGCAACCCGTTCTGACAGTTTTGCAAACGTTACTTGGCCACCCACCCGTCGGCAATCGCGGATACATGAACTCTTTCCTGTAGCCTGATGCCCTACGGCGACGGTTGTCAGATGGCTGGCGAACGTTGGGATGCTCAAGCTGCGCCCCGTCTACTACGAGAGCCTCCCATGGTGACCGAGGGTCTCGTCTGACCGTTGCGTTTTGTTATATCCGGCATGTGCAGTGACCGGCAACGTCTCTTGTTTGTCGATCAGTCAAGAGTAATTCTGGATTCGATGGCCAATCAAATAATTATCGTGACAAGCTTTGGCGGATGATATGCAGCCGGACTCGACGAGATCACGACCTCGTCTGACGAGCATATAGAAGGTTGGACATGTTTGACATTGATCATCCAGATCGCGGATGAGCAATATTCCTGTCTCTCCACGAGAAATTAAGATTTGCCTCAGCATCGATGGAAAGCCTGGAACATTCTCCATCACATTTGACAGGTGATACGGTGGCTAAGCACATAGTTTCATGCCTATAAGCGATGTCTGCTTGGGATATTGAGGTATGGAGTTTCTGCTCCGTGATAGAGTACCAGAGTTGACCATTCGTGGGCAGACCTGTGTCAAGAGCTGCCGGCGGATTGTCGTGCTATCTCCCTTCAATGTATCGACGAGCAAAGACGGATCACGGCATCCATGCCTGATGGTGATGATGAACCACGACGAGTCAGTGTACTCAATCCAAACCTAGTAAGCGCATTACCAAGCCTTCTTGTTAACCACGAAGAACAGTTCTCGATGCTGGGACAGTGCATCAACTCTACCAATGGCTCACACGGGAGGTCTAGCGGAAAAGTGCCCATTCAACTCGCTATTGTCCCTGAGCGTGGCAGGCTAGCATGTTCACCTCATCAGATCTTCTATTGCCGAAAATCTTAGGTATCTTGCCCACACTCCTCGGACAATGATATTGTTTGCCCTCTCTCTCACCCCACAAACTACCGGGATTCTTCTCCAACCATCAAGAACGCTGAGACATATCCCACTGAGCCCCGTCGCCTCAACCCCCTTGCCTTCCAAGACACGAGCAACTTTCGTGTCGTGATGCCCACAGACAGGGGTTGCATGTTGTCTGACCCTGCAAGTACGACATCCTCACATGTCAAACCCCACTTTTCCATCCTCGGTGCGCGGTGACAATAACCTCCATCTGGCATGCATAACCGCGGGTGGCCTGCTATTCAGCCTCAACAATCAATTTCACCCTCCCCGGGTAGGTATACACGACCTAGCTCTTCGCGATCTACAATTGCATCCGTGCCTGCATTTGATGCCTCATCACACCAAAGCAAGAAAATCCAATGATCCGCAGAGCAGATCCACTCCATACTGTGCACTCCATGGATCCATTCTCCCCAGCTGGCCCAAGCTCCTCCTCACATTCGCGATTCTTCCCTCAGCGCCCAAGCTCCCTCTCCATCTCATCCAAACTCTATTGCGTGCCGCACCCCCTTCCCAAACAGGCAGGTCGAGCTGCAACATCTCAACACAACACACGAGCACACCTGCAGCTCAGATCCACTTTGACAGAAGCCTCGTTTGATGCTCTCCCCTGCCGCTGCCAATATGCGACCTGAGAAAGCCTCGAGTGTGATCCCTACATGCGATGGACACGGACTTTGCTTCCCCCATCGCACGGCCTGACGAGCCCGACATCACATGCAACCTTCCCTCTTCCCACACTTCAAAGGATCGAGATCTTGCGTCGGTACTTTGAGACGCTTGCACCAGAGTTTCCCTCATGGTCTGTGTGGCTGGCTTTTGCTTTCACATTGAGACGTGCACGCCTCAGGCAGAAACGCTCGAGTCGTGGATCCGACGGGCATCGATATGTACGGTCATGAGGAATCTCATCACGGTCAGTCGGCATCAGCCTATTCCCATGTGGATCGTGTCGGCTGGTTTGTGCTCCTTTTCCCCCCCGCGCTTTGCGGCGTAGACGGAGCTGGTGATCATTGATCGGCATGGGTAGGTGCTTTGCGGCCAATCTTTTAACCTGATATCATGCCGGAGACGTCCTTTCCCTATTTGTTTCACACCAGGACATGATGGGAGGTCATGACGAAGAGGTTGTACACCATATGGTGTGTCCCAGTGCGTGATTTGTCAAGTGCAGAAAGACAATTCTTGAAAGAGATGCAGAACATCTTCCACGATATCATTTGGCATTGCATACATACGAAGCAGTGCTTTCAGTCGGCACTAAACAGTACTTGACAGGCTTCCATCACGAGAGTCACAACAATTCCACTCCAAGTTACACTCTCGTGCCAAACACCACGCAAGTACTGCATACAAGTACAGCTGCTTGAGCCAGCTACCCAGACGGCTCATCAAGGCAAGTATAGAGGTAGGCTCTCATACCTGCTTATCCGCGCACCATGTCCAACCCTCAATCCTTCTCCCTTCTGTATGGCCCAATTCAGACAAAGTTTGACTCAGCTGCAACTCCCTTCAGCAACACCGTCCAGATGCGACAGCGCCACGAGGACGAAGACGAAGACTTGGATGACCGAATCCAGGGTTGCGTACTCGATGGAATAACATTTAGACGGGCGACGCGCTGCAGCCATATATCTGGGGACAAGAAGCCGTCAAACGCGAGGCGAGTGAGCACGAGACGATGGCAGAGAGCAAGCGATACCGCACGCGGCGACCTGGTAGCCTGTACCACGAACGTAGGCCCTGCTGTACCCGGGTCCAGGACTGCGTGACATCTAAGCGCTCAACACCTTGCACTGCCCTCCTTTCCCAGATAGGTCTCGAGAGATGGGCTGTGTTCACAGATATAGCGACCGAGGGCGTCCCCTAACATTGGTGAAAGGAGGAGTCGGTTGCCGCGATTTTGGTTTACAGTGAGGGTACGACGTGAGCGTCAGCAAGATGCGGACGTGTCAAAGCCGTAGGGCGGTCGCAGTCAATGTATAAGAAGGAGTCTATCAATTCAGTATTGGTTACACGTCGTTCAGACACTCCCTACTGAGCACGAGTCTTGCCAATGTACCAAGAAAGAAGCAGGATTTTGCACACACGTTTGGCAGAATTTTTTGTGAAGTCAATCTTCATTCGCCATCACCTGCTCCATATCTATATTCTATACAATGCGTGAATCGACCCTGCCTCTAGCCCTAGCACCCTAATGCTCTGCCGTGATGAAGCTGTTCGTGGACTGAAAAGCGTTTCCGCCTATCTTTTTGAAACGCCGAAAGGAGGCCGCAGCCTTGTCCTGCCAGTCTGATATCGATGGGGTAAAAGCAAAATGATAGCTGATGCGTCGTGACGATGCGTGCTGCTGCGCCGAAGCCAAGGTGGCATGTTGTCATCTGTGTTGGCAATGTGCTGTGGCAGTCGTCTACCAGCGACGCTCGCCGAGAGGGGCGTTGTTAGAGCCAGTGTATCCGCCTCCACCACCCCGTCCTCCCCAGCCACCTCCTCCTCGTCCTCTACCAAACCTTCCTCCCCTGCCTCCCCCTCCTCCGCCGAAACGTACCATTTCTTGGAGGCGTGGATCGATGTACTGGTTGGCTTCACGCAGGACGTTGACAAGGTCGCGAGCCTGCTTGGAGTCTGGATTGAAGTCAGCGGGATTGGTGAAAAGATTTCCGGGATATCGCTTACTGTCGGTAGTGAAGAGGGTGATAGCAGTACCATTGGCGCCTGCACGACCGGTACGTCCAATTCTGTGGATGTAATCTTCTGAGTTGTTGGGATAGTCGTAGTTCAGGACGTGAGTAATATTACGGACATCTTGAAGGTAAAGTCAGTATGTGAAGTTCAATGTATATGACGAACAGCTGGAGAAGCTTCGAAAAGCCTGTTAGTCGCAAGCAGCTAGCCTCAACGACATCCAACGTTCTGCATCACATCGCACGCTCCTTCTGGTGAAGTAGACCTGTAAAAGATCGACGGCATACATGTCACGGGCCGCGGAACATCTCCGTGGTTCACAGGATCCTTGTATGCGTGATACCCATAAGAACAGCGATGAAGCCATAACAGGATATGTAGGACACATCTCTACCACACCTACCTCGTTGAGGTTGTGTAGTCTATAGAGAAGTGACGCGGAGACAGGCGTGACCATAGTCTCTGTCAAGGACACAGTGAGCACGAGCGAAGCCAGGGCGGCCCTGGTGAAGCTGTCATGTATGCACGAAGCGCACGAGTGAATTTCTGCAAAGTAAGAAAAGCAGATGATGCAGAAGCGAAGTGAACAGACTTTGCGAAAGCATGTAAGGAGAAAAGCAAGGAAAGGGAAGTGTGCAGAGTGAAGGTACAGGGGGTGTTCAATCATACCAATACCACGAGAAGCCACATCTGTGGCCACCATGATAGGGCTCTTTCCGGTCTTGAATTCGTTGAGAACCCAGTCACGCTCGTTCTGTTGCTTGTCGCCGTGGATGGACAGTGCTGGCCAGCCATCTTGCCTGAGGAATCTAGTGATCTCGTCTGCCACACGCTTGGTGCCGGTGAAGATGAGGATCTTGCTGTCCTTGTCCTCCATGACCTTCTCCAGATGCCTGATGCACTTGTCTCGCTTCTCGAACTCGGTAACGACCTCCACGATCTGAGTGATGCGGTGATTTGCTGAAAGTTCCATGGATCCAATGTTGACCTGGATAAAGTCGTGCTGGTAGTCAGAAGCAAGCTGGCGAACCTCCTTTGGCCAGGTTGCGGACCACATGCAAGTCTGACGGTCAGGGCGAATCTGTCCGATGATCTTGCGGATCTGAGGCTCGAAACCCATGTCAAGCATGCGATCAGCCTCATCGAGGACCAAATAAGTCACGCGACGAAGGTTGGTCTTTCCGCCCTCAAGCATGTCGATAAGACGTCCTGGTGTAGCGATGCAAATTTCCACGCCCTTGGCGAGGTCTCGAATCTGAGGACCCTTTGGCACACCACCATAGACGCACGTATTTCTAATACGCGAAGACTTGCCAAATTTGCTGGCCTCTTCCTGAATTTGCACGGCCAACTCACGAGTGGGCGCCAGGATGAGGACGATGGGACCGTCCCCTGGTGCTAGCAGTGGCTGTGCATTAATGTGGACGATGGCAGGTAGGGTGTATGTGAGAGTCTTTCCAGAACCAGTCTCGGCAATACCGACGACGTCTCTTCCGGAGAGGGCCATGGGCCAGCCTTGCGACTGGATAGGTGTGGGGTGTGAGAAACCCTGCGCCTTTACTTCGCTCATGACGTATCCTGGAAAACCAGCTTCGTCAAAGTTCTCGACCGGTCGTGGCACATTGCGGCCCTGGATTGTGATCTGCTTCTCTTTGCGGAAATCGTCCACTTCTGCCTGCGAGCGGCTGCTGACGGCTGGGTCTTCCTTGTAGAAGGACTTCTCGAATTTAGGAAGCGCGCTGATGTCCCAGTTCTGCTCTTTCAGACCAGCACCGAGGTTGGACATGCGATCACCTCCACCGCCGAAGCCTCCTCCACCACCGTAGCCGCCGCCGTTACTGTAGCCATTTGAGTGTCCGTTGGAGTATCCGCCTCCATATCTGCTTCAGCGTCAGTCAAGTACTCTGATGCGGTCTTTGAATAAGTGCTAGGTGTCTCGAGACTAAGATTCTTTTACGTACCCATTCGACCCTCCGTAACCGCCTCCACGACCTCCTCCTCCACCACCGTAGCCTCCCCCGTAGCCGTTGCCGTATGACATGCTGATGACAGAAATGAGTGCAGATATGAGAGTCCTTTCTATGAGTGATGCGCAAAAGTGTGCGTGAGTAAGGTGGGAAAGGAAACAGAAAGGGCGTCCTGATGGAGAGAAAAAAGTGAGATGAGGTCAAAGTTTGCCGGCAAGGAGAAAATTATCTGATGCAACGGAAGCCTGTGAATGCCAAGCGGAGCTAGGCTGTTTTGAGACACCTGCGCGTTTGCCTTGTCCTCGGTTTATTTTCACCCGACTGTGCCATTCGTTCAACAATAGCCTTCGGATGAGTAAACACTGGAGCGTCTGATCACACGTTCGCTCGGTGATATCCACTTGGGTAGCAATCAGGATGGCGCCTTGTAATTGTCGTAGAGTATCCGCTTCTTGAAGCAAGTGTTATGGCTCAAGTACGTTGTTTTGACTACTGTGCATGGCAGTATCATCTCCCAGCTTTCCCGGTTCCTAAAAGAGCCTGGCTAGTGGCAGATCACCTTTGGCACTACTCGTGATTTCAAGGCTGGCAATACTTGTCATACTAGTCTACTCGCAGGTATTGTGGCTGTCCCTGAACGCCATTGCGACGTCACCCCGCTGACCGCAATGAGGAGGTATACTTGGATACTCAGCTTATGGCCGGGGAACAAACATCTCACTGACCATCTGTTCTCCTTTCACTGCTAGACTGCGAACCTTGTGTGGCGGGATTTTGTTCTTAACAATCTTGGAGCTACTCAGCATTCATGAAAATTACATTACCAAAATCTACCTCACCAGTGACGGCAGGAGCTGAATCATTCATCATAATCCTCAGCACTTGAGGGGCGAGTCAATGAGACCATTACTCTATCCATCTGCAACACAACCGCGCCGAGATGGGTATCCCGTATTCGAAACAAATCAATGCTGCCTTCGATCAAGTCACGCCGCTCGTGGCGGCGGGTTTCCAGGTCCTGCAAACAACTAAAAATATCTCGATCCTTCTTGCTGCCATCCAAGTATTGACCGTCATTCTACTCGCTCTCATACAGGCCACACTGCTGATACTTTTGATCACCGTCAATCCGGATCTCGACGACGAACGAACACAGCTGGTAACGCCAGTCATGAAGTGGGTAGCAGGAATCATGATCCGCATTGCGGACCAGAAAAAGACCTTCGCCACCATATTCTGGATCTTGTGTGCTGGTTGCTGTGCCGGAGCGACGGTCGGATACTTGTCCACACAGCGAGAGGCAGCAAGGCTAGCGGAGGCCGCGGCGCAGGAGCAAACGGAGAAGACAGAAGCAGAAGCTGGTGGAAAGGACGCAAAGAAGTGATGCGAAACCTCGGGTGGGTAGAGACGATGAGGCTGGCGATGATCGGTAGTCAGGAACCACGTAAGCCATCTGCGTTCAGTGTTGTCGATTCCCGCCATGGCTGGTAGCACTTCGGCTAGCACATGTCACGTCCGCGCTGGTGCAAGATTTATCATCCACTGGTCAATGCAGATACCCTCTCACAAGGCTCAGCGAACCACCAGCAGCTTCGGATGACCTTCTTCCGAAATTACAGCAGTGGTGCGGTCACTTTGAATCTCGACGGTGCCAATTTCGACGCTGGTCAGAAAACCGTCGAGACTCTGCCATGACCTCCTTGAATCAAGTCTGCTATCGCCACTATGATAGTCCGCGTCACTCACGGTAGGTATTGCCTCGGAATCGAGGTGGAATCCTGCGTCAAAGTCATGCTTGCTCAGCCTGCTCTCGAATCATGCAAGGCGCGCAGCTCATCGAGCGCGGACACATGAGGGTCCCTAAGCATACGCTCTTCAATCCGAGCATCTGTCAGCTCCTTAAGATCTCCGCTTCAAAACGCAGAAGCTCTATCGAATCCTGGTAGGACCAAAATCAAGAAACCCTGCCGAGGTCGTCCTTGAGCCTCGTTTGTGCAACAGATGTTGTTTCAATGCGCTCTTGGATCATTGGCACTGCAGATGAGACTTCACTCAGAGATTGTTGAACACAGCGAAGGCTGCGGGAGCCGAGACAACATTCCAAGCACAACATCCAAGATGTACTGGACTCGAGTGAATTGGAAAATTGCATCAGAGACGTGATACGCCTCGCCCGCTTAACGACAACGAGCGCGTGCCTCTCATGTTTTTCGGAGCCCAGGCCAAACCGTACATGTACAGCACAAGCCGTGCGCGCATACCTATAGACGTTACGCTCATGCTGCATCGGCGGTATCATGTCAGGATTTTTCATCAGTCATTCATCGATCGTTCTACGGAGAGGAAATGAGTGGTTTTCACTACACAATCAATGTATATCGCAGATCTATTGAGTACTTCATGATCTTCGATCGGCTGTCTCTTCTTATATATGGACAAGCACTGGCTGCAGCTCCTTTCCACGTCAAGAACTCTTCCCCTGCGACGACCTTGCGCCTCTGGCGTACCTAGCATTGTGCTGAAAAGTGCCCTCCGTACTCTCCCACACTTTCAGAACTCTGAATAACTCCCTCCCATCGTCCCCCATCCCGAAAGTGCCCTGCTTGACAATTCTATGATACACTCTATCGTACACACTTCGCTTCCCAAATGGTACCGTGATCGATGACTTCTTCTTGTCTGGTTCCTCGATGTGGTTCTTCCCACCTACGAGACGGTCAACACAGTCATGTGCGAAACGAAACAGCTTCTCCAACTCTACAGCATCTTTGCCACTCTCCTCAATCATCTCCACACCTTCTTTGGAGGCCAGGAGGTCCATGGTCGTGGCGAAGAGTTTGGCCAGTGACATAAGCTCTGTAGAGATACTAGATGGCGTCCGGGGCTGCTTCGAGATGCGGCCGTGTTTCCGCGATTGTTGTGGGCTTTCCACTTGATCTAGTAAACCCTTCAGAAACGGCTGAAGTTTCTGCAAGGCATCAAAGATATGCGGCGGTGAATGCGAGCTCACGGCGCAAGACAGGTACTTCTTGAATGCTTTTGAGTCGTACATTGACGGATCGCCACGCAGCGCTTCGAGAATGAGATTTGCATCTTGCAGAGATTTTGGAACACCGTTTCCTTGGGACTGCGACCCCTTTGACTTGATCTCACGGTCCTGCACAATGGCTGCGGCTGGTTTGCGGCTGCGTTGACCAGCTCGTACGTGAGATGCATCTGCAGCGGCTGCAGCACACGCCGTAAGAGCCAAAGTGTACATGCTTGGCGTGGGGCTCAAGTACTGATTCGTTCGGGCTGCTCCCACATCCCGCTGAAGGTGTTGTATAGCTTCCGCTGCCGCCGCGGAGTCTAAAGCTTTGATTGTGTGGCGGAGATAGGTCTTGTAGTTGTCGTTGTCAGGCAACACTCCCAATTCTGTCGTAAATATGTCCCAGTAAGATCGAGCACTCTTCAAATTTGTTGGAGGCTTGTCGAGCAGAATGGTGCACGCATTTATAGCAACAGACAGAATGAGAGAATCGGCTTCCACCTTCATTGTCTTTGAACTCTTCTCCTGTACTCCGCCATAAGGGATCTCCCCTCTGGTGAGCTGGTTCTCGTACATGGAGACACCAATAGCTTCCTCGATATAGCGCAGTACCTCGGTTGCCGAGCTGGCGTCCGACTTAGTGAGAAGCATCTGCAGATGGCTCCCCAACAATTGTGAATCCATTCTCAATCGACCCTTGCGCCACTTTTCAAGAGCAAGGTGCCATAGCTGCTGATGATCTGAGCGAATTTGCTCTGCGGCAGCTTTGCCACTATCGTCTTCGTCAGAAATCTCCAAGATTCTTTCCCTGAAGCCGCGGAAAAGTGTGGCGAAGGTGATATGGTCCATGGCGCCAGCACCGTCTTCCGGAAGCTCGGAGATGGTCTTCCAAACTGCGTCCATGTTGCCAGCGTTCATAAAGACCTGCAAGGCCGCGTTGACATGGATGATGCTGCGCTTGACCTTGGAGTTCTCCGCCTTCAATGAGTTGTAGATGTGCTCAGCCAAGTCTGTTTGCTGCTTATGTACCGGCTTTTCAGCTAGACCTCGCATGAAGATTGTGATGGTGATGACGTCGGGAAACTGGCCACGCTTCTTCATCTCATTGAAGACTTTAAACGCAGCATCGAACTCTCGTTGCTGACACAGAAACTCGATGAGAGCATTCCAACCAACGGGACACTTCATGTACGGACTCGATAATCGGAGCAGATTCAGTCCTGTGGGAAGCTCCTTCTTCTTGAGGTGCCTCCGAACGGCTTCCGCCAGCTTAGCTGGATCTTGCAAGTACCGCAGCTCTCTGCGAAGATTCTTTTCCTGGCGATTATCTGGTTTTGATTTCAAAACCTCGATCGCGGTTACATTCCTGCGGCGTTCAGCATTGTTTCCTACCGCAGCTGGTATCTTCAGTCCATCCTTAGGCTGCTGCGGTAGAGCGGAGCTGGCCGCATGCCGACTTTGCAGGAACCTCGTGACATGGTTTGGCAGGCACCAAGATCTGTCATATATTGCGCGAGAGATTAAGAGATGACGTGGAGGTAGTCGCGATCGTCGCAATCCGATGATCATAGATAATTCTCGTCGTTGACATGAAAGATGCTGGGTGGCAGACGGGCGGACTTGTATGGAGCAAAATTCATGGCGCTAGCCATTTTCGGACAGGTCGAGAGATCACCTCTACCATGTGTTCTATATCTACATGTGTTCTTCCAATCGCTCATTGGGTATATGTTGGTATGTGAACGTCGTCACGTATATGCTAGCAGGGAATATTGATTCTTTCCTCGAAACGGTACCTTGGTCGAGCTGCCATTTGATTCGACCTTTGTTCGCTTCTTTGCCTTCTTCTTTCGCTTCCCTCCCTGTTCTATGAAGCCATCGTTGACAGTATCCTGCTCAGAAGCGTTGCATAGCTTCTTCAATATGGTGCTAGCGCTCTCTACATCAGTCTTCGCCATGCCTTTCGTCACGTCGATCCAGTCCAGGACGTCGGCCGTCTTTGGTAGCGTTGACAGGACACCCTCCAGTGAACTCAGAGCGACTACATGACCATGGTCGAGCGCAATTTGCCGATTGAAAAGCAGCGCGATCTGTACGATCTGCTTGATCAATTGCAATGAGAAGAGAATGCCTTGGATTTGTGCTCTGCCATGGAGGAGTCTCCACGTCACCGGTGACCATGTCCCATTCAGAACCAGGGCTACGAGGTCATCCAGATGAGGTGTAGTCTTTCCATCTCGATGTAAATGGTCAAGGATGATCGCCACGGCGATCATGCGCCAACGTGCTGGGCCAGGAAGGAACTCGTAGGTGATCAAGGCATCTTGCATCCAGCCTACAACCTCGCTTGTCTCTGCTATGGTCTGCGCCGCAGGGTACACCATGACTACAGTCGACTGAATTGCCAGACCGCGTCGACCATATTCCATAACATTGCCTAAGTCAGAATCCACGAACTTCAGCAACGAATAAGCCAATTTGAGAAGACCAGCACTTGGCTGGAAGGCTGACGCTTTACTCGGATCCTCGAGCAAGAAAGGCAGGAAGAAGTAGATGCTTCGAACAGAATTATCCATGCTGACTCTGTTGGGCTTGATCTGAAGCTGCAGCACCATTTCTGAGACACGTGGATCCTGTTGCATTAGCAATGACGTGAGCTCTTGGTACTCTGAGCGCTGTAAGTACAAGCTCAGCGTCGGTATCTCGCCATGAGAAGTGTAGAGTTTGCGAAAATCTTCGAAGCCTTGTCCAGCGGGGTGTGATTTGCAAGCCAGAGATGCCGCCTCTGCCAATGATCTGTGAAATTTCTGTTTGAGATAGTAGGCGGTAGGTATCAGGTCAGGAACTTGCAACATCTCTGCAAGACCCTTCGGATGATGTTCCAGCATCTGTACGTGGCGCTTCTCGCTGTCGAATTCGACGTCCTTGAATATCACAACCCTGCCGTTACCACCCAAATCATATATCAATAGGTCAGAGTCTCCCGTGAAGATGTAGGCAGCTTCTTGGTTCCTTGAGACCTCCGCGCAATAGCTGTCGGCCTCGCCAGGAACGATTCTTGTGACAGAACAGAATTGGCTAGCGAACAAGTGATCCAGCACCGCGTTGGTGAAGCATGGAGGCGCCGCTAACTGCGCCAGTTTCTTCTCGGAAAGTGCAGTCGCAGGATCGAATGATGTGACAGTTGGCGGACCTATCCGACCAAGTTGATGTTCCTGTCGATTGGCTTTGAACTTGATCAGACGATTGAGGTACTGCTGGCCCCGCGAGGAGCGCTCAGACTTCTTCCATGACGGTAGATACCCGTCGAAGATGATAGCTGTGCTAGGTCCTGTTAGAACTATATAACCTACCGCAGATGCCCAACAAGTTCTCATACATTTCGAAGCCGTGGTGCGACAGATGTGTCAACCACGCTATGGTCGATACCGCAAGCTCTTTGTACGTCGGAACATTATCGAAAGGACTCTTCCGCTGCTGTCTTTGGCTTATGCACAAATTGAGAATATGGTAGGCTAGGGCAGGACCATCAATGATAGCCTGTCGATCTTGACTCACAACCGTCTCGTAGACAACACGTTCAGCATGCACCTCTGCTTTACGTGTCAAACCGGGAATGCCCATGTTGATGGCAGTGCTGCATTGACTGGTCGACGAGACGCATGATATGTTTGAAATCACTATCACTTTTACGCAGCTCGTTCCTTGCATGGAATATCAAGGACCAAAGTGGGTCGCGGCTATTTGCGGCGGCTGTCGGCCCAAAACAGACTAGGCTCATTTACCCCACGTCGTTGTGATGAGGGACCGGCGGGACCATGATCGTGTTTCGCCTGACCAGAGCATGCGTGAACTCGGGAGCCTGACATCCTCCTCTCATCAACACACCTGTTCTTCTGACCAGGCACTCGTATTCTAAGGCTGCATATCTGGTCGCGATTCGACGCTCGATACACCTACACCTTCTACATTCCAGATGCGGGCAGTAGAGCTCGTTGCAGCAACTTAGAATCACACCGCAATCATGTTCGGCATTGTCGCAGACTCTCTGACGTTGGTCATATCAAGCAGATCAACGTGAGTGGGAGCGCTGACATCCTGTAGCACAGTCACATCCGTCCTCTTCCCTATCTTCGCATCCTACAAGGCAATCCGCACGTCCGACCCCGCTCAGCTCACACCATGGCTCATGTACTGGACGACCCTCTCCCTCTTCCTCGCTGGTGAATCATTCTTCCATCCTATCCTCTCTTGGACTCCCTTCTACTCATGGATCCGCCTCGGTGTCCACCTCTACCTCGTCCTCCCTGGCCAGCAGGGATCTGTCTTCCTCTACCGCCAGTATCTTCACCCCTGGCTCGAAACTCACGAGCGCGACATAGATCATGCGATCACACAAGGTCATGAGAAGGCAAAAGCAGCAGGGCTGAACTATGTGAAGCAAGCGATCGAGCTTGTCAGGACAAAAGTGTTTGGTCTACCTCCCAAGCAGCCAACCCCACCTCCGAGCCGAAGCGTATCATACAGCCAGAACTTGCTCAGCAGATTCGCTATGCCTGCTGCCCGCCCTGGCTTCCCAGCTGCCGGCGCAAACGACCTGTTCGCTATGCTGGGAAACGTGGTTCAGCAGGCTGCATCAGGAGCGACGCAGTCTCGTGAGGGCCAGGCCGCGAATCTCACGGCTTCTGGCAACCTAATTCCCCCTGAGATTACTGGTGAAGAACGCAGGACGTACATCAGCACACAGCGTAATCATCTCATGACTCTTCTCCAGGCCTTTGACTCTGCAGCTTACGAGACCGATCAAGGCCACCCTCCAAGCAGTCCACCGCAAAGCTCAGGTGTGGACTACCTCAGGAAGTCTAAGAGTGAAGCAGAGTTCGAGGACCTCACAGGGGAGCACATACCAGAAGGATCAAGGAGATCAGTTCAACAGCAGCCTGGATGGAGCAAATGGATCTGGGGTAATTATGGAGAAAAGGATTCAGCTCTTCCTGCAAAGAAGGAACATTAGATCGAAATGCATCGGTGCATCGTCATGAAGTCATGACACGGGTCACGGGCTGGGTTGGAACGGGGTCAAGATTAGGAGTTTTGCTCAGTTTATGGTGGCGTATGCTGTCTATGGACAATGGTATACAGAGTGACTGCCAAGTCACCTTTTACTTGCTTTCCGCTCCTCTACGTGCCTGACTCCCCTACCTTTCCCACCAGAGTGAAGAGTCATGCCTGGGTATCATGTACAATCCCTCCCACGTCCCCTACGCCTTTCTCCCCACCGTCTGCGACACAGTCGGCACCTCCTTGAACGGATACCTCACGATATCGTCCTTGCGCATCCAGTGCTTCCTCCTCTTCTTCGTCACCTGATGCTCCACAATCGTCTCCTTGGCCTTCTCCTTCAGGAACTTCCTTATAAACCGCGGATCCCACAGCTCACTCGCAATTCCTAGATCCTTACAGCACCTCATCAGCGCATTACTCTTGCACCCCTCAGTGGCAGTCGGTATCCCCTCGGCGTCGAAGTACTGCTGCTCCCCCCTCGCTATACTGACCAGCCGTCCCGCAGCAACGAGCGCATACTCCCTCGTCACCAGCTTCTGCGTCACGATCGTCTCCCCGCGCGGCGCCAGTCCCCATCCCCCAGGTCCGAACGCTTTGTTCAGGATCCGTCGGTACTTGATCTCAGGCAGGTAGACGATGCCGTCGGGCTTGACTTCGATGTCCTCGGTGTCGAGCTCTTGCTGTAATATGGCATTCTGCTCGGCGCTGAACGGCGCCGAGGACAGGCCGTGGTAGGAGCGTGTCCAGTCGACTTGTTTCTCGTTTTCGGAGAGGACGGGAGGTGGGTCGGAGAGACCTTCGGTCAGGGAACGTGTCTCTGTTGCAGAAGGCGTGAGGGTATTTGCGCGATCTGACCCTGGTGCTGACACGGGGGAGTTGGTGGCGACGGGAGGTGTTTGAGGTGCGGGTTCAGCGTGGAGGCGATAGGTAGTGGTGAAGCTTCGGTTTGGTGAGGTGATCGATACGCGTACGCGGCTTGATGTGCGAAATGAATGGCGATTTGCACGACCAAGGCTTTGGAAGGCCTCCAAGGCCAGTGAGTGCCTCATTGTGATGTGAGAGGAGGTTGTTAATGCGGAGCTGGATGGCTGAGGTCGAAATCTGTATGCAGCTTTCGACTACATGGCTTGGCGCGTGATACACATGTGCAGTAGTGTCAACTACAGTAAGCAGATCCTCTTCGAATTATGTATGTCGATTTGATTGATCAGTCATATCACTTCTGTTGACGAAACTAATCAAGAATTATTACGATGTCACAGCTACATATCTTCGCGAATGTCCAACAGCCTGACTACTAAGATCACCGCCGAGCAGATCATGCAGCCGCATGTCATGAATCTTTACTTGCGGTCCTCTGATCGTTCCTTTGTCTTCTCCAACATTGTTTGAACGCTTGCATCTGCAATAGCGGTTGTTAGTTGCTGCTTTGCGCTTGCCTATACCATAGTCGGCAAAGCTATTCCGCTGGCGATCTGCTCACCTCTTCTGCGCACTTCCGCCAATCTTTCTTCTCGAAGTAGCAATCGTTCAACGTCTTGTTCTCTTCTGTCTAAGAATTAGATACTGTCTTCGAGACATCTGGCATTGGTATACCTGAGCATCCAGTGCTGTAGATCCTCTTGTCCCTGGAAGTGTCAGCACCGCTGACCACTTAGGCCAACACGAAGGCCGCATACTCACCACTCATCCGGCTCATCATCTTCTTCTGCTGGTCTCGAGCCTTGACTCTGGTTTGAAGTATCACCAGACATCTCGAGTGCGAATTATCAGAGATATCGAGGAAGTAGGATCTTTGGTGTCAGATCTTGTAAGGACGACTCGTCTCTTTGGAGATTTGAGGCTTGAGGCACACAGTGGCAAAATGTCGACGCAAAGACTGAATGTATTGGTTTATTCTGGTAAAGCCTCTTCTAATGAGAACTTGAATGGATGCTTATGATAACGTAGGTACAGGAGCCACTGTGGAATCTGTCAAGCACTGCGTTTGGTCACTGCGACGATTATTGTCTCCGAATTATGCGGTCATCCCCATATCCGGCGAAGCGATTTTGAAAGAACCGTGGACAGCCTCATGTGCGCTTCTGATCATGCCCGGCGGCGCAGACTTAGGCTACTGCCGTGTGCTGAACGGTGATGGTAATCGGCGTATCTCGGAATACGTCAATAAAGGTGGCTCCTACCTCGGACTCTGCGCCGGAGGTTACTACGCCTCGAAACGATGCGAGTTCGAAGAAGGTAAGAAAGGAATGGAGGTCGTCGGTGACCGTGAGCTGTCCTTCTACCCTGGTATATGCAGAGGTCTTGCTTATCCCGGTTTCGTCTACCACAGCGAAGTAGGAACAAGGGCAGCAGAGCTCAAAGTCAACCGCGAGCCTCTTCTAGCTGCTGGCGGAGCTGTTCCTGAGGTGTTCAAGATATACTACAATGGTGGAGGTGTCTTTGTTGATGCCGAGAAATATGCCGATAGGGGAGTGGAAGTGCTTGCCGAATACACTGAGAAAGTGCAGGTGGCTTCAGGCGAGCGTCAGGCAGCTGTCGTGTACTGCAAGGTCGGTGAGGGGAAGGTGGTTCTCACGAGCCCTCATCCAGAGTACGTCTCTATAGCTTGCATCGTACTGCCCGCTGACAGTCCTAGATTTGCCGCCGCCAATCTTGGAAACGGCGAAGAGAATCCCAAGTACCCCGAAATCGTTGCGGCTCTCGCCGCTGACGATAAGCCTCGAGGCGACTTTATGAAAGCGTGCTTGACTAAACTCGGGCTCAAGCTCAACCAAGATAGCTCATCAGTCCCGTCGTTATCTCGGCTACATCTCTCTTCGTCCAAAGCCTCAAATCTGTCAGCCATTACCCAGTCCCTGTCTGAGGTCATTACAGCTGACGGCAGTGATCAGCTGATCAAAGCTGAGCATGATACCTTTTTGGTGGAGCAGGATGGGACGTGGAGCATCAGCAACCTCAAAAAGGCGCTTCCAGCCACTGTACAGAATCTGGTTGGTGCAGGCGAAACGTCCACCGAACAACCAGAGCAGAAATCTGGAGACGACAACAAGATGGTTGATTATGATGAGGTCGTGAAGCGAATCGTCATACACCACGCTGGTGTTCCTGAAAGTAAAGAGACGCCATACTTCAACCACAACGCCTTTTTCGCCAATATAGAGCACATTGGATCCCGCATTAAGAACTCATCCCAGACATTCGGCCGGACTCTCATCTACGGTGAAGTGGTTACAAGCACAAATACACTGCTTGAAAAGTGAGTCTGCCGGGCATTGAACATGAAGTGTTACTGACCGCTTGCAGAAATTCATCGTTACTCGATCGACTACCTCAAGGCACCACCATGACTGCTACCACGCAAGTGGCCGGCCGGGGCCGTGGGTCGAATGTCTGGGTCTCACCACCAGGATCACTCATGTTCAGCACAATCATTCGTCATCCACTTTCTCTCAATACTACAGCTCCTGTAGTCTTCATTCAATACTTAGCTGCACTCGCCATTGTCTCAGGTATCCAGTCATATGACAGGGGCTACTCAGCACTTCCGGTACGCCTCAAGTGGCCGAACGACATCTACGCACTTGATCCAGCCCATGCGAATCCCTCCGGCGTCTTGACTCCGAAATCACCATTCTCGCCTTCACCATCGACGCCGCTCACGGATGCTCAACGCAAGCAATTCGTCAAGATCGGCGGCATCCTAATCTCCACATCATACACCCCCAATACACCGCACTATACCCTCGTCTGTGGCATCGGCGTTAATACCGCCAATGCAGCGCCCACGACGTCCCTTAATCAGTTAGCGGCGACCTACAAGCTGCCGCCTTTCACGCTCGAAAAACTGCTGGCGAGTATCTTGAGTCAATTTGAGGTACTGTACGAGACTTTCTGCCAGAGCGGCTTTAGTGGAGAGATTATGAGACTGTATGAGCGGCAGTGGTTGCACAGTGGGCAGATCGTCAGGCTGGAGCCAGAGGTCAAGGCTGGTGCAGGCGGTGGTGGCTGGGTAAGTGGAGCGGGATACGGCGCTGCCGTAGAAGGCGAGAGGTGTGTTGTACGCGGTATTAGCAGTGACTGGGGTCTGCTCGTTGTCGAAGAAGTTGTAGGCGAGGAAGGAAAGGAACGAGGGACAGGTAGAACCTACGAGCTGCAGAGCGACAGCAACAGCTTCGACTTCTTCAAGGGCTTGCTCAAGAAGAAGATATGATCTATCGTGTGTAGAAGTGAATCATGTACAACTCGTATGTACTAGGTACTGTAGTCCCTACATATGTATAGACATTACTCCGCCTTCTTCCCTTCGTCTCCCTGCCCTTCTATCTTTGCCGTAGCATCTACAACTCTTTCCAGTATCCCTAGTCCCTCTCCTTTGTCCTCCGTAACACTCTCCGTCATAGCCTCATGCACATCCCTCCTCAGCCCAACATCCACCGGACTTCCAAGCCGCTCCCTCTCCTCCAACCCCTTCCCCTTCTCAACAGGACTCGACCCTTCACTCAGCTCCCCTGGCTCCGCCACCAACCGATCTTGCAACTCGCTCGGACTGAGTATGATGTCCGGACTCCCGCCCTTCCCATCCTTGGGCAGATCTCCGGTATGCAGCAAATGCATCTGCGTCCCCTTTGCCCTTGCACGCTCCAGCACAGGCGAAGCAGCACTGACGCTTACATCGGGCTGTCCGTCGGCTCTGTATACCCCTTCGTCGTCGCTGCTGCTTTCCGAGAAGAAATGGTCGTCCATTGAGTCCTCTGTTGGGTGGCGGTGTTTTTCTTCGACTTTCGCTGCGCCGAGAGTAGAGTTCTGCAGACTGCCGAGCTGGTCGCCTGCTTCGCGGACTTCGCTGCCTGAACGTTCGGGCTTTTTCGCAGTTTGGCCGGCGACTTCTTCGCCCTCGCGTTTCTTGATTTTGAGGGGAGCGTCGCTGGGTGTGTTGGCCTCAGCATGCGCGGAGGACGGCTCGACTTCGGGATTGGCGCGGTCACGGCCGTCTTCATCCTCGTCGCGGGTATTGGCGCTGAAGGTGTCGCTGAAATGCGTGTCGCAGAGGTGCTTGACGACGGGCCAGCCGTAGGCGTTGGCGAACATGCGGCGGACGATCATATTGTTGTGAGCATCGGGCTCGAGTTTGACAAGGACTTTGCGCCAAGACAGGTCGCGGTGGTAGGCGCGGGCAATCTTTTCTTCGACTTTCATGCCGCTTGAACCGCCAGCGTCCGAGGCGAGAGATGTGCTACTCTCTGTGCTGCGAAGAGAGGGTGAGTTGGTGGTTGACAGGGTGTTGACATTCTGCTCCGAGGAAAAAGATCGAGAAAGCCGCGAGGGGCGGCGAACAGGGGGTGGAGGAATGTCGGAGGGGTGGTAGACACGGTCATGGAAGATCGTGCGTGGGCGGGATGCAGGGTCGATGATCCATTGTGTCGAAGGTACCGGAGGGTGGAGAATGTCGGAGGCAGCCTCGAAAACAGAGGTTTTTGGAGGAGCAGACAGAGAAGAGTTAGGATTGTCGACTGAGTCGCCTCGTGAAGCGGTTGGGCGAGTCTTAGCGGGTCGCATCATCGGATTCTCTGTCGTGCCGCGTGAAAAAGACGGGCGACGAACGGAAGAGCCGCCATTTGTGGATGCGGACTTGCTGATCTCCTCTTCTTGCTCCTTTGACAGTGTCTGAGCGCGCTGTAGAGCCTTCAGAGCTTTAGGTGATTTCTTTTCAACCGGTGTGGATGAAGCAGGCCTGAAGAAGTTCCAGATGTCGCTGAACATGGAGCTGGTAGCACCGCTTTGCTGAGGGGTCAGGTCGTTGGTCCTAGGCCCTTCATTCGCATCGTTCTGGGTGCGAGGTTGTAGGTACTGCGCCATGCTTGGTCCAAGTGCACCTGAAGCTTGATTGTCCTCCTCTGTAACGCTGTTTGATGGTTGTGGCACAGTCTCACCATCTCCATGTCTCGTTGGAGTATTCGTACCACTGTCACTAAACTCGGTGTCTTTCGGTCGTGGTGAAACTGACATGTCCCTATCGGCATTCGCTCCGGTGACTTCAGCCCAGCCCCACTCGACCATCGTGCCTATCAGACCGTTCTCTCGGCGGAACTTCTCGACCTTACCTAGGCCTTTCCAATCAAGAAAGAGAAGACAGCTAGTCCGGAGAGGGACAATGCCATCGTTCACTACATTGGAGTAGAGGGTCCTGTTACGAAAGAGGTGGAGAACCTGATGTGCGGGACCCGTCGGCAAGATCCTTAGCAGAGGTTTCGCACCAGGATCCTCTTCCTTCTGGTCTTTTTGTCCAGTGCCGAAGACGCCACCCATTGCGCTCCATCCACTCTTTGCTATAGTTGGCGCTCGCCAAGTTAGACCCAGATCCTGTCCCGTACGACCAACGAGGCCAAAGTCCAAAGCGAACTTTACGTACATAGGATTCTCGTTGCTGAGACCTAACAGAGGCGAAGCCATACATACGAAGTTGACCGGCTGGATAACTTGGAAGAACGCTGGTGCATGCTTCTGAATGTAGGCAATCGCATAAAGCTGCACCAGACCGCCCAAAGAGTGACCAACAAAGCTGATGCTGGTAAATTGATAAGCCTGATGATTCTGGTGAGGATGTTCAGCGTCGTGATGTATGGTACTACCTGCATGCGACGCTGGACACTTAGTGTCCGCTACTTTTTGATCGTGAGATCCACCGAACTTCGATGATATCGACTGCGATACTGTCTTCTTGATCGGAAGGTACGGTTGCGATGGGTAAGTAAGATGCAGGACGTATTTGGCCAGTCGCTTGCCCAGGTACTGGATACCTCGCTCGGTTCGGACAGCATTGCCAGAGAAGCCCCGGACGATGACCTGTTCTTCATCTTCCTCATCCTCAAGATCCTCTTGACCACCAGTCAAAGGCTGAGTCGCTGGCTGATCATCTTTCTCAATGCCTTCCGTCCCTTCCGAAGCCTTCTTGGGCTTGCCTTCTTGCGACGCTTTGCGCTTAGCTCGTCGCTCTCTGGCTTCTGCCCTTGCTTGTGCTACGGTCGCATCGATACTCTCTTTCATGTAAAGCATATCGGCGCTAAGATTGCTGTGGAGACCATGTGTCAATATCACAAGGTGTACCTTCTGCTTTTTTTCTTCTTTCGCATCGATCTCCGCTTGAGTCTTATTTGTATTCTTCTCTTCGATGCTCTTTGCTCTTTCCCTACCGACCTTCTGCGGTAGCCGCGGCTTGTCCCACAAGTCTTCCGTATCCTCTACGGTCAATCGCACAGCTCTACTGTAGACACCTTTCATGCTCCTTCTCTTCTCTGACTTCTCGGTTTTCACCCTTTTGTGATCTTTGACATCTCCCGGTCCGCCATGTCCATGCCCAGCGACAGCCGCGAACCCAAGATCAAGACTTCGCTCGTCTCTCCCGACCAGGACCTCGAAATGAACGCCTGCGGAAGTCGAGAAGATAACCTGACTTGCGACCTCAACGATCCAGGTAACGCTCTTCCGCTCCTTCTCTCTGCCCTTCTCAGTCATACTGTCCATGCTACCCCTGCCATTCGCGAATGCTGCGCCAGTCTCTCGAATGTCTTCTGGGACTGTGAGCTTGCATGTCCAGTATGCACCAGCTTTGAGGAAAGGCTCAAATTCAGGCACGCCCGTCAGCTCTGGGTCGACGACTTTTTGGTGAGGATTGAAGGTAGAGGGATACGCAGATACATGAAGAGAATAAGGCCCGTGAAGGTAAGCCGCACGCAGAGGGATCGGAGATGTGTTCTTGACCTTGACGAAAAGATGCGATGGCGAGGGTAGTATGCGATCCGCACTAGGCGTATAAGTGAGTGTATAGCGAACGACCTCGCCCACATGAACGCTGCCAGCTTGATGGACGAGCAACATGATGTTGAGATGGTACGTGTGGCTTCAGTAGGTGGAGCGCCCGAGGCGCGACGGGATTAATATGTCGCGCTCAATAGTCGCGTGCCCAGTGACGTGAAATGATATGCGGCGGATGGACTGATTTATGGTTCCACGCGGATGATCCGGCTGCATGAGTTGTGCGGTCAGCTAGAAGGCTGGGCATGACCGACCGTCACTCGACGGAGGGGCTGTGTCATGTGTGATGGCATACCCTTAGTACGCGGGAGAGTCGCGAGTGTAGGAAGATAAAAGCAATACGTGAAATGAACTCCATCGCCTGACCCATCACACTAGAAAGCTGCCAGAACTCGATGTTTTGCCGATGACGCATGACCTTTTCACCCCCGATTGCCGACGCAGAGCCGCGGAGGCGCTTAATATGCACAACCATGCAGCGCAAGAGTCTCATCTCTCTAGTGCCATCACGGCCTCCACTAATATGGAGGCACTGACTGGCTCTACGCGTCCACAAGAGTGCCGCTATCCTGTTGCATGCCAAGCCCATCACCTTGCCTATCGACCGCGAAATCGCTGCTCAGGTGGGATGTTTGATGTCCGGTGCTCAAACACCTGATAACGAAACAGCTCGGGCGACTTGCATTCCAAGCACGCGATCCAGGTCCTCACGCAGGCCTAGATCTGTTTAGCCCTGCGGAGGATAGGGCCTTGACGGATCCGACCCTCAACCAAAACCGGTAGGCATGCGAAATTTCACATCCCGATCGCAACCCTCGAGTATCGAAGACCACGAGCAGCGATCGCTGACAGATTTCACGCGAGCGACGATACAGACGTGAGCATTATTCCAATCAGCCAAAGCTGCGAGCCAAGATTGAAGCGGAGGAAAGTGACTAGACGAACCTTCTGTCGAGGATGCCCAGTTTGAGCAATCCAAATACGGCCACCATTTCCAACTTTCAGTCCAGGTAGTGAGTCGACCTACGAAGCACGCTGATGACATCTGAGACACTACGGACTATAGACATAAGCCTTGGCCGACACATTTTGGGTTTGTTCGACCACGACACAGTGACGACCAGCACGACTAATTAGCATGATCACAAGAAGTATGCGACACTCAGATCCTGCCTGGAGAAGGATAAACGGATAGCCACGACCTCTAAATGAAAATGTACATGACCTTCAATCTCTTCTGCTGTCCTGCGTCTCGATAGCCGTATTACTTCAAACACCCAATCTCCACGACCGTCTTCTCCTCCTTCTCAACCTGCACCCACCCGCCCTCCTCCAGCGCCACGATCTTCCCATCAATACAAACCCTCCTCCACGTCTCCTCTGTCTCCGCAACCTCAATCCTGATTCCCTCGATCTCGCGATAATGCACCCCTTCCATTCCCACATGCTTTCCCTCCTGATACGCCGCCTCCATAACACCCATCAGCTCCTTTCCTTCCATCTTCCCCGTTCTTACCAGCCGCATCACGCCGTCCAGCGTCTTCGAGTCTGGCGAAATAGTGAATGTCTTCTCGAGATTACTCACCAGCGTCGCCAATATGTAGCTATGCTCCGCTGTGCCAGCGTCCTCCCACTCGTGGCTATACGGATCCCTGACTTTCACCTTGCCCAGATACGCGTGATGCGATCCCTCGGAAGGGAAGAGCAGCTCTTTCGCTACCATCCCGAACCGCGCGGCGCCGAATTGGCGGTAGTGAGCTGTGTCAGAGTCCGCGACGAGAGTAGCGTGTAGGCCCCATGAGCACACTACGGCGCCGAAGAGGGTTGGGACACCGTTGATGGAGGGGAGGGGAAGGCGGTCGCGGCCTTCGTTTGTGACGAGACGGGCGGACGGGGAGAAGGTGGCGCGGAAAGAAGGCAGGGGGCGAGGGGAGCCGCGGAGGAGAGTGGAGAGGCCCCATGTTGCGTCGGCATTGTAGAGGTAGGAGTTGGAGAGGGCATTGCCTGTGCCGAGAGGAAGCGGGTAGATTATGGGTGGTGTGGAAGTGGATGTGCTTTGTGAGGAGAGCAGGGCGTTGATGAGATCGATTGTGCCGCCATCACCGGAGAGAAGGATGATGGTCTGCTTGGTCCCGGACGAAGCGGCCGGCAGGATAGTGGAGATGGTGTAGTCTGTTATGGAAGTGATGGACTCGGTAGTGTAGAACGTGGTTTGAGCGAGAAGACCGAGGATTGCGAGGAGAGGCTTGACGATTTGTTCGCTGAATGCAGTAGCTTGTTTTGCGCCGGACTCCGTGGAGATGATGACCGTGAGTCTGGTTCCAGGGGCAAAAAGACTACTCTTGGTCTTCGCTACTCCGAATGCGGTAGCGAACTCGACAGGTAGGCCTTTTGCGGTGATTTTCCGTATTGATGGTATAGGCAGCGATTGTCCTTCTGTCGCTGCCTCTTGTTGTGTTGCGAGAATCTCGTGTTGTGCAGGACTGTCCTCACTTGGTAGAGCTGCAATTATGTCCTTCAGGTCCAACTCCAACTCCAGCTCAGACTTGCCTACAGAAGGAAGAATGAGCGAAGCGCGAACAGAGAGCAAACGAAAAGTATGGAAAATGGATAATGTAGATGCCTGACATAGGAAAAATGTTCGAAGTACCTACCATCGACATCGCGAAGAAATGTCAGCTTCTTGTCACCGCCTTGACTGTCTTTGTACATCCAGGTCCCTTCGACACCGTTCGCTTTGCCACGGCTCACGTCCGCCATGGTAGAGTCAGCCGTAGACACACTGAAGAACGCTCAAGAGCAGGATCAATAAAAGCTCGACTATGCTAAGAAACAAGAAGGTCAAGGCTCCAGCATGCTGAAAGAACAGCAGTTGGGAAAGTCTCGGCACGGCCTGCCATGCGCGGTCAACGTCATCCTCTTTGGGATGAACATGAACAAGCTGAACATCCTTGATCCTTGACCTGCTGCGCCGGACGTTTTCTCTCCTCACCTCACCGTCGCGACACCAATTGCGCATCATTCTATCCTCACGCGAAACCTGCGCAACCCTGCAGCTTCTCGAATCACACATACCGCAAATGCGATAGCTCCGCGCATGATCCAGATCCAACCGCAAGCATGAACGGCTGGGGCGTCTTCGCCATTATCATCGTCCTTCTCGTCATCGGCGGCTTCGGCGGCTGGACAATGTACGTTCTCTCTCCTCTCTCCTCCCTTTACTTCCACCTCTCTCGTTCGCAATGTCACCCCACTGACTCTTCCCGCCTAGATACCGCAACCTCCGCGCTCGCCGCCTCGGCCTGCCCCCTCCTCCACTTAACCCCTTTGCCAAATCCCGCACCACCCCCTCGACAGCCTACGTCCCGCCCGCACCCGCCACCGGCGGCCCCATAGGCTGGCTCAAAGCCAAATTCGCACAGCTCAGCAACCCACGCACCTCGGCCGGCGCATACGAGAGCAATTCATCCTACTCGCGCCAACAACGACGGGGCTTCGATCCGCTGGACCCGGACGAAGCATGGGACAGCCGCGTGGGTAACGAAGCAGACTATGTCGAGACGGGACGCGCGGGACCGTATTACGAGAGCCAGGAACTCGGGCTGCGGGGACCGGGACCTTATGAGGGGAACGGGTACGAGGGCGTCGGCAGTGGGATTGGTGCCGAGAGGGGGAGGAGCCGGAGTCGGCAGAGGGAGTTGGATGATAGGTATGATCAGGCGATGGGCCGTGATCCGTTTGGTGATGGGGCTGAGAGGAGTGATTTGAGGGGCGTGAGTCCCAGACCGGTGGTGGAGAGGGAGAGGAGCTCGGATGGGAGGGATAGGAGGAGTGCGTTCCGGGAGAACATGTGATGAGATAGACCGGGTAAGATGGATTATGGCTATGGCTCTGCATTGCGTGGAGTATGGAAAAGTCACGTAGGCTTATTTTCTTGAAAATGACATTTTCACTTTTCACAAGAACGGTGGTGACTCTTGTGTGAGGATTGTCGCTTCTTCACTGGAGATGTCTGGGAGGAACGGGCAGTGACCAGATTTTATATGATACCTACTTTCATTATCTTCAGCAGTATCACTACGCCAGATCTACATATCGCATCCATCAACTACTCAAGACCTCTCGACAGTAGATACATTCGTCGCCTTCTCACCACCGGCGAATCCAGCTCTGATCACCTCATCCACGTCCTTCTCTGTGATGTCATTCGGTAGCGCACCGAGCGCCCTCTCACCGAACAGCAAATCAATCTCCTCAAGACTGAGCATCTTCGTCTCCGGGAAGAGGAGGTAGACAGTTGGGATGGTGACGACAATATTGAACACCACAAAGACAAAATAGTACTTCCAGCCGATGTCGCCGAGAGCGACGGGAGAGGCTTGGGAGAAGATGGTCGAGACAAGCCAGTTGCCAATACCTGTGCCTGTATTAGCATGATTTTCTTGGAAGGTGTAGGGGTCGACTTACCAGTAGCGAAAGCGTTACCGCGTCCACGGATCTGCATGGGCATGATCTCGGACATGAATACCCATGATACAGGACCGAAGGACAGGGAGAAGATGATGGACACGAGGAACAGGAATGCAACGCCGGCGATGGCCAGATTGCCCTTCGTGCCACCTGGGTTCTGCTGGTTGATGACGGCTTCGCAGATGAGGCAGATGGAGATACCGACAGCGCCAAAGAGGAGTGGCTTCTTGCGGCCAACGCGGTCGAGGATGAAGAAGATGAAGACCAGGTTTGTGAGAGGACCGACGATGTTGTAGATACCTGCGACGAGGACGGCGCGGTTGCCTGTGATGCCGAGGGATTCGTAGAGAACAGTTTGGTAATAGCCGATAACGTCTGGATGATATTAGCTGGGAAAGAATGTCAGACTTGATGCTGTTACTTACTGATACCGGTCAATTGGGTGAAGACCTGGACGAGCGTTCCAAGCATCAGACGCTTCCTCCACTGAGGTACCTTGAACATGATGGACCAGCTCTGTGCTGTCATGGATTGTTCGGCTGAAATGGTAGCTCTGATCTCAGTGTATTCCTTGTCGATCCACTCTTGATTTGAGCCGTCAAAGTGAAGCTTCTGCAATACGACCATGGCCTCCTCGTCACGGTCCTTTTCGATAAGCCATCTCGGGGATTCGGGAAGAATGGTAAGACCAGCAACCAAGATAATCGAAGGAAGAACCTGGAAAGCAAGAGGAAACCGCCACTGCAGAGAGCTCGTGTCTGGCGCAAAATGACAGCCATATCCGACCCAGGTAGATATGATGAAACCAACGCCAATCATTTGTTGCGTGAGACCGACGATGAGACCTCGAATTTTGGGAGGAGCGCATTCAGCTTGGTAGACGGGAACAGACATGCTCATGAGACCGACGGCCCAACCGGAGAGGATACGGCCAATGAGCATCATAGACAGGTGGTAAGTGGCAGCTTGCATGATACCTCCAACGGCTGCGATGACAGCGCCAATCTGGATGGTCTTGTTGCGTCCGAGGCGGTCCATTGTGAACCCTCCCATCAAGGAACCAAAGACGGCGCCTCCCGAGAAGGTGGCATTGATGGCTCCAATGATAGGTGAGGTATTGGTAGTGTCGAAGTAGGCCAGGAAGTTTGGCGAGGCGATGACATTGGTCATGACACCAGAATCATATCCGAAAAGGAATGATCTTGAAAATGGTTAGTTTGATGCATGCAGTCTTCCTCGATGTGACTTACCCTGTGCCAGCAAAGGCTGCCAGCCAAAAGTTGTAGTACTATCTCACTGTCAGGAAATCTCATCACGGCTGAGATCCATGCAAGCATACCTTTCCCATGTTGTTGTATGTCCCACTCTCAGTTCGTAGTCATAGAAGACGAAGGACGATCACCCCTCCTCCACAAACAGGACCCACGCGAGACTAAAAAGAAAAGACATGCTGCCGAGCTTCCCTGCATACTGTCCGCAAATTGATCTTCGCACATCACTATGAACTACAACTCGGTCTGTACTAGTCCGGCACGGGCTGTTGGTGGTCGAGCAAAAAAGTTTCCAGAGGCAGGGACTATTCCACCAATGACATGTGGATCAGGGCTGCAGGGCCGAACAGTAGTTTGCGGGGGAACAAGGTCTCGTGGGCAGAGAGAAGCATTGAGGATGGCTGAGGATTGGCGACTTGGGGGCGCTTCGGGGCGTAGAGGGAGGCTTGGGGGCGTCTTTGGGGCTCCGGATCAATTCAGCCTGCTTCCGAATGGAGGACAAGTTCCGGCGGGGGGTTTATCCTTGATTGATTGAGAGAGATTGAAGAGAAATTCCAGAACATGAGATGAAATGCACAAGCGAGATGAGGCTCCTAAATCTTATGATATTGCACCAACGAGATGAATTCACTTACCAGGTACATGGTCCTGATCGACGACCACTGGGTTATGATAAGGGCAAGAAGGCTTCACCTTCTACCCCGGCATTCGGCACATCTCCACCATGAGACATTTGATGCCAAGGCCCATGTCACGCTGATCTGACTGCGCGGTGAATTACGGTCATCCCACCTTTTGCTGCATGCCTTTTCGGACTAATAGTGCGGCTCAGCAATTACGCGATCTGCCTTGACTTTAGCTTGTGTTGCTTGTTGACCTCCATACTGAACGAGCGGCGCAGCTGCCGTGCCGAGTATCGTCCGATGTGTATAGCCCTCCTAACCACCTCGCATCCGAAGTACGCCTTTATCCTCGCATCCAACCGAGATGTAGGTCTCTTAGCTCTTCATTGACTTCGCATCTCGCTTCTGTGGATAAGACTCGCCTAGTCTAACATGGTCAGGAATTTATAGCGCGTCCCACTGCTCAAGCAGACTGGTGGGCGTCGCCCAATGGTCATGTGCTAGGTGGACGCGACCTCGAACGGAAAATTCAAGGCACATGGCTCGGAATAACCAAGCAAGGTCGCATCGGCTGTCTGACCAACTTTCGTGAAAAGGAAGGCAAACCAGTTTCGGGTCTAAAGTCTCGAGGTGGCATCGTCAACTCGTTCTTAACGTTGCCATCCGAGAGCCAAGAGACCACCAAAGACTCCGCTCGGCGAATTGTCGAAGAGGATGGTGTTGACGACGTCGGAGGTTTTTCGCTGCTCTTTGGCAAACTGAGGCGGGCAGGCCCGGACGGCAGGCGAGAAGGTCTTGCAATCATTTCCAACCGTACGCCGGACGTAGATGGTGTGACATGGGTCGCACAAGAGGCGAATGAGGTGCACGGCCTGAGCAATTCGTACTTTGGTGATACGACCTGGCCAAAGGTGACCAGCGGTGAACGGTACATATCTGAGGCTATTGAGGAGCATTCCAAGAAGACAAATACGACAGCGGATGAACTTCGAGACAGGCTATTCGAGATCCTTAGTATCGACACTCTGCCCAAGAGGAGAGGAGGCGAGTCCTGGGAGTCATACATCCTCCAGCTACGCAACTCGATCTTCATCCCCCGCATAGGTGGCGAGGTTAAGAATCTTGCCAGCCACGAGGTACACGCCGCCCAGACGACGGAAAAGGTCGAGAAAGCCACAGCCTCTCACAGTGGTGTCTACGCCACTCAGGTTCAGACCGTCATCTTCGTCGACCATGATGGCAATGTCAGCTTCACCGAAAAGACGCTGTACAACCACAAGACATGCGAAAGGAAAGTCGACACTCGTACCTTCAATTTCCAAATCGAAGGGTGGTAGGAAAATATGTACATGTCTCATTACCTCATGACAAACCATTATCACGGACTCCCTTCCAACCCAATTCCGCTCCCTTCCCATTTCCTCTGCTTAAGAACCTTTACTTTACGACTCGGTGTCCTTAGACCCTTCTCCCTCTCCATCCCCTCCAACTTGGCTCTCAACCGGTCATTCTCCTCCTCCAGCTCCGCCACTCTATCCTCTTCATCCTCAAAGACGTGCACCTCCAAACCTCGCTGCAAGATCTCCAGTTTACGATCCTGTATCTCCTGACCTCTAACCTCCTCTTCCTCCTTCGCCTCCCTCCACCGCTTCATTTCCTCCCCAAGTCTCTCCTCAAATTCACCCCACATCTCCTCCCTTACCTCCGCTTCAATCTCCCCACATCTCTCCGCCGCAACCGCCCAATTATGCTCCGCCTCCCTCCGCCTCTGCTCCTCCTCTGCAGCGCGCACCTGCACGACCTCCAGCTCGGCCCGCAGACGTCCGATCTCCGCCAACGCGGCCTCCAGATCCTCCTGCACCTGTCCTGGCGTCGTCCTGCCCGACGCCTTATAGGGTGCTGGCGCAGCAGACGGCGCCGAAATGACGCTCGTGACGCTCGGTATTCTTGGCACCGTGACCTCGCGAGCCAGCGCGGAGTAGCGGAGAATCTGGCTCGTGGCGTTGAAGTCGCCATGCGGATCAGCGGTCACGACCATGATGCTTTTCTGCGGGGAGCGGTGATTCGTTTTGCCTGGCGCAGGGAAGGAGTTGGAGAAGAGGAGCTCGGTGAGTTTGCATTGGCGGAAGGGGACGATGGAGAGGGGTTTGCTCAAGTCTGAGTTGTCGGATTGCAGTTGCATGCATTGGCCTAGATACATGAGGGATTCGTTGATTTTGCCTGCTTCGGCGAGGGTGGAGCCAGTAGTTTTGGCCGTGCGGGCGCGTTCGGAACCTGGGTGATCAGCATAGCTGGAGAAGAAGAGAAAAGGGAGACGTACCCGCTAGATCAACGACAGTAAGGGTGCTGCTCTTCCAGCTCGAGGCGGAGCGCTCGGGACGCTTCTTGACTTCGACGCAGAAGAAACCGTGGCTGCGAGAGGAGACGGCATTGCTGCCTGTGCCTGCTACGCGACGTTCGGTAAGACCAGTCTCGAGAACGAGGAGAGCTTCCTCGAGGAACGAGCAAATGACTTTCCGTAAGCCGGCAACGACTTTGCGGTCTGGGGAGGCTTCGGTACTTTTAAACAGAAGCCCACGACGTTTCTGTATGGCTGCTTTGCCTGACACGCTGCCGGTGAGAAGGTCGAATATGCGATCATTGTACACCTCGTACATGCTGACCACGATGGCGTACTGGGATGCGGCATCGCAGGATATCTGAACATCTTCCACGTTTGGGTATTGTGGCAGGGTGGAGACTCGAGGGAGATGGCGGCGCGAGCTGGCGCCTGGTATCGAAATGAAAGAAGCATCCTTACGAGGAGATTTAGCTATGGTTCTCGAAAAGAGCGTAAAAGGAAAGTAAGGAAATTTGGAAGGGGATCCTGGTTCTTTGCATTGCCGGCTGCTGTGGTCCAAGTCATAGTGAAGACTGGGATACAGACCTGCCTTTTGCGGTCGACTTGTTTGTCCTGTGTCCGCGGCTGCTACCTGTGATCGCGTGTGTCTAGATTCAGAGGTAGTAGACATAGGAAATGCGCCTACCATCATCGGTGTTGCTCCCCTCGACGTTGCTCTTGACATTCTCGTAGAAGCCAGACCGTCTCCGTATGTAAGCTCCAGGAATGTGCTTGCCGACATGAGTTGAGCTTCTGATACGTCAGATGCGCATATCGACTGCAAGATCTCGTCGCTTTCAGAAGCGTCTGCGATTTGTGATCCTAGACTCTGGAACAAGACATCCAAGGACATCTGCGTGAGGCCTCGCTGCGACTTGGAGCCGAGAATTGTATGGCTCTGCCATCGCTTAGCACTGCTCGTAATTACGAGTTGTATGGCCATACCTTGCCAGAGCCTGTGACTCCAAGTGTGGCCAGTAGCCCATCTCTTCCTGGTCCCCTGTCCTTCCCAATCACTCCCTCGATCACTTCTGGCAGACCAGTGTCTCTGAACAGATCCAGCTGTGCAGCATCTTCCTGAAATACCCTCGTGAATTCAAATTTCTCGATGGCTCTTTTCCGGTGGTCATTCGCCGGAGGTTTTATTGTAATATGAGTGGGTTCATCGTGTGCGTTCGCCTCGACGTCCAGAAAGCGCTCAGCGTTTGGCGCAAAAGATGGTCGGAGCCGTAGATAGACATCGAACAGGGACGCACTTGATCTTTGAGGATGATCTGCCATAATTCGGGTTGTGGGATCTGTGAAAATGCATATACATACCTTGCATGTAGGTATGCTCTGCTGGAATTTTTGAGAGAGGCCGAGCAGCGTCATCAAGCTGTTTCCACGGTAACGTCCGAAAATGGTTAGTCTGCGCTATCCTCGATTCACTACAGGGTTGAGTAAGTACGGCGCAGTCATTTGGCATTAAAAGGGAGCCTCTCAGTGTCAAGGGGAATGAGGCCCTTCTGTTTTGACGATCAAATCAACTGAACGGATATGCGGTCAGCTTTGTGGTCGCATACTTGCTCATGCGCGGCAGCACTGCACAGGCAACTGCGTCCGATAACTAATGAAGTTGGACTCGTGAACTGGCTGCATTGGTCGCTCTGGCCCCTCAGTCCCTCAATCAAAAACATCCTGTGTCAACGCATCTTGGGTCGAAGTCGCACGTGCGATGTCTGGATTGCGCGACGGCAGTGAATCCCGGTGCCAGCCACAAGATCTTCCGAGATGAACTGCACATAGAGGTTATCGAAAGACTCGCAGCTGGTATCAGGTCGCGTGAGAAGCTTCAAAATGCTGTAGACGATCTGGTAGAGCGCGGCTACGTCGAAAATGCAGTACAACTACTTCGGGCCATAGGTGAAAGGGTCCAATCTGAAGAGGACTGGGGCAAACTCATCCATTGTCCGGTCCTGGTCATTCTACTGGAAGATCTTAACACGGACTTTCCGTCGAGAGCGGCGATTGACTACAAAGATGATATGCGTGACAGTCAATCGTATAGAGTCTACGACAGCTTGACTTTCCTCAGGACCATGGTGACCGCGTCCGCAATTCCATAAGTCCAATGAAGTCGAAGCGAGTCCAAGGAGAGATCAGCAAGAGTGACTTATAGGCAACTGCTCAGTGGACACATGAGCTGGCACTATGGCTGGTGTAACGCGATATCTCACCGATGCTTACGAGTCCATCTGGAGCCAATGAAAAATAAAAGCATGAGCACCAGTACAATCAAGGAATATACCTTTAGACTCTTGCAAGGTCTAGCGAAGGAAGCCACTCTTGGTAGCAGGCAACGGTTGGGGCAGCAGTGTGAAGTACAAGGCTCGACTGTGGCGCAACGTGAACTACGATTGTTTGGTCATCTTGATGCCCCCATCACTAGTCCATTGCTCCTCTGGTAGGCTGGTGGGTCCTTGTCGAGGCGAGTTCCATCCGTGGAATAATTCTCCATCTATGCAAGCTAGGCGTTGAAGTCGATCTGCTCGCCCAGCCTGACGTGTATCCGGCTGCGGCACAGGTCTAACAGGAGTGCATACCGCATACGCAGGGACAGCCGCGTCAGAGGTCGACGGGGTTCGTCGGAGTTAAAAATTATTTTGTTGTCGCAGGAGGTGTTGAAGTGGGTACGAGGCTTTCTCCTCTGAAAGGATACTAGTCAGCATTTCTTGCACTGTACTCAAAAGGCATTGCACTTTCACAGGTGATATCGCGAGATGACGTGCCGATATGAGAGATTGACATGGAAATGAAGGTCGTCAATAGCCGAGCCTGTCCAAGAGCGATCTACCAATGATGCTTTGGGACCTGTCAGGCGGGAGAACGGGCACGGCAAGCTAAACTTCAGCCACAATGATCCAGGGGTCCGTGGACAAACCTGAAACGCGGCTTGGGGCTCTCGGGGCATGTGCTGCGACCCGATTGCTTGAGAATGCTTGCGCAGATCCCGACGCCGTTCAGGCACAGGGCAAGCAAGCCTCACCAAAGAAGATGGAGGACGTGTGTGGGCGTGTTTTGGGGTCGGCAGAGATTGAAAGATTTCCTGTGTCTGCTCCCCATCACGCCAGATCTTCTTTATTCTTCGATAAGTCGACCTCGACTTTCGTTTTCGCATTCCTCTCTTATTTTAGTCGTCGGTGTCTGACCCTGCACGTCATCGCTGGCGCTGATCTCCAGGCGTGGTTCGTATTCGTTGAACCTAATTCGGTCGCTTTTCTGTATAATCTTTCACGACTCTTTCGACCTTTGAAGAAATCCACCACATACCGCGCCAGCCGCACAAAGCTCAATACATTCCCACTCGTAAAACGGGGGCTTCACTCTCTACGCCCTTTGGACACTGGCTCTCACTTTCAGAAAATCCCAAATTCCAACAGTGCCGGCCTCCAGCTCTGAGCTTTCTCCACCATGGCAAGTCGCGGTGACGCAACCGTCAACATCCCTCTTGCTCAAGTCCACAGTAATGGTGGGTACACCAGAAGTGACAGCATCACTCCGCTGAGGTCTAAGGAAGCTGCCTCCGAACCTGCTTCCGCATCCAAGAGGCACTTCGGCCACAGAGTAAGAAGAGGTGTGGACGGAGACAACAAGATCATTGGCTATGATGGAGAAGAGGATACCCTCAACCGCATGGGCAGAATCTACAAGCGGGTCTTGGAGTTCAGCATCATCACTCGCTACTTCATATACGTCCTTCCTCTGGCTCTGCTCATAGCGATTCCCATCATCGTGGGAGCTACTGCTGCACCGAACGCTCGCATCGGGTCCGTACCTATCGTGTGGTTCTTCACATGGATCGAAATCTGTGAGTAGAGCTAACTTGGCTTTCAATCACCACAGACTGACTTGAATAGTATGGCTTAGCTTGTGGGTCTCTAAAATCGTTGCTCATTTCCTCCCAAGCATCTTCCAAATTCTTGCCGGTGTGGTCAGCTCTGGTACCCGCAAGTACGCTCTCATCATTCGCGCCGTCCAGATCCCCCTCAGCTTGGTTGGCTGGGCTGTCACTTCTCTAGCCACTTTCGTTCCTCTCATGACCCGCAACCCGGATGCTCGGAATCGCAATGACACAACGCCTAAGAATTGGATGAACATTGTTCAGAATATTCTAGGGGCTTGTGTTGCAGCATCCCTTGTGTTGCTGATCGAGAAGTTCTTCATTCAGCTCATCAGCATCAACTATCACCGCAAACAGTTCAACGCCAGAATCAAAGACTCGAAGCGTAACATACACATTCTGGGACTACTCTACGATGCGTCGAGGAACCTCTTCCCAATGTACTGCAACGAGTTCGCAGAGGAGGATTACATCATTGCCGATCAACTCAATCTTCACAAGGTCCTTGGAGGAAACAGCGGCAACAAGACACATGCTCGGTCTGGTTCGGCGACACCTATGCGTTTTCTCCAAGATGTAGGACGTATTGGTGATAAAGTTACATCTGTCTTTGGGAACGTCGCTCAAGAAATCACCGGCAAGCAAGTCTTCAACCCCAACAGTGCTCACTCAATCGTCGTCGAAGCCCTGGAGAAGAAGGGACCAAGCGAAGCTCTTGCTCGTCGTTTGTGGATGTCTTTCGTGATCGAGGGCAAGGATTCTCTGTACATGGAGGACATTGTCGACGTTCTAGGACAGGAACACCGCGAAGAAGCCGAGGAAGCATTCATGGCTATCGATCGCGACGGCAACGGCGACATTTCTCTTGATGAAATGATCCTGACTGTCGTTGAATTTGGTCGCGAGCGCAAGGCTATCGCTACAAGCATGCACGATGTGGATCAGGCCATTACTGTTCTGGATGCCCTGCTTTTGACTGTCGTCGCCGTCGCCACGGTCTTGATCTTCATCGCCTTCCTGAACCGCAACTTTGTCACCACTCTCGCTACTGCTGGCACTGCTCTCCTTTCACTCTCCTTCGTCTTCGCTGGTACTGCTCAGGAAGTCCTTGGTTCTTGCATTTTCCTGTTCAGCAAGCATCCCTTTGATATCGGCGACGTTGTTGAGATCACCAAGGAGCAGCTGATTGTCGACCACATTTCCTTGCTCTTCACCGTCTTCCGCAGGATCCGTGGCGAGAACGTTGGACGGCTCGTGCAAATCCCCAATATTGTGCTCAATGGCCTTTGGATCGAGAACGTGACCAGATCCAAGGCCATGAAGGAGCAGGTCTCGATTATGATTTCTTTCGACACGACCTTCGAGGATATCCAGTTGCTGAAGCAGGAATTGCTAAGCTTCGTTACTGACAAAGAGAACGCTCGTGACTACCAGCCAGATCTTGATGTAGAGGTTCTCGGCACTTCCGACCTGAGCAAACTCGAGCTGCGTGTCGAAATCCAGCACAAGAGCAACTGGTCAAACGAGACGCTCCGAGCTGCTCGGCGCTCCAAGTTCATGTGTGCCCTCATTGCAGCCCTTCGCCGCGTTCCGATCTACGGCCCAGGTGGCGGAGCCGATCCCCTCGGCAGTGCTGCGAATGCTTCTTACTCGGTCGCAATCTCCTCCGAGGATGCTATGTCGCGTAAGGATAACGCCGCCAAGGAGAAGAATGAAGCACGCATGATCCCAAAGCGCGACAATGACGATGACGATAATAATCTATTGCGCAAGCGCAGCTCTCGCTCTACTGGCAGGAACAATGCTCTTGGACTCAGCAATGCACAAGCATCGGCCATTGATGACCTTCATTCACGCAATCCTGCCAGCGACATGGTTCGCGACGAGGTATGGTCCGGAAACAGGGATGAAAGTACCACCACAATCGGCGAGCGTCCAAGCATCGACAAGCGGGACGAGGACAATATCAAAGGACTCTTGCGCCGCGAATCCACTCGCGGCCGCCGCAAGGCCAACAGTGGCGAGATCAACAGCCCACCGATCGGACAGGCCATGGGATCTCCTCAATATCCACAATCGAGCAATATGGCAGACTACGCGCAGACTCAATACTACCCACAACAGGAGACCGGCGCTAGACCACCGCTCAGCACGATCAACAGTCTGAGGAGCACTTACACCACTAACACAGCCCCTACTCCGCAAGCCAGCGGAGCAGCAACGGCCTACAACCCCAACGCTCCTCTTCCTGCTGCACCTGGTCCAGGTGGTCCCCCACAGATTAGACGCAGCCCTAGCAATCCGTACCGCCAGCAGCAAGCTCCGCCGCAGCTCGGTACCGGATCCACTCCCCCTTCAAGAAAGCCTGCGCCAGGCCCAGGCGGTCCCACTTACCGCAGGGGTTCTTACGAAGATGTGTGAATGAACGATGACTAGAACACAAAGGAAAGGTAGAGGGACGAATTATTTAATGTGATACGATGCATACTTAGACGAGGCTGATAAAGGCAAAAAGCTAAAAGGTCTCTTTTTCTTCTCAGAATGGGCATTCCACATTCATGCGATATGATCAGATGTGGATATGAACTAGGAGGGCATACTCGAGTGGTCATGTCTAATGTAGATTACCAGACTGGACAATCTCAAAGATCTTGAAAATATGCTTGACTCTTGTCAACGTGCCAGTCAAGTTCAATGGCGATCAACTATATCTTGCGCAGTTCTGTTAATGAAAGGGATCACGTGACGATAAATCACGTCCAAACTTTAATCCCGGCGAGCTTCCTTGCTTTTCCCATTCCCAAACCCGTCCTCTATCTTTGCTCCCATCATCCCAATCGTCTCCGTGACTTGGATGCCTGTCGCTAGCTCACGACTGCCGAGGAGACACAGGTACTAGAGAACTGCATGCTAGCTATGCGAGCAAGACACTCGTTCACGACTGTTCGCACATAACCAAAGCTGAGTATCGAACCTTCTTGTAAATTTCTCTTTTCTGAGCTTCGTGTCATCTAAGTTGCAAGTGTCCAATAAATGGGACGCTAAATGAACACTTCTGATAGTGCTTGGAGTTTCTGGCTTCCCCTCTGTCTAATTCTCAGTACATGGTCCGATCGTCTTCAGACAAGCGCAATAGTACGTACGCCGTCGACCAAATCATCCAAGACTGCTTCGAATCATGGTCTCGACGATTGAATGCTCCGTGATTGGCCCGATTGATGCACTCGTTGGCGGCTGAAAAGCACGCATAGTAGGGAGAGATTGCATACAAAATCAGTCTGAACCTCCTCCGCGTCCAGACTTGTATCTCTCCAAGTTCGACTTGTAAGAACGTCAATCGTTCTTCAACTTTCGCTGCTTCTGCTTTGTGCGGTGTGCCTGCTCGCCCAACCTCTTGATCCTCAAGATGTGATATTCCTGGACAGACGTGGTATAAGTCCCGGCGATAGAGACAGCGATTCTCACGTCATCAATGGCTGGCAAGTCGACGTTGGCTTCGAATTGAATTTCGACATGAGATCCCGGCTCATGGAAAAAATACGAGCACAAGCTGCCGACTGGGCCTGAGGCAAGTTGAAGTATCCTTCTGACATACCGGAACTATACAGGTACGCGCCTTGGACTCGATGGCTTGCTCTGGACGATGCTTACGACCGGTGGTGGGACTGTTACCAGCGAAGGCTGTAAGTCTCGTCCGTCCGTGCCGCAGACTGCACGCAGGGCAAAATGAGACAGTACTGACATGACAACGAACATGCCGAAACCGCTCGGACCTGCAAAGCCGCCTCCACCACCCCGGCCACCAGGAGAACCACCAAAGCCTCCTCAGCCTCCTCAGGTCAAGTCGGACCCATTGCTCGATAGGTTGCCTATCGATGTGGCGAGCGACCTGGACGACGCCGTCAAGAAGGTCCGAGGAGGCACGTCCTTCCTGGAAGCTTTCCCAGAGCTAGCTGGTGCAGACTGAAAACTCCAGGCCAAAGCTCTATACTCCATGCAGGGGCCTGGCGATGTGTTCGAAAAGATCATCCCTCCCCCGCCAAAGGACCTTCCCATGAAAGACATGGCTATCGACGTGAGGACTGTGCGTGGCGTCATGCTCGAAGATCTCGGAAAGACTATCAGCAGAGGCATGAGCAGTCCCGGCAGAGGCATGGGTGCCGGTATTATTGTCGCTTCGCTCATCATTGGAATACTAGATCAAAGCCACTATTACATGGGCACTTGCGACTTCATGTACAACGAGTGCATCGTTCCTGGCAAAAAGAAACATTATCGCTGCCACAAGCACCACCGTTGTCAGACCAGGGGAGATCGATGTGGCCATCGACGTGAGTACCGCCTATGTACCCTCCTTCAAGCCGATCTTTGACTTACTCTACCAGGTAATGAGCCGCACAGGACCGTCTGCAATTGGTCTCAGCGTCTCGAATACCAGGTAGCGACCGGCAAAGGCGCTTTCGGAGAAGTCATAGACGAGATCCTCCACCATGGCTCGCAAGACGGCGGTCGAAAATGGACCAGCACGACATGCAAAGAGACCGGCATCGCACGAGGTGGCGGCTGCAAAAAAATGAAGGATTACATGAAGAAGCAGTGCCACAAGCGCGGCAAAGCCGAAGGCTGAAATAAAGAGCAGAAGAAAGCATGCAAGCACGAGTACAGGTCTGCGCGGAAGCGTTGTATGCAACTGTGAAAGGACTACCGGAAACGCTGCAACGAGGTCATGAAGGATATTAACGAGATGAGAGCCAACAGATCCGATCTCAGCAACACCATCAATCAGTCCCCTAAAGAGACATCGATAGAGAGAAATGATGTCGATCCGCTTTACCTGAGGAATGTCACGTACTCGTCCGAGCGGGCGGCGTACACGGCTTCTCAGGCGGCATTTCTCAAGTCGGTCGATGCTTACAGGTCGTTCACTGCTGCTGCGGCAGGCACTACCATCAGCATCGTCACGGATATGGTTGTGCCGACGGTAGTGGTATCGGAGACGGTGACTGCAGGGGAAAATGGTCAGAGCAAGCAGCGTGAAACGACTTCGGCACTTAACGACAAAGTCTCTGTGGCGACCGCCGAGGAGGTGGTGAGAGTCACTACCGAAAGCGTTAATCAGAGGGAGCAGAGTGCTACCGATCTTGTCTCGTCTCCGATGACAAAGTCGCTACGACAACTGTCAAGGAGGTGGGTTTTGTGACTGGCAAGCCTTCATCCTGAACAACATCATCAAAGGTTGATACTACATGGATACGAGCTGGACATAGGACCGGCTTGATCAGGCATCATCCCTGCTAATGACAGCGCTTCGACCTGACATAAATGTCGAACTAGGAAAAATTGAAAGATAGGAACCGAGTATCGACTTCCGTCATGTTTGAGTGAGCTATTATTCGTGTCACTACATTGAGCTCGACAGCATGTGATTGCAAAACTGGCAGAAGAGCCTCCCGACACGAGTTCAGGAGATGTAAGAAGGGCGGAGTTCAGCCAACAAAAGTGAGGTCGAAGAGTGGGGGTGGTATGGCCCTAAGTGGATCCGAGGATCAATTCCGCGTATCTAATCAATCTTGTCCATCTCCAGTCGACAATCAAGTGTTCTTTCTCTAATTTTTCCACACAAAACACCATGAGTGCACCAGAGACCGAAACCAAGCCAGCGCCAGCTCAGGCTAGTCCTCAAGATGCTTCAGCACCGACGACCACAGCGCAGACGGAGGCCAAGCCTGCCGGTCTGGACAAAAGCTCTCCTCTTGGCCAACTTGCTGTGAAGCTCAGTGAACTGCTCACCGCTGCCGACTATAATGAGATGTACGGTGTAACGCTGGAGCCATGGGCCGAAGGGTAGGAGCTCCTCTCAAAGCTGCCTGCTTCTGCTAATGATGCCAGCACTTCCCTTCCCGTCCCCACCCAAATCATCCTACAGAAATTCCTCCGCGCCAACGCCAACGACGTCTCCAAGGCCACACAGCAGCTCTCTACTGCCCTTTCGTGGCGCAAGTCCTTCGGCGCTACCAAGACTAAGGACGAAATCTTCTCCAAGTCGCGCTTCTCTGGCCTGGGATATATCACCACTCTCACCGACGTTCCCTCCTCTCCAAACAAGCAAGATGTAGCCGTCTTCAACATCTATGGTGCAGTGAAGGACAACAAGGCCACTTTTGGGGACTTGGATGGGTTCATACGCTGGCGTGTCGCGCTCATGGAGCTGACCCTGGAGAAGTTGGATCTCGCCAATGCTACTGAGCCGCTGCCAGATTATGGCCAAGAAGAAGACAAGTACCAAGCCGTGCAGGTGCATGACTACCTGTCTGTCTCGTTCCTCAGACAGGCACCTGAGGTCAAGGCGGCGAGTAGCAAGACGATTCAGCTTTTCCAGCAGATGTACCCCGAGACGATGAGGAAGAAGTTCTTTGTCAATGTGCCGATCGTGAGTATTGAAGTCGACGAGTATGTCGACGAGGTTGCTGACAGAAAACAGTTCATGCAGTGGATGTTTGGCGCGATGAAGCTCATCATGGCAAAGGAGACCGTGGCGAAGATGCAGTGGACCTCGTACGGGAACCAACTCTACCTGGACCTTGGGCAGAATGTTCCAAAGGCCTATGGTGGCAACGGCCCCGACTTGGAGGGACATGCGATCACGCCAAAGTACGATGACGCTTCTAGCACTGCTGCTCCGGCTGTGACGAAGACCGAAGCTCCTGCTGCCGCTGCGCCTACTGAGCCAGAGGTCAAGAAGGACGAGGAAAGCAAGGCATGAGCACAACTTGCGACGACACATGTTTGATCTTGACTTCACGCGTAGATACCACTCCGTTCTCTCATTCTAGATAAGCAATCTAAGCATTGAAATCTACCACGATTCTGCCCGCCACCTCGCCTCTCCTCAGCTTCTGTACCGCTTCCGGCATGTCCTTCAACGGCACCACCTCGCAGATCTGCTTCAGCAATCCTCGTCTGGCAAAGTCCAATGCGATCGCCGTGTCCTTCATACTGCCGACCAACGTTCCTTTGACCGTCAAGTTCCTGAACGCAAAGACACTTGGGTCTGTACCCAGCGTGACTGTCCCCTTACTCGGCAGACCAATACACATGACCTTTGCTCCGACCCTCTTCCCTGTAAGTGCAATGGCGCTGTTATACGCATTGGGCGCCGTAACAAAGACACCGTGTGCCCCAACCCCATCCGCAGCCTCGACCACCGCCTCCCCAACATCCTTCACCTCCTTGAAATCCACAAACGCCTCTGCACCCATCTTCAACGCCAACTCCCGCTTACTCGCCCCGCTATCCACGACAATCGGCCTCAACCCCATAGCCTTGGCCAACTGCACGCCCTGAATCCCCACGCCACCCCCACCACCCGGGAAGCAAGCAATATCCCCCGGCCTGAGTTCACTTTCCACAATACTCCTATACACCGTGGACGCAGAGCACATGATCGGGCCGGCAATGACATCATCCACGCCATCGGGAATCGGACTCGCGTACCTCGCGGGATGGACAATATACTGCTGATAGCTCCCCGTCACCACAAGGCCGGTGTGGATGGCTTTCGCGCAGTACGTCTCCTTGTCCCCCCAGCACAGCTCGCATTGATGACACACGTCGTAGACGGGCTTCATGCCGGCGCGATCGCCGAGTTTCCACCCGGTCACGTTGGCGCCGAGCGCCACGACGATGCCTGCCCCCTCGTGACCTGGTGAGCGCACGCCGAAGGTCGACATGGGCGGCATCCCGAGGTCGCCGAGCATGAAGTGGATGTCGCTGTAGCAGAGACCGGTGGTGTTGAGGCGGATGAGAAGGTCGTTGGGGCCGGGTCTGGTGGGGTATTAGTAGGTAATATGGTAGGCAGGGAAGTGGGTAGCTTACTTGGGTACGTCCACGTCGACGACTTCGACTTTAAAGTCGGGTCCTTCGTTGAGGACTACGCCGGCTTTGCATTTCGCTGGGATGTCGTACTTGGGTTCTGCCATGATGATCCTGCTTACGCCTTTGCTTCTGAAATCTAGGATCGAGTCTCTACACTGAATCGTTGATGTGGAAGTAGATGCAATGTCACAATGGTGGAATGAATAGGGAAGGAAAGAATAAGGAACGCCTCAGAAGCAGATGACAGTCTCACCACCGCGGAACCAAGTCTACCGAGCTAAAAGGCAAAATGTGTTTACTGAACCTCGAGAGGCTGAGATCATGGCCGTCAATTGGGTTGTCTTGATGAGGGGCAGCATGCGGGGACGAGGGGCAAGACCTGGAGGAGATGCGGAATGGGTCCGCGGGGTATTCAGGACGATGTACGAGTATATGGTGAACCATTACGAGTTTGCTACCATTCAGCCAGAGATGAGGGTAGGATTGCATAGTACAAGTAGAACTCTCTGTCATATATATATGCCCCTATAAAGTAAGACGTGTTCATTCAGGTTGTCGTCGTTTCGCCATCTCCAGAGCATCACCCGCTGAGCCAAGATCTTCCTGCGGTACAGCGGATGCGGGTGCGGGGCACGTTTGGCTCACTGCGTACAACCAGGAAACAACATCCGACACGTCCAACAATGTGAAAGGAGTTGTGCATTCGTGTCTACTGGTCTTCTGTTCGTGTATACTCGCCTATAAATTAGGCGACAGCATGTCGTATTTAACACATCTCTCGACACTCTCGACTGAAGCCTGCAAGAACTTTCTCGCTTCTAAGCCGGCCCATACCTTGACCATAGATAGGTCTCCGGCTCTGAGCATCGATGAGCCGCTCTGGGCTCCGAGCTGGCGGAGTATAGGTAATGCTCTGCATTGTTGATCAGTACTCGTCATGTCGTGGACGTGAAGTATTAACTCACCCAGAGAACAAATCCAGATCCGGATCCAAACTCCTACCAATCCCTTCGAGCAGGAGTATACTCAGGACGACATTGACAAAGTCTCCCTCCAGTCGTACATGATGACCCCTGACCATGCTCAGCACCTCATTCAAGATATCGCCGATCTTGATGTTGCCCAATGCAAAAGTCCTGCTCTTGACGCCCAGCACTAGATGCTGCATTCGCAGGGCAAAGACCTCCTTGTCAATAACTGCGCTTGGCTGTCTACACCTTTCGACCATGAGATGACCTGCTTTGTACCCATCAAACTCTGCTACTGCCTTGAAGAGATCCAAGAAGTTTCTCCGATTGACCGCGTTCAGCTCGGTCACCAGTCCAGTATCAATAAAGATGAGCTGGGGTCTGTAGCCCTCTTTGTCCAGCTCGTCCAGTGTTTCTACCCATTTCTGTCTCTCTTTCTTGTATGGTCGTAGTCTCTCCAGTACTTCTTCTGTTGCATCGCTGGCGTCAATAGGGTTAGCGTTGCCTCTTCTGCCCACCACAGAGAGCGGTAGTGGATTCTTCATTTCCAGCTGTGCCGCTTTGTAGAATCTCACCATAATGTTTCCAGGATGAAGATCTGCGTGGATGAAGTTGTCAATCAGTAACATGTGCAGGAAAGCATCGAGGCCTTCATCTGCGATTTCCTTCTCAAATACTCCACCACCGTTCTGCAGAAAGTTCTCGAGTGGGATACCATGGGCAAACTCTTCGATCAGTACTTGTCGAGTTGTATATTGCGTGTAGGGATATGGAAACCAGGCAGTCGTCCGATTAGTAAAGTTCTTCCTGAATCTCGACAGATTTGCCGCTTCGATTCGGAGATCAAGCTGCAGGCGCATCATCTCACCAAATTGAGCTACCTCATCGGGGAAAGATAACCACTCCATGGTTGGAATGGCATTGATAAGTGTCGCGAAGAATGACATGATCTTAAGATCCCTCCTTACGATACGCTCGATTTTGGGATGCAAGACCTTGATCGCCACATAGGATGATGGCTTGCGCTCAGGAGTTGATTTTAATGTCTTGTCGATCGTCTTACGAGCTTTCTGCAAGGATGTGCGAGGTTGGTCGATATCCGGATCTTCCTTCACGACCAAGTTTGGCTTCAGCTTTGCCTTGTAGACCTGTGCAATTGCTCCTACACCTAAAGGTTTCTCTTGAAATTCGTCAAAGATCTCGTTGAACGGCATGCCAAAGGCCCGTTCGACAGTTTTCTTCGTGACATGTAGTGAATGTGCTGGCGCATTAGAATGGAGCGAGGACATGATCAGACACATCTGAGTGGGGAAGATGTCCGTCCTAGACGCTGCCCATTGTCCTAGCTAGAGCTTGTCAGAAACCAATCTCTAGAGATATCGCGCATTTCTTACCTTGATAAATGCAGCTCCTGCTCTCTCCATACTGCTCACAAGGAAACCATACCACCATAGCGTCCCTGTCCTCTCGTCATCTTTGTCTTTCTGCCTGCTTCCGAACCAGATCGCTGGTATCGTAGCGATGACGGGAACAAATATAACTAGGAGGTGAACAAGTCTGAACCCAGTTGCTATCGGCTCCCATATCCAGGTGTCCAGAAACCGCCATATCGACCGCCTGATCTTGTGCGAGCCTTTGAGATAGTCCGGTACCTGTTCCGCCAGCTCCTGCCGTGACGCTTCAAGCATGTGCTCTTCTCCTGTCTTTCCATCATCGGTATCTTCCTCACTGATGGAAATGAATGCGGTAGGGGTCAGTGCAGCGAGGCATGCTGTTCCGCCTTTGATGGGAGGTGGAGGCCTTCGGAAGAAGATGCGAGCCGTCGCGAGGATATTGGAGGACTGCTGGGGCCGTGAAGAAGTGAAGTAGCGGAGACTCGGTCTTGCGCTATGGCGCACACTCTGCTTAAAGATATGTTGGAAGCATGCCCGCGCCGCGAAGGCGTGCCCTCGCATGGTGATGCCTGTGTTACCGCGTGTGAGGAAGCGAGGCCATATCCTGTCCTAGGAACGTCACCGCGCCATCTTGAGCATTTGGAAGAGTTATTCGTGCTCTTTTCCTTCTGAATATATGCAAGCACACTCCCCTCGGCTATTGTTTCGAAAATGGTTGTTGAGAGTTGAACTTGACTTTGAGCTTCCGAAAGGATGCGGCTCCGCACGACGTCACTTTTTCACATGCACGGAAATAGTGCATCTACTACTGTACACTCGTGGCATTACATCAAAGACCTGACGACTCGCAACGTTTATACACCACAGTTTCTCATTTTTGATCAACTCATTCTGCAACTATAACAAAACATGAACACTGACTCCAGTGCTATGCATACAGCTTTTGAAGCCCCATGTTTCCGTCAACGCCAGGAAACGATCCGATCATTAAGCCACCAATATGCTGCCCGTCACTAATGGCGCGCGTCAAGCTAGAGACGAGCTCGGAAGAAGACAGAATTTTTGCAACGAATGCAGTGATCGACGACGGACCTATGCGGTCAGTGGCTTTGCCGCGCCCTTGCAGAGCATGCCTACGAAGGCTTGGGCAAGTTGTCGAGCTTGCCGCCCTTCTCCAACCATTCAGGGAGTATGAGCTTTTCGCGCTCGTTGTAGAGACTCTTGTACGCGTTTCTGATGGTGCTGTCACTGACTTTGGCAGCTTCGCTGATCTGCTTAGGAGTGCGAGCTTGACCCATCAAGTAGCTAGCCATATAGATACAGGCTGCAGCACCAGAAAGCGGAGACCGACCAGCGAGAGCGCCGACAGTTGACATGCGACCGGCAAGATCGATGGCGACGTTTGTACACTTCTGATCGAGGGCGAGGATGCTGCAGAAACGAGAGCACAGCTCGCTCGGGTTGGTGGTCGTAGTGGCGGTGTAAGCCTCGTTGAATCCGACGACACCTGAGACAGCATTAGTGCGCGATGGCAACCCAGGGGAGGCAGCACTCACCTCCTCCGACCATTGACGTCTTGCTCTTCGTCTTGTCCTTCTCCAACAAGAATCTCTCCAACAATTTGAAAGTCCTCCCGATTTCTTTCTTGGGGACCTTGGTCAAGTCGAATATTTCACGGAAAGTACGGGGAAACTGGTTGCGACGGCAAGCTATGAAGATGCAGCCGGCAATAAGAGCGTCTTGGCTTTTTCCTTTGAACAGCTTGGACTCATCCGCATCCTTGTAGATGTGCTTGGCCGAGTCTGAGACAATCGCCGGGAGAGCAAAAGCATCGCAATGGGAACCAATTTGCTTGAATGCCTGGAGCAGTCCCTTGTTGTTCTTGTCCGAACCAGACTTGTTTTGGGCTCTGTGAAGTTCCTTGCTCCTCAGAGACCCGTCACCGAAGGCGATGTTGGTCTCTAGTTGATTGCCGCCGAGCAGAGGATTCGGAGCATCACCCACACGGGACGGATCATCATTGCCTTGATCGTCGTTGGCGAAGGTACGCCATTCAGCGCGGAGGTCGATGCCGCGTTGTCCAAGAACGATGCCGCAAGACTCGCAAACAGTATCACCGCTTTGGTGGTCCTCGAAGAGATTCGGAGGATCCTCGCGACATTCGGGACAGATCAGACGGATATTAAGGTTCTCCTCCCACTCTTGAGGTGCCATGGGGACTGGATCGGGATCTGGTATGGCCCCTGGTGACAGGACTTGTGCCATGACGGCCAGAGGTTTGCGCTTGATTTGTTCGCGGGCACACTGGAATCGCTTGGTCGACCTCTTCTTGATCGCTGTCGAGCTTACACGCAAATTGTGCTGCTTTGCTTGACAACGGATGAAGAGTGGTGAATACAGCTTGACGACTGTCGATGTGTCTCTGAGAAGTTGTCGAAACCGACTGCGGTAGCAACTCGTGCGACGAAAGTGCGACGGCTTTGTCTCGAACGTGGGACCTCTCTTTCTTTCGACTTTCAGTGATCTTGCAACATGATATTTCAGATTTTCTTTGAAATGGAATTTTCAGCCAAACGCCTGCTATCTGCTGATACTCGTAATCGATGGAAGATCGATGTCTACCTGAACGCCGTGATAAAGGACAGTTCCGCTACGTCGTGCGACCGTGAAACCAGTAAAGGCGTCCGAGAAAACCTAGGCGGCGGGGCCCAGAGAATCGCAGAAAAGGTCGAAGAGAGACTGTAACACTCGGGGCAAATCTCGTGAGCGAGACTTGATGAAATTTGGCAAGTGTCGTAGTATCTCAAACGTAGTGGTCGGTGATGAAAGAGAGAGGATGACGGTGATCAGATACGGCGTTAATGACTGCGCAGATTGGAGCGCTCTAGCCTAGACGGCTGACTAACATGGCGGCTTGGCAATCCGCAGAAGCTTCCGATCTCTTTAGAGCGTTTGAATGACGGCAGAGATTGGCACGACCTGGATAGTCAGAAACGCGCAGCCATGCTCTTCAACTCTCTCAAAGCCACCGTAAGTGATGTGCTAGGAAGCCATTGAAGTACAGAACAGCTCACAGGACTGCAGCGCGGTGGCATCGCGCGCCTGGCGACTCGTCAGAGCAACGTCGCGTTCCGAAGGACCTTTATCACACCCACGGCCGTCAGACAAGGTGAGAACTGCAACAGACCGAATGGTAATCTTCAAAAGACTCATTTTGGGCAGTCGATCTTGTTCAGGACATGTACCTCCGTGAATTGAAGAACTACAAGCCCACACCCGTCAAGGCATCGGATGCCGAAGGATCAGTACAAAAATTCCGTCTTCCTACAGCACCAGCATCACCCGAAGAAGCAGACATTGTCAACGAGCTCAAGGCATACGAGAGTCAAGTTCCAGAGGTTGAGGGACAATCAGGAGAGCCAGGTGCAGCACCAGTTGAGGAAGATTGGTTCGAGGACGCCGAGGAGGAGGAAGAGGTTGCCCATGGTCATTAGATGGTGATCGGGCACGTTTCCGGTATGCAAAACGTAGTCAATCGACGACACTGCACCAGCAGGCCTGTCTAATGGAATAAGCAAGCATTTGTCAAGTCACGAAATGTGCCATCTCAAGCGCCACAGTTCGATGGCACCAACATCAAACGACTGATCGTGACGTGACGATTCTGCTGACTCTACCTCCACGTTTCCGAGAGATTGCAAGATAGATGGACAATGTGTGCTGACGAATGATGTTTACTCAAGGGGCTGAGTGTACGTGGTAAGGTCAATAGGTTACGCAGCAAAGGCGATTGGCGAACTTTCAGGTATCGACCACAGATATCATGTCGTCGTAGTGTTGACTGAGGAGATCTGCATTGGTCAGGAATAGTCTGTGAATCAGTAGATCCCACTCTGATACCATTCGGATGCTATCTCTGCTTTGTTCGACTACGCTTGCTTCTATCTCATCGAATCGCATCATGCTGATGCCCTTGTTGACCTAGTCGATGTTGTCGTCCTGGGGCAGGACATTCCGTCGTAGAAGTATTCCAGTCGACTAGCAACAAAAGCATAATCATGAACTCGCAAGAGAGCTGGTTTATTTGACTAGTTCAAGCCAACTTGTTCTTGAATCATTTTTAACATGAGGCCAGAACGGACACATGAGCGCGGATCTTACACTTCCCGTAGACAGAGGCGATACTGGAGGATGTCTTGTTACTTGCGCAGCGTATACGTGTTGATCACTTCATAATCTCTCATAGGTCTACCCGCTGAATCGCTGAATCGCTGAATCCGCCGCCTCGGTAATCTGACGCTGCTATCGAGCCCCATATATCGTTCTTGCGATGGAGCAGGGTCTGGCCCGTCACGACTAGAACGGACGTCGTAGATCCGAGAAGAAAAGTCTAGAAAGCTAATCGAAGACTTTGGTATCTGTTCAGTCGCATTTTCTCTGAGGGCATTTACCCTATTGTGACGATTATGATGCCAAGTGAAATTCCACATGTAATTACGTAGTCATTATATATGTTTCTTTTGCCAGCACCATATGGCGTGGAGCGGGTGAAACTCTTCACTGAAATACATCCGGCATAGTGTAGTGGCTAACATACCTCGCTTTCATCGAAAGTCGCCGAGGAGCCCGGGGTTCGATTCCCCGTACCGGAAGGTTTTTTGCCCTTTTGATCTGCATACAACGGGACTCAACGATAACTCAGAGAAGACCCGGATCCGGGTAAGTGACGGCGGACAGGTGATATTTGTCGCCCTATCTTGGATCCATTTTGCGGTGGTCGAGGTTTCGCGTTATCGTTGACGTAGGCATAACAATGCCATTGCAAGCAGCGCTGCTATCCTTAACGGCCTTTTATGACGCTTCCAGTATCTTGTGGAGAGCATGATTCGGTATAGCATTCTTATCCAGTACTTGTCTGATACTTGGGGCTGGACTCTTGTCATAATGTTTGACTCTGTTTGCCCTTACTCGATGTAGTTACACAGCATCGATTCTTTGCGAATTTCGTGGACCTGGTCACCCTCGGTATAGCCTGGTCACCACATGATGCAGTCGTCGATTTGTAGGATGACGATGCCGATAACGTCGGCCTGAGGATACGCCGGCCACTCTCCTTCTGGGAGTGCTGTGGGCTTCCAGACGATTTGGGTGATTGGGAGCGTTTTGCGGACGCCATTGGCGCGACACGATGCTTGTAGAGAGGTATTTGAAGGTAGGCGGGTAACCTGCAGTGTGGCAGATCGTGCGCCACAGCTCTTGATCGGTAATCGAAAATCCGTCTTGAGCTCCTTCCCCATGGCAGCTACGAGCAGCGCGGTGCAGAATTGGTAGTGGCAATCTACGCCTCAAGTCGACCGGCATTCTGCTGGGGAAGACTGCTAGTTCCCAGGTCGAGCATTGTAGCAGGGAAAAAGAGGCGTCGCACGAACCAAGGAGCAGTCCAAGAACGACTTACCTTTGATGCGCTTCACCTGAGCTTACCCGGTCGTCGGCTGGAGGGCATAATATAATGCACGCGACGTAGATTGCGAATTGAGCCCAGAACGAGTCCTCTCGTTGAGGAGGGGAAGTGAACATACAAAAACCCACCGTAGCTCGTGCATGCTGACTTGCTCGCGATATGTGCAGCCTGTTGCTCAGTCCTCACTTCAATTGGCGCTTAATGCTGCATATCCCGATACGCATATCATGAATTGGGCGAAGTGGATGTAGTATGTCTACGACGAAAGCTCATGAAGTTGCCAACGTTCAAATGCGAGGCCGCTTCTTGTGCGGCTTTTCCAACGCTATGGCCACCTAAAGCGGACTTTTCATTTGAACGCGGGAATGCTTGGTCATCTACACAAGGACATGATGGCCCATCGGTGTGACCCACAGCGTGCTGCTCTGTGCTAGGCGCTCATCTATTCACCATGTTGCTTGCGAAGTAAACATTGTTTCTGTTGTCTAGCGCGGCAAATAGTTCGCAACGAGCCACAGGCAGACTATCATAGTAGCTCCTCTATGAGAAATACCCTGTGATCATGTGGTACTTGCCAATAATGGCTACTCCAAGGCAGAGATAAGATACAACCATTGCTAAGAGGCTAAGCCCCTCCACCCTGCTTGTCAAAGTGTCACCGATCCGCTGCGTGTCAATCGCATATCCTGAAACGGTGGATCATGACCCTTGTGCAATCGATCATCGACCAGGAGAATCTAGGCAAGCGCAACATTTGGCACTGTGTGAGGCATTTGGACGAAGTGACGTGTGCCCAAGGTTTGCCGCGAACAGAAATGAAAACTGTCTCAAGATTGCCTAGGTCTATGCCCGCGAGATCAGTCTCTGACCGGGCGGCTCCAATTGCATCGTTCGGCGCCTCTTCCGGGACAATTCTTGTATGAAGACCTGAAAGACAAACTTGGTTCCACTAATGCCATCATCATCAGCCAGGTTATGCTTTGACTTTGTCTTGCGCACGTTCTTAATGGAAGAAACACGACATCTCCTTTCCCTCATTTCAATATAACAATATCTAGAGCACATCTCTTGTCTGCGGAAGAGTGGATTCTAATCTTCCCTGCCTCCGACGGACCGCCGTGATCGACTGCACATCACTCGAGCTTGTTCATCCTACCAGCCAACCGTCTTCCTCAACCCGGCGGGCATCCTGGCAACTTGGATAAGGCAATCTGACGCATCTCATCGGAGAACCAGCCTTGACATTCCTTGCACAACCCCCGGCTCCATCTCCATTCTCATATTGCAATTATTCGGCTTGATCATTCGCTTTTGTCACCAACAGTCATTCGTTTCGGGTTCTTCAATCTTGAGTTTTGCTGCTATTCCAATACTGGTATTCTCACATCAACTGTTCCGCTTGCAGCATTCCAATTCAACCGTCCGACAACTTCACGACGGACAGATTTTACGCAGAACGTGGGTGACGGGACGCTAGGAGCTACACAATTCTGCTCACTATGACACACTCGTTATAGCATACTCGTCAGGACACGAATTGACGCTCTCGAAACCTGGAACGAAATACGAGTCCAAGCCGAGCTAGATCTGCGCCGCAACGGGACCACGGTTACGAAACATGTCTGCCACGGCCGCACTCACATATGAGGAGCGCAGGACACCAAAGAATCTGCCTGCTCGGTATGGTCAGCGAAGACACCAGCACCATATTACTCCCGACAAAGAAATGCAAGTCGGCTCACTGCCGCGCGACTCACCCCTCCCAAAGAGTGCTAGTTACACCTATCTACCCACAGCGAGGGACTCACCGTATTCTGCGAGCAGACCTGTCATTATCAGGAGCGATACATCTTCGGAAGATCTCACCGTGCCGCTGGACAGCACGGATGTCTCCCCTCCCGACTCGTCAGGATGGACGACTCCCTCCGACGACATTACGGCCGCCCCCGATATGATTAAAGATCTCAGTGCCGAACTCGAGAAAATACCACGGATCAGGGTTGCAGATGTTGAGAAGAGGAAGTCTGCTGCCAGTTCTGGCAGCTCGAGTAAAGAGCTAGAAACTGAAACGGAACAATCACCTCGCCCGAACCGCTCTTTGGCAGGGAGACTTGGGAGGCGCATGTCCCTGCTTGGGTCCCGATCACCTTCACCATCCAAGAACGGCTCGCGACCTACGACTGAGCGTTCAGACTCTGCCGGTACCCTCGTCTCCTCGGGTAGTCTGGCCAGTCTGAAGGCGCGCACAGTACTCCGAAAGCGAGACTCGAAACCACCTGCAGCAGCTGCGCAGCTGGACCAGGAGACGATGAAACCAGCAACCGAGAACAAGACGAAGCGAAGGAGTACCATCCTGAGGAGGAAAACGTCAAATCAAAAACTTGATGGAGCGGTGCGTGCCCCTCCAAGAAATACATTCTTGCCGAAATCTTTCTCGACAGATCGTCTTCACGCTGTGACAGAATCTACGCAAGAAGACAATGCCCCTCTGCCTTCGCCTCGCATTCTCAATCCCGAGCAGAACACGAGTCTGGGATCTCTTGCTCTACCCAGGAAACGAGATGAGCTGTGGAATGTCTTCAGGCAACTTGATGGAGATTACGCAAAGTTTGCATCGAAGTCGACATCTTTCAAGGCGAACGTCGTCCGTGCATCGCTTCTTCCTTTCCTACGCAACTATCAGGACCACCCTTCAAATTCAGGTCTGCGAGCCGAAGATTTAGATCGGAGGACAGCGATCCTGAACAAGTGGTGGGTGGGGTTGCTTGATGTCCTCAACGGCAAGAACAACCAATCCGTGTCGGGGACCGATAGACCAGCCATCCTGGATGGGCTCTCTGGCTTGATGGACAGGCCTGAATGGCGACCATTTCCATCCCCTTTTTGTCCAGTCTCAAAACGACACTCGAGCGATCTCATGAAGCTGCGGAACAAGTCGTCCACTTCACTGGCATCTATGGGCTCCGAATTCCTGACCGAGTCTGTCATGCATAACGTACGAAATCTTTTTGTGCAAAATCTCAATGCTCAGATGGTCTTTGCCGTGGAGAAGATGTCGTTGAGGAGTGCTTCGGCAAGCCTTATCACTTTCTGCGGTAAGGCAATCGCCTATGCCTTCTTCTTCTGCCCTGGTATTGCCGATGTGCTGGTCAGAATGTGGAACACTGAGATCGATGTTCTCAAACGTGTCCTCGCCGAATATGGCATCGGCAAATTTGACAATGTTAAGGAGAGGAGTGATGCTGTTGCTGCGTCTTTCCCGCCTCCTCTGCAGGGACTGGGTCTCACTTCGCTGTCGAAGTTGGCCCGTGGCCTACGACAACCTGCCGATCTCCCACCAATGTCCGCTTCCATGCAGTTCTGGGGTTACTGGTCAGACCGGTGGCTAGGCAGAGAGAGTGATCTGCTATACGTTTTCGTCAAGCACTATTTCATCCTGGCCAATGACTATTTGCCTGCCGACGCGTCAAAAACCGAAACCATCGCAGCCCCAGCAATGGTGATCGTGCAGGCACAGCTGCTCACTAATCTTGATTCCACCATCAAGCGTGATGTCGGAACGTCAAGCGAAAGTCCAAGTCACGCCTCGCCTACTTTTGACGACTTTCTTGGTGGACCAGATGCCGTGGTTTCCACCCTTCCACTGCTGCCGCCGAACGCCACTCGGGCCATGAACGAGAACAGATTGATCATGCTGATCCGCGATGTTCTCTCCGAGCGACTATCCGAGAGCGCCGCCGCTCGTCACCTCTTTGCAACTTCTTTCAGGGATATGCTTCATGCATCAGCTCGCGGCATATCGGTTTACAATCATGCCGCTTGCTACACTCTCTGCGATTTCCTGGAGGAAGCTTTGCACATTTTGGCAAGATACGAGCAGCTCGAGTCTTGTCCCGGCCCGATTATCGAGTCATCATTCTGGCTGGATGTGTACAAGAAAATGCTCACGTCTGAGAATACTGTCACCGAGATTCGGCTCTACGCTTTTCTTTACACTGTCTGGGGTATTCTGTGCAGCTCTGACGAGCGCAAGCAAGACTTGACCTTGGGACTTTTGCTGGATGAGCAGATTTTTGAGAGGACGTTTACTCACTGGTGTCCAATGGTGCGGGCATACTTTATGCGCCTGGTGTGCTGGCGACTGGGTCGCTTCGATGGCGAAGCGTCCGAGCTTGACGATCAAGTGATGGAGACTCTCTTCCTTCGCCTGCGCCGAATGTGGGAATATCATCTGTATGATCGCGAGCAGGGTCAGCTTCCAGCAGCTGCTAATTTGATGCCCTGCAACCCAGCGCCAGGTCGTCGATTCTTGATTGTCCGCACCGACACACAAGTCGTACCTGGGGGATCTTTCCTGGCATTCAACGGTATCATGCCACCTCTGCCGCCGAGTGCTTTCAATGGCACCACTAACAATGTAGTGGCACGACGGACACTCTTGTCCATTGATGCGCCAATTGAGCGTCCACTGAGCGTCGCATCCAATGACAGCGATATGATGGACTCGCCGACCACTGAGACTGGTCTTCGAGGGTTCTTGCGCGGCATTATGGGAGGTAGTCGCAAACGCTCCGAGAGTCATGACGCAAAGCCAAAGACCAGCACGCCGGAGTCAGACACCGCATACCCTGACATTTCGCGCAGCCCAGAGGACCCTCGACCACGTGATCGCGACTCCAGCTCCCGAAGCCCGTCGAGAGCGCCAGCGACACAGCACAGCCGTTATAGCTTCAAGTTTTCGCTCGAGTTTGCCAACAAGCCGGCACTACCCAATCCGCACCAGCAGCTGGTACCACGTCTGTTGCCGCCACGACTGCCTGTCGCCGCCATGCGACACTTGCAGGATGTCGTGCCAAACATGCCAGCTTGTGTCCCAACTAGACCTGCGGGCGAGCAATCAGCCAGGTCTGCCTACGTGGGAAGAGCTCTGGCTGAGTGGACTATCATTACAGGGGAGTGCCAGGCATTTTTCGAGAGGAGGAGAATGGAAGGAGTGCCTGAAGACAAGGCAGTCGAGACTCCTACGCTCGGGGTCGAGCTGTTTAGGAAGAGTGGTTAATGCCCTCCACCCGCCTGGACAAAATGCAGATGGGGAGATGAGAAGTTGTAATGTATATTGAAAGCTCATGTCGAGATGACAGGGCAATCGGCACAGTACACAGGTTCGGGTCTAGATAGGTGTCTCTTTGCATAGCGATCAACGGATAAGGGAGAAGTCTCCTCCCTGGCGGAGTGAGTACTAGGACAGCATCTGAGTTACCGGAGATTGATATTCGGCGGACTTCTTGTGGGAAGGCTGGCCAATGTACAGAAGTAATCATCAACGTGCTGCTATTCCCGTACTAATAATTACCAAGACCTGCTCAGGGCAAAGGGTCAAGGCTCCACTTCTTGATTCAATGCGCGGCATGTGACGCGTGTCAGTCGGGCAGCATCACCTGCTATTGTCCCTCATGGTAGTGATATCTCCATAGTCGACAGACTGAAGTCGTGTGCTCCAGAAGCTGCGACCCTTGAGTAATTGCCGCTCTTCGACTTTCATGATTGCTGCAGATCAAAGAGCAGGGGAGCGGGAATAAATTCGAATTCTTGGACAGGGAAATGGTTAGAGTTGATTGGCGCTTCAAGGGGGACAACTACGTCAAGCAATATGAGCTCTGGGTGCTATTTGACGAGCTGGCAGGGGGCACAGTAAAGGTGCTATCATGCAGCAGATACTCTCATATGACAGAGAAGACACTGTAGTGAATGAAATGACCCTTGCCGGACTGTTAATGGTGAAGCTGTGCTTTTATGGATTCTGTGTGCGCAGTGCTGCTTCGCCAATTCCCCCAAGACAGAACTGGCTTGAACCTGACCTGAACCTGACCTGAACCTGACGTGAACCCTCTCGCAAGTCTTGGGCTTTGGGCATTGAGCAGCAACCGCAGCATCCATCCTACACAACCTCGCAATTTCTCCCAAAGATGAAGTCTTGACTGATCACCACTTCTATTTCTGCCCGACAGCGGCAGCTGTTTTCTCGTCCTCTCTGCCTCGTCCTGCGCCTACCGTCTCGCCTGCCACAAGCTGGCCTGTTTCGCATTCTGCATTCCCGTCCTCGGCTCCCGCGAACTGAGCATCCACGCCCAGTAACGTCCACGACAACCTCGCAACAGCCTGCTCGAGCTCACGGAGCTTCGACGCGTGTCTGAAGACGGCGAACAAGATGCAGCGCATGGAAGTCGACGACAGAGACATTGATCACATCATGGAGGACGCAGATCCATACAACAAGCAGAAGTATTCCACTTCGAACCCGACGTCGAGGCGCAATTCTGCCCATTACGTTCCCTCGCAAATGGACGATGGACAGTCGAGCGCAGCGAGGAAGTATTCGCCCATGGTGACCAGTCCAGCTTCACCGTACATTCCCAGCCCGGCGCCAAACATGGCTCAGCAGTACACTTCGTATACCCCTCAGCAGCAGCAACGTCAAGCTTCAGCGCGTCAATCGCCCACCAGACAGCCTTCATACAACTCCAATGCCTCGAATTATTACGCATCACCGCCTGCGTCACGACCACAGCACCCACATCAGCTGCCGCCCATCCAACCACCCCTCTCGCCCGACTCGGGTCATCCAAGATCTGCCACTTCTCAATTCAACTCCATGTTCCCTAATCGCGGCCTGCAGTCGCCACGATCACCTCAAGCCTCCATCTCAGAACCCAGCAACAAGGGTCCCGTCCCGCAATTCAGCAAGATCAACAGCATAGCAGAGCTGCAACCACGAGTCAATGCCCAACCTCCCTTCCGCCGAGCGAACCCCGAAGGCGGCTTCATTTCGCCCCTGCAGGCGCTGACGACACACTTGCCATCCACATACCGGATATGCAATCCCAACTTCCAGTACGAGTCATCGCGGAACCCAAGACGGGTCCTGACCAAGCCGTCAAAGGGCGTCAAAAACGATGGATATGACAATGAAGACTCGGACTATATCCTATATGTGAATGATATATTGGGGAGCGAAGAGACGAACCACAAGAACCGGTACCTCATCTTGGATGTGCTGGGTCAAGGCACGTTCGGGCAGGTGGTCAAGTGTCAGAATTTGAAGACGCAGGAAGTGGTCGCGGTCAAGGTGGTGAAGAATCGGACGGCGTATTTTAATCAGAGCATGATGGAAGTCAGCGTCTTGGATTTGGTAAGACACTTGGTACCATTGAGGAGGAGATTTGGGCTGACATGGACTAGCTGAACAGCCGAATGGACAAGAACGACGACCACCATATCTTGCGACTCAAGGATACCTTCATCCACAGACAACATCTATGTCTGGTGTTTGAGCTGCTCTCTGTCAATTTGTACGAGCTGATCAAGCAAAACCAGTTTCGAGGGTTGAGCACGACGTTGGTCAGAGTGTTTGCGCAACAATTGCTGAACGGACTGTGCCTGTTGAGTAAGGCGAGACTGATACATTGCGATCTGAAACCGGAGAACATTCTTCTGAAGAAGTGAGTGAGAGCAAGCGGCGGGAGGGAAGGTATACTGATATCTGCTAGCCTCGAGAGCCCCATCATCAAGATTATTGATTTCGGTTCGGCTTGTGATGAGCGACAGACGGTTTACACGTACATTCAGTCGAGATTCTACCGATCGCCGGAAGTCTTGTTGGGTCTTCCGTAAGTGATCCTTAGCTGCAGGAGTGCTGCAGTAGCTGACAGCGACAGATACTCGGCCGCCATCGACATGTGGTCGTTAGGCTGCATCGTGGTCGAGCTCTTCCTCGGCCTACCGCTCTTCCCTGGATCATCAGAGTACAACCAGGTCTCCAGGATAACAGAAATGCTTGGCATGCCGCCCACCTGGATGCTAGAAGTTGGCAAGCAATCTGGCGAGTTCTTTGAGAAAGCACATGACGAGTTTGGACGAAGAACGTATCGGCTCAAGTCGATGGAGCAGTACTCGCGAGAGCATAGCACAAAGGAGCAACCGAGCAAGAAGTACTTTACTGCAAGCACGTTGCCCGAGATCATCAAGACATATCCCATGCCGAGAAAGGGAATGAAGCCGGCAGAGGTCGATCGAGGTCAGTAGTCCATGTTCCGGTCGTGTGTAATTGCTAACAATCTCGCAGAGATGCAAAACCGCATCGCATTCATCGACTTTGTCCACGGTCTCCTCAACATCAACCCTCTCGAGCGATGGACCCCTCAACAAGCGCGCACCCACCCCTTCATCACCCAGCAAAAGTTCACCGGCCCCTTCCAACCCAGCATGAACCTCAAATCCACCACTTCCCGCTCCCCAGCTCCTGGCGTGCAACAACAACAGCAAGCCGAAGCCCTCTCCAAGCAACGGGCCCAACAACAACAGCAACAACAAGCCCAACAAGCCGCCGCAGCAGCACAGGCCCAAGCCCAAGCCCAAGCAGCGCAACAACAGCAATACTACGCCGCGAACCCCTCCTACCCCGGCTCCCCGCACGCCCAGTCCCCGAACGCAATGTACGCCCACCCCCAAATGCCCTACAGCCAACAAGCGCCATACACAACGCCGCAACAGCCCTACCCCCAGCCTCCGCAAGCCATGTACGGTCACAACGCATCTCAAGCGAACCAGTCCCTGTACGCGCAAGCAACGATACGTTCAGGCCGTCAGCGCGCATCAACGCTCGACATGAACGGCATTCCGCCAAGTCTGCAAAGAGTAGTGAGCCATTTGGATCCCAGCCAGCCCATCAGGCTGCAGCCTAGTCCTGCGTACTACCCGCCCAATCAAGACGGGACGGAGAACGTGGTCGCTGGACGACGGAGGACGTCGAGGGGCCAGAGGGATCCCGGGCAGGGGAGGAATTTCGTGCGGCAGTTGGAGGATAGGACGTTGGAGGAGGGATGGAGTGGGCAGGGCGGTGGAGCGGGGATGGGTGGTGGACAGGGGGGAGGCGGGGGAATGGGGTGGCAGTGAGATTGGACGGAAACGGACATGTGAATTCAACATGGCGGAGGAGCACGATGGAAAAGGCCTGCTTGACGGAATGATGCAGACTGCTGTGAAGCCGTGAGGCTCTGGAGAGACACAGCTGGGTGGGACTCGTGCAGCGAGCAGGTCGGTCAGCCGAGGAGTTGACCGGCGAGGCAAAAGCGCGACGCAACATCGCGGGGGAACTGTATCCTTACCATGTCTAGTAGAAACAGGCGGCCGTTTTAGCAGCAGTGATCAGGGCAGCAGTCGAGGGCAGTGGAGCAAGGATTCGAGATGTGAGATGCTGCAGTGACCAGATGACTGGTAAGCCAGGAGAGGAAGTAGGCGGTTAGGGAGAGTGTAAGTGCTAAACTGCGTCGCAGTGTATTATAGCAGAACGAGTCCAAGACTATATATGTTGCTGCTTGCTTGCTTGTCTTCCTGCATCTTTGACCTAGAGTCAATCGATCCTGACGAGTAGGGTTCTAAGCCCCTACAAATCACGTCCTATGCAGCGGTGGTTCATGAACCGCTGAGATCTCTTGCCACATTGCGTTATCGCATTGGCACGTCACGTGCAATTTGGGTGGCGAGATACTCGAGAGGAGCATTTGTTAATGCTCAAGTACATCACAATGTATACTTTGGTGGCATATGTCATAGTGTGTGGACTTGAGTTTGCGTTTTATCACGCACGATCGATCAGCAGCTGCAGGATTCATGCTCTATACGATGCTCTCTATTTCTACATTCCCCTCCGTAGACCAGGGTATCCATGCAAAGTACTCATACAATACGCTACACAATACGTTCGGAACGATCCCCTCGCTCAGGACAACCCCACACTGCCACGCCTACCCTTTCCTCCTCGAGTGATACTCCCGCCTCTGCTCCCACCATTGCTGCCTCTGCTCCGCCCACTCATTCCTCTTTTATGCCTCATACCCCCTGTACCGATCTGCTTGTTTCCACTAAAGCTATGACTATAGCCAATACCACCTGAGATACGGTCTTCGTTCTCCCTCGCCAGGCGCCACTAGTCCGCCATGGCCCTCTCTCTGTCTTTCTTGGTAAGTGTAGTGGTGGTCTCCGTCGGCATCTGCTCGTTCTCGAGGGCAACGGCTTGGACTTTCTCGACGAGTGCATCCATGGTGTTCTCCTGGACTTGCTGGGTAATGATGCCTTCTTCCGGACTGTTGGGTGGTGGAGACACAATTATGCTCTGAACGCCAGAGGGAGGGCTGGTGAAAGCGCTGGTAGATGCCCAAGTAGCTGTTCCGGATACGGTACCATTGGTTCTGGGAGGGACTTGCAGTGCTTTCGGAATGGCTACCAGGTGAGTTGGCGGTAGACCGTTCTTGCTGGGCACGCATCCATTTGTGATGGCTGGCTTCTCGGTTGCGTCACGCAGAGAACCAATGGTGGTCACAGACTCGGTCGACTTGGTTGCTGCTGCAGGTGGCTGTAGAGCTGGCACACCGGAGTGGGCCAACTCGACGGGCAGTATCTCGGTCTTGAGTTCGCGATTCTTCTTGGGTTTGGGCTCAGGGGCTATGGAGTCAGTCAGACGGGTATCAAAGAGGCAAGCTGTGACCGACCTTTCTCATTCTCCTGGACGTAGAAGCGCCTGAGCAGCATGATGGCTTCCTCGCGGAAGATGCCACCGTAGACCGGGTAGGGAGGATCGATACTCGAGCTGATGAGAGAGTGTCAGCAAGATGGCAATATCTCCTATGGAGGATGCTCACTCCGAGTTCAGCCTCATGACTCCACCACATCCACCAAATCGCTCATTCAAACAGCCGAAGTAGACTGCCCTGATCCTAAACTGGCGAAGAGCCGAAGCACACATGATGCATGGCTCGACGGTGACGTAGAGGTCGGTCTCCTGGAGGATACTGAGAGGATACTGGGCGATGATTTGTGAGAGAGCAACAAATTCGGCATGACGAGTACCCTGAAGCTGTCAGTATCTATCTCCTTTCGCGCCTCACCCCAAATTGGTGCATCAATATATGCAGCCGCTCAGAGTGCTCTGTAGGGATCAAGATGAGCTTGACTAACATTCAAAGTCGCATTCGTCCCGTTCATGCCTCTGGCAATAATCTTCCCATCATGGACGAATACACATCCGACAGGTGTTTCATCTGACCTCAGTGCCAGCTCGGCCTGTATATTGTCAGTCATTGGTCGTCTGCGCTTCAAAGTTCCCTCGTGCTGTCCACCTCGCTGGCTTGTCACTGCCCTCGGTCGAGCCCCTATCAGTCACTTCTCTTCAATTGATCTGCGGCTATGCTCTTCCTGCTTAACGAATACTTCTGACATCCTCCACCATGACCTCGCCGCTTCAGCATCATATTCACCTCGCCCCTCTGCACTGTCCTATTCGCATCTTCCCCTCTTCAGAACCCACTCACCGCCGCCCTCGATCCTACCCGCTCAACCCTTTCCCCCTTCCCCGCAAACGAAGCAGCAGAATAGAAGAAAGAAGAACTCACCATCTCAATAGCCCCCCTCATCCACCCCTCCTTCACCTCCCTATCCTCAATCCTCTGAGACATGACATCCATCTTATCCCTCGCCCTACTCGCCATCGGCCCGTCCATGCCCGCCAGATCCTCCTCGGTCAAAGTCGCGTAATCAATATCTTCCCCCGCTGCAAAGGGGTTGTCATCGAGCAGAGCCCGGAGGTTGGCTTTGCGTTGGGATTTTTTGGCCTTTGTTGCGGACTTGCTTGGGCGGTGTTGCCGTTTGAGAAGGCGCTTGAGGGCGTTCTTGCTGGGTTTCGCCTCGGTCTCTTCTTCTTCTCCTTCGACGTTGTGCCGGGGAAGGGTTTGGGAGAAGGGATTGGGTTCGAGCTCAGGAGCGGGTTCTGGGGATGCTGGAGGGCTAGAAGGGGGATGGGAATGGGCTTCAGAGAAGGAGGAAGAGGAGGCATCTTGGGCGGACAGGTCATCGTGAGAAGGCAGGGAAGGTGCAGTTCGAGAGGCAGGTGCGCGCCCTCGGGACGGCGACCTGGACATGTTTGTGGTGGAAGGTGCGGCGCAGGAGGGTGCGGGAGACGATGCTGCACCTCGCATTCCGCAGCTCGCACCTAGTCCTGGGGCGCGAATATTATGCTTGTCCGGATTATGGTATCTAATGCTTGTCAGTACATGCTCTGACGGGGAACAGCCTATCTTGCTCGATTCCGAGAGAATCGTTCATTGCGCTGGCTTCACTCTTGCTGCCGAAATTTGATAGAGGAAGGCTTCAATGCTGGGGTACTTGCGAGACTGAATGAAATTTGATCACTCACTGTATTGATAAAACATATCACTGAACATGAACAAGATGATATGTCGTTGTAAAGGGCATGCTGGTAAAGTCGAGTCCTACAATGCTGATATGACTCTTACTAAACCAATATCAAAAAGCATGATTATTATATGGAGGCAAATTCGTTTCAACCTCATTTCACCCTCGTTATAGTCACCGGCAGGAAATTCACTTTACGTAGAACAACACTGATCTTAAAAGTAGATCTCAATTCTGATCGAGACGTAATGTCATACCGCACTATCCCTCATAGTACTTTTCCCTCTCGCAGCTATACTATCCGCATCCCGTAAGAACAGTTACGATTCCCCCATTCACTAATCCACGTCCTGTCTGCCTCTCTCCTAATATCTCTCAGACGATCCACGTCCTAATATCTTCCTTCCATCGAAGCAGAATCTCTCCCCCCTTCGCTCTCTCTCTCTCTCTCTCTCTCTCTCTCTCTCTCTTTCTCTCTCTCGAAAAGTTCAAATAGAAAAACGCCAGAAACATGCCCCACGCTCATTTCAGATAAAAAGCTTGCCCATGATATATCTCAACGCCCAATGACCCAGTCCCAGTTGAATTTCCGTATCATAACAGGCCCCTAACATGCCTTTGCCAATGCTGCCAGAACCGTTTCCCGCCCTCCACATGCCCACCGACTTCCGCACTACCTGGCTGTGACGACGGCGGCGGCGGTGGCGGAGGCGGCCTCTTCCCGTCCTTCCACCAATACCGTCCCTCTTCGCCTCTATGACCCCCCTCTTCTTCCTCCAAATGATATGCCTGCGCTGTATACCCGCTTCCGTACCCGCGATCAGTGACTCCCGTCCCGTTATCCGTACGGATTCAGTTCTCGCCCGAGACCCACTGGCAATGACACGCGCCGTCGACGACCGCTCTCTTCGCTAGGTCCTGGTCCTCTTCCTCCTCAGCAGGAGAGAAGACGTGGCGCTCGCCGCGCCGCATCTTGCGGCTTCCGGCGCCGTAGACGTTCGTGTAGGCGTTGATGTCTGGGGAAGATTCGGAGAGCTGCACGATATACGGATTGCCGGTCGGGTCTTGGAGGTAGCCCAATTGCCCGTTGTCGAGCACTTGCATCTTTTGACAGTAGGGGCGCATCGTGTCACCGGGTATACGGCGCTCTTCGATCTTGACGACGAAGGGGTAGAAATCGAGTTCGGACCAGGGGTCGTTGCCGAGGGCGGGCGGGCAGGTGTCGGGGGTGGAAGAAGGGTTGGCGGGGTAGGCGGTGCCGGAGGAGTAGGTGCATGCTGAAGCGGGGTAGGTGCCTGTTGTGGTGGGTGAGCTGGAGGGTGCGCCTGCGACGCTTTGCGAGGTGGGTGTCGGTGTGGGAGTAGATTGGGCCGAGCTGGCAGATTGGATCGATGACCACACCCAGGGATTGACGAAGCTGGTGGGGAATTGAGAGGTGGTAAAGGGCATGGTAAAGTCGCGTCTGTTCTGCTTGGACTTGTCACCGTACCACGATGAACTATTCTCTTGGACGTAGATGAAGCCTTCGATCAGAGTGTTGTTCCAGTAGCAGAACCAGGGCTGGTCGCCTGCGGCTGCCAATGGCGACCAGTACCGCTTCTCGTTGCGAGACTGACCGTCGCGCTTGGTTGGTTGAGCATTTTGAGAGCTGCTTGATGAAGAAGAACCAGGTTGATCAACGCGTGCTGGCTGGAATGCATCCGGTCGAGCGACCACAACCTTTGTGTACACTGCTTGGAACTGGTACGCAGGTCCCCTGTTAGGAGCATCCATGTCCTTAACAAGACGGAGTGGACTCCAGACAGTGTGAGGAATCTCGGTGCCATATCCAATCTTGAGGTCATTAGTAGCTTGGTATATGTATGCACCTTGCCCGTTTCCGTTTGGTCCAGGACCAATGGTGATGGCAAGGGCACCAGGCGACGAGATGCCACAATCCCAGCTGCCGACTTGGCTCTGGTCTGTCAGGCACTCGGCCTGAATTTCTTGTGGTGCACCTAACTGGAGTTGGAACGATCCGGTCTGCAATGGCATCATGCTGCTCCTGATGGGCGACGCATCAATGAGGGTATTTTCACTACTGAGGATTAGCACCGTGGGTCGTCAACACCAATATTAGTGTAACTCACTTTGCCTTTTTCGCATTCTCCTTGGCCTGTGCCCCAAAGAAACCTCCAATAGTGGCACTCAGCACAACAACGATGAACAAGAAGACACCAAGTCCGAGAGCAATCCAGCCAAACTTGGTACCGCATACTCTCGTGTTACGCTTCTCCTTCCACGTCTTATCTTTCCATTTCTTCTCATCAACGAGCCCGGCCTCATCATCCGAGGTAGCAGCTTCAGCACTTCTGTTGAGATCCGACATGGACTGAGGATTCCGCGGCGATGTCTCTGACGTCGGTGACACTTCATCAATACGTGGCGGTACAGCCACTTGCTTTGGTGCACCGTCTTCAGGGTACTCGGAGTATGGTGGTAACTGTTCCGACAGGTTGTCGGCATCATGCCGGAACGTCGACACATTCAGCATGGTCGGCGGGAAGCCCATGGGGATATTGTGGTTCGTCTCGGCCTGACTCGATACATCGTCAATGTCCTCCTCGACGTTCTGTGGGTACATGTTGTATTGATGTGACGGTCCATGAAGAGACTGGCGTCCGGTGGTCTGTGCGGTGATTGTTGAAGGTGCGGTAGGGGATCGTGTCAGTGAGGTGTTCTGCGTGTACTGGTCATACGGATGACTTGGACCGTTCCTGTTGCCCATGGATTGTGTGCTGGACACCACAGTGTTCCCTGATAACGAATTGTCGGTGCGATATGTGTCTCCTGTCATCTGCGGCGAAAGCGTGAGTTGACTCGGCCCCCGTCCACTCTCGTCATCCTCGCTCTGGAATGGATTATCTAAAAAACCTCTACTCTTCCGTATACTGTTTCGTGTTGCTCTCAGTGGCGGTCCGGGTTGTAAATGATCATCTGCGTAGTGTGCGGCGACCGAAGTGACGGCCTCTTCGTCCTCCAAAGCCCTGCTGGGCTGTCGCGAAACATCCCTGTCCTCTCGACCCTCCATGCCGTCTACCGGGGAGTAATCTTCGTATTCGTATCTATCGCTGAACGCATTCGATTGTACGCTGCAAGTTGCAGAGCTGTTTTGTCGTTCAAGCGTAGGGACAGTCTTGACCATTGCTAGAGACGCGACCGGACAGGGCCGCTGGTGAGATGAAAGACGGCCAAACCACTTTGTGTGGGTGCCGAACAAACGGCAATGGTCCGGAACTGGTCTTGTGGCAGAGACAAATGGCCGTTGGTGGTGACAATGACAGTGGGTGTGAGGCGAAAAGGGCAGGGCAGGGCGGATTGAGCGATACTGGGTGGATTGGACTTGACTGGGTGAGGAGAGGAGGGACTGGGCCAAGGATGGCCTGAGAGAACGTCCGAACTCTCGAGGGCGTCCTTGGAGCGACTTTGGAGCGGATACCCAGGCGGTTGCAGCGGCGCTCTTCCACACTCAAAAGCGATGAACCAATAGAGTTCAAGTATGGGTGCCCTCCCGCCAAGGTCGTTTGGCACTATTCCTTTTGGGTCATGGTAGTTGCAACTCTGTAGTCTGTGCCCGGACAAGGTCGTCGATCTTGAAGCCAAGCGACCTTCAAGCCCCGAACCATCAAGAGTCCGCTTTCTGTGTGACCTTCGACTTTGGTGAGGAATGAATCGGTGAGGGGTGGTGGATTTTCCGATTACACTATAGTTCATATTTAGCCAGTACACAAGGGTAGTCGTAGTACCGCAGTCATCGTGTCAATAGAAACCCAGAAACACGCTCAAAAGAAAGTCAATGCCACGAAGGAAAATCAGCAAGACCGATACATGTCCCGTCAATCGATCAATGCCTTCGCAGTTGCAGTACCTTGCTCTCGGCTTCGGGATCATGACGAAATTCCCTCGCCCTACGTGCCGTCCCTCTCTCTGTCCAACACCATTCGAAAGCACATCATTCACGTAGCATTGACGTCTGGTCTTGATACAATTCCTCCCTTCGGTCAATCAATTGGATCCATACCGCTTCTTCTAATCTATTATACGCCTTGGGTCCGAATACTCGCTTCTTGCAGCGCCAGACGAGCCAGCAGCAAAAAAAAAAATGTCAAGGCGTTGCCGTGTCCCTTGGGATACTTGGCTTCACCACCACAAGACTTCTCCTATCACTGTTTTGATGGTCATGGTCTGCATGTCGGCCGAAACTTGTCCGTCATGCCCAGCACGTGTTTGTATCTCCTAAAATCATCAATCTTTTCATGCTTATGCCTTGACTTCGTATTTCCTCCTGAACATGTCATCGATACCGGTCAGGTAGTATGCGCCAGACGCGATGGTGTCGGCATTTCCTGAAGGCGTGTAGTTCTTCTTGAGGTGGGCGTGTTCCCGCAGATTGCACATCTCGTCGTACACCTCTGGCGCAACGACGCGACGTCCGTCGATTCTCGCCTGGAGGTCGAGCTTCTTCTGGATATCCTCGACTGATCCCTTGATCTTGAGGGAGAAGAGAGACGAGGCGAGACCGGAACCGTAGCTGAAGATACCCACACGTCTGCCTTGAAGGTCGCTGTTTGACACGTTCGAGATCAACGAGCAGAGAGAACCGTACACGGATGCGCTGTACATATTGCCGCACATGGTCGGGACCTGGATCGAAGGCTGGACACGAGCAGCGAATCGCTTCTTGGCAAGTGCGATGAAGGTCTTCTCAATGGTCTTATCCGTGAGCGACTCCTTGGCTGGCACATCCTTGAGCTCCTTTGGTACTTCAGCGAAGACAGGGTTCTCGGGGTCAGCCAGGTAGTCGTTGTACAGCAGGCGAGCGTATGACTTGGACACGAGCTTGCAGGTAGGAGCGTGGAAGCACATGTGATCAAATCGGTCCAGAGGGGTCTGCTGCTCTGCGTGTGTGCCATTGGTGTAGGATCCGTTGAGCTGCGCCTTGAGCGTGTTCTCCCGGGAATTGTACGCCTTGTAGCAAGCATCCACGGCCTCGGTGTAGCATTGAATGGAGAATTGACCGTCCACAATGGGGTACTCGCTGGACAAGTCTGGCTTGTAGAAGTCGTAGGCGTGCTTGATAAAGCTTCCTCGGAGACCTGGCTCGAAGACAATGGGTGCGTCGGGTCCAACGAGCATGGCAACGCAGCCAGCACCGCCAGTGGGACGAGCATTACCCTTCTTGTAAAGAGCAATGTCACCAGCGACCACGATCGCTTGCCTGCCGTCCCACGCTGAAGACTCCATCCAATTGATCGTGTTGAAGAGAGCATTCGTGCCGCCGTAGCAAGCATTTACGGTATCCACACCCTCAACGTTGGTATTGCCCGACTCTTCGAAAAGCTGCATGAGAACTGTCTTGACCGACTTTGACTTGTCGAGCAGAGTCTCTGTGCCGACCTCGAGACGACCGATCGAGGCTGGATCAATGTTGTACTTCTTGAGGAGGGAGGAAACAGTGGTGAGTGCAAGTGAGTAAATATCTTCGCGGTCGTCGCAGAAGCTCATCCTGGTCTGGCCGAGACCAACGGTGTATTTGCCCTGTGAGACGCCATCGAACTTCTCGAGTTCGGCCTGATCGACGCACTGGGAGACGTAAGTTTAGATGGTCACGAGGAGGAGTTCAACCTCCATGACTGACCTGGCTAGGAAAGTAGAGCTCGAGAGCCTTGATGCCGATGTTGGAGGGTCGTGCAGCCATCTTGAGAGTCTCGTGAGGAATGTGTGTGGAGGGAAGGTACTGTGTCGTCCTTAAGCAGTGTGTGAGGAGAGAGTCGTTGGTGGAGCAAGTGGTCTGATAACTTGCGGGGAGGTCTTTTCGAAGGATGCGCTTCTCAAAGCAATTGTGCGCTGGGAAAAGGGTGTGAGATCTAGTGAGCAGCAGAGATCAGGTATATGAGAGGATGATGAGGTAGCTGTCAATTTGTTGAAACAAAAGCAAATGATTCAATTCACATCAGGCGATATGGCAATCTTGACTTGCCCACTCCCAAAGTTCGCCCAAAAATTCTGGCGCCACAAATTGATTCACGCGTCCCTGAACTAGTGCCATGCAAAAGTCTCCACATCGTACGACATTGGTCGAGTTCCCTTTCACTGCGGCTCACCGTCAATTTCCCTCCCAACAAGAAAATCACGGGGTCTTGCTTTGACAGGGCTCATCTATTATCGAGTCAATTGCACCGCCTCTTGATATTCTTGGGCAGATGGCAAGGCGACGTCATCGTTGAATTCCCAGGCGCATACTAATGCTTCCACGCGTAACAAGCAGTCGTCACATGATCAGATGATATTCTACCCACGACCACAATTTCTTGGTATAACTACCAAATTCGAACAACACCGCCAGCATTCGACTATGCATATATTATACCCTAGGCCACAAGAGCCACGCGCGTGAAATGCGTTTTGTACTTCCACAATGCTCACACCAATCACTTGGCTGGTGCAAGCGCGAAAACAAGCCACATGCAGGCGCCCGCTGCCTAATAAAACAGGTGAGGGGTATGATGAGATACGTGACAGCTGAAGTCCATGGCTTCAGCAAACATGACTGAGTTCCCTCCTCCCTGGATGCGCAAACCATGAGGTCTCAGGGACCTTGATTGTCAACATCGACCGCAATCATTTGTCTACAATGCAGAGCACCGCGGATGTCCCGGAGCCTCCCAAGCAGCTAGACAGCTCACAACGCTACACAGTCGGATGGATATCGGCACTTGCAATTGAACGTGCCACGGCCATGGTGATGCTCGACGAGCTTCATCAAGAACCAGGCAGTTTCAAGAGGCATAAACGAGACTCCAACGCATACACCTGGGGTTCTATCGGCCATCACCATATTGTTATTGCCTCCCTTCCTGCCGGTAGCTACGGCACGGTCTCTGCCGCTACGACCGCTCACGATATGTTAGCATCGTTGCCACATCTCAGATTCGGCTTACTTGTAGGTATTGGGGCCGGTATACCATGGCTCGATCAGGGTATCGACGTCAGGCTTGGCGACGTCGTGGTCAGCAAACCGGACGGTAACAGTCCGGGTGTAGTCCAGTACGATCTTGGTAAAGCAAAGGAAGGTGGGCAGTTCGAGGTGAGAGGACATCTGAACAGTCCTCCCACGGTGCTCTTGACTGGTGTGGCCGCATTACAAGCGGAGCATCTGGTCAAAGGATCTCGGATTTCCGCACTCATTCAAGATATGCTTGAAAGATATCCTCGTATGGCAACTCCTAGCTCCACGTCGCCATATGGCTTCGTCCATCAACGAGCCGAAAACGACAGGCTGTTCATTAGTGACTCACGACACATTCAGTCCACAGATCTACACGCCCATATCGCGTCATGCTCAGCTTGTGACGCAACAGAGGAGGTGAAACGATCGGTACGCCCGGATTCAGACCCACACATCTTCTATGGATCGATCGCGTCCGGAGACAGCCTCATTAAGGATGGCGTGAGTAGGGAGTTGGTCTTGAGCCGCCTCGACAGCAAGACTTTATGCTTCGAAATGGAAGCGGCTGGGCTTATGAACAATTTCCCCTGCCTGGTCATTAGGGGCATATGCGATTACGCGGACGCTCATAAAAATGACATGTGGCAACCTTATGCTGCTGCTACTGCCGCCGCCTACGCAAAGGAACTTCTACAGACTATCTCGACCGAGCGTGTCGAGATAGCTCCTTCCATGGAGGATACAATCGACCATATCAACCGGCAGCGTGAGGTCTTTCTTGCTCACAGAGGGCGAACGCGCTACATTACTGACGCCGCTAGTGGACATCGATTTGACTTTGATATCGCGCAATGTGACACAACTTCAGACGTTCATAGAGACCGATCATGAGTCATCTCTACTTAAAGAGCTTACCATAGCTTTCGACGCCACAGACAACTCATTTGAAGAGGGTTCTCGGCCTGCATGTCTCCCCGGTACTCGTACACAACTCTTACTACATATCATGCAATGGGCCGACGATCAGAAGGGTAAAACTGTATATTGGATGAGTGGAGCGGCAGGGGCTGGCAAGTCGACTATCGCACGATCCGTCTGCGCCGCTTTTAGGGAGAGACTATATCTTGCTGCAAGCTTTTTCTTCAAGCGCGGCGAGGGCCTCGCTGGCTCAGTCGTATCGCTCGTCTCCACGATTGCATCACAGCTATGTACACAAATCCAAGGATTCAGGTATCATTTGCTTGCAATCCTGAGGCAAGACCGAGATATCTCCAGGAGAGCTCTTTCAGAGCAATTTCAAAAGCTCATCCTCACACCGTTAAAATCTTGTACCTCAAGCTTGAAAAGAATTCCGACATGGATAGTGGTCATTGATGCGCTTGACGAATGCGCGGACCAAGATAGTGTAAGGGTGCTCATTAAACTCTTGTCAAGGAAGAGAGATCAGATTCAGCTTCGCACCTTTGTGACTTGCCGGCCAGCAAGCCCGATCTTGGATCAATTCTCTCTTATCGACAAGAGTGTTTACGATGACATTGAGCTGCACGCAATGACCATACAGACGATTCAGCAAGACCTCAAAAAGCTCATCGCCACCGAACTGACAGAGCTGCGACATCTGCGCGAGGATGATTGGCCGTTACTGTGTGACGACGCATCATGGCCGGACTCTAAGTCGGTACTTGAGCTTGCGCGACTATCGGAACCACTCTTCATCGTTGCCGCCACTATGGTACGTTATATATCAGACGCCGAAGACCCGGCAATTAGGTTGCATGAATTGCTTCACAACCCTGCGTATGCTGCTATGGACCAAATGGAGCGTACCTATCTCCCATCCCTGACCCAATTGATCATCGGCATGGATGCTGATCAGCAGAAACGACGGCTGACGAGCTTCCGGGCTCTGATAGGCATGGTCGTGACTCTCTATGAGCCACTATCAAAGGCATCGTTCGCGGCTCTTGGCTTGAAAAGCGAGATCGGCCTCTTCCGCTTTCTACGACCTGTGATCGAAGTGCACAAGGATCTGCATTTGCCTGTCCGGCTGTTTCATGAATCCTTCCGCGATTTTCTTCTGGATGAATGTTCTATGTCCAATTCAAACGCACAGCGATCGATGTTCCACATCGACAAGAACACAGCGCACAGAGAATCATGTTCGAGATGTCTGCATCTGATGATGAGTCGTGATGGCCTGCATAGAGACATCTGCAACTTTGGTCGACATAACGTGCGGAAGGATTCGATAGCAGTCAACGATGTCGAGCATGCAATATCACCGGCACTCTCCTACGCCTGCCGATACTGGGCACGGCATCTCGTTGCCAGTCAAGACCATGACTTGTTGCTAACATCAGTCTTTGATCTTCTCGAGAAAGGGCTATTTCTGCAATGGATCGAGGCTATGACATGGCTTGATTGTCTGCATCAGTGCGTTGATGACCTGGAAGCATTGACGAATGCTGTCGAGAGGACTCCACCAGGAAGCACTTCAGCAAGCACGACTCAAGACGTTCGAGAGATACTGCTCGACGGGCAACGATTTGTTCTGACAAATCTAGCCATGATCCAAGAAGCGCCTCTTCAGATTTACTTGTCTGGGCTCCTTTTTGCACCCAGATATAGCGTGATCAAGCAGAGAACAATACTGCATCTGCCGCCATGGATGAGCGAGTCAAGTCTATTGACACCCAAGTTCTGGGGTTCAAAGCTATCCACTCTCCCAGGACCTTTCCATACACCATATTATTATCCGAACGGTAACACATTGATCACCAGCGTCATGACAAATGTCTATCTCTGGAATTCTACGACCGGAGCATTGAGAATGACGCTGTCAGATGATACCCGTTCGGTGGTCCAAACCTTGGTAGCCTCGCACGACGGTACCACCATTTATGTGTCATACAAGGAGCCGGAAATAGTGGTCTGGGATGTTGCATCGGGTCTACCTACCAGAATCTTGCAAGGCCATACTGGTGTTGTAAGATGCCTCGCATTGAAGTCCGACTCTACTTCATTAGCTTCCGGTGCAGAGGATAGGACTATTCGATTGTGGAATACTTCGGATGGTGATGAGATTTCTGTGACAAAGAAATACATGGACAGTGTCATATATCTGGTCTTCTCTGCGGATGGCAAATTCATGGCTTCGATAACGGAAGGCGGTGAAGTCAGCGTGACGAGAATGTCTGACGGCGTGGACAGTGATATTCCAGCTGGCTCAAAGAACTACTATCGTGATGTATGTTTTAGCACAGATCACGGACTGCTCTACTTCTCGCCTACTTGCGAGAGTCTCATCTTGTGGGACTGCAACCGTAATCGTTGCAGCTTACAATTTAAATCGACCTGGGCCGATGAGGATGACTCCTTCACAAGCGCCTCGATCTCCGCGGACGGGTCCTTGCTAGCTGGCGGAAGTTATGTTGGGCTGCAGGTCTGGAGCACAAAAAGTGGTCAACAGCTATACAGCTTTCGGCTTCGAAGTTGCAATGTTCTCTTTGCCAGGTCCTCGTCACGGCTCGCCATTAGCGCCATGTCCGACTTTCTATATCTTTGCGACGCTGCTAGTACAGAACCACCTCGGAATTTCGGCACACAGGAGAATAGCGTTGTTTCCATGTTCATGCCGGATGATAGTCGTCTGGTGACGACATCTGGGATACACGGAGTCACATTGTGGTCTGTCAAGGAATCCGGACAGCACCAGAGTCACTTGGTCATTAGAGAGCTGCAGATATCGCCGGACGGTCATCGGCTGGTCTGCATTTATGACAGCTCCCGCATCGTTGTCGTCTATGATCTGGAGCAAATGGCTATACAGTTTTCGATAGCCGCGAGTGATTTCTCCGTACGAGGATTCACCACCATACAAATTTCGCCGGACAGCAAGCTTTTAGCACTGGAAGTTCTACGAGACGTCAACTCCAGGAACATCGAGCAAGGAACACCCAGGAAAGCCCTTATAGCACTAGATGATGGCGACCTAGTGAGGTTCTTCGAGTGTGAATCTCAAATGACGCGATATATCACCGTGGCTCGAACGTTCTCGGGGGACTCGCAGTTGATAACAATGCCACACAGTAGCGTTGTACAACTGATAGAAATCGGGACTGCACGAATACGATTGAAAATCCTAGGCTCCGAAAATATGTCTTGTCTGTCCTACTCATCAGACGGTAAGACGATAGTCCTTAGTCAGAAATTCTCATCGAGATCTCGAAGACACTTGGACGACATGGAAATGCATCGCGCGGCCTGCGGAGCTGCTTGCTACATCTTGTTCGAGAACGATCAGCACAATTTCTACACCACAGCGCTCAATTCTGACGGTACCAGGTTTATCGCCTGCCGAGACGATTGCTCGATTTCGATATGGAACTTGACATCTTGCCGGTTGGAACGATCGTTGCACTTTGGTTATGATCAAAGCCCGAACGATATCTGGTTCGATGAGTTGCTTGACTGCACCATACATACAAACTGGGGCACTATCCACGTTCCCGAAGCGTGCTCCACGCCATGTCACCGGGCGTACGATTCCATAGGCCCTGGCATCTCCCTCTTCAACTCGTGGCTCTGGTACGACGGAGAGGAGACACTGTACATGCCGGAGCAATATGCAGAACGTAGAATCTTCGCTAAGAAAGGCACTGACTTCCTTAGCAAGTCCTCGTCAGGCACACTAGCAGTCGGTCAACCGAACGGCGCCATCACTCTTTACAAGAAAGGAAGAGTCACATCACTTCCAAGCCTGAGTCAGCCCCCGAGGCACTGCACTCCTGGATGGGTAACCCACGGTCTCCCCGAAGCCGCCCGTTGGCAAGATGACAGCGAGTGTACCACCATTGTCTTACCTGAATTTGCTGTTCCCGATCAGTCCTGACGGTGAGAACTCCGTGCTCAAGAAGGATCTCCAACCATTCAGGTCGAGCAGTGGAACCGAGCACTAGCTCAGCAACCATCACAACCAGTGCTGGATTGATCTAAACATACGGTAAGCGCCAAAGCCGTCTTCGTGAGGGGCGAGATACACGAGCAGTGCTACTGTGCAACATCTGTCAAGGTCACGACATAGTAGATCTTGATTTATACATTCATTCATAAATATGCAATACAAAAAAGCGCTACACCCTCGCCTCATCCCTCCCTTCACTGCTCACCCTCGCAAACTCCAAGAACAACCTGTACAAATAAATCGCGGCATCCTCCCTCCTCAACACCTTGCGATACCACTCCCTCCCGCGTTCCGCGACCTCTCTCGCGACGCCGCTCCCCTCGGTAGTCAACGCCAAATACCGCACCGTCTCGGGCAACTCCTCCATGCCGACGCTGATGGGGACGTAATGCACCCACGGCACGAGACGTTCATCGTGCCACTCGCGAAAGATGGTCTGCTTGAGGGGACACGCCTTGCTCTGCAAGAAGCTATAGAAACGACCGCTGAAGCTGTTCCCGTCCAGATCCATCAGGAAGCGGCTGCGGTACGGAATGCGGCCGTCTTCCGGCGCCGTGACGCCGTAGTACTCGCGTATGCGCTGGCATTCGTCCGCGTCGCATTGCACTGTGCGCGTGAATTTCGTGTCGTACAGTTGCGCGAGGACTTCTTCGCTTTGGTAAGCTGTCCAGCCTGCGGTAGTGGTGGAGGAAGTGGAGGAGCCGGTGCTGCGGGTGAGGAAGTTGTAGACGCCTGAGCCGATTTGCCGCGTCATCTTCACAAAGCGGTGGCGGTGCGACAGGGTTGTTGAGGCGGTGTTGTTGTGGTTCCAGCCGCCTGTTGTGCTGCCTGCCCAGTAGACTCTGTTGCGCTTGTCTGCCCAGTCTGGGTCGTACGAGTCGAGATCGTTGATGATGTGGTCCCAGTACCACATTGAGGGGTAGAGAATGTCGGAGAAGGTGCTGAGTGCCGCTTGGGAGAGAATCGGGACTGGTGAGTCGGTGGTAAGGAGGCTGGTGGGAGCGATGAGGAAACCATGGGCGCTGGCAAAGTAGGGATTCAGGCAAATGTCGGATGCTGCGGCGGAGGAGGTGACGAAGGGCAGATCGTAAGTGTTGACAGGGGACTGTGGTGGTGCGAGGCGCTTTGAGGGCGGAAGATGTGAGCAAGGTTCTGATACGGCAGGATAGGCCTCTGCCATGGAGCGATCTGTCCAGCGAACTTCATCAGTAGGTGGAGAGTTCGAGAGCAGGATGCGCGGTTCGTCCAGCGGGTTCATGAGGATCTCTAGATTGGGAATGTCTGCCACTGCCTCTCCCAGAGTATCTCGTATCCGGTCGCCCATCCAATTGTTCTCCCCAGATATGGCTTTGCCGCCATGGATAGCAAAAGTCCACAGGGCGTATCCCGAAGATGCCCGCTGGTGGACTTGCTTGATTGTCAAAGGAGATATAGCCCAAAAAGGTTCCATCGCTTCATTGATCATATCAAAGTCGTCGATAATGGCCGACTCGTGCTTGACCGCATACTCATACCACTTGTCGAAGCCGGGTGGAGGGTTGCGTCCATAGCGTCGCCTGTATTCCGCTTCCGCATCCTCCAATGTCTTCGATTGCCGCTGCACCATTGCCTCGAACTTGTTCAAAGCCTGCTCATGCAGAGCTTTTACAGGATGTGGTTGCGACCCAGGCGCATCTGGTGTGTGGTCGATTCGATAGGTCGTGACGGGCGACGAATGTGCCCCCGTGAGCTTCTGCATCCATTCTGACGGCCGCGGCGCCTCATGTCGCTTGACGTATATTATGCCAATCAGAAGTAATGTAAAGAGGTAAAGAGCCGGACTCGAGGTGAATCGAGTCATTGGCCTTGCCGCCATGGCGGCTGTGAATAGCTGCTATCTGATTTGGCTTCCAGCTCGGTGGTTGGTCCTACGTCAAACTGGTCCGGTGTAGTTATGAAGCCAAAGAGCAAGAGTACCGATGAAAGCTGCAAACAATTCGAAAGGCCGTTATCGATAAAGAACAACTCAGCTGCTAGAATTTCGTTGCACTGGGCAGCCAGCCTGACGAGATGAACGCTGAGGGGTGATGGAAGATGCGGTAGAACGGTATCGACGGGAGGGTGGGCAACGCAATTGTCAAAAAGTACTTACCGTAATCATGAAAAAGTCAGCTTAAGAATAGGAACGTTCAAGCTAGACGCGGCTCGTCGCACTCTGTGGAACGGCAGCAGTGGGGGAACGAGTCTGAGGCTTTGCCCTGAAGCTGAATAGGAGGGTTGGAAAGGTAAGCTTTCAGGCCAAATGAAGCCAGGCGATTTGGCAAATGGCCCCTTCCGCTCGTACCGCGGCCGTGGATTCCAGTTTGCGGGTACGCCAAAGGGAGATCAGTACCCTTGCGATACGTGAGAGGCTGGAGGAAATGCTGACAACACAGCAAGCCACGTTTTCTGTACGAAGTCGATAGTCGTGCTACAACAATCTATTTGATCGGGTGAAGCTGCAGCTCGATTACCAACTACCAAGAGGCGCTGCCGAGAGCCAATTTGTCTCATCGAGAAGCAGTTCTGAGCGTTGACGATTCATTGAGGCAGATTGAGAGTTTGGTTCTTCAGCGTAACGGACAAAGGCGAGACCTGCACGAACTCTAATTGTTCTGTGTAGGACAAGGCGAGGCGACCTATCCTGGTGATGATTTGCCAGATATTTCGTGGTCGGAGTGATGGCATCGCGCCAGCCAGGAAAAAGTGCTGAGCTAGCTCGGCAAGATTATCAGATGCAGTCTAGCGAGAGTCTATGTGGATCTCGAGCGGCCTCGTTCGTCCGGGAGAATCCTTTGGCTGCTGGACAAAAGAAGAACAATAAGGGAAGCCACTCATCACTCTGGGAAGCATGTTCGGTGGATTCATGGTAGAAGAGATCCGATAGTCTGGTCCTAGTGATGTACATCTTGCATGATTATCGTGGAGAGACCACCCTTTCGACAACCATTATTATTGCATTGCTCAATACGGAGCCATCTCCAGCTGCAACATGCAAGCCCAATTTGCTACCCCGCACCGGTCTATCTCAGCTGAAGATATCTTCCAGATTGCTGTGCCTTGTAGTGTTGCTCTGGGAACAAAGTGACAGAATCACAGTATTGAAGTCAGATAATGGCAATGGTGAGTCGGTTGTTCTGAGTCGCTTTTCATGAACCATGTCTACATGCTCCAACGGCAACCATTATGCCGCCGCCTAGTGAACTCCAGTGAACCATTCTCGAGCATCTCACACAAACATAATTGAGATGCTTATGCACGAATCGCGTTACCGAGCACACCACCCGTGAAACCACCTCCACCACCGCCGCCACCTCGGCCACGCGAGCCGAGGCCTCCCCGACCACGGCCACCCCTTCCACCGCCCCGGCCACCTCGCTGACCACCTTGCCGCTCAAAGGCGTTTGCCATGCCTTGCGTGCGTGTTTCCAATGTCCGCTCGTTACTCTCAATGAGACCACTTGCTTTGTCGCTGAGCGTGAGGGCCAAGCTTTGCAGACGACTGAGCTCGACACCCTTGCGGAAGATGATGGCGCTATTGACCTGGTCAAGAGCAGCCGCAAGCTCTTCATGGCTGATCATCTTACTGACCACTGCCGACACCTTGCGCTCGGTAATCTCGAACATGGATGCCAGTTCTTGGACCGAAAGAGTGTCGTAGAAAGGAGCGTATGTGAAGAGGTATGTGCGGAGGCCCTCCTCCTGAATTTGCTCCTCGAGCATGGTCTTGATCTTAGCAGCTTGTGGCAGCAGATCCCAGATCTTGATCGATGTGATGAATTCGGCCGCCTTCTTCCACTCGCCCTGCGCAAGCGCTTTCGATGCCTGCATGACATGATCACGGGTGTTCTCTGGTGGGCCAGTGAAGATCTGTCGCTCATGGTACTCCAGCATCCTTCGGTATGACTTTGAGATGACGCGCTTCTTAATGTCTGGTGACGAACCAACTTGAGCGAGGAGAGGGATTTCGAGTAGCATCGAGCAGGTAAGGTACACGCACTCGAGAAGCTCGAGGTTGATGTGCATGTGGAAAGGTAGCTGGCGTTGTCGCTCTAGGCGCTCTTGCTCAGGCGTAATTTGCGAATAGCGTTGGAGCTGGAGACCTTGCGCCAGTAGCTCCTTCTGTCTCTGACTTCCACAAATTTCTTGTAGAGAGTTCTGTGCTTCGTAGACGAGCCCAGCGCGGAAAGCGCAGAGGCCGACTTGTGTGAGTGTGCGGTTGAAAAGAATTTGCGTGGCGACGTCGAAGCTGCCGATGGTCTCCTGCAGATGTGACATGAGCAACATATCGCGAGCTTGATAGTACGAGTCGTGGATGGCGAGGTGGTAGATCTGGCAAAGCATCGCTCGGGCGCGGATGATACCATCACTGTTCTTGTAGAGGAAGTTGCAAAGAGTCTTGACGAGGCTCGTGGCATCACCGGCTTGAGCCCGTGGAGTGGCGGGAGAGTCAATGTTAGAAGGTAAGGCTTTCCAAGTCTGCTCTTCGAGGATAGCAATGACTTGGGACGGCTTAAAGTAAACATGCTCAAGACGGCGTTGCACAGCCCTGTTTGCAGTCTCCTTGGGAATATCCAGTGATGCATCGGCACTAATGCGCTCGCTGTAGATCATGGCGCGCACAAGGACCTCGTACAGAGCCCCTTCGTCGCTGAGTCGCTCAACATACTCTGCTGTGTGGGGATCTACAGCTTGCAGGACGCGTGTGAGCTCGTCGTCCAGACGTTCAGCAAGCGAGACGATGCTACCGGGGACCTTGAAGTTGACCTTGGGGTCGATTTCTGGTTGCTTGTCGTCATTCTCCCACTCCTCAGCTGCTTCGGTGACGATCAAGTTCGGGCTTGACTCGAGCACCTCAAGAAGCTTGGAGATCTCGTTTTGCGCAGCCTTCCAGCTTTCTTGCGACATCTGGTTGCCAGTACCGCCGCCCAAATCGAAACGAGTCGCAACGATCAAAAGCAACACGCGAACCTTCTGGTAATCTGTGTTGGCGACCTCCAGGAGTTTCTCCATAACCCTAATCTGCTCACCACGGTCCGTGTTCTTTCGTCCCCTTGATTCGATGATAGTCCGAAGGTGTTTGAGAATGCTTTCAGGGGTGTAGTTCATTGCCTTACCACCAGCACCAACCATTGTGAACCCGCCGTCATCCTCGCCGCCATCCTGGAGGACATCGAGAGTGACCCTCTTGGATTTCTTGGGCGCCGGTGCGACCTCCTCCACCACATCTTCTTTCATGTATTCGTCGGGGTTCTCACGGTACGCCTTGAGGTCTGATTCAAACTCGCGATTGTTTCTTCGGATCTTCTGGCGCATAGCGTTGAGACCCTGTGACGCGAGCTTGCTGACCTTCTTTGGTGTGACCTTCTGCTTCTCCACAGCCTCAGTCGTGCTTGTTTCCAGCTCCGCGATCGTCTTGATGTACTGCTTTGGTGCCTTGCCGTTGTTGTTGCGCTGAAGCACCGGTACCAGCTTGTTCATCTTGTCGAACGCTGCGCGGGTCAGTACCAGCATAGATCCTGAGAACCATCTATCTTACCATCGGAGATGACATTCCAGTCATTGATCTTCTCGGCATTTTCAATCTGCTTGATGATCGACTCCAGCTCATCGAAACGCTTGTCCTTTGCGCTTTTGACCACGGTCACGCGGTCTTCGTCGTCGCTTTCTGATTCTTCCGATGCTTCCCTCAAGAATCTGCTCGCACCGGTCTTTCCTCCATCATCGCTGGAATCCGAATCCGAGTCATCCTCTTCCTCATCAGAATCTTCCTCAGAAGACTCATCATCCGACTTTGGCTGCTGCTGCGCCTGTTCCTCGTCGGATCCGTACAGCGACTCCTCTTCCTCGGAGCTCTCGCTTGAGCTTTCGCTGCCGTAAAAGAATCGAGACATGATTGGTTTGCTGGGCCGTGGTCGTCTTGACGCTGCACGCCTTTGAGGTTTGAGAAACTTCGGACCCGCCGAAAAGTCTTGGCGCGTCAACTCCACAGCACGGGAAATCGATTCTCCGTGCACGTGATCTTCTTGAGAGCAGCTTTCCATGATGGCGACTACATGAGCTTCGGTCCTTCCTCTATAAGTCGCCAGCATCATGCTTCCTCATGAGTCATTTGGTTTCGCAAATCCTACCTGATCGAACAGAGGTTACCTATATGATGAGTCTATTATATGACTCATGAAGAGGTAAGAACGCCAATTGGCAGCCGAAGCGAAGACATCAGGATTGGTACCGGTCAGGAGGCATCTATGACTATGCCGCCTGCGACCGCCTAACTACTTCGATACTTTCATGATGCCTGTATCTTGGATGTGCCGTGCGTGCAGAGGAGCACTTGTTCGCCGCAACGAGCTTCGCAGCTTCTCATCCACAATAACCACACGGGTGGAATGCGAGAAAGCCGGTAGCGCAGCTGCCCAAAAGTCAGCAAATACTGGTGGAGAATCACTCAAGGTTCGCCGGTTTGGATTCGGTGACACAACTTTGCACACAGTCGAACGAGTCCTCAGGTTTGGACCACAACCGACTACTGGTCATGATGGTCCCAGCGAAGCCTCGACAAGACCCTCACGCAGGAGATCCTCACGCAGGAGATCCCCGGTGCGCTCGGAGAGGCCCGCCACATCAAATGACAGTCGGGTCGGCACATCTTCGAGCACGACGGCCGCGAGCTCGCAGACTCCTGCGACGCAGCCTATACAATCAAAAGTCCCCGCGGCAATCCAAGATCCAAGCAATAGGCCCAAGGACAAATTTCTGCCCGTGTCGTTGCAAAGACGATATACTGATTCGCAGGAGAAGTACGTCACCATCACTCGACAGTTCTTTGACCGTCTGGCCCAAATAGAAACCAAGCAAATCAATCAACTCATTGCCACTACCAAGGCCGACCAGGACAAAATGCGTCTCCTGTGTGAAACATCACAAACTCTCGCTCCAAAGACCAGCTCACGTTCCATAAAAGCAGGGTACTTACCCTGTGAAGCGAGACAGCTGCACAAAGCATCCGCGACGACCAATTCCCGATTGGCGAACACGTCACAGAATCTACGGCTTCATCTGCAAGACTTGTTGGAGGAGCCCCCGCCCAAGTGGGACCCACGAGAAGTGCCCGATCTGGGGGCCACGACGCTTGAAGAAGTACAGCGGAAAGAGGCGATTGCAGAGGCCAAAGTGCAAGGTATGCTTGGCAAGCTGCAAGCGTTCGTTGTGCCCGCCTCGCAAGCCAACGCCAAGCTCTTCGAACAGATGAAGGTCGGCAGACAGACGCCCAAACGTGCTGCGAAGATGGAAGCGGAATGGCATGATGGGATGAAGCTGGCCCTGCGAGCATGGGAAGGATGGGAGACGGGTCAGGACGGGAGATTCAAGACGCGGGAGCAGCTGCTCACAAACTCGAAGGGTAGAAGCAAGGATGCGGCCGAGATTGAAGCTATCGATCAACTTTTCAGATATGAAGTTTCTGGTTGAGGACGAGGCGCTGGTCGACGTCACGATAACTGAGGCGTCGAAGATAGAGACAGATGAGGAGTTTGGAGACAGTCCAACTAATTGAGATACTACATCTGAGTCGCCACTCAACTCTGTACATATACCCGGATGTATCATTACCATACCATGCATTCATTTTTCATTCTGTGATCTACCAGCTGTCGTTACATATTACCTACCATTCCTAAATCCCGAAAGTGACCAAAATGCCATCACCCCTGATCTTGTCCCCCTCCTTCCCACCATGCACCAACACCGTCCCACCATCCTCCTCCGCATCCCTATCCGCAGCGAATCCGACCCTAGCACCAATTCCCCTCCCCTCCTGCCCCTCCTGCACCATCACCCCTTCAGCATCAAAATATCGCACCTCAGCCCACTCCTTCTCGCCCGTCCCCTTCTTGACCGCCATACGTGCCGCGTCCTTGAAGCTAGCCGCGGTCATACCTTCAGGCTGGAGCTGGAGCGTCCAGACGTCGCCGCCCTTCTCCACAGCTTGATCCGCGCCGCCGAGAAGCGCGAGGTACCGTCTCCCTTGCCCCGTCGTGACGGGCACAAGCGCTGCGCCATTCCTGTCTCCGGGACCAGAGGAGTGCGAGTCCTTCTCGACCGCTGCCCAGGGACTAAGGGCCGATATACCGAGTTCTTCAGCGGCGCTCATCTGCGATGGCAGGTCGCCTTTGCCAGCTTCGGTGCCGTGGACGTTGGAGACGGGGGAGGAGGTGAGGGTCATGGATTGTACGGTGCCGGCGGTGTAGGTGTAGAGATTGAGACCTTCGATGGCTAGTGAGGGCGATGTGGATGCGCGTACTGGTGTTGAAGGCGAGGGAAGAGGACACCAGGTTCGAGTGGAGATGTCGAAGGCCCAGACGTCGTTGAATGCTTCGGAGGAGTCGGAGGAGGACACACCGCCGTGGATGATCACGCTGCCGTAGGTGAGCGGCGCAGAGGGCTCGGGAACGTGTTTCGATGGGTCTGATGGTAGTTGTGGGACGAGGTTCTCGTCTGTACGCTTGAAGGGCTTTTGCGGATGAGGTGTGCCAACGGAAGCATGCTGGGTGCGAGGAGGAGGTGGCGCAGAGGCGGTGGCAGGGCTGAGCTTCTTCCACGTTGATGTCGTGGTCGAGAAGGCCCAGACAGTGCCATCCTCGTTTAGAAGTGAGCCAGAGAGCGAAGCTCCGCCGTAGATGAAGACGTGGTCATCGATGACAGCAGCGGAGTGGCCTCGACGTGGTGGAGGTGCATCCTGGCCGGACGCTATGTTCTTGTAGTCCGAGCCTTCAGTGCCTGAGATTGGCAGAATAATCACGTGCACGTTATTGTCCGCTAACTCCTGGAGTCTTGTTAGCTGGGGCTTGCCGGTTATGGGAGTGTAGTTCGTTTGCACGAACCTCTGAGCCCCCGTCTTTTGTTGCAACGCCACCAAATATGTAAGCTCTTCCCTTGACAAGTGATACCGTATGACTGTATCGTGGTAGGTCAATGTCCTTGACTGGAAGCAAATCCACGCGCAGTGGCAGTGTCGGATCATAGACCCCTTTCGCCGCTGCTATGGCGCCTTCCACGAATGTCTCCACGGCATAGAATGCACCAGCTGCTTCGGCCATGATGAATGATGGCGGTCAACACAATGTGTTCAAGCTGAAGAATGAATGTAGACAAGTGTAGCGGGAGCTTGGTCGATCTGCAGCATTCCGAACACCAGCCTTGCATGTGGATACAAAACGTCATAGGCAAGCCTCGCATGCAGGTACAGAAGCGGACTTTGAGTGTGTGAATCACTTGTAACGAGATACCAATTTGTTACTGATGCCCGTCTAAAGCCTGGGAAGAAGCAATACTCTAGAAGTTCCACTGCCCTAGCCATTGCTTCATCATATCATCCGTGACGGGACCGAGATCCTTCAATGTCGGACTCGCAGCTTCAGTCTTTCCAGTTGCCAGCCTCGGAAGACCTTGTGGCACTGACAGCCTTTCGTAAAAGTCCAGCAACTTCAGGCCAGTCACTCTCTCAGCATTTTCCCTCGTAGCCGGCATGTCCTTTAATGTCCTCAACCAGTCCTCGAACGACACCACCTCTAGCTGCTTGCCCTTATCCTTGTAGTACTGCTGCACCACAGGCCAAAGCTTCTTCCACGCCACAGTCCTAGGATTGACTAGATGGAACCATCTCTCCCTCTCGTGTAACATCTCATCTACTCTCCCCTCCAAAGCCAACTCGACCATCACGTTGGCTGCAACATCAACCGGCACCCAGTCCACGGTCTCCATATTACCAAGATTACCAGGTAATTTACCAATCTCACCACTCGACTTGATGATACTGGGCAACCACTCCTGCCTATTCCAGACCCCTCCCTCCTTCACCGGTCCAGCAAGCTGCCCGACCCTCACAACGCCTATTTCCAACCCTGTCCTCTCCGCTGCCGCAGCTAATAGTCGTCCAGAAACGTGCTTACTCTCACCATACCCCTGTGGAAGCGCGACTGCATCGTCATCCAGCCTCTTCTCCGGCACCATCCCCTTGCGACCCTTGCTATACCAGTTCCCGACGCTTGCGATACTCGATACGAACACGATCTCCGCTTTATACCTGCTCTCAGCGGCGAAGCTGATAGCGCGCCACGCGCCAGTAATATGCGGGTCCTCGAAGCTCTCGAGTGAGAGATTGAAGTCCACTGCCCATGCGTTGTGGATGAAGATATCCACGTGGTCTTTCAGTGCAGCGTATTTTGGCGCTGGGAGCCCGAAGCTGTCCTGCCCCATGGACACCTTGAGGAACTCGACTTTGGAGAAGTTTGGCTCCAGAGAGCGGGACGTGAAGGCTTCATGTTGGCGCGAGGAGGAGTCGGAGGAGCGATTGAGGCAGTATATCTTCCTCACGTCGGAGTCGTGGATGAGGCGATTGAGGATGTAGGTCCCTAGCGAGCCGGTGCTGCCCGTGAGGATGACGGAGTGCTTGTTTTGCCGTGGTGGAAGCTCGGTATGGGCTGGTAGAGACCGCGTGTATTTGCTCAGGAGGTCAGACATCCGCTGCTCTCTACTCTTCTCAATGGTATGTTCGCCTCTCAGGACGGACGAGACGGCCCTGATAATGCCAGATATGGTGGAATTGGAGTAGAGGGTCCGAGGCTTGATCACATTCTCACCGTGAGGCATGGCGTGGTTGAGCGCAGAGGTAAGTCCCAGCACTCCGAGCGAGTCGATTGAGTAGGAGAAGAGATCGACCGAGTCATCAATGTCTTTCGGCAAATCTGGCAGTGCGAGACTAATAGCCGTCCGGACAGTTTCCCTGATCTGAGCGTTATCTACGCTCGGGTCGAGTTGAGAGATCTGATCGGCGTAGGACTCATTACTGTACAATGCATCGATCTCCTTTTCGTAGAGATTGTTGGTCTGGCGACGCATTACACTGCCTTTTGCCACTCGCACGAAAGGTTTGTCAGACTTCGCAATTGCAATCTTGGACTTGAAGACGCGGCCGTGGGCAGCGACAGTACCATTGCCACGCTCGACAGCAGGCCAGATCAGGTCGATGAATGTACCGGGGTCTTCCCAAGCCTCTTTCGCATGGCCAGCGTCTGGTTCTACGATGAGACCTGCTTGGAAACGACCTTGACCAACGACAAGTGCACCCTTGATGGCGCCGTGAGCCTCGACAGTCTTCTCAAGATCGACCGGGCCGAACTTCTCTCCGTTGCTGAGAACTATGACATCGTCATTTCGACCCTTGTAACGCCAGAGACCGGACTTCTTCGGATGCTCCTGGTAAAGATCTTTGGTCCGCCATTCAGTCGTGCCGGGGAAACTGAAGAAGGCTCCTTGCAGTGCAGAGTGTTGGTTCTGCAAGACCAGTTCGCAAAGTCCATCGCCTTGAGGCTGCAGATCCGCTCCAGTATATGGACACCACTCATAGTATTCCCAGTCCACATCATCCTCGTTCACGAAGCTATCAGTAATGCCGGCCTCAGTCGAGCCAATTATGGTCTGCAACTTCGTACCTGGTAGAGCAGCTACACGGTCACCCACCTCATGACTAAGGGGCGCCCCTGCGAAGTAGACGTCCTCCAAGGTTCCCAATGCCTCCAATCCGCCGTCCATTTCTACCATGTCTTCGAGGATTGACGGAGGGAAGAAGCCATGCTTGGGCTTTGCAGACTTGATCATCTGAATGGTGGCCTCGGCATTAGGGCTGACAGTGCTGGGCGGCAAGACTAATGGTCCATGATTGTACAGCGATCGCAGCATCATGAACAGGCCCATAGCATGGAACCACGGCAGTGCGCAGAAGATTGGACGTTCGTCCCAAATCTTTTTGGCAACCGTGAGTCGTGGAGTCGGTGTGTGATAGATACGGTAGACTGTGGCGAGATAGCCATTCCGTAGAGGGATTGGCTTTGGGAGACCTGTGCTACCGGATGTGTGTATGATAAAGGCGGGCTCATTTGGATCGTCGCTTTCTTTGCCTTTGTAATGCTGACCGCCGTCTTGCTGCGTGAGAATCTCTTCGAACTCGGGAATCTGGTGGATATCCAGTTGCAACTCTGAGTCTTGAATAGCATGTACTTGCTTCTTTAATTCGGACGAGTGCAGGAATTTCTTGCAATCGGTGGCTTTGGCGAGGGAGCGTTGTCCTTCGATACTGTTTCGGGTCGATGTCAAAAGGATCCTATAGCCAGTCTTCAATGCTGCCAGTACCGTGATGATATACCTCGTGTCATTTGTACCCATATACGCAATGGTCTCTCTGGAGTCGCTGGTCCCGATTGTCTTCTCCATCCATCTCGCCATCTTATTGACCACTGTCGCTAATTGAGAGAAGCTGACCTCGCGGTACCCTTTGCCTATATTGCCCTCCTCCGGTATAAAGATCCATGTTTGATCTGGGTGGTTGGCAGCTGTGTCATCCACCACCCTTGGTAAGGGGATGGTGTGCTTTTTGTTGTCAAAGTCGGGCATTTTCAGTCAGGCGGTGAGTTATGGAAAAGAAAAGGCTTGCTGATGTGGCAGTGAAGATGATAACATACCTTCCGATTCATGACAGCAAAGACCTACTAATACCTCCATCCCGTACCGCCACGCTGCTTATGACGTTCATTATAATAGGTCATGTCGGACGAAGAGGGGTGTGCAACGCGCTGCACCTAAACAAAAGGTGCGAGAAACGTGCGACTGTTTGCCTTCGAGAACGGCCGTCATAACCGATGATAAGAACTTTCAAATGGTATGACGGGATGAAGTGTAAGTTTAGGGACACTGGCATTTCCCTGCAGATCCGTCGACTTCCGAGGCCTAGGTGCTGTCATGGACGATATTCGATCGACAATGATCGTCATGCTTGCCTGCGAGAGGCTTCCACAAGCATTACGCCGGAGTATTGACCAATCTGATGGTGGTCGATTGATTGTTAATCCTCACCATCATACAGAAACTGCCAAAGCATGGCTCCAACTCGCCGAGATGTGAAAGTCACGGCCTAGGCGGACTGGTAGAAATCGCGGCAGCAGGACAAGAGTCCAGCTCCGCAAGCCTGATGTCGCTCGCCAAACGGAGCAATGCCTGATCTTGCCCAAGGGAGATTTAACATTCACTGCTCCAAGATGGAGAAGAACGAGAGATCCATGCACAATGCAGAACAAGTGGGGCCGCAAAGAGGGTCTTGGCGGCAACCGTGTTTGTCAACAGTTCCGTCAACACTGGATGATTTCTCCGCGACCAAGTTTGAGACCACACTTGAACCTAGTATTGACTCTCAGTACTAGCTTGGACATCTTTCCAATGGATACTGGAGACTCAATTATTATTTGGGACGACGGAAGTCCACCAAGTTCGCCCTTTATCTCAGAGGTTGCGGACGCTAGCAGAGCTCCCAGCAAGACAATACAGCATACTTCTACAGGCTTTGACGAAACACTCTTCATAGATGCTCATGAGACACCTATAGTGGCAGACAAGGTAATCATGGAAGTCGACAAGGAGAATGCTGGGCCAGAGACAGATGCCTATGTCGATAGTGGAGAGACACCGGTAAAGCCATCATATCAAGAGCGAGAAGTACATACAGCGACGAAGCCTACTCCAGCAACAACGAGAGGGCAGATGCTACCCCCCAGCACAATCAAGCGCTCCACCTCGCCTGCCCTATCACTGGTATTAACAGCCAAGAAACCTCCCTTTAATTCTCAAAACGACGAATCCACTCCATCACGACCAAAGCCTTCGCGCGCTCCCACCACCGATTCGATTCCAGAAGACCCAACGATAGACGACACATGCTTCAGCACCTTCTCCGAAGCACCAGACATGACACGCTTCGCAAAGCTCTCCCCCTCGAAGCCTCTCTACCAAACACACATTGACTCCAACACCCCTCGCCAACCCAAAAAGCGCGTCTCCCCTTCCCGATCTCCCTCACCCACCCCTCGAAGGTCCCGACCATCCACCGTCGGCAAAGACGAAACCACCTCTCTCCTCATCGACTTCACACAGCAAATGTCCTCCTACCCCTCACCATCACGAGGTCTACAACAAAGCCGCACCGAGTCAAACCTCCTCTCCTACCTCAACAACTCCCGCTCACCGGCCAAATCCTCGCGCCAAAGCGCCGCGCTCATTAACCTTCTCGACTTCGAGCTGCCCCCCCCGCCGACCCCGCGCTCGGCCCCATCTGTCTCGGCGCGGGAAGTCGAGGCTTTGAAAAGTGGTTTCGCGAGCCAGATCAGCTCCGTGAAAGCCAAGTTGTCTGGCAAAGAAGCCGAGGTCGAGAGTTTAAAGAAGGCGCTCGAGGACGCGGAGCGACGTGTTAGTGAGGCGGAAGAGCAGGGACGGTTGGAAAGGATCAAGCGCGAGGAGGCGGAGAGGGAGAAGGATTCCTGGGAGCGACGAGGAGAGGAAGTTGAGAGGGTGTTGGGTAGTGTTCGGGAGGAAGTTCTGTGCATGGAGGCCGAGAGGGAGGCGCTGGTGGGCAAGGTGGAGGATAACGAGCGGCGGGCGGAGGACGCGGAGCGGAGAGTGGGCGAGATGCTGGAGCGTGTGGCGGGTGGTGGGGAGGGCGCGGTGCAGGATGAGGTGCAGCGGCTGGTGGCTGCGCAACTGGATGCTAGGATCGAGGCCGTTAGTAGAGAGCTACATGGCGTGTATAAGAAGAAGCATGAAACGAAGGTGGCAACGTTGAAGAAGAGCTATGAGGCGAGAGGGGAGAAGAGGTGCGCTGAGTTACAAGCGAAGGTGGATGAGCTGGCCAGGATCAACGAGGAGTTGAAGACTGGACGAGACGAAACCTTCTCAGGAGAGCTACTGGGTGGCAAGGAAATGCAGGAGAAGAGAGCAGAGATTGAGCGTCTCAGGGCAGAAACGGAGGAGCACGTCGCGAGATTGAGAGGCATGGAGACGGAAATACAAACTGTCAAGAACGACCACGCTAGACTCTTACAAGAGCTCGAAATGGAGCGAGTAGAGAAGGGAGAACTTGTCGCTGCGGTGGATGAGATGCTGTCGTTGCAGGCAACGGACAGCGTCACGCCAGCTGTGGTAGAGGACTTCAGAAAGAGCCTTTCGAGGCCAACTGGACTAAGGGCGCCGGCGCCCGGTATGCATGCTGAAAGCAAGCTCGCGAAGCCGAGTGGTCTGGCGAGAGCAGGGAGTGGGAAAAGTAAGATGATGAGCAACATTGAGCGGATGGGCTACGTACGAGGACCTTAAGAGGTAGACACATTGTACGATATCGATATGCTTGCTTAAGGAAACGTGAGATCTGAGAGGTCTCGCTAAAGAATGAAAAGACTTGGGGCTGTTGTACATGACATGTTGAACGTTTTTCAGCCTGGATGCGTCGTCGCCAAACACGTGACTATGTCAAGTATGGGAACACTATTCCCTTGGGGCAACGAATCCCGACTTCGAAGCACTACATGCACATGAGGCTCACAACCGTATGATTGCTCGAAACCAATAGTCACTGCTTGTGCTCATGCCACGATTCCGGTGGAACAGAAACATTGGTTAACGGGCTGCGGCCTAGCCCTGGGGCAAGGTCACACGCAGCTTCTGGTACTTACGGCCCGCTCACAAATCGACCAGCTGGCGCTGAATGTGCAGACGACTAGGGGTGGGCAGGTGCCAACCGAGCCTGTTGTTGGCGACAAGAACCGAAGATGCCAGGAGTGGACAATGGATTCCTTGACAGCGATGGTGAAGAAGGGCTGGCTGTTACAGAGCGCGGTGAATCTGGCACAGGCAGAGAGGAATCCACCTGACTTTGGCGTGGATTTGAGACCGGTCAATCGACCGCCTACAAGGCTGTGACTTTTGCGCTGCGCGTGAATTGGCAGCGATGCCGGCGTCGGCATCTCTGACATAATTCCAGGTAGACCGGATAGAGCGTATAGAACAGATAGACTGCATTGCTTTCAAACATAGTCACCGAAAGGACACCAAGTCTGTGACGTAGTCCAGGCATCCAGCACGTGATTAGTCCTTCTATCTGCCTCAGGCAGCAAAAGTCGTCAATACATCGATTCAGCATTTTGCACTTACATATACATTTCCAATGACACCACAGTCCTTGATGTCGAAACAGGACTCCGATCATCCATGACGGAATCAGAACCACAGATTTCTGAGCGCCTTCCGGTATATTTGGCCAAATATCAGCCCACGCCGTCTCAGCGACGCCACTTTGGCATTTTCGTGCCATACCCTCAACACGCCAGCGATTCTTTAGACCGAGATCGCGTATTCATTCTAGGATGCCAGATACATGTCGTCGGCACGCCCATGTCCGGCTTCGTACATGAATTCAAACGCAACTTCAATCCTTTCCATGAAACGGAGAAGTGCGAAAGGCTGGTACGACTGGGCTCAGTCGAGCTGACGCTCTGCTCAAGTCCACCAGAAGGCACAGACGAGTTCTCGAGGGACCAAATACCAAAGGCAAAGCTAGAGAGGGAAGCTTTGATTGTCAATACACCGCGAGGTGGCCAGAACCCTTTAGAAAGGGTTGATGGGGTAAGGTCCCCCTGCAAGTAAAGATTACGATGCTGATATGCTTGGAAGGTGAAGAACAGAAGATGTCAAGAATGGACGATGGACTTTTTGAAGCATCTGGTCAAGAAAGGATGGATCGATGAAAGTGCTGTTGGAATTGCAGAGGCCGAAAGGGATGCGCCGGATTTTGGTGTCGGCCTGAGAAAGGTGTTGTGAGCGGCGAGGAGCGACTACATAGGCCAGCTGAGTTGCGTTGTCCAATACTGACCTCGGCAAAACCTGCCCATGTCGTGCCCATCAACCTCAGTCCCCAAATTTTATTGTAACTGACGCTGCTTGCCACCGTGTTTTTGACCCTACCAATTCATGATGGCCAGCCTTCGTCTCGCTCCCCGCTGGAGCCCGTCAACGAGTCGTCCATCTGCAATCTGCTACGAATGCCGTCGGCGCTTCCTCTCTGCCTCATCTCGACCACTCTCAACATCTGCAACCCGTAGTGCTGAACCACAATCCACACACTCGGACAAGCCGCAGCCGCGGCGAAACCCCTTCGCTCCAGGTCTCGACTCGTCTGAGTCTCAAATCGCGCAACGAGACAGAACCCGAGCGCTCGAAGAGGATCCGGGCTACGTACCCGCGAAGACGATGGAGGGTCTGGAGTGGGTGGGCACAAAGAAGTGGGTGGAAGGCATGCGGGATCCGAAAGACAGATTCGAAGGGTGAGAGGTCCCACACTGCAATTGTTGCCTTATTCCACACCGCGAAGTGGCATGGACAGTCTCTGGCAGCAGAGGCATAGAAGCTATTGACTGACAATGACAGGTGGTCGCGACCAGGCCCAGCTCAAGTAGATCCAGCAAACGTAGAACATTTCCTCGAGAGGATTCAATTGGACGCGTTCGGTGAGGGAGAGGTAGTGTTTGATGTCGCAAGTCGATTAAAGGTAAATCAGAGTATTCAATCTCAAAGGCAGGGCTCTGACAGGACATAGATACAGCAAAGCGTTGCAAAGTTCACAGGCATTCGATTATCGGACATACAAGTGCAGGGCATCAAGGACCTCAGAGCGCTGCGACGGGCATTGATGAGGCGACAGAAGGACCAGAAGTTCTCCGAGGTGCTGGGCAAGGGCAAGGGGTCAGACTTACAAGAGCTACCGAACGTCTCTATAAGCAATCGGAGAGTAACCATGTACGACAAGGAGAATCAGAGAGGGCGGTGGAAGATTATTGAGCAGGCGCTACAGCAAAGAGGGTTGCCCGTCTTCAAGAAGGATGCGACCCGACTGAGGAAGCTACTATAGCGAGCGCTGTGTGAATAGCGAGCTGAGCATGTATAATAGAGATGGGATTGCTCCCACGAGACAAGCTTGCAAATGCTAGATCTGCGATAATTGGGAATCGCCTCTTCTCTGCCGAAACATGTCGATCGCAGGTGGACGGAAGTTGGGCAGTGAGAAGCGATTGGACCTGCGATTTTGGATGCTGTCATTCCATAATTCTCCGTGCGGTACAGATGAATAGGTAATATTGATATTGCTAATCGCAGCATTAAGTGGAGAGCCGGCATGTTGAGCACGGACCGCATGGAGAGACGGCAAGATCCCCGCAGAATAACTTTATTCGGTGACTGACAAAGGGCAGCTCAGATATTCAACATCCACCGCATATCCTTCAACAAATCTCCACTCTTGCCAGTATCATCTGTTGGAGGCTCCAGGAGATTGTAACTCCCATCTCTGAACTCCTGGAGCTCCGCGAACTATATTCCTTCCGGTCATAGACAAACAGCCATACAACTTCCGAGCATGAATCTTCACAATGGACAAGCGGGGAATGCGCCAACCGGCGCGAAGCACGCAAGGCAGAACACACGCATCGTTCCTGTCATCCCGAAGAGGTATTCGAGAAAGAGCACGGATACTAAGGGAGTGAAACAGGACAAACAGCCTCCTCAGGCCGACTTCATATCTCCGAACGTCGAACCAACTCTAGCGGAGAAGAAATTCAATGCTGGGAAACAGAATGCAAAGACCGCTGGAGAGACTGGCATTGGCGCCGCTGTTGTGTCAGATACTGCCACGACAGAGGCCGGTCGCGGCGAAGCATCAGAAGAGAGAAGCCAGGCAGACATGGGAGCAGAAATGGGTCTGCAGCCAGCATCAAATCCGGTGGCTACATCAGACCCAGCAGAAGAGACACACGATGCGGTGACTGCGGTGCCCACTGTAGATCGGGAGACACTTCAGAAGCTCGAGCGCCCGGCTTCGAGCCAGAAGGTAGCTCGGCCGTCATCAGGTCGTTCACCTGTTGAGCTACCACCGCCCTTCTATCCGGCCTCACATCCCAACAACACCTCAGCGATTCCGGGTACAAACGTCGTAGATCGACCGGGGGAGAGACACAGCTTTATCTTCGGTGGACATGTTGACTCATCTGCCCCTTCGCCCATTCCACCTCCTTCGGCCGGATCATGGAACTCATCATCTGGTCCAGCCCATTACGGAAACGGCACCAACTTACCGTCCGCTCCCACAAACGGCTTTGTTCCTCCGCCGCCAGGACCGAACGGTGCTCTTTTCTCCCCCACGTCTCCACAAGATTCTGCTATTGCAACAAGTCGGCCCCCTCTTCCTGTGCAGAGCTATCAGCCATCTGTGTCGACTCCCATACTCAATGGACATGGGCCGCACATGCAGCGGCAATTTCAGCGCGAACGCTATGTACAAAGTCCTCGATCAGGATCCGTCGGCTCTAATATGGCTGAGCCTCCCTTTCCGCCGCAATACGCTTCATATCCTCCTCCGACCATGACGCCGTTCACACCGGGGGCTGCGGACCCAACCATGGCGCCTCCACGCGCGGTCCCATTCTCGCCTTTCACGCCCAGCTTCACTCCAACTCGCGGATCACAGCACTTTGACGCTAGGTTTCAAGAACAGGATATGCACAATGCTCTTGCACTGAGATCTCATGTGGAGGGGCTGTTTGGGAGCGCAGACTTCGCTGATGCTGTTCTGGAAATGCCCGCCTCATTTAATGGACCATCAAGGCTTTTGGCACATTCATTTGTTCTATCGCGGAGCCCTCGCCTCCGCAAGATCCTGCTTGACACTACAAACCTGCGCGCCGAAGCTCAAAACGGGAATCAGCTTCGAGAGATCCGCGTCCCGGATGATGCTGTGTTCAGAGATGGAGGTCTGTTTCCATTGGCTATCCGATCTCTGTATGGTGGTGGTTTCGTCCGTCGCGAGCACTTGCCAGGAAACCTAAAGTCCCCAAAGCAGGTCATGGAATGGGTGCTGTCGTACGCTACTGCTGGATGGTATCTTGAGGTTCCCGAAATTGCTTCCGCAGGACTTGCCTTGGCTTCCGAGTTGCTCATCATTGACAATGTTGAGGTTGCACTTGGATTTGCGCTCGCTGTGGAGACCAAGCCAGAGGGCATGAATGGCGTCAATGGGAACAAACATGGTCACAGCGCCCAGGAGCCGCCCAGTCCAAAGTACGCTCCCCTCGCGATGGATTTTCTGTTCGCTATCCTTCGATTCATAACGTGGCCGCTTGTCAACAATTTTGAATTCGATGCTGCAGCACCGGAGCTTGACACTTGGAAGCGTATTCCGGAACAACTGGAGAGACCGACTGGAACCTTTCATTCTTCCCGCCCATCAGTATCGAACCCAAAGCTTCAAGGCATCCAGCTGGGTGACTTTCAGATCCATTCTTCAGTCAATCGCACCTTGTCAAGCATTCTTCTCTCCGTGCCAACGTTTGTGTTGCAGGCACTCTTCAACGAGCGTGCAGTCTTGGAGCGACTCATACCGGACGCACGTTCTGTCTTGATGCGCGCAGTGGTGGCAGAACGAGAGAAACGAAGAGTGACCGCCGTGGCTGTCATTGACAAGCTACCCGACAAGGAAATACGCGATGAAGCAATCCATTCAGCTCGCAGCGCTTTGAAGGCTAAAGAAGTCGTGAACGTCTCTTCATTGGACCCGATGATCGCCTCGATCGCGGTCGAAAATCCAGGGGACGCTGCCAACCTCGGGAATGGATAGCATAACATACATTCCTTCTACCTCCAACATCGAGATTTGGTACGCTTCGCGATTTCGAAAGCACCTTCCTGGCATCAGGGCCATCTCATGCTCAGACTTGAATACGCTTATGCACCATACATACAGATGAGTCCATTCGACGCCTGCTGTCAAAGCCCGAACCACTCGACTACGAGCAGCACCTGCACCACTCCAATACTTCGTCTCCGGTTGGTATGAGAGCATGCACCAGAAGACTATATTGTGTGGAGTGCAAGATCAGATCGCATTACATTCAAATTATGCATAGCAAGCGAGGCATCTCGTTCGGCGTTCCAGGGGGGAGGATACCAAAAGACGGGACAGAAAGAAACACGTATTGGAAGACGGATTCGCAGGCAACTCTGGAAAGCGCGACTGCTTTATAATGTTATAGCGCGTCCATAGCTGATCACCCACGTGACAAGTCACAAGGCAATGTGTGTATGCATGTGATTATGCCTGTCATTTCATGTTTCCATGTGGCATTTGCTTACGTGAGCCCATCATTTCTATCCTCTATGAACCTGACTGGAACAGGATCTAGCTCGATCCACCGCCCCACTGCCCTCCTTTCTCCTTCCCTCCTACACCAGCAGGCAGCGTCACAACCTCTACCTCTCCCTTCTCTTCAGGTAACAGCACTTCCACACCCTTGACCTCCCATTCCATTCCAATATAAGCATCACTCAAGACCAGCACATCCACCTTCCTCGTCCCCAATGCACCTGCACCTGCAACATTCTCCGGCGCAGGAACCTTGACACTCGTCACGGCTCTCGCCCAGACTTGCTTCACCCCACCACCAGCCGTCATATTCCAGTTCACCCTCTTCAACCCCACCACCTCCCCACTCGCCGAGTCCGAGACAAGCACAAAGTACCCCTCGTTCTGCGGCTTGGGGAAGCGCGGAGCGTAAACGTGTCCCTCCCTGTCCCAGAGCTTATTCAACCTCTTCAGATCGATTCGCACTTCCCCTTCTCTGTTCGCCGAAGCCATCAAATCGAGGCGCGGAAGAGCGGTCGTCAGGACTCTGAGCGCCTTTTGACGTGCCGGCGCATTGACGAGGGCGGTCACTACCTTCTCTGCTTCTTTTTCAGAGAGAGCAGCAGCTTCGACCAGCGATCGTGGCTTTGCTTGGGGATTCGAAAGACGCTGCCTCTCGGCCGCAGGGTCCACGCCGGGGAGGATAGCGAGCGGACCGTCCCCTTCCCACCGCGCGCTCTTGACGCACTGCAGCACACCGATGAAGCCGCGCACTGCTTCGCGCCAGCCTTTCTCCGCCATGACGTCGATTGCGGCCTGGAGAATACGTATGCTCTGGTCCAGCACGCTGACTTGGTCGCCTACGTAATCAGAGATGGGGAGGTCGAGGCGTTCGAAGTAAGCTTGCAGCAGAAGGAAGGATTTGACATGCGGGTCCCAAAGGGGGAGCGATTGCAGGTTGCTCGAGACTTCGAGGGGCAGGTTGCGGGCTAGTTCGCCGTTGATGAGGTCTTCGTTGTGCCGCACTGGGAGCTCGTCGAATTCGGTGGCGAGGGACATCATTGCGAGGCAGGCGGCGAAGGAGGGTGATCGAGAGGCGTGCATGAGTAGCGAGCGGATGGTGAGGTGCGAGAGGTAGTAGTAGGACATGATCTTGCCAAGTGGGGTAGGATCGACGTCGCCGTTGGGCAGCAGGTCAATACATGAGCTAGTACTGAGTGCGGTCAAGGAGGCGGTGACGAGTGAGATCATGTACTCGTTCGCTAATGTCTGGGCCTCGATAGAGTTGTGTTGCTCAGAGGATATCTCAAGACCGTAGTACGATGGATTCTTATGCAGGCGGCGGAAGAAAAACGTCCAGGTCAAGTAGTCCAGAGCGTCTTGCTTGGTGGCGATAGTGCCGGCGCTGATTTCGGCGCCAATGTGGTTGTCCAGGACATTATGAAGGGACGACTCTACGGGGAAGCCAGTGTGTAAGAAGTGTTTGTAAAAGTCCTTTTTGGCATCTTGTGTGAAGATACGGGCTATTCCGGATGTGTCGAATTGAGGACGACCGGCTCGACCAAGCATTTGTAGCACATCGGTGAGATCCATATCTTTATATGCTTCAGTCTTCGCGTCGAAGAATTGAGTTCCCTTGACCACAACCAAATGCGCAGGCAAGTTGACACCCCACGCTAGCGTAGAAGTTGCAACAAGAATCTGAATCTTGTTGTTTGCAAATAGCTCTTCGGACAGCGATCGATCTGATTCCACCAGACCAGCGTGGTGAAGACCGATTCCAAAGCTCAGTGCTTCCTTGAGAGCTTCATCCTTGACTCTTGCCAAATTCAGGGCAAGATCATCTTCAGACATACGCATGAATCGACGAGGATTGTCCTCCATTCCGCAGAAGTTGATGAGATCCCGAGCAGTCAGGCGTGTCTGTCTTCGAGAAGCGACGAAGACGATCACCGGCTTGTCAGGAGAGTGCGCTTTGATTGACAAGAACGTCGGTCGGTTCATCGATTGCATGAGCGGACAGAAGCCTCTTTGCTCCGGAAAGCCATCGATGTAGATCTCCAAGGGCACAGGTCGAACAGAATGACGGAAGTTGAATAGCCCCTCCTTTACACCGAGCCAGTTGCCAAGGTCCATAGCATTGGCGCAAGCCGTCGACATACCAACTAGCCTGACAGATTTCTCGGACTGAGAGGCAATGTAATTCATTCGAGACACGATGATCTCGAGAATGGGACCTCGATCGCCCCCCAGCAGATGAATCTCGTCAATGATGACGAGACTGACCTGCCTGACGTACCCTCTTGTCTGCCAGCTACGACTGATACCGTCCCACTTCTCCGGCGTGGTGATGATAATATCTGCATCGCGAATGCTGCGGGTATCTGGAGTATTGTCGCCAGTCAATTCGACAAGCTTGAGACCCATTTGACGGGTTAGTCGCTTGTTCCAATCCTGCACTCGCTCACGCACAAGGGCTTTCATGGGCGCGATATATACCACCTTTGACCCTGGTCGATCGCGGAACGCCTGCCACATAGCTAGCTCTGCAGCCACAGTCTTGCCGCTACCAGTCGGTGATCCAAGCAGTACATTGGCGTTGGTGTGATACATGCAGTGGAAAAGCTGAGTCTGCATAGGATTGAAGAATTGAAATCGTTGACCGTAAATTTCTTCCAACAAAGGGTTCTTGAGCGCAGCTACTGGCAACGGCTGAAGATTGAGGAGGTCGGTATACACACTCTCAGTATCGGGTCGAATGAGATGCTGAAAGGAGATTGGATTGACCGTCTCTGCACCTAACCAACGATCCGAGATGGCTCTGACATAGATTTGAGATGGCAACGGATCAGTCAAGGGGATTGTGAAGTTTAGCTCATGCTCGTCATGTAGTTTCCTACGAGTCAAGATGAAATATTCATGGTGATAGACGTCCGACGTCTCGGCGTTCTCGACCCAGATCCAATAGGACTCTGATTTCCCGTGATGCCTATCGTTCCAATCGAAGTCCGGGGTGATGAACAGTCGCATCCTGAGCACGTCTCGATTCAGCGGGGCAATCTCAGCTTCGATGGAGATCGTTGGGAAGTTATCAAGCAGCTTGGTCAGGGTGTACCCCATTTTGCCATTATGCACGAGCTGACCAATCTCGGCTGGTTCCATGTCTCGTAAGGATTCAATGGATGAGGTAGATCCCTTGGTATCCAGGTTCCTGAGCACAGGTTGCGGTAGGTCGAACTGGTGAAATGGATGCTCATACGGCCAAACTTGCTTCTCGATGGACTTGCACATGGAAAGGAGGACCTGGCACTGAAAGCCCCATCGCCTATTGAGGGCAATCATGAATAATGCTCGACAGATACGTGCAGCGTTCTGTGCAACGTACGCCATGTCCGAGGTCAAGGTGAAGTCCTCCAGTCGAGCACGCGATATGTACGACTGCAGTAGAACGTTGGTCTTGCCTTGGGTAGTGCCAATACCACCATCAATGTCGCAAGGAGCGACATCAGTCTTGAGTCTGATCAGCTCCTTCTCCTCGGTCTCGCGGGATTGAATGTTGTCGAACTCTCCACTCATACTGATCATTTTCAGAATATCTGCCTCTGTAGCTCTTGGTCGCATCATAGTGTTGAAGATCTCGATCGAAGTCTGCAAGACGTAATATTGACTGGCGATTCTGCCGACATCTTTGGCTCGCAGCTCTTCCGTAGTCTCATTGAAAATGATCATCTGACTTTGCTGGAGGACTCTAGCGGCTTTGATTACGAGCTCTCGTCGCCGCTGGACCAGCTCTGGATCGTCTCGGATTTCAGCCCACTCGATACCATACGCCATTGGGTTGCGCTTCATACGGACGAACAGGTAGCTGTAGCCCATCCATTGTACTGCTTCAGGGACTGATGTGACTGTGCCAAGTGAGATTTCGGCATTGAGGTTGTCGACCAGCTTCTTCGAGAAGTTAGACTCGATGGGTTGCTGCTGAGTCACAGCAGTCAAATAATGCTGGAGCTTATCCTGAGTGGTGCAAATCATGCCGATACCAGTGTCTTGAAATTGAGGACGACCGGCACGACCGAAAATCTGCAAGACATCCAAGATGCCCAGGTCGACAAATTTACCGGCTTCAGCACTGTAAAGCTGAGTGCCTTTAATCACGACCGCAGCAGCTGGCAAGTTGACACCCCAGGCGAGAGTCGCTGTACAGCAGAGCACTTTTAAAACACCCTCGGCAAAGAAGCGTTCCATCATATTGCGATCTGATCGAGGCATGCCAGCGTGATGAATGCCCATACCCTTGGTGAGCAACTCTCGAATCTCCTTAGTCCTAGAAGTTTTAACGTCCCTCTGAGCAGAAGTGTAATTTTCATGCATCGTCGGATCGAACAAGTCCACGAGTCCTTCATCCATGGCTAGATCATACAGTGTCCGTGCAGTATTGAGGGTGTCTTTCCGGGAATGCACAAATACCATGACTTGGTGTCCCATTTCGAGCATGTCCTTGACCTTTTCGAATGCAACCTTGTCGAGGTTTTCTCTTGAGGTCTTGGTGCCAGCTTTACCTTTGACACCAATGAAGTGCTGCTCAAGAGGTACAGGACGAAACGAGCTGTCAAAGTAAAATAGGCCAGCCATTCGATTGACCTTGAGAAAATCTGCCACATCAATGAAATTGGGCAGAGTAGCTGATAGACCGACAATCCTGATCAACGACTGCGTGCTTTCGACCTGCCTCTCTGTTCGAGCAACCAATGATTCTAGCACAGCACCACGCTCATCGTGTAGCATGTGCACCTCATCGATGATCAGGAGTCGAACTTTCTGGACAAGCTCTGTGTCGCCAGTGCTCTTCCTCGTCACCACATCCCATTTCTCAGGAGTTGTGACAAGAATCTGAGTTTCGACAATCTCCGCCTTGGTAAGATGCATGTCACCTGTCAGTTCCCTGACCTTTACACCAAGCCATGCGAGCCGCTTGCCCAGCTTCTCCGTGATTTCCGCAGCTAGAGCCTTCATTGGAGCAACGTAGACGATCTTGAAGTCTTGCGTGCGCACCACGAAATCGCCATCTGTAGTCGGTCCCGATGGTGAGGGACTGATGTTCTTGCTGATAGCATTTAATATGGTCAACATGGCTGCATCTGTCTTTCCGGCACCGGTCGGCGCACAGATCAACATATTTTCGCTCGTTTCATAAGCAACGTGGTAGATCAGACTCTGCATGCGATTCAGGGACTTGTAGCCTTTGAAAGTACCTTGACATAACCAGTCGAGCTCCGAGATGTGCACAAGCTTCTGCTGATGGCCCAGCACACCGACTTTCGCCGCCGGGATCGAGTACTCCTCGTACTTCTCGCGCTCGATTCTCTCGCTGCCGAGAGGGAGCATATATTTCCTACCATGCATGGTAAGAGTGTTGCCTGCATCATGTGCGCGATACACGTGTGGATACTGAGGGCCGGTACGATCCTGGGCTGCCGACAGTGTGGCTGTCTTGTGCGCGAAGTCTTGCTGGTGGAGGGCTTCTTCTCGTTCTTGCCGAGACAGCAGCTTGCCAGAAGGTTCGAAATGTGCATTTGATTGACTGAACGACTTCTGAAGATCCTTCCTGTGCTCGATGATTTGAGAAACTAAGTCGAGATGGTCAAAGCCAAGAGTCTCAGCTAGCAGCATCTGCAGCTCGTCATTGCTGCTATCCGATGATATGATGGCCATGACTTGATCGGCCATGGCTGGAGATCCGATACCATCGTTTCCAAGTCCAGACGCTGCGATCTGCAGTTCCAACCATGACTGGCTGTAGGTAGTTGCAGAACCATTCGTGATGGGCAAATCATAAGATCTGGTGTCGTCGCCGCTTGAAATATCGTCGTCGTCGTCTATCAGATCCCAGATATCGTCTTGCTCCGAAGAAGATGGTGAATCACTGTCGTCCAGAACGATATCCTTCCCATACGGCTCTTGAGTGCTTGGCAGACCTTGCGCTTTGAGCTCGGCCAGTGCCTGTCTCATCTGCTCAAGTTGCTCGAGCCATCGTGCCTCAGCTGATGCTATAGCGGGCGACATAGCTGAGAATCTGTTCGAAGAGTCCGTTGAGCCTCTGGGAGAAAAGGTGCGTTCTTTCGCTAGGACCTAGTCAGAGTGGCGGATGAGTCGATAATGTGTTCACGCGGATATTCAGGGTTAGGGTTCGATATTGGAACGACGCGTGCAGATCACGTCGACACAAAGTTGACTATCGAACCCGTGCCCAAGTTGCAAATCATTCAAGCATGGTATGTGCTGTCTTCCTGCTTTGCTTGAAAGGTTCTGACAGATACACAGGAGAGTCCGCATGAGCATCAGCAGACGCAGCTATTGTCACGCATCATCACCAATGTGGTGAGTAGGGGACGCCCGCAAACAGGAGCGTCTACTCATCATTCCCAGGAGAAACTCAATGAAGCGATCATGGTCTTGAATAAGAGTCTTCAGGTATGCCTCTCGCGAAGATCGACGCAAATATCAGCTAAAGCGAACCCAGGAGATCAATGTCCAGAATATGAACGTAGAGCTTGTTGCTCAAATGTTCAAGAACTATCAATCTAATGTCCTCTTCCACCTCGAAGGTATTTCTCTACTAATCTATTCAACCATGATATACTGCGTTGGCCCGGCTGACTTATTTGTAGCAACGGATAATCTCAAAGAGCCGGCTTGATCATTTCGGCCTTCTGTACAGATTCCCCGGCAGCCATGCCATAACGATGCTATGTTAGATCTCAGCCTTTTCACCATCCCAACCATCGCGTGCCCGCCTGCATGTCACACCGCTCGGTGCCGCTGAACGTCCGAGATCTTCGGTTTGAGCACCGCCCTCCACCGTGGCTGGCGACGTCCCTTGCAGTGCTTGTTGTGCACGACGTGGATATGCATTTGTATGATTTCTCCCCGTCCGGTCGATTCATTTCACTTCAGCACTGTGTTCGCTCCTCTCGCAGCGAGATACTCTTGCACCGACCCTGTACCTAATGTCCTTACAACCCCATATATTTCCTTGTTCGCATACCTCAGCCCACTCTTCGGATCCGAGTAAGGTGCTGGTAAGCCCGTAATGTCGCAGTACTTTTGCTTCGGCTTGAAACTTGGTGCCGCTGCTATGCTTGTCCAGGTGTAACTCGGCTGCGTACCTGTCGCGCCAGGTGGTTGAAGGCCGTTACTCCCAGCGGCTTTCTCTAGTACTGCTCGTGATAGGTCCGACGAGCCTTGTGTGGGGTTCGCTGATAGTGATGCGCCGTCTGAGCCCGATGCTGCTTGGGGCGTAGAGGTACCACTGTTGTTTTGTGTATTAAGGAGAGATTGCTCGCGGCGCTGCGCTTCGGAGATGATCTGCTTGAGATTCTTGTTGCGCCGCTGGGGAGGGCGCCAGGCAGGGTTGCGGAAAGGCTTGTGGATCTTATGCATATCCAATTTGTCTAGAAGAGCTTGGTGGGTCTCCTCGTTGGAGGCAGTTGTAATGGGCGCCATGTTGAAGTTCAAATGCTGGTCGCGACCAAGTATCGAGTTCGGTGCGATTTACCGGATCAGCCCGGTACCTTCTTCCTGACGACCAGCTATGTGGGGAGGTCGATGAAGAAGATGTATGGTCCAGAAAGAAAAGAGAATTGCTTGCTTGTGGAAGTTGACCTCCGCTCTTGGCGCGGCGTTTCAAGATGACATCGCTGGGCTATCACGAGACAGCCAACAAGGCAACTTCATTTCACAGTCTCCTTCTCCTTCCTCTCCCGTCCTTTCACTCTTACAGCTCAGATTTCTGTTCACAACACCGCCAATATGAAGATCCTCTATATCGGTGTAAGACTATGCGAACGCCGCTCACCCCGCCCGCTTCGCTGACCGCCCCCAGATCCTCAAGAACGAAGACAAGCCAGCCGTAGAATTATGCGCTGAGCGAGACCTGAGCAGCTACTCGCGCTTCACACGAACTAGGCATGTTCTAGCATCAGCACTAGTCTCACTACTCTAATTTCCCACAGCGTCGGCGAGTTCATGTCCCTTTTCTCCAAAACCGTCGCCGAACGCACCCGCCCCGGCCAACGACAAGACGTCGAAGAGCAGTCCTACACATTCCACGCCTACGCACGAACAGAGGGTGTAGCGGGCATCATCATCTCCGACCACGAGTACCCTGCGCTCGTCGCACATCAACTGCTCAGCAAGATCCTGGACGAGTTCATCAGCAAGTACCCGAAGACCGCATACCAGGGCAACGTCACAGGAGAATTGGCATTCCCGCAGCTGAAGGAGTACATCACAAAGTATCAGGACCCGGCGGCGGCGGACAGTATCATGAAGATCCAGAAGGAGTTGGACGAGACCAAGATCGTGTTGCATAAGACGATCGAGAGTGTGCTGGAGCGTGGAGAGAAGATCGACAGCCTGGTGGCGAAGAGCGATGGGCTCAGCGCGCAGAGCAAGATGTTTTATACGCAGGTCAGTATATCCATGTGCTGGAGGAATCACACAAGGTGGAAACGTTCGCTGACATCAATCAGGCAAAGAAGCAGAACTCGTGTTGCATTGTCATGTGAGCAGGGCTCTATTCGACAGCGGGGAGGACTTTGCATAATCGGCGTTTTCCAATACTTTTTGGCAATGCTAATATCACCTTCGATCACTCTTCACTGCAAGTGAGCATCACGTGACGTTGATTCAACTGCAATTCGCGGGGTAACATGCCAGTAAGAACATGCACAAAGGAGAATGCTGAGCACAGCAGCCGCGCAGGACATTTCTGGTACCTGCAGTATATACATTGAACAATACTAAATCTGTCTCGTAACGAGCGTGATCTCATAAGGACCGTTGGGTATCTTTTGTCCACCACTAAACCACCACCATAGAGAAATCAAGCAATATATGCAAGAAGGTAAGCACGACAAAGGGAAACCCCCTTTCCTCATACCAGTCTGTCATTTGGCTCAACCCAGCCAACTCAACCTCTTCTTCCCACCATTCCTGTCAACCCGTTAGCACATCCCCACTATCATTTCTCGTTTCCAGGCGAGAGGCAGCCTACACAGCAAACGCCAAACTACTCCACTCCATCCTCCGCTCCCGTTCCTTAAGTCTCTGCTTCTTCTCCTTCGTGCTTTCCTTCGCGCCCTCCACCACCTCTTTACTCGCCCTGCGAATGTGCCAGAACCCTTTCTTCTCCTTCTTCTCTTTGTGCTCCTCCACGCTCTCCTGGCTGAAACTGCTCACCGTCTTGCTCAGTCCCACCATTTCCCGATCGACGCTCGAGTCCAGCGTCCTGCTGCGCGTGTGGCTCTTGACAGGCGACGGCGTTGCTAGACCGAATGCGCCGAGTTGCAGACTCATAGGGCTGGCGCTGGAGATGCTAGCAGAGTGCAGAGGGCGGTACATTCGTTCTGCCTTCTCCCGCTTCTTTTGCGCTTGCTCCTGCGCTGCCCTCTCCAGGCTCGCGGGGAAGTTGTCCTTGGGCACGTCGCGCCATGTTCCGTCCTCGCCGCGTACCATTTGTCGCTCCATGGTGCTGAGCGTTGTGCTGGCGCGCGATCGAGCGGAGGAGACGGCGGTTTCCGAGCGGTGCATGGACGGCGCACCGGAGGACGAAGGGGAGGTGATACTGCTGTGGGCCGAGGAGGAGTGGGACGAGCGAATGCTGGAGCGGGCGCCGTGGGAGGGAGTGTCCGTCAGAGGCGTGCACGGATCAGAGGGGTTGTTCGTGCTGGGTGTGCTGGGATAGTCAACTGTGGGGGAGTAGACGGAAGGTGAGATGACGTTTTCTTTGGCGTCAGGCTGGGAGTAGACTGACGCAGCGTCGTAGTCGCGGCTTGTGATGGAGGAGGTCTCCGCGTCCAGAGGATCCTCGGGGATGGGGGAAGTGACTGGTGGTCGGGAGAGACTGGGGTGGTGGGAGTGGTGTGGCGTGGGAGGTAGCGATGTCACCAGAGTCATGGGAATGAGACCTGTTGATGGGTTGCTCGAAATAGTGGCAGATCGCTGTACTGGTGGCGGAGGAGGTGGAGGAAGGACTGCTGGGTAGGTGAAAGGTGCTGGAGCCTGTGTGGTCGTGTGTGTATCCCATGAGTTGCGAGGTGGCAGAGAAAAGACGCTATCTCGCTTGCTCGGTTGCGAGGACACATTGGAGTGTGCCCGAATATGCTTTGACGCCTCCTTCTGTTTCTTCATGAACTGGAAGTCCGGCAGATCTGGGTGGTCCTTGGTATCCTCCCACTTATTTGTACCTGCCTTTGTAGGCTTCTTTTTCTCGGCAGATGCAGTAGATTGGGATCTGACATGCGTGACTGTCGGGGTCGGTACCGCTCGCGGTCCTGCCTCCATCGGTCTTGGGTATGCTGGATGGTTATTGAAGTACAGCGGCGCTGGCTGAAGGGCACTGGGAGTAATGCTGACTTGCGAAGAAGTTGGACGAAGCCCATGTGGATCATCTGATTTGGCTCTGCGATGTGGGGTGCTACCTCCAACAGAAAGCATGCGCCGAAGACCTGAGCGTTCTGGGATCTGAGGAACAGTGACCGCTGCAGGAATTGTACCTGGATGAATCTCGGGAGCGTTCAACAAGAGGCTGTTCCGCCGAGTATCACCACCACAGACGGATGAATCTGGGCTGAAACGAGAGAAAGAGCCTAGAGGCCGGATCTTCTCCAATCGCTGATGAAGAGCATTCAGACTGCGAATAGCGTCATGTCTGCTAGTGATCGCAGACTCGTGGAGGCGGACGAGATCGACCGTGGCTTTCTCAATGTCACATGCGACTTGCAGGCTGGTGACAACGTCTGCATTGGTCTCAATGGCCACGCAGAGAAGTCGCTCTCTAGCTTCATCTGAGAGTTGTCAATGGCATGTTCCGCGTTAGAGCTGACGCGTCTGCTTACCGTCACCAATCCTGAAAGAAGAGCCAAATCGGTGGAATCCCTCGTCGTAGGACTGTTGAACCTGCTTGGCGCCCTGTTCCAAGACCTGGAAGAGTAGAACTTCATGGTAGTTCCTCTCGCCCTTCCTTTTCTTGTGCTTCCTGCTCAGACGACCGACCAAGTCAGCGCCCTCTTTGAATGCGCCAACCACTAGCTCGACACATCCTAGAACCTCGGATCCAGACATCCTCGGTGGTGCTTTTGAGGACGCCATCGCGAGCACCGAGTACAATGGCGAAGCTGGGGATCGACAAGATAAAAGCTGAAAGTCAGACTGGCAAACCCCAGCTGAAGAGAGGTTCGGAGGCAAGTCACATTAAATCACGCCTGGACGCGCTGGCATGCAGGAAAGGCAGCGCAAGTCGGCATTAGCAAGAAGGAGGAGTGAACGAGATCAGATAATATTAACCGAAGAATGGGTGACCTACATGGCGCCTCTTTCCAATCAAGGTTGAACCTGAAGGGTACGTGCTCTGATAGAGGGATTTGTGGAGGAAGGACTAGACAAAGTTTGGTCCGTCCTAACAGGGACATGCCGGGGAGGCGAGTCAGCCTGTAGGGTTCGTTGCAACCACCTACCCACGCAAGAAGGACGGAGGGTCGATCATGCGCACAGCAAAGCCCGTGACGGACCGAGTGCTTGGAGACGTTGAGTGGCACCGGACACCTCGACGATTATCTCAAGGGTAAAACGGAGGATTCAGTGGAGTGATGAATGGCAAGTCATGCAGTAGCGGACACGGCCGAGCTTGGTCCATGTTCTTCCAGATGTTCCGTGCATGGAGAGAGGGAATTCTACCGTGATTTATCGTCCGATCTGCCTCATTAGCCGTCCTTCAAGACATCGTGTCCAGGGCATTTCGACTGAGGGTTAAGCAACTTGATTCTCCTGGTCGTTGCACGGTAGTCATCATGAAACCACCCTCATGCGAAAGGCATGAGTGTCAGCTGTGCCCGGAGGTGCCGTGAGGAACCTTGACCTTAGCCGCACTTCTTTAGCTGATCGTCGCATTGCATTGCAGCTTGCGCCCAGACCGCACCAAATTTCGACCGGACGAATCAGCGGTGTGCTTGACTCCCAATGGCGATATCGCCCAGGAATCACGACTTTCCTGTTCCGGCAGGCATTGCACCTCAGCAGTTTGCCTTTTTTGCTTGATGGGTGAGAAGCTGGAGCAGCTGATATCGATAGTCTTGTATGTGCATGTCATCCAATATCGTTTGATATACTGTCGTGCTGTCGGAGAAGCAATAGGACACCTTTCATGTTGCTTTCAAGCCACATCGATCGACGGCGCTGTGCTTGCATTGTTTGAACCATCTCGAAAATTGCCGCGGTAGAATTCAAAAGATCCCAGAACGAACTTCCGTTCATGCAGAACAGTGCCTGCTCTTGCTTGACCCCATGATCAGCCAGATCCAGCATGTGCCTGTCAATCCCCGCACCAAGTTACGCCTTTGCCGGTTTCAGAGACTAGCACCATATTGACGCAGAGTCAGGAGTTATGATCGCGTCGTCCGGTGGGAAGTGTGCTATCTGAGCGACTGAAGCTTCAACAGCATGTGCGCACGGTGAATCTAAGTTATGTAGACAAGGTTATGCCATGCATTGCTGCTTAGAGAAAATTGGGTCGACCAGTGCAGCCCCGCGGTGAGGTCAGTGCAAGTCCATTTACCCCTCCTCGCTCGAGAATGAGACTGCCTTTCCTCTTTCCCTCCGTGCAGAGCTGTGATTGTATCATCTGAAACAATTCTGAGCAACATCGATTGATATCAGTCGCAAACGAACGACTCACCAACCAGCCGTATGTCTCTCTTGGACAGCGTGCCTCTCGCCATGGAACCACATCTGGGTCAAGGTAACGTACAATCACAGAATAGCATGACGGGTGTCCAATCGTAGCTTCATCTACTGTCCCTTCAGCAAATGAAGCTATGGCTTGGTTCTGAGATTATACCGTACAAAACTTGATCTGGATAATACCAGCGAAAGGACATGCTTCATCTGCCCTCTAATCCCTCTGCAATAGCAGCCTAATTGGTCCAGCAGAACAATGTCGACCGACAAGATCACCTTTCTCATGAACTGGTGCGGTCGATATTTGCCCCTTTTACAAGCTGAATAGATCCCATTGACCATTGACAGGCACGCCACGCCATACCATGCCCCCGTCTATCTCGCCCAGAAGCTAGGCTACTTTGCCGATGAAGACATCAAAGTCGCTCTCCTCGAGCCCAATGATCCCAGTGGTAACTGGCATGCCCACCTTGCAGCAAGGATAGTCTGCTGATCGCTTTAGATGTGACCGAGATCATCGGCTCCGGCAAAGTCGATATGGGCTTCAAAGCAATGATCCACACTCTTGCCGTACCAAGACCCCCTTTTTCATCCTCAATATCTGACACCAATAGGCCAAAGCCCGCGGCTTTCCTGTCACCTCTGTCGGCTCTCTCCTCGACGAGCCCTTCACAGGCGTAGTCTACCTGAAGTCCTCGGGCATCACTCCCGACTTCACTACCCTCAAGGGCAGACGTATCGGGTACGTCGGCGAGTTTGGCAAGATCCAGATCGACGAGCTCACCCGGCACTACGGCATGACGCCCGACGACTACACGGCTGTTCGTTGCGGCATGAACGTCTCCAAGGCCATCATCGAGGGCACCATCGATGCCGGCATCGGTCTCGAGAATGTGCAGATGGTGGAGTTGGAGGAATGGCTAGTCTCTCAAGGCCGAGCGAGGGACGAAGTGCAAATGCTACGCATCGACGAGCTCGCTGAGCTGGGTTGCTGCTGCTTCTGCAGCATCTTGTACATCGCCAACGATGCATTCATTGCCGCCAACCCCGAGAAGGTGGCCAAGTTTATGAAGGCCGTGAAGCGAGCGACTGAGAACGTCTTGGCTGATCCGAAGGGCACGTACGACATGTACATCGACATCAAGCCCACCATGGCTACGGATGTTAATCGGAAGATCTTTGAGCGCAGTTTCGCCTACTTTAGCAGGGATCTCAAGAATGTGCCTAGAGACTGGGAGAAGGTGACCAAGTACGGTAAGCGTCTTGGCGTGTTGCCTCAGGGGTATGAGCCCAACTACACCAATGCGTTCCTCAAAGGCTGGGAGCTGGAGAAGGACTCGACTGATCCTACTGGTGATCAGAAGAGGATGGCCGCTCTACAGCAGCTTGTCAAGAACGAAGGCGGCTTCAGGAGGATCGATGGGCAAAAGGCAACTGTAGGAGTTGCTGCTTAAGCATGCCTGAAGAAGCTATAGCTCAGTCTGACCGCAGAGCTGCACACTGCCTACCATGATGTACGCCGCACACTCGCTTTGATAATCAAAAACAAATATGACGCTCTTTGATAATCTCTCGCAATGACGCTCCACTTGACTACATGGTCGAAGTAACGTTGAAGCTTTCTACTGCTGCAGTCTTATATCATTGTCTGCTTGAACGTTGTAGCTTCCTGTCTCGTGATCGATGGTATGCTATCGGGATCGACGTCTACCAAGAAGTGCTGCCGGTGTCTCTGCTTCAATGCATTGTGCAGATGACGCTCAGGGGCTCCCAGATTTCACAAAGACGGAATTGCTTCTATACATGACGCCATCGAGCTCGAGAGCAATACAATCAGTGTGATCACTGGTGGTTATCCGATCGATGCCATATCTTTGATCTGGTCCAGAGGCACCTCCCACCATGATACATTCCAGGCATCAAGGCGGTGTGATGAAGAGCCTGGCCATGTCATGCGGCTCTCCATCACATGTAAGCACATGCAAGGCGCCTGCACCCCGCCATCCTGATTTCACTCATGGCGAAATTGGAGGCGTTCTGCGATCGAGTTGCTTATGTGCCTCGGCGCCTCGGTACAGATATGTAAGTCTTCCAGTGACTCCCGCACCACTTCACTTCACCAGACCTGCGTTGCGAGCAGAGAAGACATTGAGGACAGACTTCAACGGCGACAGAGATTCCTCAGCCAGGACCCGAGCCTTGATATGATGTGGTATCATCTGGTAGATATCAGCCAAGCCGAGGTCTCCATACACACCAGGCACGAACGCCTTGCCCTACATCATCATCTATTCCGGACATGCGTTTCAAAGTGAGTGCGCATCATCAATCTGATCATAAACCCTGATCGAATCCCGATTCTCCGGTCGAATTGATGAAGACGACCTCCATTCTTGCGGGATCGCCATTTTGCTCTGCTCCGAGGACGAGCACGTGATCGTCACCATGACCATGACAGAGGGGAGTATAGAAGTCCCGCCACCGGAACGAAAGTATATACACATCAATCTCTAAACAACGAGCGGAACGTGCGTGGACCAATCCCAGAATAAGTACAACAGAAGAAGCGAAATGCCATGCTAGCCGCTTGCTGAACGCTCATACTCCTTTCACATCCTCTCATGTCCCCCTCCCATCCTCCGCATCTCCTATCCTGCCCCATTCCCTATCTGTTCTCGGCGTAAAGGCAGGCCTGCCAGTTTCAAGCCTGCTCGATCATCACCAACGTGCTCTTGCGTGTATCCACATCCACCACCCGCGGCCGGAGAGGCTGCTTGACAGTGATAGGCGTATGCTTGCTATTCTTCGCCGTCCTGAGACTCACGGTCCGCGCCACACCCACCTGGCCGTACTGCACTTGATGGGCCCTGTCCGTCTCCCTCTGCTGCTGCTCCCTCTGCTTCTGTGCCGGCGAAGACCGCTCTTCGGGGTCAAGACTGTCCATGCGCTTTGGCCCGCGTGGCTCGGATACGGCCATGGGCTCGGAGATCTTGGGCACGTTGCGCGTCACGGCTGCCGCGGTGACGATTTCTTCGACGTCGGAGTCGTCTTCGACGCTGAAGAAGGTTTGCGCGACGGAGGAGTCGGGCGTCACGGGGAGAGAGGCTTCGGACCACAGGGGCGAGGCGGGGGAGTCGTCGCGCGAAGAGGGTTTCATGGGAAGTTGCGCGACAGGTTTGATGGGGCCGGGAGCGACTGGTTGTGGGGTTATGCTGACGACGGGGGCGGTGCGGGAGCGCTGGATTTGGAGGAGGCGGTTGGCGGCTTCCATGTGGTGTTTGTTCGTCTCTTGGATAGATTTTTCGATGATCTCGCGGCCTGGTGATGGCCTTGGTGAGGGCTTCGAAGAAAGCTTTGGGAGCGCCTTGGGGGATGGTCGGGATGGCATTGATGGTGATGTTGCTCGTCTCCGTGGTGTGTTATCCGACGGTTCGGTGAGAGTTGTCTCTTCACCTAGCGGCCGTAATCGCTTCAGCGTGCCTCGCCGCTCAGCTATTGATGTTGTCGGCTTGAGAAGCTTTTCGAACATGATGCTGTATCGTTCCATCTCTGATTTAGGAATGTCAACGTTGAGGAATGAACTTTGCTGGAGACCACCTGTCCCTTGGTTGATCCTTTCAAGGGCATCCTGGTTCATCTGGGGTATCCGAATTTCAGTATACTTCCCGCGTTGGATCGGCGGAAGCGTCTGAACGGTCGGGAAAATTTGCATGTTTGCAGGTTTTGGCTTTGGCTGTTGTGCGGCCTGCTTTGCATGCTCATATGCTGCCTTGTCCAACTCTGCCCTGATCTGCTGCCGGGTAAAACCACGAGCGTTCGAATCATTCCTAGTGTGCACAGCAGGTAAAGCTGTCGGTTTCGACACACTCGAAGCATTTGTGGATTGTGATGTGTAGGATGTATTTGAGGTGCTCGTCGTAGTTGCATTAGATGACACACTTCGCTGACTGTTGAGTGAAGTCGACGTGTCTTCCCTTGAGGAGTTTGATTTGATCTGCCAATGACTTGCCGGTACTGGTGCGTGCCATTCCGGCTGCTGTTTGGTCTTCGCGGATGATGAGAACATACTCTTGAATGACCTCGACTTTGACTTTCTCAATTTTGTTGGTTCCAGTGCAGTGGGCGTGACTGGTGTTGCGGTGACGGGAGTTCGAACGGGTTCACTGAACGTCCGCAGCGGGCTTGCTCGAGGTGCTTCTGGTAATGCTCGTGGCGAGTGTTGAGCATGTTGTGGTGGTAGTCGAGGACTCCCAAGTGCAATGCCAATGGTCACATCTGACGAATTGTGCGGAGGATTGTGGTGAGGACTGCCACGCGGGGTCCCCGTGGGTGTTGGAAAACGATATATGTGTGAGTCGGCCTTGATTTCGATCGTTTGTGTTCTCGTCAGAGGCTCTGTTGGGTTTGGTAACTCCTTGTCCGGCGTCGGCAGGGGATTGGACCTTTGAGTCTTCCCACTTGATGTCGTAGGTCGATTCCCTACGTTCTGTCGTGGCGCATCTTGAAGGGACCTGCCTTCTAATCGTGCGCTGCTGACATCGAATGATTGTGTGACATTAACATTCACCGCCGACCGTTGCTCCTGCCTTTGCTTGTAGAATCTCTCTTCCTCACTTTTGTCGCTTCTCGATGTATTCAAACTCGACTGCTGCCGGCGCAGTGACTTTGACCTGCCGAGAAAGCCCATGACTTGTTGGATGCTTTCAGTGTACTGGCAAGGTAATGTTAAAGCCAACGGTTATCGTCACCTGGCGGCTCCGCAACTCTTCAAGGTAATGGGCGGTAGCGTGACATCCAGACTTTACGAACTTCCAAAATGGTCGTTTCGTGAAACACGCGGTGTAGTAAGCTTCGTGTAGAGCCGCAATATTGACCAGGATGAGTTGCTCGAAGCGGAGGTGTTCGTAATCCGTAACGAGAGCTGTCCAGGAATGGCAAGATGCACAGAGAGGAAGCTGAATGAAGAAAAACAACAGCCAAGTCTAGGTAACAAGGGCACGTGTCGTTGCAGTCGGGAAATGAGGTGTTGGAAGGCTGAGAGACGGGAACGACGAATACAATAGGTAAGAGAGCGTCAAGTGCGGCAGAAGCTAACTCTCTCACCGGCCAGGAGAAGCGGTGTTACAGAAATCAAGGAAAATAGGACCGCAAAGGAACAAAAATCCACTCGTGTGCATCATGCCTATCTCGCAGTCTCATTTCGCTGAGAAGCAATCCCTCGGTCTAGTACGGGATGGCCCACTGGAGTAAAGATTGACTCCTTGGGAATTTGTCGCAATTAGATGAGCATCACCCAAGCCCTCTTGTGAACGAAAGCACAGCCCATGGGTCTTGCAAGGCCAATGCGAGTTCTGACTGTAGGATCGTCCACCATGGCGTCGGGCTGATGAGGGAAATGGGTAAGGAGCCCGCTGGTGAACCGGAAGTGGTAGAGGGTGATCTGAAACGAGCAAGAGAATTTACGGCGGCAAAGGCGTAAGAGAAAGTGAAAGGAAGACCTGATCGACAGCCATGGTTTCATGAGAGAGGAAGAATGTCTCTCATTCGTCAAGAAGAGGTGAAGTCAGGAAATTACCCCGCCAAGCCCGCTCGCGGAGGGAAATGATTGCGACATCACTTCCCGCAACTCTTCATCTTGCCCATGCATCGAAGACGAGTGGAACAGTCGGACTATATGAGTTCCGTCGGTGCTGCTCACGTGTTACCACGATGGCTGACATCGCTGACAGATGGTGCCGTCAGCACTACCAGCCGAAGCTTACAGGTCATGCAACAAATCCACCAGCAGCTATAACAGACATCAGTAGTCAATGGTTGCATGAGTCGGAAGTGAGACACCCGCACGACTCGCGACTCCAGCTATCGACGCTGATCTCTCTGGTGGACAGACTGGTCAAAGGAAGCCGTAACCTCCTCGACAGTGTGGTGTGCAGATCCAGTTTTATATCCGGTGATGACATTCTGCTGCCTCCCCAACGCAGCACAGGATCCCTCTGAGCCGTCACACTTCTCTCACGCTATCCGCTTGCTGGATCATCTATGTATGGCATTGATTGACTCGTTCCATCCGTAGAGCATTGCGTACAACACCATTGTCATACATGAAGGTTGCCTTGTGAGAATCGTCACTCAATACTAGCAGGTCCGGGTGGTCTGCATCGTCCAAGTAATACCAGAGAACAAGGGCGTTACACTGTTAGAATTGCTTACCTCAAACCAAGCCTTCATGTCGCTCGACTGCACTGCTTTAAACAAGAGCACACAGCACAGCAACTAAAAATGCACATGTGATGAATGATAGACACCGGCATAAGCCTGTAGAACAGCTGGCGACCTTAAATTAGATTCAAATGTCGATATATGTGAAGTAATCTATGAGAATACGTGCGTGCCTTGAAGCGGCATCTCTGCAAGGCACGTCGGCGAGGACTCCGATTGGCTGCGCGGACTTCGAGCTCTCTCCATGGTGATTTATGACTGCGCGTAAATGCGAAACTGCCATTGACATTTCCAGGCTATCCCTTTCCAGCTCCACTTGATCACAGCGCGTTATGATACATCTCTGCTCAGCTTTATAGCGATAATAGGCTGCCGTTATGGTTCACTTCATAGCTGACCTCGAAAGCCCGTCTGGTCGCAACTCCCCAAAACCACCACCAGCCGAGCCATATCACGTTTCAGAGCCTCCTTACGAAGGCTACCACGAGATCGATGCGGCCTCGTATGCGCGAAGCACCGATTCTGACGCTATTGTCATCGACAATGGTGAGTCTCAAGCATCAAGAGATCCTGCATCTACTGAATCGTGCAGGCTCGTCTTCTCTTCGCGCAGGCTACTCGTTCCAATCCTCCCCCTATCTCTCATTCCCTCCTCTCATGGCCAGATACACTGATCGCAAACTCAATCGTAAGCTCAACTTCATCGGCTCTGAGATCTACTTCGACGGCACGGCTCGGGGTCAAGCAAAGAACGCTTATGAAGCAGGCGCGCCTATTGTGAACAACTGGGATGTCATGGAAGGATGTCTGGACTACATATTTGTCAAGCTGGGACTGGCACAGGGTTCGCGCGTGGATAGGAAGATCGTCATGACGGAACCAGTTGGAAATCTGGGATACAGCAGGCGAGTCATGAATGAGATACTCTTCGAGCTATATGGGGCACCAGCCATCACATATGGCGTGGACAGTTTGTTCAGCTACGACTACAATGGCGGCAAAACTGGTCTGGTACTCAGCGCCGGATACATGGCCACCAATCTGATACCCGTGGTGGATGGTGCACCATTATTCAGTCATGCGACAAGACTTGACTGGGGTAGGCAGCATTGCGCAGAATACCTGGCGAAGCTACTACGAGCAAAATACCCAGGACTACCAACCAAGATCAACGAAACACAAATTGAAGACCTTGTGTGGAAACACTGCTACGTCAGCCAGAATTACGACCACGAAATGGCGCGCTTCCTGGATTGGACTGGGCTGGAAGACCGTGACATTACGGTCCAGCTACCTTTTGTCGAAAAGGAAGTTGCAGTCAAGACGGAAGAGGAGCTGGCCCGAGCCGCAGAGAAGAGAAAAGAGGGCGGACGACGATTGCAGGAGCAGGCTGCGAAGATGAGACTCGATAAGCTGATTAGGAAGGAGCAAGAGCTCGAGTACTACAGGGATTTGCAGAGCAGATTGGTCGGCGCAACGAAGAAAGATGCCAGGACCATGCTCGAAGCGGACGACTTTGACAATGAGGACCAGCTCGAAAAGAAGATGCGCGATATGGAAAAGTCAATACGAAAGCAAAGGAACAAGGACGTGGGAGATCTCGAAGAACCGGAAGAGGTACCCACCTACCCATTACTGGACATCCCGGATGACCAGCTGGACGAAGAAGGTATCAAGCAGAAGAAGGCACAACGACTGCTGAAAGCGAACCATGAAGCCAGAGCCAGAGCAAAGGCCGAGAAGGAACGGGAGAAAGCTCGCCTAGCCGAAGAGCAAAGACTCGACGACGAGGCTCGCGAGAAGGACCCGGAAGGCTGGCTAGAACAGCGACACCTCAATAGACAAAACATCATTCAGCGAATCAAGGAACGAGACAGACTGAAGGCAGATCTGGGTAATCGCAAATCCCTCGCAAGTCAGATGAGGATGAAGAGTATTGCAAATCTTGCTTCAGACAATCCGAAGAAGCGGAGAAGGGGTGGAGACGACGACAACTTTGGCGCCGACGACGCGGATTGGGGAATATACAGAACCATCGCGACCGGCGAAGGAAGCGACGATGAGGAAGAAGAAGATCTCAACGCGACACTTAAAGGTGTTGAGGCTGAGCTGCTGAAATATGACCCAAACTTTACTGAACAAAGCACACAAGAAGCTCAGGCGGACTGGACAAAGAGCATCATCCACGCTTTCCTGCGAGGTCCGTATCCGTACGACCCGGAAAGCACGAGAGAGAACAACCAGTTCCATCTCAACGTGGAGCGCATCCGCGTGCCTGAAGTCATCTTCCAACCAGCCATCGCCGGCATCGACCAAGCCGGAATCGTCGAGATCACCGAAGACATCGTGATGCAGCGTCTAAATGGTCACTCAAATAGAGACGACATACTCAAAGATGTCTTCCTAACAGGTGGCTATACAATGTTCCAAGGCTTTGAGGAGCGACTTCGGAACGAGTTAAGGGCAGTACTGCCAGCAGAGGCGTCGCTTAGCTTGAGAAGAGCCAAAGACCCTGTGCTCGATGCATGGAAGGGCGCTGCAGCCTGGGCGAGCAACACAGCAAGATCAGCGCCGGCTTTCGTCTCGAGGGAGGAATTTGCCGAAAAGGGTACCGAATATCTCAAGGAACATAATCTTGGGAATGCTTTTTCATGAAGCATTGCCTAAGCTGCGACAAAGTCGAAGTCATTTTCGGCACACGGTCGATGATGCGGCGCTTGCACAGCCCGAGTTCTGCGACACAAGAGCTAGCGACTGTTCTAGAGGCAAGCGATAACAGGTAGCTCGTCCGAGCTACAGACGCTCTCATACAATCAACCTTTGGCTTCAGACCTTACCAGCCGTCAACATTCAAGACTTCGCGCATAATGAAATATACCCTTGAAGGACAATTCCTGTTTGTGAGACTTCGAGAAGCCTTCCTCAAAGGTGATACGCACTTGATTCTGGACCTGTCGGTCGCCGCATTGGCGTAAGCTTTCCATTGCAAATGCTGAGGAAGAGCCAATCGCAGGACTTGGGTTGCATCAATGCAGGGTCAAGCATTATTTGTTGAGGATAAGAGAAGATCATGAAGGGTCCAACCGACTTGAAGCCTTGACCCCTCTGGTAGATGGTTTCCTCTCTTGCCTACTATCTTCTGTGGCTTCTCTACGGTAGCGAAGTTGATTGGACTGAGCGTCTCGCAGTAGAGAATCATGCGTCGACTTCTGCCGAGTTTCGTCCTCCTCTTTGTCACCTTCTTGAATATCACATGCATATTGCATGACGGCAGCCTGGAGCACATCGCATCTCCTTTCTTGACGACCCGAGGCGAATCTGGTAATTCTCTGATCGCTAACGAAGTCCCATCAGGGGTACCCCAGTATAGAGTAATCAATGGGTACATCATTGATTTCTCAATACATGAGCTGCCGAAGAACTTCCTTGACATTTTAAACGATGCCGTTAGGTCATTCCGGTTCAAGCGATAAGTTTGACGCTCATTTTCCGGCTCTCAGAAAATACGCTCCGTGGACACGACATGCATCGTCACCGAAATTTGGAAGAAAGACAGATTCCTCAGGCCTCGCAAAAATGCAAGCCTGCACATGACGACTTTATCATTCTTACACCCGCACCACCAGTACCAACAGTCCCACGAGTGACGGTCAGGCCAACGATCAAGCCGCCAGAGCCTACACCACCAAGACCCAGGCCTAATCAGCCTGAGAGATCCCCACATGACCCGCGGGCGAAACTACCACCTATCGTGGAAGACCAACTCGGAGCCAAGTTTGCGGAGCTAGCCCGTGAGGCCGAAGCCATGCATGTATTTCCTCAGCTCGCCGGTTTGCGGCCGGAGTTGCAAGCGCAGGTACTGTATATGCTAGGTCTGCCGGACGAATTGGCCGTTCGGATTGGTTGGAGGCTATCAGAGAAGATCACTATCGACGTTGTCAAGAGGGTTGCTCGCCTTGTGGCACAGAACGTCGGCACCATGCTGTGGGATCTTTGGACGGCCAGATCAACGATCATGGCTTCGGTCGATCTCGTCTTGACGGATGTAGACTTTGTTACCACCGTCACAATGTTCCGTACAAAATGGGAGTGTGCGATGCCACGACACAGATGTGTAGATTCGACCCACCGGAAAAGCACGCTGGTCTGCACGCTTGTAGCCACCATCACTCCGTTGACGTCGTTGGGCTCATTGCCGATGTCGTGACAATGATGATGTGGTTCTTGGATATGGCAAAGTTAACATGGGGACATGCGATGCCCAACGCCAGATCTGCACTTTACCAGCTCCAGAGAAGCACTCGGGCGAGCACGGCTGTAGTACTCACCATTCTTGCCATTTCAGTGGTGACAGGTGCGGCTTCCGAGAGGCAGGGATTCAATGGGATGTTTGTAATTGGGACCGACGGGTCTGTACAAGATGGTGACTGGTCACTCCGCGTGGCACGAGATCTGGGGTGAGATCCGTGGTAAAGGGTCGTACGCGGACGTCGGTCAGTGGAAGGACAAAGAATGCGACCTTATGGCTAAGAGGCGGAAGTATCTATGCGAAATACAAAAGGAAGACTGGAAGAGCGAGTGCTTGACTTCTACCGAACTGATACACATGATATCTCCATAGGTCCAAGCGTCGGTGTCACGACGAATTTGTTTGTACATATGCTACATGCACTCATTCCTCGACGGATAAATGCGCATTCTGCTGTGATGACAGGCTTGGAGCCACTCCTCCGTCGCGGCTCGAGAATCCAGTGTCTTGACACCTACCAACAACGACAGCGGAAGTCGCAGATGGACGATGCTGGTAGAATAGTATAGGACACGTCGAAGCTGCCGACGTGCGAATAGTGCTGCCGTCCTGGCTTCGCCAGTATGTTGGGGAACAGCTCATGAAGTTGTAGTCGGCGCAAGGTACTATGATCAGACAGTTAGATTGAAATTCTTCAGATGAACCCCCAAATCTGTCGCGATGCGTTTTTGTATCGGGGCACCATGATTACGCCTCAATTTGTTGCAAATGAGGTCCACTCAAGGCCATCACAGACATGGTCTTCGTGCCTGTACTAGCACCAACAATCTAAGGCAGCAATGGCGACACAGTGAGTTCGGCAAAAAGCACTACATTTCATTGCGAATCGCACTGGATTGCCGTGAAGGACAACTCCGACGACTATGAAGGTGAAGCTGAGGATAGCTAGAGTTTCCTGTTTGGGTTGGGTCCCGCTTCTCGCCAAATGACGTCTTCATCGATCACCTCAACTCTAAATGAAATAGACGGCACGAATGCCGCTCGTTTGTGAGACTGACTTCGGATCTGGTTTGTATTTCATAGTTGAGTCTGTTCCTCTGATAAGCGCTCGCTCGTCTCCTCAGCATCGTATCCAAGAGGACTAGGTAGCATATCAGTATGGCAGACGATCACCTTGTTGCACCGCAACCACCGCCGGATCTTAAGATTCCTCCTTCCAACGCGACAGTGGAAGTATCATGTGTCGATAGGTAAGCAATATCTCAAAAGTCTCGTATGCTGGCTGATCAACCAGCACAACCCATCTCAAACTGCCCATAGGCCCCTTCCTACAGCCAGATATCAAAGGCAAGGAATTCTTGACAGGTCCTGCATTTGGATTCCTCATACAGCACTCATCTGGAAAGCAAATCATGTTTGATCTTGGTACTCGGAAGGACTGGGAGAATCTCCCGAAGGTAATCACAGACCGGATAAAGGATGGCGGATGGGAAGTCAACATAGAGAAGAACGCTGCTGAAGTTCTTCAAGACAACGGTGTCGACGTAGCTGGCGGTGCGATCGACGCGGTCGTATGGAGCCACCACCATTGGGACCACGTTGGTGATATGGGCACTTTCCCCAAGAAGACTGATCTGGTGGTCGGACCTGGTTTCCAGAAAGCGCACTTACCAGGCTTTCCGGAACGAGAAGACGCACCAATCATGGCTGAGGACTTCAAAGATCGGGAGGTCCATGAGGTAGATCCCGAAAAGGATGGCAAAGGCCTGAAGCTGGGTCGGTTCTGGGCTTACGACTACTTTGGTGACGGCAGCTTCTACCTTCTCGATACGCCAGGCCATTCCATAGGGCACATCTGCGGATTAGCTCGAACGACAGGCGGGGATGAATCTACTTTCGTCTTTATGGGAGGCGACGCTTGTCATCATGGTGGCGAGTTCCGGCCCAGTCAATATCTCCCATTGCCATCGGAGCTATCCCCCTCGCCAGTCCCAACACTGCGAGTATGTCCGGGTAGTCTGTTGACTGCATTCCATCGAAACAAGAGTGCTACCGAACCGTACTACACCGTCACGCCCAAATTTGCGCACGACCTAGAAGACTGTAATTGGACAATTGATGGTGTGGAGGAGTTTGACGCGCAGGAGAACGTCTTCGTGCTGATAGCTCATGACGATAGTGTCATCAATGAGCTGGACCTCTTCCCAAAGAAAATGAACGATTGGCATGAGAAAGGACTGGCAAGGAAGGTCAAGTGGAACTTCTTGAAGGATTTTGCAGGAGCGGTAGAGCAAAGATGAGCCCGCTGTCTTCAATATGAACAAAATGAAACATGCCTCTCCCAACTGTCCACGTCCCTAAAGTGCTTTCTGTTAGTCCCTACCGAATTCCGAAAGCCCTAGAGCACTGGCGGTCAGGGGGACAGATGTGCTGGCAACCATCTTGGTAGAAGCCCTTCTGGAGGTAGCGATGTGAGTAACCCAAGCAATATGAGCAAAAAACAAGTCCCGATCGTGGGTCGAACACGAGACCTTAGGATGATTGCAGAGAAGAGCTGCAATCCCACGCTCTACCACTGAGCTACCGAGACTAATCGAGGAGCACTCGATTGATGGTGTTTTCTGATGAAAACAGGTAACCATGATCCGAGTCAGTGAATTCTTCTGAATATAATTGCGTACTCGCTCCTTCCGCTACCAACCTCCCAATACTCACGCTCCTGCCGATTTCTCCATCCATCAATATCCCTCAGACAATGAAGAGAGTCGACCTCTCATTTGAGATGTGTAGTGCTGGCATTCCTGTTCTGTCAGCGCGTATTATTACCAACTTACGCGCCGCTTCGCGGGATGATGCTCACTGCCACACTCGCGGAATGACTTCGAGATCACGCAAGCGAATGAGCTAGGCAAGCAGGCAACCCGCTTGAACGTACAGCTTGTCAATGACTCCGTTCACCTACGAGAAGAACCGCACATGTCCCAAAAGGCTTTCCCCCAAATGTGAAGTTTTACAGAGTTCGGAGCGCTTCTGGGATCAGGCTGTCGGAAATTTCGGCCAGAGAATTCCGGGGTGAAGAGATCGTCATCGTCCAGCCTCGGCTTTCTTGCATGTGCCTCTACAAGTGGATGGCAGATAATATAGCCATCCAGTACCTTCGTCGATTACTCTCCTCATAACATATCATTACTATACATCACAAACATGGAGGACGCATCGTACGCGACTCTCGCCAAGTTTCTCTTACCAAAGGTCCCTTCTATGCTGAAGGCGGCTGCGGCACATTCACTATCTCTGTCGCCGACTTCCTCGAAATGGGATCTCCACACCACACTGCAGATGACCGTTCTTCGGTCAATGCTGATAACCGACAAGCCAGGACCTATTGGTAAGACGCAGGCGCTGACGCTGAAAGATCCTGGTCCGAAGGGGAAGCTCTGGACTGCACCAGCCACGGTACCTGCTCCAAGCGATGATGGTATTAGGGAGGCGATTTTCAAAGCGATTGCGGACATGGGCACAGGGCAAGAGACATACACAAAGCCGGATAATGCAGAGATACCTGTAGAGTGGACGGGATTTCGTTCGGAAGCAAAGACGGCCAATGATCCCTTACCGGCAGGATTGACTCCGAAGGAACGATATGACAAGCTCATGTTAGACCCGAACCGCAAGTCGGACACAACCGTACTATACTTCCATGGAGGCGCCTACTACCTATGTGGCTTCACGACGCATCGCATACCCATCTCGAGACTAGCAAAGGCTTCCGGTGGCCGCGCTCTGGCCGTGCAGTATCGCCTCGCTCCCCAGGCAGCTTTCCCTTCGCAGCTGATCGATGCGCTCAATTCATACCTCTACCTTCTCTATCCACCCGAGGGCTCTTTTCACGACCCGGTTCCAGCGTCGTCGATTGTCTTTGCTGGCGACTCTGCCGGCGGTAATCTCTCGTTCGCCCTTCTCCAACTCATCCTGCAGCTACACCGATCCAACTCTGTCCCCACCAAGGCACCGACGGTCCGCTACAATGGTAAGGATGTAGCCGTGCCTCTTCCTGCAGGCGTCACTGGCCTATCGGCGTGGCTCGATATCGCCCGCTCGTCACCGTCGCTGATCGAGAACGCCAAGTATGATTATCTGCCCCCTCCCAAGCCAGAAGACGCGAAAGTCGCTTTTCCCAAGGACGAAATCTGGCCTACAAATCCACCTCGAGGAGACATCTTCTGCGATCTCAGCCTGCTGGATCATCCGCTGGTGTCGCCTCTGGTCGCAAAGGATTGGTCAGGCGCGCCTCCGCTCTGGCTTATGAGCGGAGACGAGATGCTATACGACGAAGATGCTGTCGTCGCTGCCAAAGCGAAAGAGCAAGGTGTAACAGTACAGTGGGAGCACTACGAAGCCATGCCACACGTCTTCAGCATGCTGCTGCCACATCTTGCCACAAGCGACACCTGTTACAAAAATTGGGGCGCATTTGCAAGGGCGTGTGTCGAGGGAAGAGTCCAATCGAAGAGTATCCTGATCCGAGCTAAATCTGGCAAGGAGGAAGAGGTCGAAATAACCACTGGCAAGGAAGCTCCATTCTCCTGGGAGACTGCTGTCGAGAACGTGCAGAAGACCAAGGCCAGCAGACTAGAAGGCTATGAGAAGGAAGCGAAGGCTATGCCCAAGCCTAGTCTCTAGAAGTGCATGACATATTGGATCGAGCATGGTGTTGTAGAAAGGATACAAATGGTAGATATGCTTGCTTGTTGTACATATTTGATAGCGTCTGTCTGCGCTGGGTATCTAGAGTCGTAATGGTCGTGACGAAGCAATCTGTGTACTTTCTGCTTATTCAAGAATTCCGTCGGGCTCGCCAGGGAGACGTTTAATGCGCTTCTGCTCCCAGTTGTCAAGATCTTTTCCTGCAAGCCTCTGTGGTAGGTATCAGCTATCGGTGTCTCCGCGCCAATCTTGAACGCCCTCACATAGTATTCTTCTCTCAGATCCACCTTTCGCTTGTTTGCTCCAATACCCAAGGACTCTTCCCTCGATAGCTGCTTGACCTTGTTGTCATGTCTCTCATATCGCAGAGCTGTTGCAGGCGTCAAGAAGAATGATCCTGCGAGCATGGTCGCCATGAACGGGAGGCCAAAGAGAAGGAAAGGGTGCCGGGCGACAGCGGCTCGCATCTTGGTCGCCGAGCTGGACGACGGGTGATATTTCTTCGATTGAAAGGCAGCCATGATGTCTTGTAGAGCTGACCCGGGAGCCGGAACCCGGTAGTTGCGTGGTAGAGGTGAACTTCAAATCTTGAAGATGATGTTCTCCAGCGGTCGGACCTAAGTTTCAGAACTCCGAAAATTGATCACGTGCCTTCGCGACTTCAATGAGCGCGTTCGCATGGAGTATTTCTTGCACTCCGGCAAACATCACTCGATGCCATTCCCTGAGCTACGCAAACCATGACGAACTTGTTGTGTTGTTCACATGCTCCGACAGCATGGTGGGAAGACGACACGCCGCCGGGGCGGTGACTAACGCAGGCCTCAACGGAACTTATGATACCGATCATGTCCCACCACCTTCTACGCTCGCTGCGCAGCTCGTCCGAGATCATGCGCCGGATGCGAGCAGGGCAGTCAAGTCCACGACCGAGTTCGGTCAAATGTTGAATGAGATGAGGTACAACGACATCAACCCAGAGAAGGATCCCCACGTAAATTACAACGCCATCCTTCTAGTCGTCCAGCTTGGACTGGAGGTGCCTTTCAAGGATGACGATCCTTTTGCAAAGCATGATGCGCTGTTGCAACAAGCACAAGACAGCATCTCTGTCATAGAAATCACTGTACAACGACAGCCGGAGATACTGTTCTTCACCCAAAATGATGGCCAGACAGCGCCAATGGTAATCTGGCTTTTCGCACGTTTGATCAGGGCAAGCCTGCATCCGAAGTATAGACATCTACAATCACAAGTCTCTACTTTCCTTACTTCCGTTGTGGTCATCCTTTCCCGTTCGCTCGACTACTGGCAATTTGCGAAAACTGTTACCTCCCTATACCGAGATGGTGTCGACGACATATTGAGCCGCCTGCAGGAGCACCCATCGCTGACCAGAAAGAGACTACACTCGCTGGATGTTACTCTGCCTCCTGCGCGAAGTATCACGCGCTTCAGCCAAAGCTCGGGAATGACGATGACCTTGCCGTCCGATGCACAAGTGTATCTAAGCTCTATTCTGGATACATACGAGGTGGCGCTGACAGTTGTGGATGCCCTGGTCCGTCTCTTGGTCGACCATTCGGAGTATGACGACCTCACAGTAAAGGATTGGGCCTCACAATCTCTGATGGCAATGCAGAGGGTTGTGAAGCTGAACAGAGACACCTTGCCTTCTGAATTTGAGGAAGTCTCAGCGAGAATAGATCGGATCTCAAGCGTGTTCGAAGACGCCTTTATGCCGAGTGGCTCGTCACCTGGACAGGGCACGACGTATCTTGATGAAGCAGCCCAATCGTTCGGTGGCACTCTGACGGATACCCTCAATGGGCTTGCAGTCTTGGTCACAAACTCTGGTACCTACCCGAAGCTCTCTAAGCAGACGTACGCCAAGCTCGAAGAACAGGAGCAAGTGCAGCTATGGGCATTTATTTCCACTCTACTGGCAGATAGTGGTGTCGGCCGGGCATCTGTTAAACACATTGGTGGCCTGATTGTGTCCCTTATTGACCATTCGGAGCTCAAAAACTCTAACAAGTGCCGAATCGCAGCAGCTCAAGCAATCCAGTGGTATGCCCGGAACGGTCAAGCCGTTGATCACATGGATTTGTCCTCGTCTGCACTTGGACAATACTGCGTGAAAGGCTTGACCCATTCGTCAAGGGAGCTCAGGGCAACCTCAGCCCGCGCACTCGTCGCTTTCCTGAGAGATGACCTGTCGGCTGCAACACGCGACAAGAATCGCCGCGAAGCTCTCTCTATCTTTCGGAAATTATCCAATCGATCAGAACCTAGTCAGCACGAAACTTTGATTCAGGCTTGGGGTGAAGTAGTCCTCGTCTGTGGCGACCGAGAACGCAACCTTGCTCTACTTCAGCTCGTGGAGTACCTTGGTCATGGCAGTGCTCTAATCAGTGGTCTAGCCGCATGTGAGCTGGAACAGCTTACTGTGACGCTAGGAACAGATTCGGAAAGGCTCATGCGGCCATACTGGAAGTCCATTGCAGTCGCCGTTGCAAGAGACTTGATCTCCATGCCGCAGAAGGCAAAACTGCTGTCAGACTTCGTTAGCAAGACGGTGGAGCAATTCCTCTTCGCTACACAAGCTGAAACAATTCCTTATCTGGTTCTCACAAAGCGGAAGGATGTTCTGCAGCGGATCGCAAATGCTAGAGGCGCAGCCCCAGATGGTCCTCAAGCCCGTAGCAACGGCCGGCAAGGCAGATCTGTGCAACGGACATCTCCATCAGTGTCGATCCAGGACATTATCATGCAGCCGAAGCCAAATCTCGCCAACGTGGTCGCTCTCCTTCTTTGTCACTCAGCAGAAGGTATCGACACGGAGGAGTACGTGGCGGCAGTGTTGTGTGATTGTGTTCCGCAGTGGACAGAGCAAGACGTTGCAAGCCTTATTCGATTCGAACCTATACCTGTTGTCTGCGAAATGCTCAAGGTATGTGGAGATGAAGAAGATGTCGGTAGGAAACCGAAAATCTATAAAGCCATTCAGGATTATGCCGTCATCGTCGAACGGAAACCTCATACGACGCGAAGTCGACCGGCCAAGCTTCTTGAAACATTCTTCCAAGGACATGTATTGGGCATCATCTCACATTTCTCAATCACAATCGAACGGAGCGATGAGCAAGCTATGATTCAAGAGAAGATTCGAAGCTTGAGAGGCATCGAGGAGATGATCACTCTTGCCACAGTGCAGGCTGAGGTAGCTGTGCCCCAAATTAGAGCTTGCTTACAGTCCGCTATTGACCAGGGTGGCTTGACAGATTATGCCATGTCTGCATGGCTGGCTCTCATGTCTAATCTGGCAGACGAAAATGTGGTACCTCTGCTTGGCCATCTATTTTCGATCGTTGTTCAGCATTGGACGAGCATGTCCTCCGGTATCCAGCAGAAGACCTATGACATTGTAGCAAACATACTCAAAACACACAGCGATACAATTCGAGATGACGTGATCAATGTCCCTTCGCTTGCCGGAATTCCTCTCATGTCCAAGTTCGAAGCTGAACTTGGCCGCTTAAAGTCCGGAGAAAGACCACAGCGATTCCTCGAGTCTTTCGTGCATCGACTCCAGGACGAGAACGCTTCGATAGTACTGCAAGCAAGTCGTGAGCTCCTTGACTGGTTGGAGCAAAACCAGAGCTTTGTTCATGATGGCGCAGTCAGCGAACCACCAATGCCCATCGTCGTTGCTGCCACTCGAACACTACTGGACACTTGTGTGAAGTACAATAATAGCTCAAGACTGATCTCAGACACTTGTGCAAGATGCCTGGGGACGATTGGTTGCCTGGACCCGAACAGGATTGAGGACACTCCAGCAGAGCCCCACATGCTAGTCCTGTCTAACTTCGATCAGACAAGAGAAGTCTGCCACTGGATGGCAACGTTATTCACCGATGTACTCGTGCCAGCCTTCAAATCAGCATCCAATGCTCGATCGCAAAGCTTTCTCGCTTGGGCCATGCAGCAATTGCTCAAATTTGCCCAGTTCGAAAATGTCGATGCAGGGCGGCTGCGTAGCTCGCAGACCAGTACAGCAAGCGAGGTCTGGCTTAAGATGCCTGAGAGGACAAGGAATATCCTTCTACCATTCCTTAGCTCTACCTATGTGCTGCAAAGCAATCCGAGACCACAACAGGTCGATTATCCAATCTTTTCCTTAAGCATGAAGCATGGGGAATGGGTACGAAGATGGGCACACGACATGCTCTCAAGAGGTAAAGGAGACAATTCTTCGGTCCTGTTTGGCACTTTGTCAAGAGTGATTCTATCGCATAGCATCAGCATCGCCAAGTTTCTCCTGCCATACGCCGCGGCCAACATTGTTCTGGGCGGAACTGTCAAAGAAGTCGAGCAAATTGGTCAGGAATTGTTGACGATACTGACAACGGAGTCAAAGGTAGCCGCAGAGCAAGAGGCACTGCGGCTCTGCAGCGAGGTAGGATGAAACATCGGAAGACACATCAGATTTGCTGACCATGAATAGGACATTTTCGCTGTTCTCGACTATATGACACGATGGGCGCAAGAGAAGAAACGGGCGCTCGCGCTCGTGCGCATCCAGCTGCAACGGGCTGGCCACTCACCTGACGAAGCTGAGGAGCAAGCCACGTTAGGCCAGATTGCGAGCATGGAGAACCTGTTAAAATCCATTCCTCCAGATGTCATAGCATCGCGGGCTATCGAATGTGGTTCTTACACCCGAGCACTTTTCCACTGGGAGAACTTCATCAGAGATGAAAGACAGCGACGCTCGCTTGATGCGAGCACAAGAGACGAGATGTACTTGCGGTTACAAACCATCTACAGCGAGATTGACGAGCCTGATGGTCTTGACGGTATCGCCGCTCAAATGAATATTCTGACACCGGAGCAGCAAGCCTGGCAGCATCTCCAAGCAGGACGATGGACAGCTGCTCAGAGTTGGTATGAGATCGAGCTTATGAATAAGCCCGAGGATAAGGAGACGCAAGCTAATTTACTTTTGTGCTTGCAACAGTCTGGACAAGCCAGTCATGTCATCAGAGTGGCTCAAGACCTCGCAGCGTCCACGGACAAGGATGACCCATGGCGTCAACGATTGCTCTCTTTCACCTCGGAAGCAGCCTGGTCGACGGGTTGTCTCAAACAATACGCATCGGAGTTGGCGTCCTTCACATCGCCGAGTGCATCGAATTTCAACGTATCGCTTGGGCAGATACTACTAGACATCGACAGAGGCGATATAGGGCTCTCGACCTCGAAGATCCTAGCTGTGCGCTCCTCAGTAAGCCGGACAGTATCATCATCCACGGCGAGCTCTTTGGGAGCTTGTCATACCGCGGTCTTGCAACTGCATGTGCTACGTGAAGTAGAAGATATCCAGCGATTCCGGGATTCCACAGCTAGCAGTGTCATGGATACCGGCATAATGTCTGCTGCTCTCGACAAACGGCTTGCTGTCTTGGGTACATCGATTACCGATAAGCAATTTGTTCTGGGTGTTCGCAGGGCTGTACTTCGAGCCACCAAAGCACCAGTTGACGCTGAGATTGGCAAGCTCTGGCTGACGACTGCACGTCTTGCTCGCAAGGCAGATACTGACAATGCCGCTCACTTTGCTGTCATTTGTGCATCAAATTGTGGTGACGCTGCCTCGAAAATTGAGCATGCCCGATTATTGTGGAAGAACGAACAGCACCGACAAGCGATCCACAGCCTTCAAGGAGCGATTGACTCGAATATATTCGCGGCTTACGAGAGGAGTATGGCAACTAGTACGACCTCTGACAACACCTCGAAGCAGCAGAATATGCTTGCAGCCCGAGCTCATCTACTCTTGGCCAAATGGTTGGATGCATCGGGTCAGACCCAGACACAAGCTGTCACTGAGAAGTATCAATTCGCTGCAAAGAATTACGCCAAATGGGAGAAGGGGCACTATTATCTCGGCAAACACTACATGAAGTTGCTCGAAGCAGAAAAGTCATTGCCATCCAGCAAACAATCAGAGGCCTTCCATTCGGGCGAGATCACCAAGCTGGTCATCGAGAACTACCTACGGTCTGTGCCTTTCGGCAGCAAGTACTGGTATCAGACGATCCCCAAGTTGATCACTTTGTGGCTGGATCTTGGTATGGATTGCCTTACCAAACCGAGAGAGCTCAGTCAAGACATGTTTGACAGACGCAATAAGTTCCTTGCGCACACTCATTCTCAGCTCAAGAAGTACTATGATCGAGTACCACGCTACGTCTTCTACACAGCACTACCTCAGCTGATCAGTCGAATCAGTCATCCGAATGCCAAGGTTGCTGAGATACTGTCGCATATCATTACTGGCATTATCTCGTGGCACGCACAGCAAGGCCTTTGGGCCCTGCTTCCAGTGGCAAGAGCGACGGCGCAAGATCGTGCAAATCGTGGTCGGGAGATCATTGCTAAGCTGAGAGACAGCAGGAGCAAATCCAAATCAGACACTGGGGGTTACGAAGTAAGGAACCTGGTCATGCAGGGTCAGAAGCTGCAAGAAGCACTTCTGAATGTCTGTGAGGTGCATCTTGAAGGCAGGTCGTCTAATGCAAGTCTATCGAGAGACCTTGGCTTCAATCACAAGCTGGCGCCCAATCCGCTTGTCATTCCATTTCAGCACAATCTTACGCCAAACATCCCCACAGTGCAAGATGCTGGCTACATCCGCAACTTCAAAGCCTTTGCCGCCGACCGAGTCACGATCGCCTCTTTCCAAGATGAAGTCCTCGTACTCAATTCTCTCCAGCGCCCACGCAAGCTCACCCTCCGCGGCTCAGACGGCAAGCCTTATGGCCTCCTCTGCAAGCCCAAAGACGATCTTCGCAAAGATCAACGTCTTATGGAATTCAACACGATGATCAACCGCGCCCTCAAACGCAGCCCCGAATCTTCTCGTCGCCGTCTGTACATCAAGACCTATGGCGTAACCCCTCTCAGCGAAGAATCCGGCACAATCGAATGGGTCGAAGGCATCAAGCCACTCCGTGACATTCTCCTGAAACTCTATTCCCGCAAAGGCATCACGCCAAACTACACCGAGCTCAAGAGCCTTCTCAGCGAAGCCTCCTCCCACCCCTCCAACTACACCCTCTTCTCCCGCAAAATCCTTCCCGCTTTCCCTCCGGTCCTCCACGAATGGTTCACCGAACTCTTTCCCTCCCCGTCCTCCTGGTTCGCGAGCCGACTCCGCTACACGCGTACCGCGGCCGTCATGTCCATGGTCGGCCACGTACTTGGTCTCGGCGACCGGCACGGCGAAAACATCCTGCTGGAAGAAAACAACGGCGGCGTCTTCCACGTCGACTTCAACTGCCTTTTCGATAAAGGCCTGACGTTTGAAAAGCCAGAGTTGGTGCCGTTCCGTCTCACGCACAATATGGTCGACGCCATGGGCCCGGTGTTGGGCGTGGAAGGACCATTTCGGAAGAGCGCGGAACTGACGCTGAAACTACTGCGCGAAGAGCAAGATACGCTGATGAATATTCTGGAGACGTTTTTGCATGACCCCACGACGGACTTTGTCGGACGGCGAAAGAGGAGTGGTACGGCGGGTGTGCCGGAGACGCCAAGGGAGGTGCTGGACAGTGTGAGTGGGAAGCTGAGGGGTTACTTGAGAGGAGAGTCAGTGCCACTGAGTGTGGCTGGGATGGTGCAGGCGCTCATTGAGATGGCGAGGGATGAGGGGAATTTGTGTAGGATGTATATCGGGTGGTGCGCTTTTCTTTGATTGCAGTATGTACGGGCAGGAGGTAATGGCGGGCGCATGGTCCACGAGGTGATTAGTGACCGGGGCATATCGATGGGCCTCGATGTACTGGGGGCCTTTGTAGCATGGGGCTAGCAAGTAATATTTTGCCACACGCGAAGCAGAGGGAAGGGAGACCGCATCGGCAATAAGTGGTGGCTATAGTGTACAATAGAGCATGTTTACAGCAACTGAATTACAGAGCAATCATATTCCATCTATAACGCTGATATACCGTGCCCACATACCTAGCGCCATTCCTTGATAAGTATAGCTTTATCTCTTCGCTCACCGCATCTATGCAGCAGGAGCCGCTTTTCCCCCTTCCTCTCCCTCTTGCGAATACTTCTCCCAGTTCGCCAGAATGTTACCAATGCGGGGACTGTTCGTCAACCGATGCACGTCCTCAAAGTACTCCTTTGTCAACTCGAAGGGTCGCGCAGTGACGTTAGGAATGTACTTCCCAATCAACTTGCCAGGATCGATGCTGGTCTTGTGGATCTTCTTCAGCAGGAAGGAGCGGAAAGGTTTCACGCCTGAGCGCAAGAAAGTCGAGTGGAACGGCACGTCGATGCCCTTGAGTGGGATGGTAGCGAAACCGCGCTGCAGTTCGAGCGGGCGCGGCTTAGCTTCTGTCTGCTTGGCGCATTCTTTGATGATCTCGACGAGATGCGCCTTGACGTCTTCGATCGGCAGGCTTTGCGTGAGTTGCTGGATGTCGATCTTTTGGGCTTTGAGGTAGTTGGTGACGTTGGTGAGACAGTCAAGGGCACGGAGGTCACCGGCTGCGACGTATTGCATATTTGCGACGTTGTAGTTGACGATTTCGAGGAGCCAGCCAGTGGTCTCGGCGATGTTCTCAACCACGTACTGCAGTGCTTGCTCGTTGAAGGTCTTGCCGATGCGTGACGGGTTGACGGCACACATGCTGTAGTTGGAGCGACCTGCCTCGTCACGCTCGACGGCGACTTGCATGGTAAGACCTCTGTAGAAGACGACAGATACCAGCGACTCAATAGGCATGACCTCTGCGAGGGCGGCCAGCGCAGAGTATTCACCCAACGAGTGACCTGCGAAGGTGCTGTCACGCTGGACCAGACCCTTCGATCGCATGTCCTCAAAAGAAGCCTTTTCCATGAGTGTCAGTGCCGGTTGTGTGAACTGTGTCGCAGAAAGCAGACCAGTGGGCGACCGGTATGTGTACGATGTTGTGTGTTCGTCAACGTCCTTGAAGATCTTCTCCGACTTGATCGAGCCATCTGAGGCGACAGTCTCGAAAGTCATTGACATGTAATTCTGTCGAATCGCCTTACCACGAGGACCTCCAAAGTGAATGGTGAGCTCCTTCGGGTTATTTTTGACAATGTTGGTAATTGCGAAGCCTGTAAAGGGTTAGACAAGAACGTATGAGACGATAAGTTGGCGACTTACCATAGTTGTCGAGGAAGTGCTTATCAGCACGATCCCAGACCTCTTTGGCGACGGGACTACTTCCGTACAGATCCATACCCATGCCTTGCTCTTGCGAACCTTGACCAGTGAAGACGTATGCTGACACTGGCTGCTCTACTTCTGCCTCACCGAGTAGAACTTTCTCCTCGCTTTCCTTGTTAGAAGCTTCAACTTTGATAATCTTGCAACCGGAGACCATTCCGACGTGCTGTAGCTTGACTTGGATGATGTCGTCTGGCAACACCATACCAACGAGGCTCACGTGGAAACTCCTGACGCGACCGACATTGTTCTCAGCAGCCCAAGTCTCAACGAGACTGCGGACAGCAGCGCTGGAATACATGCCATGAGTGATGGTGCCGGGTAAGTTGGCATACTTGGAGAACACTCTGGAAACGTGGATGGGGTTGTAGTCACCAGAAACCTTGGCGTAGTTCTCGTTGGATGCTGGGGCCTTGAGCTCAAGCGGTGTTCGTCCGCTGAGCGGGATGGGGTTCTCAAAGTTGATAGACTGATCAATTGCCGATCCGTGTCGCTCGAGGTAGTCGATCACTGGATTGCCGTGCGATGTACCGGCAGAGTAGTCGACCGAGGCGATCTGAATGATTTCCTTGGTCGGCAGCTCAAGTTCGACCTGACCTTGTGTCTGGACCGAGCTGAAGACAGTCTTATTCTTGTAGCGGACCAAGCTCTGAAGGCGGAAAGTGAGAGTCTGACCAAGAAGATTCGTGTCTGGGTCCTCCATATTAAACCACTCCTTCGATTGCAATACAGCAATATCCTTGGTCGTGGCGAGATGGACTTGAATAGCCTTTTCCGTCTTTCGCTGGAAGGTGTTCTCAAAGTCGGTATAGTTGCCACGGTACAGGAATTGACTGGTAACCTCCATGACTGGCTCACCGTCCCGAGTTATGGTGCCGCAGACCTCGACCATCTTGCCAGACTCCTGGTTGATGACAGCGTTGACCTCAGCTGTTGTATCAAGAACGTCGCCCTTCTTCAGTGGCGAGGCCCCAGGGATCATGCGGAAGCCATTTGACAAGTGAACCAGCTTGAGCAGATCACCGTCGATGGTGCGTGGGAAGATGGGTTTGGTAATAGCCTTCCACCCGACGACGATGGCAAAGTCCATGGGTGCAAAGACTTCCTTACCAGGTCGATCCACGAAAGCCTCGCCAGTGTTGCCCACGGCGTGGACAAAGTCATTAATCGCCTCGCTGGTGATCTTGGCACGGCCACCATCGAATTTGCTGGTGACCGGTGTGTCGAACGGCACTGAGTCCTCACCGAACCAGATCTTGTAGTAGAACTCCTTGATACGGTCGTTACGGGCAGACATGACTTCGCGGATGGGTGCGTAGCCTGTCTCTGGGTGGTACGTGAACTTGAGTGGGAGTGCAACTGGCTTGCCAGTAGCGGTACGTTCCTCAATCATGTTGAGAGGAATCTCGTTCTTGTTGGTAATGGGACCGATCTCAATCGTCTGGCTAAGCTTGTTGCTGGCAGATGGTTCCTTGAGCGTGATGACAGTCTTCTTGGGGTCTTCTGGGTGTTGGATCTCAACGAACATTCCCGGCGTGGGGGCAAAAATGCGATGCATGGGATTCGTCTGAAACCTCTGACCTTGGATGAAGACATCGGCAGTGAAGAATGCGTGTCGCCATGAGTAAGACTTGCCAGCGAGAATGGACATCCACTGGTCCACTGTGGGTAGCACCGCGCCAGGAGCACCGGACAGACGGTAGACGCACTTGTCCTTGGACTCTGACGCGACCAGGCCTTCAATATCGACATCATCGCTAGCCTCGATGAGCTTTCCGCCAAAGTACTCGACTACCGGGATCTTGTTGGTGTTACCGCCATAGACATCTCTTGTTAAAAGCTCGATATGCTTCTTGTGCACACCGTCAAGAATGTCCTTCACGGGCTCATCGACTTTGGTGCTGTACTTGACAGCCATAGGTCCCTGCAGAATGGCAACACGTCCAACATCTTGGTCGACGACTGCTTCGAGATCCTCAGACTGCCACAAAGAATCCTTCTTGAAGAAGAATTCGAAGGTGTCGTCGAGACAGGGCACGAACGGTACAGGTTTCTGGCCACGTCGCTGGCACAGTAGAAGGAAGTGCTGCACATCTTGAGCGTTGATGAGCTGCTTGGTCGCCTCGGGGTACGTCTGGAGGACCTTTTTGACGAGCGGGAACGGGTTGTCAAGCTCTGCATAGTTTTGTACGAGTGAGCTCTGGCCTGCGCTTGTGGTGAAACGCTCTTCGACACGGCGGATGAAATCGCCAGTGAGCTTGGCCAACGACTTGTCAATCCATCGAGATTCGTGCTTGACGTACATAAGATCAACCATACGTTGAATGACCTCTCCGTATGTCATGTCTTCGAGATCGACAGATTCGCCGGCAGCATTGCGGCCAAACCAGACTTTCTGGAAGTCCTCGTTCAGCTTCTTGATGATGTGCTCGCGGTTCTTCTTGAGTTCAGGTATGCGCTTGGCCTTGTCCAGACTGAAGATCTTCTGGTCCATTTCTGCCCAGAAAAGAACGCCACGGGTGGCCAGCTTGTGAATCGGCTCACCCATCTCGGAGCGGACTGTTATGACGCCGCCTGCCGGACCCTTGTATGTCTTCTCCCATTCATGGTCTTCAAGACCAGGAGCATCGACGATGGCCTTCTTCGCAGCAGGTGAGGTGTGCGCTTCTTTGGCCACCATCAGACGACTGCCGAAGAGACAACCATCGAATGGCATGGGTGGGTAGCCAAATTTCTTTGCCCAAACACCAGTCAGGTAGGGATAAGTATCCTCTGCACCACCAAAGCCTGAGCCGGCAAGCAGGACGAGGTTAGGGCACTTCCTGATACGACTGTACATTTGCAGAATGGGTTGGTGGAAGTCCTCAAATGAGTGGTGACCACCGCCGCGGCCTCCAGTCCACTGCATCATGACTGGGAAAGTCGGGTTGGCCTTCGCAATATTGATACATTGCTGAATAGCCTCCATGGAGCCAGGCTTGAAGCCAATGTGCTTGATGCCAAGAGTCTCGATGTACTCGTTCGCAACCTCAATGGATGGCACGCCGGCACCGATGGTGAGACCCTCGATCGGGTAGCCGTCCGCTCGCAGGCGGGCAATCAAGGGAATCTGCCATGCCATGGCCCGGGGGTTGACGTAGATCAAGTTGCAGGTGATACCGCGTCCAGCTGGAATCGCCTTCTCGATTTTGGCAATGGCTTCGGTCATGGTCTTGTCGTTGTAGTAACCACCACCAGCAAGCTCGATTTCGTAGCCGGCATTCATAGTAGCCGCGACAAAGTCCCACGGAACCGTGCAGGGAGTCATACCGGCGACCATGACCGGAGGCAGACCCAGCAGCCTTGACATCTTGGTATCCACAAAAGTCTGGCCGACCGAGGTGCGCGCTAGACGAGGACCATGCTCTTTCACCCAGTCAACTGCGTATTTGACGGCGTGGTCGGCGTCGCGGTCGAAGATCTCTGGTTTGTATCCTACTTCTGCGTTGGTGCCGTCCATGGTACCTGCTAAAATGACGCGAACACCGGTGCCATCCTTGTTGCGGTTGGTCAAGACTCCAAGACCTGAAATGCCACCGGGTCCAAAGTCGAGGATGTGCGTAGCTCTTGGGAATACTGTCGCAGTCTCCCAGTTTACAGGGTCTTGTGTGATCATGCGAACAAGGGCTGGAACCACGTTCGTGATCTTCTGGTCGCGCACATCTTCGCCAGTGTTGGTGTCGAAGACTGGGATCTCCAGACTGGAGACTGGAATATTGATATCCTTCAAGTCCGTCTGCAGCTGAGAAGTCGCTTCGGCGAGATACGGGCTGTGGAACGGCGCAGTGATCGGGAGAAAGCGATTGACGAAGCGCACTTTGCGCTCGGTGAAAGGGATTCGTGTTTGATCGAGACCAGTCGGAGCCTTGACCTTCCGCAGGCGGAGATTGAGACCGTAGAGTGACATGGGTGGACCAGTGACGACGAAGTTGCGCGCACTGTTGACAAGGGATATGCCAATATGTCTACCTTCTGGCAGATGCTGATTCGTCGCATCGATGTGTGTCTGAATTGCTTCTCTTGACAAGTCCCGAATGGACAGCATAGGCGTCGGTGCACCCTCACCATTATCGATTGAATCTTGCAACGTGCTAGGAGCGAGCGATGTGCGAGGGTAGGCTTGTTGTGACCTGCAGCCGATCCAGAAGAGCACGGTGAGGGCGTCGCGAGAGGTCTTGTCGAATGTCTGCCAGTCTTTCGACGCAGCCAAAGCAGCTGCGGTGACCACACCCTGCGAGTGACCAGTGGCTCCACTGAAGCGATCTCTGACGTTACCAGGATGTGTCCCGAGCACACGACAGGTGACGACGAAATGTGACAGCTGAGTAAGCCCGATTAATGGTAAACTGACTGGTGCAGAGACCAAATAATCGGTATCTGGTTGTGCGTCTTTGTTCTGTAGCCATCGCATGACATCCAATCCCTTAGAGTACATCTTCGTGGCCTGTGGATCTCTCGACAGGTTCTGGAGATGTGCGGCGGCAGCAGTGATGAAGTCCTCGACGAAGGATGGGTAGGTCGTGTAGACCTCACGCAACTCTTCAAAGTATTCTTCGATATTGCCCTGACCGCCAAATACTGCGTAGAGGTAGGCGCTCTCGTCGGCTGCTTCGCGGAGGAGGGCAGACTCGTGCGCCTTGATTTGTCTCTTCGCAGCATATCTAGCGGCATAGTAAGACTTCACTGTAACGTTCTTCTTCTCAACGATGCCAGGAAGTGTTGCTGCTACGGCATGGACTTCGTTACCGCGCAAGAATGCCCGCTCGAACTCTTGAAGGACAAGCTTGAGGACCTCGAGATATGATCCTGGGTCTTCGCCCTCATCCACTTCATCTGAGATGAAACCGAGGAAGCGAGCCACGAGCTCGGCAGTGGATGATGGCTCGTCATCCTGTGCTAGCTCGTCCGTTGGTTCGGGTAATGTGGCATTGAAAGCGTCCTTGAGCTGTGACGCAACGAAATGAAGAGCAGTGGGTATCAAAAAGTTGTATTCGAGGGAGCCATGTTGAAGGAGAAGGGTACGAGAAACGGCGGAGGAGCGAGGGGTCGAGATGCCCGTCTGGGAGCCGGAGGTGAACATTGTGGGAGAGAAGGTGTACAGAGAGGGCACACTTGATTATCTGCGAAGTTCCAAGTCAGTCAAAGCAAAGTTTTGGGGATCAGACGACAGCAGGTCGCGATCGAGGCCGCGGTGCCCGCTCAGGACAGGCGCCTGGAATGCCACTGTGGAGCTTCGATTGAATCAAAGAATGGTCCACTTACATGTCAACAAGTGTCAAGATACTCAGGCAGTCATTTGCCCGTTGATGGCGTCTTTGAGGCGCCTGGATGACGGCGGAGGTGTGGGAGGATGAGATGAGGTAGTGGAGGAGTTGAGAGAGAAAAGTTTCCCCGCAAAAAGTCGAGCTCCGATGTTGAAACAAAAAAAGTTGTCGAGAGGAATGAGGGACAATGCGAGTTCAGTACCTAGTATGAAGAAGATGTCAAAAATGGAAGATGCGATAATGTCAAGACGCGTTACAGCTCCAGTCGTTCAGGCATTTAACTCGGCGCAGAGACTCGCATCAATGGCTCAGGGTCAAGAGACAGATGGGCAGATGGTGGTAGACCTCACGTTGAGCTTCGAGCAACACAAATTGGGGACAACTAGCGCGGGAGGAGCTGCAGCCAGAGCAAAGCTTGACTTTGTCCATCGTCAATCCATCTCACCCCTCGCCGAATTTCGGGTCTCCATATCGTACCACTAATGTGCAAAAGGACAGATGGATCTTTTCTCTATCAGGCGGTCGAATAGTTGAAATTGCATTTTGCTGCCTGTAATTGCCCTGGACCAGTCGATATAAGATTGGTCGTACCATATAATTGTTGAAGCTGCTCGGCACTTGGAAGCCTACATCGCAAGACTATTATTGTTGCTTTTTCTTCTTGTTTTGTTATTGCAGTAGCCGGTGACTAGCTGCTAGATCTGCAGCATACAACAGCGGGCGTCATACGAATCGCGCATGTCACGTTTCGTTCATCTGCCTCTTCCTCCAAGCTCTAAAGGAAAAAAGAGGCGTCCAGACCCCTTGAATCTACATATGGTTCCGTCATGCCGGCATGATGCAGAGTTGCAGGAGAATCAAACTAATTAGGAATAGTTGAATTGGTTAGCGCGATTCAATCGTCTCGTGGGTGAGGCCAAGCAAAGCGTTCATCTTGTGGGGAGAGCAACAAAAAAGTAGCCTCAGAGCTCTGCAGCTCAAAGGGAAGCACAACGTCCCAACCCATACTGCCACCCTTCCCAACCATACCCAAACATACCCTCACCTGCCTCTCTTCAACTCATCCCCGGGTTCCTGAGCAAACCTTACCCGAGCGTCCTGAGACGCGTGCTTGGAGCTCTGGACTCGTTCCCGTCCGTTCTCTCAGCTTCACCTTCGACCCATCTCTATACCAGCTCCACTTTCACACCCTCGAGATAATTCCTCGACTCACGACTTCTGTTCTACACGACTAACAGAACCTTCCACTCGATCTGTTACAGTCTGTTCATTCCTTTACGTCCTCACCTGCTCAATTGAAACGACCCATCCTGTTTCTTGAGTTTTCTCCAATCCAAATTCTCTCCCCGCTTTACGACATCACAACTACGACTTCCATCCAATTTCCATACCCAGTGAGCCCAGACAACAAAGCTGCCTCACCATGAGGCCAGAAGTCGAGCAAGAGCTCGCTCACACTCTCCTCATCGAACTTCTTGCATACCAATTCGCTTCTCCTGTAAGATGGATCGAAACACAAGATGTCATCCTCGGAGAGAAGACAACGGAGAGGATCGTCGAAATTGGTCCTGCAGACACCCTTGGTGGAATGGCAAAGCGCACATTGGCTTCAAAATACGAGGCATACGATGCGGCGCGATCGGTACAGCGACAAATTCTCTGCTATAACAAAGACGCAAAAGACATTTACTACGATGTAGATCCCATCGAGGAGGAGCCCGCACCTGCCGCTGCCGGTGATACCTCCGCAGCTCCAGCGGCTTCATCAGCACCCGCACAAGCCGCAGCTGCGCCAGCAGCAGCAGCAGCCCCAGCTGCACCAAGCGCTGGTCCTGCCGCTTCTGTGCCAGATGCACCTGTCGGCGCTGTGGATATCCTCCGAACTCTGGTGGCCCAGAAGTTGAAGAAGCCCCTCCTAGAGATTCCACTCAGCAAGGCGATCAAGGATCTTGTTGGAGGTAAGCGCCGAACGGCCTCGAATACTCCCCTTTCACTAACATTCTGTAGGTAAGTCGACACTGCAAAACGAAATCCTTGGTGATTTGGGCAAAGAGTTTGGATCAACACCAGAGAAGCCAGAGGATACACCACTCGACGAGCTCGGAGCTTCGATGCAGGCTACCTTCAATGGTCAGCTTGGTAAGCAGTCGAGCTCTCTCATTGCCCGAATGGTTTCTTCCAAGATGCCCGGAGGTTTCAATATCACACAGGTCAGGAAGCATCTAGAGACGCGGTGGGGTCTTGGACCCGGCAGGCAAGATGGTGTCCTTTTACTTGGTCTCACCTCGGAGCCTCCAGCTCGTCTTGGCTCGGAGAATGACGCAAAAGCATGGCTCGACACCACTACGCAGACTTACGCGTCTCAAGCTGGCATCAACTTGTCATCTGCGCCGACTGGCGGCGACAGTGGTGCGGCTGGCGGTGGTATGATGATGGATCCCGCGGCTCTAGAGGCTTTGACCAAGGATCAGAAAGCGCTTTTCAAGCAGCAGCTGGAGGCCTTTGCACGATACCTTCAACTTGACCTTAGGGCTGGTGACAAAGCCGCCGTCGCATCGCAGGAGAATGCGGCTGTTCTACAAGCTCAGCTGGATCTGTGGAATACCGAACATGGAGAATTCTATGCTGCCGGTATCGAGCCATCCTTTAGCCCACTCAAGGCACGAGTATACGACTCGTCTTGGAATTGGGCGCGACAGGATGCTCTCAGCATGTACTACGACATTATCTTTGGTCGTCTCAAGGCTGTGGATCGTGAGATCGTCAGCCGCTGCATCCAGATCATGAACCGCTCAAATCCCAGGCTTCTCGATTACATGCAACATCACATCGACCACTGCCCGACCGAGCGCGGTGAGACCTACGAGCTCGCGAAGATGCTTGGTGAGCAGCTCATCGACAACTGTCGTGACGTCCTGGACGTAGCACCAGTCTACAAAGACGTGGCTGTGCCCACTGCCCCGCACCTCACCATCGATGCCCGTGGCAACATGAATTACGAGGAGGCACCAAGGGCCAGCGTCAGGAAGCTTGAGCACTACGTCCGCGAGATGGCGGAAGGTGGCAAGATCTCGGAATACGGCAACAGGACAAAGGTTCAGAACGACTTGCAGCGTGTCTACAAGCTGATCCGACAGCAGCACAAGCTGTCCAAATCATCGCAACTTCAGATCAAGCAATTGTACAGCAATATCGTGCGGTCGCTTGCTATGAATGAAGGACAGATCATGCCCACCGAGAATGGCAAGGCCAATGGCCATGTCAAGAAGGGCCGCAATGGTCGCGTGAACGGCACCCTGAAGTCTGGCAAGGTTGAAACTGTACCCTTCTTACATCTCAAGCGCAAGGATCAATTTGGCTGGGAATACAGCAAGAAGCTTACTGGTGTCTACCTAGACGGTCTTGAGCAGACAGCCCGCGCCGGAGTGACGTTCCAAGGCAAGAATGCTCTAATGACTGGAGCCGGTGCTGGATCTATCGGTGCAGAGGTTCTTCAGGGTCTGCTGAGCGGTGGCGCCAAGGTCATCGTCACCACTAGTCGCTTCTCTCGCCAGGTTACTGAGTACTATCAATCAATGTACGCACGCCACGGATCTCGAGGTTCGCAACTCGTAGTCGTTCCATTCAACCAAGGCAGCCAGCAAGACGTCCAGGCACTCGTGGAGTACATCTATGATGAGAAGAAGGGTCTCGGCTGGGATCTGGACTACATTGTGCCCTTCGCAGCCATCCCTGAGAATGGTCGTGAAATTGACAGCATTGACTCCAAGTCTGAGCTCGCTCACAGAATCATGCTTACCAATTTGCTCCGCATGCTCGGCGCTGTAAAAGCGCAAAAGGCCGAGCGAGGCTTCGAGACACGCCCGGCGCAAGTCATCCTTCCTCTATCTCCAAATCACGGTACGTTTGGTAACGATGGTCTCTACTCCGAGTCCAAGCTCGCGCTCGAGACACTCTTCAACCGCTGGCACTCTGAGAGCTGGGGTAATTCCCTCACCATTTGCGGTGCCGTCATTGGTTGGACTCGTGGAACTGGTCTCATGGGTGGCAATAACGTGGTCGCTGAGGGTGTGGAGAAGTACGGTGTCCGCACATTCTCGCAGCAAGAGATGGCATTCAACTTGCTCGGCTTGATGGCTCCTGCTATCGTCAATCTTTGTCAGCAAGAGCCAGTCTTTGCAGATCTCAATGGTGGTCTGCAATTCCTGCCAGACCTCAAGGACCTTATGACCAGACTCCGCAAGGAGATCACCGAGACTTCTGAAATCCGGAAAGCCGTCACTCGCGAGAACTCTGTTGAGAACAAGATCGTCAATGGCGAGGATCATGAGGCTCTCTACAAGAAGGTCAACATCCAACCACGCGCCAACCTCAAGTTCGACTTTCCCAAGGTTCCAGACTGGGAGACTGAGGTCAAGCCGCTCAACGGCGACCTCAAGGGAATGGTTGATCTTGAGAAGGTCGTGGTAGTCACTGGTTTCGCTGAAGTCGGCCCGTGGGGTAATTCACGAACACGATGGGAGATGGAAGCGTACGGCGAATTCTCGCTCGAAGGTTGCGTGGAGATGGCATGGATCATGGGTCTCATCAAAAATCACAACGGTCCTCTCAAGGGTAAGAGCTACTCTGGATGGGTCGACTCCAAGTCAGGCGAGCCTGTGGATGATAAGGACATCAAGTCCAAGTACGAGAAGGAAATCCTTGAGCACTCTGGAATCCGTCTCATCGAGCCCGAGCTGTTCAATGGCTACGATCCGAATAAGAAGCAATTGCTCCAAGAAATCCAGATCGAGGACGACCTGGATCCGTTCGAGTCTTCAAAGGAAACTGCTGAGGAGTTCAAACGTCAACACGGCGAAAAGGTCGAGGTCTTCGAGATCAAGGACTCTGGCGAGTTCCAGGTCAGACTGAAGAAGGGCGCCACCCTTCTCATCCCGAAGGCTCTTCGCTTCGATCGTCTCGTCGCTGGTCAAGTGCCAACCGGCTGGGACGCTAAGCGTTACGGTGTGCCAGCCGACATCATCGAGCAGGTAGACCCTGTCACCCTCTACGTGCTCGTCTCGACTGCAGAAGCTCTTCTCTCTTCTGGTATTACCGACCCTTACGAGTTCTACAAGTACGTCCACATCTCGGAAGTCGGCAACTGTATCGGTTCTGGTATTGGTGGTACTACCGCTCTCCGTGGAATGTATAAGGATCGCTTCCTCGACAAGCCCCTGCAAAAGGATATCCTGCAAGAGTCTTTCATCAACACCATGAGTGCTTGGGTCAACATGTTGCTTATGTCCTCGACAGGTCCGATCAAGACTCCTGTCGGTGCTTGTGCAACGGCGGTGGAATCCATCGATATCGGTTACGACACAATTGTGGAAGGCAAGGCTCGCGTCTGCTTCGTTGGTGGTTTCGATGACTTCCAAGAGGAAGGCTCGTATGAATTTGCCAACATGAAGGCTACCAGCAACGCCGAGGATGAATTTGCACATGGTAGAACACCGAAGGAGATGTCACGTCCCACCACCACGACCAGGAACGGTTTCATGGAATCTCAAGGTTGTGGTATGCAAGTGATCATGGACGCACAGTTGGCTCTCGACATGGGTGTGCCTATCTACGGCGTACTTGGCTTCACCGCTACTGCGACTGACAAGATTGGCCGCTCCGTGCCTGCGCCTGGTCAAGGTGTTCTTACCACTGCCAGAGAAGAGCCCTCTTCATTCCCATCACCTCTTCTTGATATCAAGTATCGAAGACGCCAGCTCGAGTACCGTCGTCGCTTCATCAAGCAATGGCAAGAGTCTGAGCTCATGTACCTTCAAGAGGAGGCAGCTGCCGCCAAGCAGCAGAACCCTGACCTCAACGAGTCTGCTTACATGCAAGATCGCGCCAAGCACATCGAACTCGAGGCAAAGAGGCAAGAGAAGGACGCCCTGTACAGCTTGGGCAACAATTTCTGGAAGCAAGATCCCAAGATCGCTCCTCTTCGTGGTGCACTCGCAACATGGGGCCTTACCATTGACGATCTTGGTGTCGCATCCTTCCACGGAACTTCCACCAAGGCTAACGACAAGAACGAGTCCGATGTCATCTGCCAGCAGATGCAACATCTTGGTCGCAAGAAAGGTAATGCTCTGCTCGGTATTTTCCAGAAGTACCTCACTGGTCATCCCAAAGGTGCCGCCGGTGCCTGGATGTTCAACGGATGTCTACAAGTCCTCAACTCAGGTCTTGTACCCGGCAACCGTAACGCCGACAATGTCGATGCAGTTATGGAGAAATTCGACTACATCGTCTACCCATCCCGCTCGATCCAGACCGATGGCGTCAAGGCTTTCAGCGTCACCTCGTTCGGTTTCGGTCAGAAGGGTGCACAGGCCATTGGTATTCACCCCAAGTACCTCTTCGCCACCCTCGACCACGGTCAGTACCAAACATACAAACAAAAAGTGGAAGCCCGCCAGAAGAAGGCTTACCGCTACTACCACGACGGCCTCATCAACAACACCATGTTCCGCGCCAAGTCCAAGTCACCGTACGAGGACGCACAGCAAAGCAAGGTCTTCCTCAACCCCTCCGCCCGCGTGACCCTCGACAAGAAGAGCAAAGAGTACACCTACCCTGCCGTCGAGCCAAAGAAGATCAGCGACAAGTCCACCACCGACATCGTCAATTCGCTCCTCGCGGCCGGCTCAGGCGGCAACAGCAACCCAGGCGTAGATATTGAAGACGTCAACTCCATCAACATCGACAACGAGACCTTCATATCCCGCAACTTCACGGACAGCGAGATTGCGTACTGCCGCAAGGCGCCGAATCCGCAGGCGAGTTTCGCGGGACGGTGGTCTGCTAAGGAGGCTGTATTCAAGAGTTTGAAAGTGGAAAGTAAGGGCGCTGGTGCGCCGCTCAAGGAGATCGAGATTGGTGCTGGGGAGAATGGGGCGCCGACTGTTAAGGTGAGTGACAGAGTTGTGTGATAAGGGGATGAAGGCTAACATGTGACAGTTGACTGGTAATGCTAAGGCTGCGGCCGATAAGGCGGGCGTGAAGAGTACGAGTGTCAGTATTAGTCATGGTGATAGCCAGGTTATTGCTGTTGCTATTTCGACGTTTTGAAGTGGTAGAGTAAGGGAGGAGGTAGCACAGGGGATGGATGGTAGGAAGCAAGAGAAGAGATTGCTGGGGTCGCTAGTTGGGAATATGTGTATCTACATGTATCAGTGCAAACATTGTGACGTGGCGTCAAGAAGAGTATAGATTTTATCCCTTCGTTTTCCATCGTCTGTGTGACTCGACTTGTGCCTCCTCTGAAATGCTATTTGAAGTAGAAGCCAATAGGAGCACTCTGAAGTTCACGATCTTGTTCGCTGTAACTCATCTTCAAAAGCGACTTTTCACTGCTTCTCGTTACAGAAAGTTCCTCAACGATGTACGATATGGAGTCTTCAAGTCCGCCGGGAGCATGATACCACATCAAAACTACCGTCTGGAATGGAGGCCTTGGTGTGAAGACTTCGTGCGTGCGAGATCGACGGTCACGGGGAAGCAGTTACAAGACGGCACAGTTTTAGGATAGGAAAAGTCATCTAAGAGCTTGTGAAGTGCAGCGAAACCTACCGAAGAGCACCACAGACCGACAGGGGAACAACTTGAGGACGTGAAGGCCGCACGTGTCAGGGTGGAGCACTCGAACCCTGGATCGGTGAACTACTTCGCGAAAGCACGTGGGTTTTGATCTTCAACGACCTCTCGCACTCTACAGCACTGTCTTCAGTCTATCATACATGTCACCTTGCATCGATGCTTGGTGTCATTGGGGTTCAATTCGGACTTTCAGCCAAGAGCCAGCTATGGATCAATCTTTAGAAACCGGTGGTTCCTGAGTGCTTGCAATCGCCCCTTGACGCTGCACACTAGCATCACGAGGAATCCCAGTCATTTTGACATATCAACCATACAGATCAATGGACAAGTTGCTGCAACAATGGGACATACACTATGCGTCGATATAAAGGCACACCATCCGTCCTGCGGCAGCATTTCTAGGATGGACATCTCTGCCATTGCCACAGCTACCTGCCCGGGAATGTTGGACTACTTCTCCCTAACCTGAATGTCTTCCATCATTACACGAGACGCTGTAGTTCCCGCTGTCAATGAAGGTCTGTCAGCGAAAATTGCGTCCACTCTTTGCTTTTTGCAGAGTCTTGCACGGGTTCCTCCCGAAGTCTATTTGAAGCAACGTAGCTGTCTTTCTAACAGAACAAAGCATACCATGGACAAGGTTCGTGATCTCGCAATAGAGTTCTTGATCCTGGAGATAGATTTCAGACACTGAAGATCTGAAAGGCATAAGTACAGCTTTCTTATCTCTTCTCTCTTCCCCTCCTTCATCCATATTCTCAGCTCAAGATCTTATGCTTCACATCTTATATACCACTCTTCATCAATTCCGCTTCGAATCCTAACAGTTTCAATACCTTACTATCACCAAAATACCACCGCTACCAAGCCTTCCAATACCTCCCCGTCGACCCTACCTGGTAGTTACTTCCAATCACCCTCACCGTACTACCACAACCTCGCCCCTTTTCCCACCACACAACTGACAGAGTGGTAGTTACCTCTATCCAACCTCAACATATCACCTCAGCCTCACGAACCATAGCACCATGCTCGCCCTCATCTTCATCCTCGCTCTTCTGGGCTACATCATCCACCGTCTCCTCTCTCTCCCAGCTCTCCATTCCATCAACACCTGGCTGCGAAATTACCACCACAACACCACGTTCCTAACCCTCTTTTCGCTCCACCTCCTCGCCGATGCGGGCTGCGAGATCCTACCGGAGCAACACCTTTATTTCCTCGAGGACCACCAGCAATGGCTCGAGGAGGTGCACAGACGAGAGAGACAGTCGTATGACGATATCGAGGAGATCTATGTCGAGGCAATGGGGGATTTGAAGGAGACACAGCTATCGATCGGTTCTGGAGAGGAAAAGCGGGAGGAAAATGACGGAGGGAAAGAGAGCACCGAGGGCGGCGAGAAACGGGAACAAGGGAAGGAAACCATGCTTGCTTTCTGGAAGCTGTTAGATGCGTTGGAGGATGAGGAGGAGTAATTTCGTGATCGAAAGCAGGAGAGGGGAACGAATGGGGCACGTGGGAAGAGGTGTCCGACCGCGGAGCCATGCTTTATCAAGAAGGATCTGGATAGGGCTATGTTTGTCGTCTAGCACCTGAAGGATGGATGCATGAGGGACTTGGACGGTTCGATCGGGAAGCTAGTCAAGAGGGGTTGCAGGATGAAGTTTCTGCTTCTGGGAGGGTACGCTTTGCTTACTGGTTGATACTGGTTGCAGTTCAAGCAATGGAGGAAAATTCATGGTTCGGCACGAGGTCTTGTTCTTGACAGCGCATTATTCTGCTTCGAATGAATCTCTCATCACACCACCATGAATTGAAACCATTTTTCCTGCTAAGTTGTGATACTGATCGGTGCGGAACAACTGTGTACTGACAATACACGTCCATTCATCGTCTCAGCAAGGTATCAAGATATACAGGTGAATCCATCAGCCAATCATCAATCATTACAACACTATCATGTCCACTTCCTTATTGCCCTGCCTACTCCACCTTCTCCCCCTTCTCCAGCTCCTTCCCAGCAGCATCAACCCACCCCTCACCCCTCACCCAACCCAGTCCCTTCCTAAGCACCGCCCCCCTTACCGCGGTCCTCCTCTTCTCATACACCGCACCCGTCAAAACCAACGCCGTTGTGAAAAGCAGAACATCCCCACCCTTCACGCCCTTCCACCAGCCCCTGCTCTTCCCCACTTTCCAGAGCGAATCAATGCTCAACCTCAAACAGTAGAGAAAGTTCCCCCGTTCGCCTCTCCTCGCCACGTAGGCCCAACTACCGCCCACCATACCCGACAGAAAGAACCTCTGCGTTGGCAGGAAACTTCTCGGCAAGACGGCGTTGAAGAGACAAATACTGCCCCACGCGCTCCCTATGGCGCCGGTGATGAAGATGCTGAGACGAAGCACCCTCTCCGCTAACGTGGCGGTGATTTTTGCAGGATCCTTCAGCGCTCGGCGGAAGGATAGAAGCGCGAATGCGGAGTAGATGAGCCCTAGGAACTTGACGGTCTGCGGGAAACTTTGGAGCCAGAATTTGAGATGGACGCGAGCGCAGCTGGGGTCTGAGGGGTGGAGGACGGCGCAGGAGGTGTGTTTCGTTAAGGGGTGGGCCGGGGAGGTGAGGGGGCGGACGCGCTCGAGGGCGGGTGTGGGAAGACTCTTTGTGCTGCTGCTGGGGAACAGGACGGGGGAGGTGAAGGCTGGCCATTTGAGTTTCGACAGGGAGGCGAGGGCGTCGACGATGTCGTAGGTGGCCGGGTAAGGAAGGTGCGAGGGATAGTTTGCGGGGCGGGGGTGGATATATTCGGGAGAGCGGCGGAGGATGAAGTCTCCGAAAGCAGAGGGAAAGCATTCTCTGTCGAAGACGAAGGCGTGGAGGAGTTGCCCGTAGCAGAAGGGCATGAGGAGCCAGGATCCGAACCAGTGCGGGCGGCCGTTCTTCCAGATAACGCGGGTCTCTTCGAGAGCGTTGTAGCTGAACTCGAGTGATCGGGTGAGGACGTAGATGGCGATTGTGATTCGCAGAGGAGAGGCTGGGGTTATGGAGAGGAGGAGGCCTGATAGAGCTGCTCCTATAGCAGGAGTGAGAGACGAGGTAAGGGCTCGAGCAATTCTCGGATTTCGATCGCGGAAGGGAGCCGAAGAGGATTCTAGTAGCGATGCCCGCAAGCGGACAAAGAAGCGATGTAACAGCCTGTGGAAAAGCAGTATCAAGGAGAATGATGCGGCTATCCGAGCATTTGAGCCTTTTGGTGGAGGTGAAGTCGTCGCGCTATCGGTGTTATCAGTATCCCTACTCTTTACGGTCTCTAGCATGCATATCATACCTTGTACCTTGCTGTCGCCGCCGTAATAGCTTTTGTGTGATAATCTCCCAGCCTTTGAACCCAGTATAAACCGCGATAAACACCCTCAAAGCTGCGCGGATGGATGCGCTGTTGTACTCGCCTCCATTTCTGATCATAGCTTCATACTTTTTTGGTTGTGGTGCTCGCTTCTTGACTGTAGCCGGTGCTTTTGAGAGCAGATAGTTGTGCAGGAGCTCGTATTCCTTTGGGCTGACTGTGTATCGAAGCGCATTGCGCAGGACAGGGTCGAGAGGTCTTTTGCTGCCGCTGCTGCTTGAGCTCCAGGAGCTCGGTCTCGATGACGATTCACTCGGCGATGGAGACATTTTGCAGACGCATGCGATTTGAGTAACGATGTTATCAACTGATCATTGTATTGATATCGTTACTGACGAGGTCGGACGTCCGGTCGCGTGTGTAGATTATCTCACCCAAGAGCTGGAGAATGTTTAAGCTTTCGGAACTGCCGAGGTTTGGTGAAATGCTTCTGTCAACACAAACACGTGAAATCAAGTTTTGGTTATTGCAGAGAGATTACGGTCGCGTACGCGCAAACTTGGTATTATTACAAGCGTAGACTTTGAAGCTCTCATGTATTCTCTTTCACCAATCATGGATATTCGTCAAGCAATCCCATGTTGCGGTTTTGCAGGCATAAGGGAATGCACATGTATTCGCGTCATGAAGCGAACAAATGCTCTGTAACAGCAGCAGTACAGGATCCACCCGTTCGGAATGAGTAGACATGGCTCAATATGTAATAAAGGCGACGATGTTTCAAAAACTTACATGCCATGTGTCACCGTTCATGCTGACATGTCTCTCTCTCTCTTTGCGCTGTCTTGCCTCTTCTCATGCAGACCCCTCCCCACACTCCCTCGCAGGTCCTCCCACGCTAAATTGCGTGCTAATCCAGCCCGCGTGAGACCTTCCTCCCATTGGCTCTCCCGGCCTCACAGTTTGCGGGACGACTGCTCTTATGGCTTGACATGCCGTGCGCAGTCGATACCATTACCAACCAAGTGGTTGAAATCGGGAGGGATGTTGAGCACGACATCCCACGCTGTGCGGTACGGTAAGTTTGCAGGATTTTTGTTTAAGAATGAGTCTAATCCCTCGTCTTCGTTTGCCTCTATGGAATCTGGAGCTATGTACTGGAGTCTGAAAATTGGAAGTGTCTATGTGGTATCTTCGAAGAGATTGTGGAAACCCGAAACGCCGCGCTGAGGAGTCTTTCGCTGTATGCCGATCATTCTGGTGCCAGGAGAAAATGAAATGAAAATTGTTCAGGTGAGCAAATGCTCAGACATCGAGCAGCCGTGTCCTCTCGCTGGCACTGTCTTCTTCGTCCAACGATACCTCTTGCACATTCACGTGGACAATTTTCTGGTCGACCTGCTCAGACGCGAGATGACAAGGAGCCCTGCTTGCGATATGGTGAATCTCGAACGGCTTCTCCTGTCCTATTAAGAAGGCTTGCAGGGCACCAATCACTGCCACTGCAGCGCTAGCGAACCAGGCAATGGCGGTGCAGTCGACCTTGATGCCCACACCGTACAAGAGGCCTGCCACTGGACTGGCCATGGTCCGACAAGCTGCTCCCGTACTCGCTGCCAGCCCGTTGATCTTGCCGAGGCAAGTATGCGAGGGTGCTGCTTCCTTGATCAGGATCAGGAGGACTGGGTAGGCCATGATCGATAAGATGTTGCGGATCGTCAAGCAGGTGTAGATGCCGGGATATACCAGGTGCTCTGGCAGAAGCGCCAGATACGGTACAATAAAATACTCGATGGGGTGCATGACCGTCACGAGGATGAACAGCCTCCACACTCCGAGCCAGCTCGCCATGAGAGGGAAGATGACAGCCTGGACGAAGAGTGCTATAAGACCATTTATCGACATGATTACGCCGACTTGCTGAATCGTCAAGCCGAGACCACCACCGAGGATACCTCCACTGTTTATGGTGATGTTGCCGACTCGATGATCTTGTAGGAAGATTGGCAGCAAGTGGTCGTAGGTCATTGAGTGGTAGGTGAAGATGCCGAGCGCCACGGTCAACATCACGACGCGACGAGTGAACACCTTCTCGGAGCACGCTTCCGAGCTGATGGAGCTTGGACGGCCATCGGGGTGCACTCTCCACTCTTCGGTTTGATCGGCCACTACATGGTTGAAGGTACCATACGATGCTTCATGCGCGAGATTCGCAGCTGGGGTGGTAGTCGACGCTTGCGCTGGGATGAGAGGAGTCTCTGCTTCGTTGCTTGTGGCTTGTATTGTCGCAGTGGAAGAGCCGCTTGTATTCCAGGGCTGCATGTCTGGATGTGTCTCGTCGAGGAGGATCCAGCCAGCCACGATCGAACCGAGCATCATGCATGCGCACACCACATTTGGCAGCAGATACGGAAAGCGACCAAAGATGCCATCCGGAGAGAACGTACCGGGGTAATGCTCTGTCGGGGTCGCGAAGAAGCCGCCTATGGATGGTCCAATGATGGTCCCGATTGACCATACGAACGGCATGACAGAGTATGCTTTCGGCTCATGCTTGGGATTTACTGTCACTTCTCCCACCATGGTCTGAATCACCCCGATATTGCCATTGAGGAATCCTCCCAATGCTCTTCCTGCCAGTGCTACCCAGAAATTTGTCGAAAGACCCACGATTAAAAGAGAAAGAACTGTGCCTGCGCAGCCCATAAGGAGAACTGGTTTCCGACCTATACGATCCGACAATGATCCCCAGTACCTGAACAGTCAGCCTGATTCTTGAGCAGAGGTAGGTCTTCTGAAACACACATTCCAGTGAGCGCCTCTGCCAGAGAGAACGCGGATATGAGGATGCCAGCATAGAAGGATGCATTGCTACGATCCCCAACGTTGAAATGGAGAACCAGCTTCCATGCGTAAGGAAAGATTGAGGTAAGTGCTATGGGTTCGCTGACCCGGATGAGTGCTTCTCGCAGTCAGTTCTTGCTCCTGGTGAGTAATTGTCCCACAGCAACGTACCAAGGATGAAGAGTTGCTGCGCAGGAAATTTGTCGAAGTTAGGTCTTTGTCTTTGCCTCCGCTGGAGGAACATGGCAGGCCCGGCGAATGCGATGTGTGGAGGAGACAAGGACCCGAGGTCGCCGGTCCGGACAAGCGTGGAGGAGAAAGGACAGCGGTGGCACAGGAAGAATTGAAGCCGAGCAGGACGCTTTGTAGAAACGGTTGCAACGTCGTTGTCACTGGAGAGGAGAGACTGATTCAGCCAGAATTGTAACGTCGAAGGCGCTGGAAAAATTCGGCCGCGTGGTTAGCAAAAGTTGGCAGAGTGCATCTTCCACGAGCCAACGAGCAAAAGGACCAGCGCAATCGGAAATCACAATCGTTAATTGCCTGTTTGGCTCATTCGGGAACTCTCTCCGAATTATGGATCTGCAAGTGTCCCGAGAGCTAGATCTTCGGTCTTGACCAATCAAAGAGTGGTGAAGTGGAGAGTGGATTCAAGAATGGCCTCTCAAGTCCTGGAACGATCTGCTTGATGCGCCGCATCAACCGTATTCTATTTACCTACATTTGAAGACGTCGTCTCAAGACGCTCTGATAATGTTATCCGAGCGGGGCGTCGTTGTCTTCGTTGTCTGTGTGTTGTCGCGTTTGCTTTCACATGCCTCAACTTTTCCGCCGTATCTTTCGGTAGCACAAGGTCAATATTTGCGGGATCGGAGCCAAGTGGTCGTGCCGCGCTATCGGGCTCAATGCCAAAGGCTCAATCTGCATTCCATTTGGCCCACACAGGGACGAGTAAAGTGGTGCTTTGACTAGTGCATCGACCCAAGAATATGAAACACATGACAGCCTCGGTCAAGTTTGCCCTGCTGTTGTTCTCACCGCTGGGAGGTCTTGACTAAGAACAAATGCACTAGCGTGTGTGGGCTGCAGGTCCAAAGGAAGGACGAAGTTGGCCCTTGGATTCTTTGCCTCTCGTCTGCAGTGTGCCGCCACCGAGCACACCGCTCTCGTCTACAGTCACCAGCTGTCTGCTAGCCCCGTTGATGGTACAGCACATCCTGCATGAACCGCGTCCGTCTCAACCATTTTAGCTGCAGTCGTTCAAGTGGGGCGCATCTCGTTCACATGTAGCTCGAGCGCAACTACCGTCCTCTGGAGTTTCCGTGTCCTCAGCAAGAAACAGACTTGCTGCAGAAAAAATACTCGAATCTTGGTCTGACTGTAATTGCGATGCGGTAACATCGGTGATGGCTGGTTGCACCAAGTCAGGTCGAGTTGGATGAAACGATAGCTTCCAATGACATCAGCAGCAGGGCTGGAAGCAGTGCTGGAGCCAGAGCCAGTGTTCAGGCACGAAAACAAGTGATGTCTGCAACGGATAATGAAGCAGCAGAAGATTCATTCACCATGGCAAACAATTGACTCTCCAGAAATTGCCGGAGAATCGCTGGTAGTTGGACAAGAGACAGGCGGCGATTTAGCTCCTCATGACCACTGCCACCACCAGGCCAGACCTCGAGACGAAATCTATGAGGCGCAGGCAGCTCGTGGCCAACCCAAGACCCCCGAATGCAGATGCCTGCAGAGAAATGTATGGAAGAACTCCTACGTAGTACAGGAGATCAACATGAACCATACATGGACATTTTGCCGTCCGTTGCCGTTGGAGACTTTTTGGCATGTGATTTCTCCTTCGATGTGCGGGTTTTGTGCGTGAAACTCTACTTCCACCGCACAAGTCGCTCAAGCCAGACAGCGGCGAGTTTCCAGGGTCTTTGTGGCTTGTTCTTGCCCGGCATGACGTCGCCGGGAAAGCTCCCCTCCTTCGCCAGGCTTCAGAAATACGCCTCTTGCAAAACAAATTTCTCTTCTATAAAAGCACAAATCATTCCAGGTTTGAAGTAGAATTTGCTCATCGACACCCAATTATTCGTTGAAACATCATCTACGAACAGAAACACTTCAAAATGTCCGGCACCGTACACGTGAAGAACATCTCCTCGCAGACTGGCGAGAAAGAGGTTCGTGACTTCTTCAGCTTCTGGTGAGCACAATTCAAGTTCGTAGAGTAAAAGTATGGTCACTAACACATTTTAGCGGCAAAATCTCATCTCTCAACCTTAGCAACGGTACCGATGGGACTCAGTCTGCCAGTGTGACCTTCGAAAAGGAGACCGCTGCGAAGACCGCTCTTCTCCTTGACAACACCCAGCTCGGTCCTAGCCAAGTCCAAGTCACCTCCGATGCGGCTTCATTCACGAGTGAAAAGGCAGCAGGCACAACTGAGGCTCATGGAGATGATATCACGCAAGAGGACAAGCCCCGGTCTCGCATCGTTGCCGAATACCTTGCCCACGGCTACACCATTAGCGACAAGGCCATTGAAAGCGCTATTGCACTCGACAACCAGCATGGCATCAGTCAAAGATTCACGTCCGCCCTCAGCAATTTCGACCAGAAGTACAAGGCCACTGAGCGCGCTCAAGCCGCTGATGCCAAGTACAAGGTTTCTGCCACTGGTCAGTCCGCATGGCAGTCTCTGAACTCCTACTTTGAGAAGGCTCTTGAGACTCCAACTGGCCAACGCGTCAGATCCTTTTACCTTCAAGGCAATAAGCAGGTCCTTGACGTCCACAACGAGGCTCGCCATCTTGCCGATTTGAAGGCTGGGAAGGCTCAGGACATGCATGCCAAGCCAGATGACCCAAGCCGCACCGAGTGCTCTTGCAGCGCCACTGTTGGCAAGTGCCCGTGTGCTCCAGGCAAGTGTGGCTGCTCTGGTTGCGGCAAGAACCCAGATGCAAAGAATACCTCCAAGATCGATCCTGAGACCGCTGGCCTCGAGAAGATACCAGGCACTGAGAAGACCAAGTGCAACTGCGGTAGTGACCTCGGGAAATGCCCTTGCGAGCCCGGTGCCTGCGCTTGCTCTAGTTGTCCCAAGAACGCAGAGGTCAAGGCATAGACGATTCATGACGACGAGTACAAGATACAGAACGATGAGATGTGAAGACGGCGAACAAAGAGGAGACGAGTAGCCGGATAGCTGCGGTCACGGGAGGCGGTGACGACGATTATGACAATCTTTGTTGTTGCTTAGTAGGCAGGCTCTTACGTACTTGATAGCGAGAACAAAAAAAAAGTCGACCATAGATGCTCTCACGCTGCCCTTGCCTGCTGCTGAGAACTTGCTGCGCCGTCCAAGTGGAAGGGTAGTTCTGGACGATAGTGTTTACATGATACCCTACAACCAGTCACGTTTGTTGTCACCATACGCGTCCGTGAGACGATCATGACCATCACCCCTGGTCATGAGATGCAGGAAAATTAGCCCAAGAGAAAGCATCGCTGGTCTCATTGGCAATTGACCCTCATTTGACCGCGTAAACTTACCACGAAACGCGTGCAGTAATTTTTTTGCTTCTTTATCGTGTCTCGAGTCGGCAAAGCGGCGCCCGTCATAGCCCAAGGACACCAAGCAAAGATTCGCGCGGGTACGGCCAAATAAGTCACTTCAAAGCTTCGGGCCATTTCCCCGCTCTTGGATCGTGCCAACGTCTAGGCTAAACCCTAGTGCACCCTCTGGCAAGCCTCTCAGAAGTTCCACTGAGACTGGAGAGACACCGTTGACCTGCAGTGGAGGATGCCAAATATCTGCACCCTCGTCTCATCCTAGCTGCAGCATCGTCTGGCAGAGCTACGGCTCAGACCGTCTCTTTCGACCTCACCTCCTCATCTCTAACTTCTCACGCTACGAATCTGCCTCACTTTCTCCAACTAGACTCCGGCTTACCACCTATCTTGGACCGGCAGTCATGGTGGGTATGTCCGCACAGCTCGTTTGAGCTGTCTACCACTGCCCACGGGGCAGTATCAATCTGGACAATCGTTGTGGAGGAAACACAGGAGGATACAGAAGAGCCAAGTATGGCTTCCGAAGCCGAAGGACAACCTCCAGCCATGCTGGTCCCACCAGTGGTGGCCGCACTCAAGGAGGAAGCCAACGAGGATCTCGCAACCCGCGGTCACATGGAACGAACAGTCAGCCAAGATATCCGAGAAGAACGAGAAGATCTCAAAAGAGCGGCTGAACAGTCTGTCAATGCTATCATGGATCTCAATCTTGACGGGGCGATTAGATGGGTCAGCCCTTCATGGGAGCAACTGACCGGTATTGCACCAGACTCTCTCAAAGACAAGAAGATTTCAGAAATCATATCGAGCGACCACAAGACCATATTCACCGATGCTATACAATCTATGCGTCGCGACGACACCAAATCGAGAATTATCCGCTTCAGCGTGCTATGTCAGCAAAGGCCCAGAACCGCTATTCAAGACAGCTCTGAGGCAGTCGGTACCGCTGGTGTCGGAAAGCCCAACGGAGCTGCAGCAGCTGATCAAGACGATGACGAGGTCTCAGAAGTCAGCTTGGAGGCTCAAGGGATCATGGTGTATGATCGTAGCACCGGCGAAGAAAGCCATGTAAGCATGTGGTATCCACACCTGTGCTTCCATCACTAATCATTACTTGTAGACAATGTGGATGATCAAGCCAGCAATACCTCGCGAAATCACTATCGATCTTCCTGATGTCCTCGTGGAGTCTCTCGGCATAGGTGCTCACGTTCTTGCGCAGTACCTCAATACCCTTACCGACACTAGCTCGAGCGATCCTGCAATGCACCCCCCACCCGTACCCGTCCTGTGTCGTATCTGTGAACGGTCCATTACACCATGGTGGTTTGAGAAGCACAGCGAGCTGTGTCTGCAAGAGCACCGCGCAGAAATGGAGGTCCAGATGGCCCACGAGGCTCTTACCGAGCACAGATCTGCCATAGTCAAGGTACTGGACGCTCTGGAGCAGCAAGCGAAAAACATGAGGGCTTCGGCCACTGATACTGGATCTCCTGTTCCGTCACCGGCACCCGAATACAAAGGCAACCCTATAGGTCCACCGTTGCAAGCGACATCAAATCCGTCCTCTGGAGCATCTTCAGGGCGTGCATCCCCTGCCGTGTCGCAATCGAGGACTAGAGACTCGTCCGCATCTGGCTTTGGTCATCATAGAGCGAGATCATTCGCCGTGCGTAGGCCCCTCGCTCGCATCGTCGAGCTTGTCCTGGACCTCTGTGACACTGCTATCGAGATCAATACGCCTTCTGTCAAGGAACCCACCACGAACGACGGTGGCGAAATCAGGACCCAATCGCCGTCATCTGACAATCGCATCGCACAGGTCATGCAATGGCAATCACCAAGCGCCGGCACTCTTGAGTCTGAAGAAGGCCTTTCACTACTCTGCGACGATACTCAAAACTTGTGTAAGACAAAAGTCGATGCGGTCTTCCGATGCCGACGTGTTCTAGAGTACTCGGAAAGAATACGTGTAGAGTTCGACATCCTTGTGCAGGAGTGCATCGACGAGGCTTTGGCCAAAGCACAACGTATTGCCGCCGGAGAGATTAGCGACGCCAGTGAAGGCTCTTCCAGTGATGGAGAGTCTGTTGATGATGCAGAGGACAAAAGCGTCGCCGAGATCGCAGCAGCCAAGGCTCTGGAGAACCCACCAACCAAGAGGCCGATATCGTCAGCAGGTCCACAGTCGCTAGCGATGGCATTAAGAAATGCGTCCGACACTTCCCTTGGACGCGATCGGAGCAGACGTGAATCATCCACAGGAGGCTCCACGAGGTCGAACAGTCCCATGGGATCGCGGACGCCTAGATCCATGGTAGGATCCATGAGCTCCATGCCGATACAGCAGAAGCGTGGATCCGTGGTCTTCGAGAGCGACGCAGGTGCAGAAAGCGATTCGAGCTTCCGATCATCACTGGCTTCGGCATCTCGTCGAGCAGACTCGCCAGGCACGGACCTCAGCTTAAGTAGGGTCGCCAGTGCTCGTGGCCGGAAACGCACCAGTCTTGCCCTCCCCAGCTTACACGGCGGCAGCAGGCAAGAGTCACCCGTTCGAGGACACATCCCGCCACCGCTTTCTCCATTACGATCGTTCAAGCCAAGGGTGCAGAGTGGTGAGAGTAGTGCATCACCAATCACATCGCCGCTGCAGTCTGCGAGCGAATTCACATCACCCATTATCAAAGCACAGCACATTCATCATCGCCGACAGTCATCAGTGACTCTGAACGATGCTTACCGAAACGCCCCATCATCACCTCGTTTGAGCGGCATCGTTAGCAACCCACAGCAGCCGAAGCCAACGCAAACCTCGATAAAGGACTTTGAGATCATCAAGCCTATCAGCAAAGGAGCTTTCGGTAGTGTGTACCTCGCCAAGAAGAAGGTCACTGGCGATTACTATGCGATCAAAGTTCTGAAGAAGGGAGACATGGTTGCAAAGAATCAAGTCACCAATGTCAAGGCCGAGCGAGCCATCATGATGTGGCAAGGCGAAAGCGATTTTGTCGCCAAGCTATACTGGACTTTTGCCAGCAAAGACTTCTTGTACCTGGTCATGGAATATTTGAATGGTGGAGACTGCGCCTCACTGATCAAGACTCTTGGTGGACTGCCAGAAGATTGGGCGAAGAAGTACCTGGCCGAAGTCGTCCTTGGTGTACAACATCTGCATAGTCGACAGATCGTCCATCGAGATTTGAAGCCTGACAATTTACTGATTGACCAGAAGGGTCATCTGAAGTTGACAGATTTCGGTCTGTCCCGAATGGGTCTCGTTGGTCGGCAGAAGAGAATGCAGAATGGTAAGCTGGTCGAGGGTCCGGACTTGTCGAAACATAACCCGTTCCGTCGAGCTCCGTCGATCGCTTCATCAAGGTCTACCTCGTTCGACTTCAATGGTCAACATTCACCTGTCGAGACGCCCAGCCTGACCCCGGCTATGTCACACGACTTCTCTCAACCATCATACTTCAGCCTGAACAGGGACCAGTCCCGGGAGCCTCCAAGGCGGACTTCAAGTCATCGGAGCGATAGTGGAGACTCTGATGCTTTACAAGCTCTTTTCCGTCGCTTCAGCATGACAGACGATGCACTGCTGCAGAATCCTCCACGCCAAACACCCATTGAAGAGGAGACTGGCAGCGAAGATGCAGACTCTCCAGACGCATATGGTCTTACTTCTGTCATAAGCAATTCGAGTCAATTACCAGGACCTGGCAACGGTACACCACCACATCAGACTGCTATGCCACCACCACCCATGGCACTGTTTGATCCTGAAGACAACAGCAGACGCTTCGTAGGGACGCCAGACTACTTAGCGCCTGAGACCATCAATGGCGTTGGACAAGATGAGATGAGCGATTGGTGGTCACTTGGATGCATTCTTTTCGAAGCACTCTACGGCTACCCTCCATTCCATGCTCCCAGTCCCGAATTGGTGTTCCAAAATATTCTGGCTCGAAACATCTTCTGGCCTGAGCCTGAAGAGGACTGTGCATCAGACGAAGCTAAAGACCTCATCAACAAGCTTCTTGTACTCGACCCGAAGGACAGATTGGGTGCAAACAAGGACGACAAGTTTGCGAACGGTGGTGATGAGATTCGTGCTCACCCTTGGTTCGCAGATATTGACTGGGACACCTTACGAGAAGATGAAGCATCGTTCGTCCCTCAGCCATCTCATGCTGAAGATACTGAGTACTTTGATGCACGAGGTGCTACCGCGCAAAATTTCAGCCACGAATTCGAAGACCAGACTCCATCTCCCATGGGAACTCCCGGCGCCGACTATCCCGATCGACCGTACGATGCACTGTCAAGGGTACGCATGAAGGTGAATTCGATAAAGCGAGGTCTCATGCCACTCCACATTCCACCACATGTGAGGGACGGGCGCAACAGACGATCAAGCGAGCCGACCGCGCCGGACGACTTTGGTAGCTTCCAGTTCAAGAATTTGCCTGTACTTGAAAAGGCAAATAAAGATGTGTTGTCAAAGCTCAGAGCGGAAGCCATGCAGGCGCAGAGCAAGTCTAACCAAGTTGCTGCTGCCGCAGCAGCGGCGAAATCTGGAGACTCTTCTGCCGTCATCTCAGCGCCATCTCTCGAGGCCAGTCCGGTCATTGCTGGGCCTCTGAAAAGAGCACTCTCAGTGAATAAGCATATTCGGCCTGCATCACCCTCGTTGCTCAGTCAAGCCAACTCGTCCCCGAACAGGCAATCTCAACCTTCCTCGCCATTGCTGGTCTCGTTCAGTGCCAACCATCATGAGCGGCGGAAGACCTCAAGCGGTTCGTCAAACTTGTCACAAGCGACAAGCTCCTCTTTGCAGCCCGGATCCTTCTTCGATGTGCCGAAACTACCGAAGGCTCAATCCGTCGCTTCTTCGCCAGTCAAGTTGACCAAGCAAACATCTGTCCCTCTTGCGCCACCAAAGGAGGATCTCACTCTGTCCCCTCGAGGCATAGGTGGCTCTTCACCTCGTCAGCGATCGCATACTGTCGGGGACAGTGATAACTCTTCGGACTTGACACTCCTCAAGCGTGCGTCAACCCATTCTCATCAGAAACGACACAGCCAAGTCTTCGATGTCTCCCCTTCATCGTCAGACACCGAAGATCAGCGTCAAAAGGCTCTCCTTCGTGTGCAGCGCCGTCGCCAGTCATCACGTCGTCTTTCACAGATTACACTTGCCGAAGGTCCTATGTTCCGACCCTTGGACGTCTTGATCTGCGAAGACCATCCCGTGTCGCGTCTCGTCATGGAACGTCTCCTCGAGAAACTTCGCTGCCGAACCATCAGCGTCACAACTGGCACCGAAGCCATGCGCTACGCCATGTCCGAAGTCAAATTCGATATCATCATGATGGAGTTCAAGCTTCCTCAGATCAATGGCGCCGATGTGGCCAGAATGATTCGCGAGACAAAGAACGCAAACACGCACACGCCCATCGTGGCCGTCACTGGCTATCTCAAGGAACTCATGGCGCCCCACGACTTTGACGCTCTGGTCGAGAAGCCTCCTGACACCACAAAACTAGGCGAAGTCCTTGGCAGGCTGTGCATGTGGAAACCTCCACCACCAGGCTGGACGCCCGCCATGCTGAATCAGAACCAGGGCATGCCCATCGGCATCGGCGGCAGCGGTCTCCGCAAAAGCAGCAGCGTAGCCGAGGGCGAATCGCCCACGTCGACCGTGCCCAGCGCTGTGTTCAGCACCGGCACGGGAAAAGGCCGCATTGGCAGCCGCGAAGAGAGTGTCACCAGCGGCTCTGGCGTGGACGGCAGTCTGGACGGACAAGGAGGGGAAAAGATGGAGCGCATCCCGACCATAATCCGCCAGAGCACGGCCGAGAGTGTTCCTGCTAAGACCAGCGACTGGACCGACGCCGATCTGGAGCGCCATTTTGGTGGGCTGGGCATCAGTGACGGTCCTGGCTCTGGCGGGAATAGCTCGGGCGAAGAAGCGAAGTTGCTGACGCCTACTCCGCGCACGCAGCTCATGGAGCAGCGCAGCGCGCCTGCTGTGCTGGAGCTGGGCTCGCGCAAAGTCAAGAGCCCGCCGCTTCGTGCCCGTGGAGGCGGTAGTGGAAGCGGCAGCAGCAATGAAGAAGCAGTCGAGAGCGAAGAAGGCGACGACGAGGACGATGAGATGGGTAATGTCAACTTGCGTGCGCGCAGCCCTAAGAAGAAAGCCGAGAAGGGAGGAAGTAAGCTTGCCACGGAGATGTTGCGGACGAATTCCCAGGGGAGCGTGGTTAGTGGGGATGAGGTCCAGGCTGTATTGAAGGAGGCGGGTCAGGGGGCTATTACTAGTGCAGTCGACTCGGTGGTGGTGGAGGACGGTAGCGGTAGCGCGGGGCTGAAGGGGTTGGGGACGCCGCCGCAGAGGTTCGCGGAAGAGATCAAGCTAGAGGAGGATGCTGAGGATGTGGATGCTACGCCTAGACCGAGTGGTCAGGCCGATACGCTGCCGGATCCTGACCCGACGCCGAGGAAGACGGGGAGCCCGGTGAGGAGGTGAGACTACCGCAAGGTAAAGAAGACGGGGAGTTTCTTTTGTTACATCTGGACGCTCGTTGAGCCCTTTTTCCTTTGGAGACTGTACTACTTACGACTTATTATATTGGCTTTGAGCGCGGAGTTGGGGATCATCAAATGTGAGCGTGGCGCTCTTCAGGTCTGGTCGGTCGGGGAAAGGGATAGGTCGAAGATGAACAGGCAGAGGTGCCGCAGCTGGTGCCAGAAGGTCATCAGCGATGGCGTGGAGGGGCGACAGCGCAGAGATGTGATTCTAATCCAACGAGATATGATTGACGAAGATTCTTCCTCGGGTGCCATTGAGAATGGTGATTGTTTGCATTCAACTATCTATATGCCAGGGCTGCCGCCATGCTATCATGATCTGATCCAATGCCCCAACGCCTTGCTAAGATGACTTTTTTTCTCTCGTCTGATACTCATGCCACATGGCGCTCACGAGGGGACTCGAGCGACTGCAGCTGCTTACTCGATCTTTCTCAGCTCCTTCATCTCCTCCAGCAGCACGTTCAGCTCGTCCTCACTGATCTTGCCTTCGAGACTCGGTATCAACGTCTTCGCCTCCTCTGCCGTATCAGGACATAGACTGCCTGATTGCAATCAGCATTTCCCCACCATCGATCGACTCGCTCGGTACTCACCCAATTGACTCCTCTCGAACTTGTGCAACCCCGTGTTATCGAAAACCTGCTCAAGCGCCTGCACCCTTTCCTGCTGCTTATACCGCGCAAACATCTCAAGGTACTCCTGGACTTTGAGCAGCGTCTCGCTGTCGGCTGGTTTCTTTTTCTCGCTCCGCCGCGACTGTGTTACTGCGTTGATGACATATCGCGCTTCGGAGAGGTTGAGTGAGGGCACTTCTTGGAATTCGCCGAGTTTTAGTTGCGCGGAGGCTTCTTCGTCGCCTGTAGGAGGGCGCTTAGGTCGAGAGGTTTGAGGGGGTTTGTAGCCCTCGGGAGTACCATTCGTTGCCATTGTGGGGAGCGAGCACGGGAATAGGGGATGGCGAGAGGGAGAGAGGTGCTTGGGATCGATTAGCAGGCCTGCTATACCTGAGGTTTCGGACAGCACTCGTAGTTCACGGCGCGGCGCGTGGTAAGGTTTTGGCGAGGCGGGAAGTGCGGGAGCGGCCGAGAGTTTGTGGTGGTTTCTGTTTGGAAAGGACCAGAGATCAGGTCCCGTCTCTGACCTATGAACTGCACCTCCACCACGAGTCAAGATCCACAACGCAAAAGCAGGGATACACACGCAAACAAAGATTCATTGCTTGATTTGACTTCCGAACGCGAAAGTCGCGAGGGCGCCAGAAAAAGAGCGGACAGGGAATACGACCGCGTAGCAAATCTCCCACGCTGTCGATCTTCTGCCAGTGCCTGTGCCTGCGCCAGCGCCGAACTCCCTGCTGGGCAAGCGACCGCCCCCCGAACTCCAGAGCCTGTTTACCCGAACGGTACAAGCACATCTCTTCACACTTTTTGACGCTGTCGCCCAAACCCAATCAATACACGTCCTTTGTTGCCGACGGACGTGATCCTCCACGTCGCACTATATACGACACATCTCACTGCCGACCTGTAAAGACTGCCGAGTTTGGGAAACAGGCTAGGGCATCTTTGGTGTGTCTCTTCGCTGGCACTCCGTTGATTTTACGAGGGAGAGAAGGGACCGATCGACCACCACCGCAGAAACAGCAAAGCTGGTCAACATCCTAACATCGCACTCTGTTACTCATCCCTCCTATACACTCCTTTAGATACATCTTCGACTTCTGCGATATACACCGGCTGCTCCTCACTTCGTCCGCAATAATACTCGACTTAATAATCTACGCTTTTGATGACCTTGGCACGTCGATCGACATCGATTCCGCACATGACACGCCCTGCTACGACATCTGCGTATCCTCTGCCGTCGACTTGAGCGATCAAAATTTGTGCGCCGGATTTACTGACAATACCGCGCATTTCTCAAGAGCTGGAAGGCATAATACAAGCGCGCACGGCCCGGCGGTTCATCGACTCTGGAAGTCGAGAAGCAGACACGAGAATCGTATAACGGGTAGGAGGCGCAATACGGGCTGTCTGACACAACGCATCGGGCCTGTCCGGACGGCCGGCAAGTATCTCATTTGTTATCTGACTAGGCAATGGGCGTGACGACTATGGATCCTCCTTCAGATCATCACGGCTCGACTGTGCGGTCACATCCAGACAACACACCGGACCGATCACAAACCTATCCCCCAGTACAGACGAATGGTACGGCGACGGGTGAGAGACACAGACGGCAACAGAGTTATGACACGCCGCAACGACCAAATGGCGGTAATCGACGACCGAGCAAGGATGATGCCGGAGCAGGCACTTCGCCGACAAGAGAACGCACACATAGATCACGACCAAGTGCGCAATCGAGGATATGTGGAAAATGCCACAAGCAATTGCTGGGGCAGTTTGTGAGAGCCCTAGGGGACACATACCATCTCGAGTGCTTCACGTGCGAGGTAAGCTGGCTGGACACTTTCCGAACGAGAAACTAACGCGACATCAGGACTGCGGCAAGATCGTGGCCTCGAAGTTCTTTCCTGTTCCGGAGCAAGGTCCGAATCAATACCCGTTGTGCGAGACCGACTACTTCAGACGACTAGATCTGCTTTGCTTCTCCTGCGGCGGCGCGCTTCGAGGCTCGTACATTACAGCTTTGGACCGTAAATATCACATCGAGCATTTTACTTGCAGCGTCTGTCCGACAGTGTTTGGAGCGCAAGACTCGTACTACGAGCACGAGGGAAACGTCTACTGCCACTACCACTACAGCACAAGATTCGCCCAGCGGTGTAATGGCTGTCAGACAGCAATCCTCAAGCAATTCGTCGAGATCTTCCGCAATGGTCAGAACCAGCACTGGCATCCAGAATGCTACATGATCCATAAATACTGGAATGTTCGACTACATCAAGGCCAAGCGCCGACTCAACCAGAAGATCGATCACTAGACGAAGCGGAAGCTACCGAAGAAATGCGCAAAGTAGTAAGAGACGGAGAAGAAAAGGTTGAAGAGAAAGTACTCTGGATCTGGCGGACACTCAGTGCGTTCGAAGAGAAGAGCGCGACGTGCATCAGCGACATGCTCCTGCACGTCAGCAACGGCGCCTACGTGGACGGTGTGATGAGCGCGAAGAAATTCATCACCCACGTCGACGTCCTGTTCGGCGCCGCGGACGACCTCGACGGGACGCTCGTCCAGCGCACGCAGAAGGGTTCGTCCGGTCGCGCGGATCTGTGGCCGGACACGATGCTGACTGTGACAGGGCTGTCGTACTCGAGAGAAGCGAAACTGTTGTGCAAGAAGGTTGTGGCATTCTTCCAGCTGCTGGCCGAGTCGCAAGAGACTGGTGTTCGACGACTAGGTGTGACGCAGGAATTGCTTTCGCTGGTGACTGGACTGGCGCATTACCTCAAGTTACTGATCAGAATTTGTCTGCAGGGCGCGCTGAAGCTGGAGCGGGATACTGGTACACCTGAGGGACTGACCAAATTCCTGGAAGACATCGGCAAGTTGGAAGAACGACTGGAAGTTGAGCACGGCCAGGATTCGAGATCGGAATTCGAGAGCTTGGGAGAACGATCGGCTGATCTTTGCGCTGTTTGCGACAAGGCCTGCGAGGATAAATGCTACAGGAAGCAAGATCGAATGGTGCACGCTGGATGCTTCAAGTGTGCAAAATGCGACAAGTCGATGATCGGAGCGCCGCTTGCCGCACGGTGGAACGAGGGGTCGAGGGCCATATTCTGCGAACGACACGGCAGCAGCGTCGATGAGAGCGGCTTCACTGAAGTATCACGGTTACAGCAATATGTGCACTTACTCCGAGTGTCGCATGCTAGATTGCTTTCCACTCTTAGAACGAGCGGCGCACTCCCGCACACTTCAGATGATCCGAATCTTAGCAATTACGATTCACGACAAGGACATAGAGTTGCTCCTGATGGCAAACTCTCACCCAAGTTATTACAGAATACTCGATCGAAATCTTACACTGGCTCTTCGCCACAGGACCAACAATCGCAGTCTTACGAACAAGCCCTGGGAGACATTAAGCGGTTGCGTTCGACGAGAATGGATAAGCAGATTTCGACCACAAACCGGAAAGCTAGGACCTCAAGAATCATCGACGCGCCCGATGCGGTGTCGCCCGGTTCGCCGGACAAGCTCGAGCGAAGAAAGACGGGCACTTTCCAGATCGTGGAAGATGTCGATGCAAACGGCGAGCCCATCTCGTCCCTCAACTTCAGTGGCGGTGATGGCATGACGCTGGACGATATTCCGCGACTTGTGCAAGCACAGCAGACGAGGGAGCAGAGACCAAATGCGTCGAGATTTGCAAGACAACCGATGATTCCGCAAGAACCAAAGGTGAAACTTGTCAATGGGCATACGCGCAGTGCCTCTGGTCCGCTGGAGGAGAAGCAGCACCCGATTGAAGGCGGGAAAACGAAGAAGTACTTTTCCGAACTTTCTGCTCTGGAGTACTTTATCGTTCGACATGTCGCTGTTCTATCGCTGGAGCCATTACTGGAGGGCCACTTCAATCAGGAACAGCTGCTGGATCTGATCGAGACCAAGCGGCCAACGTTCTGGGAGAAATTTGGCAGTGCCTTCGCCAAGAAAGAGAACAAGCCCAAGGGTAAGAAGAAGGGTGTCTTTGGCGTTGCACTTGAGCAGCTCATCGAGCGAGATTATGCCGAGTCAACGGACGGCGTTGGTCCGGGTGCCCTGCGGATACCAGCTGTGGTTCAAGATGCTATAAGCGCAATGCGAACCATGGACATGAGTATTGAGGGTGTCTTCCGCAAGAATGGCAACATCAAGCGACTAAATGATCTCAAGGAAGAGATTGATACCGTCGGTACCGAGAAAGTCGACCTGACCAAGGAGAATCCGGTGCAGGTGGCCAATATGCTCAAGAAATTCTTCAGGGATTTGCCCGATCCGCTGTTGACGTTTAAGCTGCATCGGTTGTGGATCACTTCGACTAGTGAGTATCTCATAGAAAGCATGATAGTATATGATGCTGACTAGTACAGAAATCGCCGACGAAGAGAAACGACGGCGAGTACTGCACCTCACGTGCTGCTTACTGCCGAAATCTCACCGCGACACCATGGAAGTGCTCTTCAACTTCCTCAACTGGGTATCCAGCTTTTCTCACGTTGACGAAGAGTCCGGCTCCAAGATGGACATCCACAATCTCGCCACCGTCATGACGCCCAACATCCTCTACCTCACGGAAGGGACCAAGACTGGTCCCGTCATCGACGCCAACGTCAACGACTCCTTCCTCGCCATCGAAGCCGTGCACGAGCTTATCTACCACAACGAAGCCATGTGCGAAGTACGTTCCCCGCATCACCCTTTTGTAACACATACTAAACACAAACAGATCCCAGAAGACCTCTCCCTCATCCTCAACGACTCCTCCCTCTTCTCCTCCTCCGCCGACATCACCACCAAAGAAATCCTCAAACGCTACGGCGACCGCGCCCAGCGTCCCACAGCCGTCATGTCCAGTACCGCGCCCCAACCAGGCGGCACGACGTTCGAAGGTCCTCTGCCCAGCGGCGGATACAACAACCCTGCCCCCGGGACGCCGCGCAGTAGAGACCAGAATGGCAGGGCGACCATCACGCCTGTCGCGACAAGAGTGGATCGGGACGAAGCGGTGGGCGACGCGTGGCGGAACGAGAGCAGTGTCAGGCACGTGCAGAATGATGGCGAGGGCTGGGCTGGGTTCGGAACGCAGCATGATAATGGCTCTAGAGAGTCGTTGCGACGGGGGCTGGGGATCAACGCGCCGGGGAGTGGAGGTGGGGGAAGGGCTATGGGAGTGACATAAATGTCTTAGGATCGAGAGAGAGAGGTTCCTTTTGTCGGGCATGGTGAGCGTGACGAGGCGCTGCGAGAGTATATAGGATCATGGGAGTGTGAAGAGGAGAGGAAGATGCGGATGTCATGAACAATCCCGCCCTATGATATATAAGCATGGACGGGAGTTAGCGCTGGAACAACTACATGCGCGACGGAACTGGATGATTGTTGGGTACCTTACTTTTCTGCCTGCCCTGAATGGGAGGGAATATGATGACTCTTTTTCGCTCTTCCACCCTCCATTAGTGATGTTACTGCTCGCCGAACGGATTCTGAAAGCTAGGTATGCTTGCAATGAGATCGATCTACTTGCCTCGCAGGAATGCATGTCAATTCGTCCGTCTCTCCCCTTCGCTCCGGCCAGTCAGAGCACACATGCGTTCTCCTGGCCACCAAACCAGGCCTTTCCTTCGCTCCCCTCCACATAGCAGATGCTGCGGCTCACCCCTCATGCTCCGCATAAAAGAAGCTCGCCCCAACAGGCCAAAGCCCATTCTCCTCCGCCCACTCCGCCACCCCATGCCCCGGCTCCTCATGTCCCCACTTTCTCCTCTCCGCGGGCTTCGTGAGATGCAATCTCTCCCTCGTCGCATTCGCCGGATAGAACCCCAGGAAGACATACCTATGCTTCCCCGTCCCCTCGGGCGGACCCGGCGCCTTGTACGGCAGGACATCGATCTTCTTGTCCTTGCCCTGCTCGATCGGCAGACCCGAGTCGTTGCGCGGCTGGTACTCCGGTGGGTGGGAGGTGAAGTTGGCGGGCCAGTAGGCGATCCAGTGCGCTACTTGAGACCATTTTGGATCTTCGTGGGAGGGGGCGTCCGGATCCGTTAGCACGAGGATGAATTGGGTCCGAGGCTTGCCTAGTTGGGGTGGGAGGAAGTCGAGGGAGGTGATCAGGGGTTCGGATTGCAGCGCGGATGGGGGAAGGTCGTTGCCCAGGTGGGAGATGGCGGTGGGAAACCAGGTGGCGGTGAAATTTAGGAAGGGTTGGAACGGGGGAATGAGGTCGGGGACGATGTGGGCGGAGAGGAGTCTGGAATTGTTAGGCCGCTAAGGTAAATGGTAGGTCGCGACCAGAGAGGCGCAAGCGTGGGTATGGAATCAAACATGGCTACACTGAAGCGGACATGCTGGAAGGAGATAGGTAGAGACACTCACTTCTTGATCACCTCGCTGGCGTCTTTCCTACCATCTGAAGCTTCAACTCCACCATTGAGAGGTTGTTGGAGCTCACTCCACCTCGGAAAAGCAGAAGCGAAGGTGGACGCGACAACGATCCACAATGCTGACCACATTTTGATCTGCTGCTGTTCAACTTTTTATCAATTAGAGTCTATCGCATACAAGACGCAAATTGTCTTGTAGCACGTTCAATAGCTACATGCTTCTAGCTGCCTGAGAAATAAGGCAAGCCATGACGAAACAAGCTGGGAGCTCCCTATCCCACTACGACGGCTTCTTGTCCTCCAACAACGCCTGTACAAGAGCTAGCTCACGTGGCACATGGTAATGATCGGCGCTCGCTAAACGTGCGTACTCAGGGCGGGTATAATTCGGATCTGCAACACGGCATCAGCTCGACATCTCAGCCCACTTCCGGTGTCGTCGTACGATGTATGCTAACGACCGGTCGTGGGCTGACACGAGTTCGTGCAGGTAGGTACCGACATGTATATTTATCTTATCAGATCATGCTCTCCTTCAGCCACTCCGTCTCACCTCGTCGCAAGCGCATTGCACTTCCTTGCGCATCTGCATTTCTCCAAGCACGTCTTCTCTTCGTCCAGATCAGCTGCTACTCCCTCGCGTCCTCCCCCACATCCCGACTACTCACCACTCAGCGCCTCACGTCCTGCTCGAGCGCTACAAGCATACCACGCCAGCTCACCTAGCCTCACGCAACCCCCGAGGACGGACCAGAAAGGCGAAATGCCACCCCACCCCTCCCCCTCGCACTCCTCCCCTTCATCGCGCTCTTCCTCCCCCACTTCAAGCTCCCCCACCACTATCCCCCTCCGCATATCATGCCACTGCACCGCCATCAAGCACAACTTCCCCCTCCCTCTCGACTGTCTCCCTCTTTCCCTCGCGCTATGCCACTGTACCCGCTGCCGAACACACTTCGGCGCCCTCTTCAGCACCTGGATCGAGCTATCAGGCGGCGTCTCCGTAATCCCTGCGACTTCTCCGTGCGCTAAGCCGCCGGAGACCGTGCTGGCGAAGACGGTGCAAGTGCCGTTCACGGAGCGGACGAAGCTGTACGCTTGTCCAGGGTGCGGGGCGACGGCGTTTCTCGACTGGGCCGGGGGGTGGTTGTTGGCTTCTGGGCTGGTGGACTGGGATGGGTTTCATGCGGTGGTCGAGGAGATGTCGACGGTAGGGTGGCTGGTTGAGCATCGAAAGGGACAGGGTAAGGACTTAGGCGGAGAAACGGTGAGGAGGGTGGGGGAGTATCTCGCTTTGGAGCACACGGGGGATGGTGGCGCGGGGGTATGGTTGCGGGAAACAGAGGGACGAGAGGGGCACTATCAGTCTGCATCTCTAGGGAGTAATTGGAGAGATGAAATGCTAGAGCTGGCGAAGAGGAGAGCGGAAGTGCGGAGAGTCGCCGTGGACTGGAGAGGGGCGGTGGAATGGGGTTGTTCTTGTGGCGATGTTAAAGGGTGGTTGACGAGAGAAGATGGAACGGGAGACAAATTCGGATTAAGAAAAGAGCAGCAGGAGAAACGTTTCAAGGGTGTGTTCGAGGCTAGCAGTGGAGAGGGCCGGTGTAGTGGTTTCGAGGTCGGAGCTTGGGTGATTGTGCCGTGGAGCCACCTTCGAGCTGAAGGAGGGGTGCAAAAGTGGTTGAAAGACGTCGAGATGGGTACCTGGGGCCAGGGTACTGAGAAAGAAATTGGTACATACAGATCTGCACCAGGTGTTGAGCGTTACTGGTGTACGAAATGTGGTGTCCGGCTTTTGACAGTGGAGAGAAAGAAGCCTGGCGTCGTTAAGCTTGCGGTGGGGCTATTGAGAAGCGAGACAGGTGCAAGGGCTGAGGATTGGGTGACCTAGGAGGTAGATGGGGACAACGTGGAGCCGGAGAATGGCTTTGTTGAAGAACTGCGGCAGGGGATGCAGGCTTGGACTGAAGACTTGAGCGCAATTCCGGGCGCTACAGATTTGAAGCAAGCTGACCCATATACAGGCGGCTTGCTCTCAGGCAGAACGGCTTGAAAATCTTCACCGATCGATACGAACAACAATTAGCATAATAGACGATGAAGACATAACGCGCACAAAGTCAAGAGGTCCCAAAGGACTTTCACTGAGGATCATGTAAATTTGAAATGTTGCAAGATTATGCTGACTATCCTCATTTCTGTACACCTTCGCTTGACTGCTGGACTGAATCTATCCTCTTGTGACCAAGCGAATCGTGACCAGGGGCATCATCGTTGACTGTAGTCGCTTCTGACCCTTCCATGTGGTCGTTGTGAGCTGTACCGTGATGATGAGCATCATTTGGCTCGGTGACTGCTATGCTGAAGTCCTGAGTAGTCTTCTCCTCTACCTGCAACGCCATCTTTGCTTGCCCTGGCGCTGTCGCCTTTGATATTGGAGATTCCTTCCTCGAATGCTCTGCCTCAGCTCTTGCTTCGCCTTCGGAATCTTCACGAATAGTATATCGTGCCGTAGAGGTATGAGAGGCTGAAGATGATTGAGCTTCGTCTTGACTCGAGTTGGGTTCGCTGTTGCTGCTGTAGCTGGTAGGTCGACTAGCACTTACAGTAGAGTGCAGCTTCTGATAGGATGAATTTCTCGAAGACGGATATGGATTGGACGAGGATGAAGAAGACGACGATGAGAATCCTGCCGACCTGTCAGCCATAGTACAAAACCATCGTTTCAGAGAAGACCGACCGCTTCTTAGCGCCGCAGCTCTGTTGTTGATGGAGTGCGACCTCTGCAGGACGTGCGGAACATTTCCATGCCGGTAATATATGAGATCGTGGTCAACTAAATTGTGTCGTTGGCCCGCGAGGTAGACTCTAGGAGTTACTGTCGACCCTGCCTGTGGTACCTCGGAGCATGAGTGCGTACGTTGTAGCGAGAATCTTTTTCCCCTCTTAAGAGAGCCATCGGCAATCGCAGCTGCGTCCCACGAATTGAGTCGCATGGCGCCCGGTCGGCTTTGCCTAAACGCGGACGATCCATCTTCCTGATCACGACCCTTGAACCATTCCGCATGGGCAGCAGGAGAAGGATAGTCCAAACCATCCGCCAAGCGGACTGTCTTGTACAATGCATCATCGCTTGTTGTAGCATATGCATATTTGTTTCTGTACGTGGGCATTCGTCCAACGGCCAAGTCCATGTTGAGGTTCACGGGAGCATTTAGATGATCTGAAGGAGTATCATCTCTGCTCGGGATAGCGTATTGTGCCTTTTCCTTGCCTTTCCCCTTTTGGATGACCGAGATCAAATCATCAGTGTAGGTATACGCTGGATCGGATGGCGGGCCTTCTCCGTCAGCGAGACCTCCTAGTGCTCTGGGGGCCAACCGGTCCATGGTGAAATTACTGTCCAAGCATCGTAGATCGCGAGGGACGACTGGTGGTGGAGGATGAAAAGATCGAACAGCATCCCGATACGCATATTTAGGCATGTACTTCGGGCGTGCTGGATATTGCTGGATGAGTGCTTCCTTACTCGTCGACCTGAAAAGGTGTAGTAATCCCGAAAAGATGCCTTTCCTCTCCTCGCTGTCTTGTTGAGCCCACGTTCCCGACGGACTTGCGTGAGGCATTCTCGTGTTGCTTTTGCAGATTGCCAATCGATAAAGAGCAAGCTACGCAATGAAGAGACCAATCGCTCAATGCATGGTCATGTGATGAGGCGGTCAACCAAGAGGAAGAGATCAGGGAAGGGGGACGAAGACTTGCGGATGTCGTGTTTTGTTTGTTCCAGGCGATGATCGCTGGGCAGGAGGGGAGAAGTAGATACACAGACCTTGGTGAACAGCGTCTGGGGCCATTCCCGATATCACATCATTAATGGCTGTGTGGATCAAAAGCAAATTGTGGTTGTGCAATTCGTCGTATTTAGTGGGTTAGCACGTACACGGCTGCCAGTAGAATAGGGCGGCAAGCTACACGAGCCGCCGCATTCGCTGTTACAGCAGCAGGAATCAACCTTCTCTAGCTCTGCTTGGGTCCATTGCAACAGATAGACCAATGAGAAATTTGTTCTCGAGGGGTAGAGGCATTTGACTTCGCCCTGCAGAACTCTTTCCAAACTCTGGACGCCCCGCCAGTTCACGGTGTCAAAGCGAAGACCTTCTAATTGGCCAGCCCCGTAATTTGCCAGGAGCCGGCTCGTGCATATATCAATGCAATACAGGTTCGAGGGAGTCTACTCTATCGTGGGATCCTTGAGTCGCTCAGCCTTCGTCCTCGTCCTCCTGGTCTAGAGCAAGCCAGGCACTTCGACACCGGACAGCTTCTGCTCGGACCGATCGCTTCTTGTCATCAAGCGGTATGAGTAGATTCCTGATAACTTGCCGCCGTTGTGGAATAATGTTCTCTCGCTTGAATTGCGTTGGTAGCAGCTTCAAGCATCGCAGAGATCCAGCTCGGACTTGCTCGTGATTCGTTGCAGCCTCGCTACATTTCAGAAGCCGATTGACAAGGCTTGTGGTGTGCTCGCTCAAAATGTCGGAATCGTGCAGCAGAACTGCTTCGATGGTGACCAATGCTGAAGCCTTGACCCTCTGATGCGAAATCAGGTCGAGGTCGAGGCATTGCAACAACAATGGTGCTATCGTGGATAAGGATGGCTTGACAATATCATAAGGTAAGCTCCTTAGGATTCCAGACAGGGCCACCAAGTAGTGCTGCTTGAGATCAGGTTGGACGATCTTTATGCCTGCGGTGATAGCAGTATAGCACTGGTTATAGGTCCGTTGCTTGTACAATCCAGAGATATTACAGTGGTTTTCTTTTACGATCAGATCATCTGGAGCCAGTAAGCTGCCAAGACCGTCGGCAGCAGCTTGGCCGAGTTCCTGACTTGACAAAAGCTGTAATAGTTTGTCCAAGATCTGTGCCGAAGTCTTTGAGCTCTTGCCAGAGACAATAAGTCCTTTCAGTACAGCAAACGCAAGCGCAGTCTCGTTGCGGGTCTGGACAGCGCTCACGTTCAAAAGTCCAGGCTTCAGACCGTCAACGACGGATTGTAGAGTAGTTGCAGGTATGAACTTGTTGGCTATTAACGTCACATGTCGCAGAGATGAAGACTGCACAAGCAGAGTGTTCTCCGAATCTAGAGCAATGTTGATGAGCGGCCTCAAAATTTCCTCTGGAATTTGATCTTGATACATCGACGCTGTGAATGCAGCGTGCAGGTATAGCGAAGCGATCACTCCCAATTTTGATCCTCGCTTATGCTGTGCAGCAGATTCCGGCGTCGATGACTGTGCTTGAAGTGACTCGAAAATCCTTGATGTAGATGAAAAGACCTGATTCTGTGTATGCTGACTCTGGTCCCTGATGATGATGGCCGATATCCGTCCAATGATATCGGTACACACCTCACTGCTTAGCAATGGGTTCTCCGCGGTCGCGAGTCCAGCAGCTTCGTCCAATAGAGGAAGGACTATCTCCGTGAAGTAGCTAAGGCGAATGACTCCGGTGTCCCTTGCGGGATTCCCATGTGTGAATATATACAAGAGCGCAGTCAGAAGGCTGAGAATGTATGTGCGTGGTGCGTTCTGCCGCTTTGCGGTGTTGAGCTTGTTCTTGAGTCTGACAATGACCGTGTCTGCCAATGTTGGCTCAACACTTAGCTTGGCCAGGACTTCCAAGGCGGATTCGTATGTGAACATCCCAATCTCAGGCGAATCAGGTAGTCGCGCGACCAGAGCCGGTAAAGCCTTCTCGGTCGCAGTCTTTGGGTGTTGTCTAGCGGCAGCGATGATTGTCTTTACCGCGCCGGCCTTGATCCCTTCCGAGGCAGTACTGGACTCGTGTATGACAACATCTGTACATGCATCAAGGATCCGTTCCGTGTCTGCTGGCGACAGAAGCCCTCGAATATCCAACATGAGCTTGAGACCTTCTAGAGAAAACAGGCGGAAAGATACTTCTGATTTTGGTGCGGTGACTACTGCCTGCAGCAGCAGATTGACAAGATCGGGAGTGAATGCACGCAGTGCATGTGTAGTTGCTCTGTCGTTGATGATGATTCCTGCTTCATCCCTCGTCTGCCAATGCTCAGACACTCCTTCAACCGCAGCAAACAGCTTGTTGAGTACCTCGACCAGACCTCGTCGTTTGGCGATAGACTCGGATGCGTGGAAAAGATTTAAGAGTGAGGGCAAGATCCCTTTGACCACAAAGTCTGCAACATCTGGGCTTGCCTTCGAGATGCTGAAAAGGATCTTCCCTGCTGCTTCTGATTGCTTCGTGGGTGCGTCCTCAAGATGTTCATTGCATTCCTTGATGATCGGTTTCAGATATGCGTTTAGTGCGCCTTCGGAAGCCAGTGGTAATTGCTGGGCTATCGTAGCCAAGGCTTCGAGCGCACTCTCTGCAAGGTCTTGCTCCTGCATGTTCAGGACTTCGAACTTGAGCGCATCCCAAAGCGTTACAGAATAGAGCGATATCGTTCTTGGCTCATAATTGGCTATACAAGCAATGAGAGCCTGTAGAACATCCCGCTTGGTGTTCATCGAGCTCGAATCCAACTTGTCGAGCAATGCGGGAAACGAATATGGCGCAAATTCCGAAGTCGAAGCTAGACATGCTCGCAATCGATCCTTCAGGTCTTGCGCTGTGATACCGAATGGGTCGCCGGGTGGTGGCTTGAAGGTGATTGGGAAGTAGTTGAAAACTAGCTCGAACATGTCCTGCGTGCTGGGACCAAGATTCCACTCCGACATGGGCACCATGACGATGGAGAAGACGATCATGAGGTTCCTCGGATCCTTTTCGCCCTCAAAGTAGGAGGTGAAGCTAGCGATATAGTCGAAGTCATCTTCCGCCCTTTGGTTTATCGGTTGTCGGTATTTCGCGAGCAGCAAGTTGACTAGTTGGAGGATGGCGTATCTTTCAGCCTGCAATTTGAATTGCCGCAGTGGATGGGACGAGATGATGATCGTCGAGATAATCTTCTTGACAGTTTCGCCGTCCCATCTGCCCATTCCTTCGAGTGCCGTGAGCGCTTTGGCGCAAGGTGCGGTGCTTTCTGAATCATCTTCTATCCGTGAGAGGATGAATTCTGTGAGTAATAGTCGTTGTTGCAAAGACAGAACTCTCAACGACAAAGAGTCCAAGGTATCCGCAAGAAAAGAGAGGGAATGAGTCCGTAATGTCGTGTCTTCGTTGTTGATGTATTCGCCAATACTCTCTATCAGCGATAGCAACTGGATTTCCTTCCTTTCCAGCTTGCCCGCTGTTTCTTGTGCAATCTTTCGAGCTTCATCCTTGTTTTGGCCTGCTTCAACAAGGTAGAGTTGAATGTCTGACATCTTTCGTCAACGACATAGAAAAACGACAGAGGATTGGAAGATTTGTGGACATTGAAGGCGCAAATCGCTCGCGTTAGATATGTCGAAACACTTTCTTCAGCAAATATCGAAAGTGACGTCGAACTGCTTACGGTCCGATTTGCCGTCAAAATTAAACACTTTTAATTGGCCAATGCCTGTTTTCCTGGTCGATCCGACTGAGACGAGTATGAAAATGCTCATTCTGCCTTCTTTTCCTCGTACATGTATGGACCTCTCGGACTTGTCAGTTACTGCGTCTCGGTACAGAGATCAGTCGTGGTAGAGTATCCCGACGATGACAGCATCCACAGGTACAGCTAGCAACTGCAAGGTTGTACTCGCTGGAAGCATAGCGAAAAAGCTGCAGTCAGAAGTTCGAGATGGATTGAAGCGAATATCACGAAAACCACATCTGGTGGGGTTCCTGGCAAATACCGATCCTGCCGCTCGAATGTACGCGGACTGGACCGAAAGGACTTGTTTGGAGAATGGCTTCGATTTTACTTTACGAGAAGTGGGCAAAGAGGACCTAGAAAACGCCATCCTCACTGCCAATACAGAGGACAGCGTTGACGGCATCTTAGTCTACTACCCCGTCTTCAATTCCGCTCGAGATCGATCTCTCCAGTACTTGGTGAATTTGCACAAGGATGTCGAGGGCCTCAGTCCGCAATTGATCAACAATATGTACCAGAATGTTCGCTACCTCGATCCGCCATACAATACTCAAAAGTCCATATTGCCTTGCACTCCCCTTGCCATGATCAAGATCCTGGAGTATTTGCAAATCTACAACACGTTTCTGGACTACGGCAAAAGATTATTCGGAAGGAGAATCACGGTTATCAACAGGTCTGAAGTCGTAGGACGGCCTCTCGCGGCTCTCCTGGCCAATGACGGTGCTGAGGTGTACTCTGTAGATGTAACTGGCGTACAGCAGTTCAGCAGAGGAAAAGGTCTCAAGAAGCAACAGCATGAGGTCCGAGACAAGCCAGATATCACCATGGCGGATTGTCTCGCAATCAGTGACGTGGTCATCAGTGGTGTGCCAGGAGACAATTTCAAGGTCAACTCTTCGGAGGTTAGGGACGGAGCCGTCTGCATCAACTTCTCGAGTGAAAAGGTAGATGACCCGACCAACAGCGATGAGATCAAAGTACTGATGCGGACAGAATTTCACGCCGGACATCAAGGAGAAAGCGTCGATATATGTGCCCGCGGTCGGCAAAGTCACCATCATGATTCTTCTGCGCAACCTGCTGGTTTGTCTTTGTTCTGCCTCGCAAACCCAAAGCTAATCTCGCCAGCGCCTTGTACAAAATCGACCCGACACAAAAGGCGACCCAGCAGCCGTGACAGAGAGACCGGGGACGGTGGAGGCCAACTGAGCAGTGACCTCTTGACAAGATTCTCTTCGATAGACCCATTTTTGATACCCATTGACGCCACGCTAATCACAGAAATACCCCAGACATAACCTATGCCTTGGCCTTCTTCAAGCTGATGCCGCCATCGTCGCCACCATCGTCTGACAGGAGCGTTCCGTCCACGTCTCTGCTCCTCTTCAGCCCCTTCATTTTCCTCGTCTGCATGTTCGCCAGATTCTGCTTGCCCATGTGAATTCTTCCGACCTTATCACCAACGATGTCCGTCTCAATGTTCTTCCTACTCTTCTCTTCAGTGCCTCTTGGTTTCTTCATGGCCAACTTCAGCATCTCTTTGTCCGCTTCCTTGACCCTGCCCACTCTGAAATCCACCCTCGGTCCCATCTCTTCCACTTCCACTCTCGGTAACTTCTGCCCGCTCTTCTTCGTCTTGATCATGTAGCATCGCATGCTAATCCGCGGCTTGCCTTTGCCTTCCTCTGCCTCACCAACAGAGAAGTGGATCATATATTGCAGCCCTTCAACATCCACATTACTTGCTTCTTCACCCTTCACAAGATCCAGCAACACGCTTCTCGCGAGTGTATACTCATTTTCCTCTGGCCCCTCAAACAGGGTCCCACTAAACGATACCAGCGGCTTCAGCCCCGTGGCCGGTTTCGATCCCTTGAACTGCCTGATCGTCCTAAAGCTATCCGCATCCACCAACAGCTCCAGCATATCCAGCACTTTATGATCAAACATTCTCACCACGGTGAGACAATGCGGGCGTTTCTTGCTGTGGCTTCCATACAGCATAAGACTGGTGTCGTTTTTCTCGGAGAAGAATTCGAGCGAGCTAGCGTCTTCGAAAGGGTGTATGCTGTTTTTCTTGTCGAAGCGTTGACACAAAGGCTGCTTGAGTGTGTGCAGGTCCGTCATGAGGAGCTGGATCAGCTCGCTGCAGCTTGTGTAGCGCAGGAAGAGTGTCTGTTTGGCATTTTCATTGGCGAGAGGTGCGCGCTTTTCGAGTGCGCGCTTGGAGCGTGCATTCTTGGGCTTGATCGTGCGCAACATAGTGGCGATCCGTCTGAAGAAGGAATGTGGGATGGTCAAGCTGGGCCTTCTAGGTTGTGCGGGCAGGAAATTTTTGGAGGAGGGTGGATTAGCGCCGGAGATAGCGGCGAAGAAAATAGAGCCGCATTCAAGAGCAAATGGTCGAGAGCACTACCTTGCCAGATGGGTACTCGGGTAAACTTAGCAAGTACGCTGACTTAGGGATACACTAATCATTACCAAATTGTCGAAAGTGTTCTTGAAGTGCTCCTTTTGCAGAAATTGTCGCGCGCCTCAGGTGCATTCGTTATAGGTTCAAGCATTGAAGCATCCATCGGGACATCTCGGCCGCTTTTGCCAAGACTGGAAGCTTCAACTTTTTCGGCTTTGCGAACGACGACCAGCCATATAGATTCCCCATTTGCGACCTGCTGAAGCAACAACACTCGCTCTCGCCGTTTCCTCTCGATCTCTCAACCATACTCAATCCCAATACTGCTGCTTGCAGCTGCGATTGACTTTCTCAAACCCTCATATCATACACAATGGCCTCCACGGGGGTGAACGTACGTCTCCTCTCCGTTATAGCAACCATAATAATGTTTCTCTGCCTGCACGGGTCGAGTGCTCGATTCCACGCTCTCAAGCTCCCGATTGGTAGCTCAAATTCTCGTTCCTGCTCTCACTATCACTACTGCCGGCCTTGACTCTTTCTACTTCCTCCGGTGTTGAATGCGTCCAATTGCAACCAGCTTGCTAACTAGCTCATAAGGTCCTCCGCTGGTCAGCCTTAGCAACCGGCATCTTCTACGGCGCCTACCACGCCTCGACCATTCGCTCCGCCGACCGGATAGCCGCGGCCAAGCACGAGTACGAGCGGAAAGAGAAGCTGATCACGCAAGCCAAGGCCGAGTTTGCGAGGAGGAACGCGCCGACGACGCCCGGTGGTGGATGTACGTATACATTACCTTTCTCTGACCCCTTTGTGTGCTCCACGAAAGTCACGGCGCAAGCTGTGATCGAGTATATGCAGGAACATGAGAGGCGAGCAGTCGTAGACCGCGACTGACATGCGACAGTGATCACTGACCCTGAAGACCCAAAGTTCGACCTGGAGGCATTCTTGAAAGCAAAGGCGGCCGAGTCGTAAGCTAAGAGAGGAGATCGGGAAGCGACAGTTCAGGTATATGAACAGTGATGAGCGAGGATCAAGGCAGGAGCTCAGAGGGAAGCAGCCCGCCGAGCTCTGCAACAGAACCACACCTGCCTACACATCACACCTTCAAATGTACGATAGCTGTGAGCACGTAAACTTGCAGCGCACCATACCACTACGCTATATTTACCAACAGTTCCCAATGTTAAGGTGTGCATAAGTGTCTTGAGATTTCCATATCAACAGTATTCGTCGAGTCGAGTCATGTCCCATGGCAGGAGCAGTCTACGCCAAATAGGAGCCGTCAAAGTCCGTCTATCCTACACTTTTCCTTGTCACCCTAAGCACTTCACCACTCTTCCTAATTCTTTACAGAACCTCACCCACAATCTTCGCAGCCTCCTTATACGTCCTCAACAACTTCTCACACTTCTCCCTCTCGCTCTTAATTGCATCGTCCTCGTACAGCAGCTCCTGAAACAGATCCTCTTTGTACAATTCGCTGACCAACCGGTTCTGCACCACGTCTTTACTGTGATTCACTAGCAGGTGCATCACTGCCTTCGGCACCTGATCCGCGATCGTCTCCCGAACAATGTTGAAGTAGGAGCTGATCAGACGGCGGATGAGTTCTGTCTCTAGGGCTTCACGCTCTGTGAGGGCAGGTGCATCGGATTCAAGGGGCTGTACTACGTTAGTGACGTGGGAAATGGGCGGAAGGGAGTTACTTACGAAGCCATCTGCGCCGGGCACAATGTCCAGCTCTTCCGGCGGCTCGCTGAAGCTTTGCTTTCGAGTATCGCCGCGTCGGATACTGTTCGCGAAGCTGGGCTCGATGTTCTGGCTTACATGTCGGTGCTGTTGAGGTTGTAATGCGCTGTCTCTGCTAGGGAGCGGACCGGCGCTGGATTGTGGTCCGTCCTTGCCGAAAAAGTAGTTTAAGAAACTATCTTTCGCACCGCCGGCGTTCGCTGATGTCCCAAAGTGGTGTGGTGAACCTGATCGTGTGCCGTTGGTGAGGTTGCCGGACCGAATGGCTGGAGACATGCTTCTCGATGCTTTGGCCACGTGATGTCGGATAGGCAGCGAGCCTGCCATCTCTCCGTGCACGTCGGCTTCCTCACCCTCAGCAATGTCATTGGAACCATCTCCGTTGATGCCATTGAGTTCTTTCTGTCGCCTCTTTTCGCGTTTCCGGCGCTCTTCAGCAAGTAAGGCTTTCTTCTGTCGTTCTTCCTTGTCGGAGATGACCGAGGACATGGCGGCCGCTGCGCCGAGGAAATTGGGGTGATTGGTGTTGATGTAAGCGCGTTGGATGGCAATGAGCGATTCGACATATGTCGAGGCTGGACCAAGTCGTTCTCGTAAAAGATCTGATACGACTTCGATCAGCTTGCCTTGGAGCTTAGGGTATCGCGATAGCTCCGTCGATCCGCATGTGTGGCATATCTTGATAAGCTCTTCATAAACTAGCTCCACACATCGTTGCGAAGGAATTTCCAGTAGCTTGATCTGCGGCTTTACGAGGAGGTCGAATGCTAATTCCGGGACGAAAAGTGATGGTCGTGGTCCTGTGGAGTTGCGAATAGCAGTTCGAATATCTTGGACGGAGAGGTTCATGGTAGGATCAATGGTCTCGAGGCTGTTTCCGAAGACTGAGTTGAAAATGTAATATATCCTGGCACCACCGCAAAGCTCCTTCGTGGAGATTTCCGAGGACGTACCGTCAATAGAGGAGATGAAAGAGGAAGCGAACCGAGTCATGAGCTGAAGAACAAGGGAGCCGCGGTGCTCTTTACCAGTGAAAGCGGCATCGCCATAGCTGGCAAGCTCTTGCTGCGTTTGGCCCATCAACGTGTTCAACCGTGCCTTGATATCCGGTAGCCTTTCTCGAATATGTCCCATGAGCGTCGTGTTGAGCGTCCTTGCAAGGTATTGTGTGCCACACCGATTTGACATGTTTCGGTACGCTTGGTGCATCTTGAAGAAGTCCCGTTCCGCCGCAAGAGCTTCCGACAAAGACTTGTTCCCTTGGATGTCTTGTTGTGACCGGTTCACGACACCAATAAAGCCAAGCTTGAGAGGATAGACTCTTCCAGAAAGGATATCCAGCGCGTTTGTACCGTGATCCATCAAGTCCAATTTTGTAAGCACGCCGATCGTTCTCTTGCCCATCGGGTCGACGTGGCGCGCAAGCTTGAGTGCTTCTGAATTTACCAGATCGACATTCGCTGGAGAGACGGCAAGGATGATGGAATTTGGCTTAGCGATATACTCGGTGATGAGGTTGCGAGTTTGCCTCTCAATGTCAGAGGGCTGGTCTCCAATTGGCACCTAGAGACATCAGCACCGCAAGAGGATCTCGACACTTGAATCCTACCTTTGTGAGACCTGGCAAATCCACCAAAGTCAAGCTCAGTACGTGTGATGAGTAGATCTTGAGATTGATTGGTTGCCGGTTGATCCCTTTGTTGGTTCCTGCTATGCGACTCGTCTCGTTCTCAATCTCTCGCTTCACTTCGCCGAAGTCGTACCATCTTCGGCTTGGGACATGGTTGAATTCAGCCCACTCATCTTGTCCAGCTACGCTAGCTGGAGTATGAGGCACATGCACTTCATCATGCTCAGGTTTGTCTGTTCGGCTGCTCGGGATGTTGATGAGTTGGAGGATAAGAGGTCGCCGAGTGACGATACCGCTGCCGCGAGGAAGAAAATCTCTTCCCACAATGTTTTCGAGTACCGATGACTTGCCCGAGGATTGCGATCCCACGACGACCTAGATTTGATGTTAGCCAGACACCATGGGCGCTCGGAAGGGATGGCGCACGATCTGGGGGAGGTCGAGAGAATCATTGCCAATCGTATTGAAGACCAGGTCCTGAAGCTTATTCACTGTTCCCAAAAGATCTTCACCAAGTGCTGACATGATTGCGGTGAGCTACTGCAGCTCGACAGCTTTCTACAGGTGTATAGCAACTTTTTTTGCCGGTCTGCCAAGTTCGAAGCTCTGCTTTTATGCCAGGTCGGTCAGAAGTCGTCGGACAAGGTCGAGCTCAATACTGTCGGAGCGAAGCGAACAATTAGCAGTATCCTGCCGAGCGTGTAATGACTGACGCGCAGCTATGGTGATTGCACACCTGATGATGGCCGAATGTCTTAGGCGGAGGGGTCACTTGTGCACGAAGTCCGAGTAAGTTTGTTGTTTGGTTGTCGGGCTTGGCGGACAGCTCCTCCGGCGTCACAGTCCTTGAGGTGCCTACCGGAGCCGGGATTTTCCCGCACGGATTTGCGCGCTTTTCCCCTTCGCGTTGGAAAGATCAGGGACCTTCACATGTTCTGGGGATAGATGGTCACGCAATTGGCGAGAGCACACCAAGGGCACGCTATAAAGATGCAGGGTCGGGAACAGCCATTTGTGTTCCTGACAATCCTGACATGTTTGTTTTTGTGACACCGTCAGCGACAAGGACATTGTTTGGAAGACGGACTATTTCATTCGTACGCATAAAAATGGAACTCAGCCCTGCCTGAAGCGGTCGCGATAATGCCCTCAGCCATGTGTCAGATTCTCTTATCGCAGAGTCGCGACCGGACCCCTGGGAGAGCGCTATCGGGAAGGTAGGTGGTATCACGGGCGAGGCTCTCATTGTCTACTGCAGGCCACCATTCTCTTCGTATTACTTCACAACTCGTTTTCTTCATATCAACGTCGTACAAACCAGTCGCACGCAAGTTACGAATTTCGATTACTCCAGATTTCTTTGAGAATCTCACGAATCTCAGCAGCACGTGGCACTGAAGCGTTTCTTTATCACCCCGCCTCCCCTCCTAGCAATTAGCCCAACGCCCACCAAAATTTCGCACGAACAATCACGCGACACTGCTCAAAATTTACCACCGACTAATAACTAAATCTTCGTGACGCCCGTACTCTGCTAGAGCACGCGCAACGCATCTTACAGCAAGCAGATTCACATAGACACCCCGTTGCGGCCTTGTCCAGGCCGCTTTCATGGCCCCATCTGCGATCGAAGTTGAGCACATCAATCACCTTATCCACGACTACAATCCTGTCCAAGTAGAGCACAACCTCGACGACCACGTCGCCTTCGGCGGCGATGACCAGTGGTACTACCACGTCCCTTCCAAGCGCTTCGACCTCTCCCGCGGCAGCAAGCGCAAGCTCGTGATTGACGCCGACGATGGTATTCGCAACCACCGCGGAGTCATGATCGACCCGGCCAAGTCTGTCCTCGTCATCATCGACATGCAGAACTATTTCATCCATCCTAAATACCGCGAGCACACCGGTGGCATCGCCGCCATCGACCCGCTCATGAAGGTCATAAAGAGGTGTAGAGAACAAGGGATCCAGCTGGCCTGGGTAAACTGGGGCATCACCGACTACGACCTCAAGGTCATGCCGGCGGCTGTACAGAGGGGATTCAATCGCGCCTTGGTAGCGGACAAGGGACATGGTTGGCACGTCGGATTGGGCGCTCCTCTTCCAGGCGATGAGGGAAGGTGCCTGTTCAAAGGGACCTGGAACGCCGACATATACGAGCCCCTCAAGGCCATCATGGAGCCGGGAGATGTATGCTTCGACAAGGCGCGTATGAGCGGCCTGTGGAGCCCTGAGCTGGAGATGCACAAATGGTTGACCGAGAGTGGGAAGAAGACCTTGCTGTTCGCAGGTGTCAACACTGATCAGTGCTTGCTCGGGACTTTGACCGATGCGTACAACTGGGGCTGGGATTGCGTCCTAATCGGCGACTGCGCTGCGACTATGACCAGCCCAGAAGCGCAGGCGGTGTGCGACTACAACATTGCGTAAGTGACTTGTCTGAAGGCTTCATCACAATCCGCTGACCTGTCTCAAGCACCAACATGGGCTTTGTCACCGACAGCAAAGCCTTTTGCGAAGCCGACGTCGTCATCGGCTGAGTTTGCAATCGGCATCCAAATCAGTCTTCACCATGTAACCTCTCTGCCCGACCATAATATCTGCTTTACATCACATCAGCAAGAGCATAGATACCCACGTTTCCGGCCCACGGCCTTTTGCTAGCGGACCGCTCGGTTTTCCTTCTAATGATGCCAGCCAGGATGGTTTGTTCAGTCGGGAGAGATACTTCCGCACGGCGTTCGGAATGGCTCAGGCCCCCAGGCTTTCACGGTCAGATAAATGATAGAATGTATTCCGTTGTTCTCAGAGGGTACCCTTTCGGGGCCTGTACTCTTCCTTCCTCGCATCAAGTCTGTGATTGATTCTGATGACCGGTAAGTCTCGTGGCGTGATGAATGTGTTTCTGGGTGATGAATTTCGGATGTGAACGGGTCAGGACCTATACTGATCCGGCATACACATCGGCTGTTGCAATGGTCAAATGCTACTCGTGAGCTTCAGTTTCACGGGCACACACTGGCGGTGCGAGATAGATGGAAATGCCACATACAGGCATTGCATAACAGCTTGGATGAATAGGTAGGTGCAAGCATCGGTCAATAGCTTGCAACAATTGGAATCATATATTGATATTGACACTGAAATCAATAAGTGGTTCACAGATTGCGAACCTCGGTGTTGACCCTGTCAGTACTTCACGGCTATCGAATACTGGAGAAGGAATGGTGACGCACAAAATGCGTCCGTACGATGAGAATTAGAAATGCGCTCGAGCCTGTACTTACCTCTGTCAATGTGCAGAAGGTATGTTAAGCCTAGCTTACCTTGGATAACAAGTCGAAGGGGTAGGTGTAGCCTACTTTGCATATGGCAGCTCGCAAGCTGCTTTCCATTGTTTGGTAGCCCTCCGGTATTCGCATGAACGCCGACGTCGGTGGCGATGAATGGGCGCAGAAGTACGATCTGGAGATGTCATGGAAGGTGAGTTTATGCTTTGGGCGCTATCACCGTAGACAGGTCTGGACCTTTTGGTCATGCATTGGCAGGTAGGTATCAAATTTAAGTGTGTCTCAGACTTATTGGGGGTACAAGATGGATGAGAAATGGGAATTTTCGATGTGGTGTTGCTCACGAGTCGATGTAAAGTAATTGGAGTCTCGGAATTACAAAGGGAAACGGTGGATCGTATCGTAGGTTGAGTGAGAAGTCTGCTCCTGCCTGTTTGAGCATCGGAGTCAAGTCCGTGGCACTCTTACTCTCACAAGACCTGAAGGACACTTGTAAATTCGGCCGTCGGTGAGCAGATACTCATCCACATATCAAGTGTACAACACGGCATCGCGAAAGTAGCAAAGACTGGAATCAACTATATCCTTAAGAATGAGTTGTCTTAACAGTGTGACGTCGACATCCGATAGAAATGACTGAGCATGTCAATGTGGTCAGCTAATGCATCAAGGATCATCTCTAAGTTGTCGAACAGGGTACGGGCCGAAAAGTATTGGCCAGTGGCTCGGCATCGGACAACACTGATGGAGTTCCTTATTGGTCGTTGAGCAATACGTGAGCAAGATGAATTCAATCTGGCAACCTGAATAAACTCCTCTCTCCGATACATCTGAGACCAGACCAATGCTAGCCAATGCTCGATAATGCAAAGAAGAAATCGTCATGCAATAGGCATTGCCACCCCGGACAACAAGCCTCCACGTCTGATAAGGTTCGTTGCCATCGTCGAGCAAACGCTACGTGGTTGGTGGCGTACTTGACGGTGAGCGAAGGCTTTCTGAAGAAGGCCCAGCCAAGGCATTCGTAGATTGACACGAGTTTATCCAATGCCAGGGACGGTAGGGACCTCACAGATTGGATTGGGGACATCTGAGAAATCCTTTGGGTTGGCAACAGCAACGTTGAGCACGCTGATCCGTTACACCTTTATTGCTTGACAGCGGGAGTCACTGCCGCCACGACGGTTGAGACCCAGTTCGTCAAGCATGCGGGAGCCGGACTTGGGTTATGCGGGAGTACATTTGCTTGATATGGTTAATGGTGATCGAGCCGCACAGAGCTCCGCCATTGTGCTATCGATTTCAAGCTCCAAGAGCAGCAAGACGCTTGACTTTGGAGCCGATAATGAGTGTACGATGGGCATACAATCGTCTTCTCGGATCAACCAACAAGAGATGGAGCTTGATATGGTGTGCGCAACGAGTGGAGTCAAGCTTGGTGCCAAATTTGGCAGCTGAGCATATTTCCTTGGCGTTGCACTAGTCCATCTTCGGAAATGGCAAATGTGCCCTGTCACCCGCAGTAATAGAACTCCACTTTGGACGGCCTGTTCTCTGCTCACAGGCCAGGGTCCCCATACGACAACGACATAACCTACCCCATTTGCGTGTTTGCTTCGACGAACGCCGTCATGCTGTAGATCCAAGTATGGTCATCGTGCGCTGTGAACCATCCTGGTTCTCGCCCCTGGACGCCTCTCGATAGTTTACCGTTGGAACGAAACGCCCGCACTTCAAACACCTCGAGGCCGTTTTGGCCATGACCATGCGAAGATCCACAGGCAACCATACGAAGGTCTTGCACGAGACCAGCAGTGATACACCCTCCCCATCAGCTCTTGGATTCAATAGCTTTAAAGATCTGCCCGCAATACTTGACCGAAACGAACAGCAAGCCCAATAGACTGCGACAGAGCTCGTTCACTGCAGCCTGCATGGCCATGAGACAGAAGCAGTGAGTGTCTGTGGGTCTAATGTACTGACAAAATTGTTCATGATATTTTTCAACCTCTCCTGCTTGTCGTCGGTTGACGGTGTCTAACTTGTCGGGCGACTATCAGCGACGTTGGAATTTCTTAGCATATTTGAAATAGGCATTGCCGTGACCGTCGCACCGCGACATTCAGAGTCGCCGCTCGCGCCGTTGGGACCGTTTCCAGAGCAAGTCTGTTTTGGTCAGAGCTCCTCGTTGATGCTCATCATATGAAGAGAAGGACAACTGCTGCCCCTGAACGCGCGGTCCACAACACTAACAAGCTCGTGCATCCATGTTCAACACCAGCAGTGTCACGACTGTAGTCGCAAGTCAGGCCCCGCAGCTTTCACCTGGCAGGAAGCCTTCTGTCTTCGAAATCATGTTCGACAACTTCAAATTTGGATCTGGCAAGAAAGAGGAGGATGAACACTCCGTAGTGGACGAAAAGTCCGGCAAGGGCAACGTCAAGGTAGAGGCGCAGGAAGTAACCAGCCCATTCAGCATCAACGAGACCAGACCACTTGAAGAACCAAGGCGCACACTGTCAGTCGCCATCGCAGACGTCTTTCGACGACCATCTGAAGCTTCTTCGAAGTCGCGAAGCTCTTCGCCACAACGCAAATCCTCGACGTCGTCCGCCAGTGGCCGCAAGTTTAGCTGGTGGGACTCTTCCAATCCGGATCCGGATAACGATGTACCCCGCAATGCTTCCATCCATTCGCACCACAGTACCCACAATGAATCGGCTGACTTGACACGCAAAGGGTCATATGTCCCTAGAAACGCTACGAACTCCTTCTTGAAGAGTGCTTCAGGACTAAGTCTCGAGGAGCGTAGCAGGCGCATCGAAGAGGTCAATGAAACCAAACGGGGCCAATCCATCTCCGCTGCTGCTGCTTCTCGCAAGGCTTCACTTGCCCTCTCAGACAGCAGCGAGGTCAGCGCCGTTTCGTCTGGTCGACGACCATCCGGCATGATGCCCAACAACGTCGCTTCTCGCTACATGCGTACCGTATCCCTGACCGAAGAGAACAAAGATCAAGCACTTGGCGGTCGTCGGCGCTCTTCTCGTCAAAACTCTAACGGCAACTCGAGCATCAAGCCAGTCGCACTTGCCCCAGAGCAATATCAGCAGTGGCAGCACAGCGTCAAGCAAGCAAGTACTGGCGGCAATTTTGCCAAGCCCGGTGAGACGCTCGAAAGGCACAGGATGCAATCTCTCGGAGCCATCGCTATCGCCGAGGGTGCGAATGAGCCAGAGGACGAAGGGCCGACGTCCCGCTCCAACTCCCACTCTACAGCCCCATCGTTTGCCATCACGCCTGCCTCCCCTCCTGGCTCAGTGAGGACAAAGAAGAGCTTCAACATTGATACCAACAAGGCCAATGACAACACCCAGGCCCGTGGCAACAAGATCGACAGCGCATTCATGGCCGATCAGGTCTCCCCACGCAACTTGACCTTTGGCGTCAAGATCGTTGCCACCACCGGCAACAGGCCAAGCGGACCGCAGAGTCCAGAGGAAAACGAGGCTCTGGAGAAGCTCGGGTTTCGAGGAGCGATTCCTACCTGAGGTCCTGATTATGTGATGCATTGCAACGGCGTTGACGGTCTAATATGACTGTGACGGAAAACCAACTTAATTGCGGAGACTGGCGCTTGAGAATAATTTATTACCTGTATTTCTATTGTTTCACGCAAACGACTTGGAATCTCAGTCTTAAGTTGGGATCTTAGTCTTAATGGCATGAGGATTGGTCCTTACTGGCATTTCAATGTCGTATATCTTAGTTGTGATCAAGGACATCGCGTGGTCTATACAAATCAACGCTTGCTAAAGTATTCGAAACGTGCACGATCCTGTCTTTTCACGCCTTGCCTTCTTCCTCGCGCTTCGTTTTGCGATCGACCTTTAACTCATTCGACCACTCTCCGGCTGTCGCTTCGATCATTGTTGGACTGACTGGTCCGTTCGTTCTGACGTCCTTGCCCTTTTTGCCTTTCTCTTCACCATTGACCCCTTCCGCCCAACCATCATGGCTCTTCCCATGTCTGCTCAGGTCGAACCCCTCCAGGCCGTCGCAGTCGACGGGCACCTTCACTTTCTCCATCACATCTTCCGGCAATGTCCGCCACACCACTTCCCTAAGCTCAGTGCCCACTTTGTCAATCACATCGACCGCCCAGATGACATCCAAATGCTCATACCCCTCAACAATCTTCTTATGCACGACCCTCACGTCCGGCTCCCTACCGCGGTCGAATCGTCTCAGTAGTCTCCGCCCATCAACTAAATCGTCATTTCCACAAACCCACATGGCCAATGGCGGAAAGCGCTCATCATACCACGCATACCGTCCTCTTTCCTCAGAATCAGTCCTAGCTTCCACTTCTCGTAATCGCTTCCCCAACGCCCCACCCACAGAGGGATGCGTGTTCGCTCCGCCCTCATAGTAAGCCCTCACGACCTTATCCTCTTCCTCGTCCTCACGATCCTCAAGCTTCCCCTCCTCCCTCGTTGCCAGAATACACTTCTGCCGTGCGAAACACTCTCGCCCCAACCACCAGCGCATACTCTCCGCGCTGACATACGTCGGCGCGAACTGGAAACAACGTCTCCTGAGCCCCTTGTCCCAGCGCGTGTCCGTCCAATTGAACAAGAACGAAAACACAAGATACCCCATGTCCCCGTAGAAGGTCCCCGGCAGGAAACGATGCATGGTCATCATGAACGGGATGAAGGCGTGAATGCCGAACACGACGCGGAACATGGCCGGCGAAATGACGCGCATGAACTTGAAGTACGCTTTCCCGATCAAAGGGCCGGCGTAAGCGGCGGGGGCGAGGGCGCAGAAGACGGAGATCTTGGAGCCCAGTTCGGGGCGCTGTTCTTTGGCCAGCGCGACGAGGGTTTGCGTCGTGCCTTGCGAGTGCGCGACCAGCGCGAGCGTCGGAGAAGACGTGATGCTGAGTACGCGTGAAATGAGCGCTGCGAGGTCCAGGACGCCCATTTGTCGGATGTTCCAGGCCCACATGCGTGGGTCCGAGTACGAGAGGAGCGTGTGGCGAGGCTTCAGACCGCAGCGGTTGTTGCCGAGCCAGACGTCGTAGCCGCTTTTGTGGAGGTAGAAGGCGAGGGAGGAGGGGCCGGTGCATGTGTAGGCACCGGAGGATTGGAGGAGCCCGTGGATGAGGAGAATGGGATAGCGAGGCTTGGAGGATGAGGAAGGCTCAGGCGGGGTGGGGAAGTCGGTGGCGGAATCGAAGACGCTGGGCGAGTTTGGGCCGTGGGTTTTGGCGGTGCGCGATTGCGTGAGGGGATTGTAGATGTGTTGCAATTCGATTATGAAGCCGTCCTCGGTCTGAACTTCAAATGTCTCCACGTCTAGCCCTTCTCGACAGGGTAGTGGCCTACGTCGCAGATCAAGGGGTCAGCCCCCCATTCTGTTGGGATGTATTCCTCTCCGCCGAAACTGCTGATGTCTTTCTCCACGGAGCCTGGCGTATCGGCACCCTCCCGACGCTCTTGTCTCTGCTGCCATGCACGCTCGTTCTCTTCTCGCTCTTTCCGTCGCTTCTGTTCCTCATGGTAGAATGGTCTTGATGCGTCGGGGTCGCGGGAGGTCAGTCGGCACCACAATCTCCGTGTGACGACTGGTATGCTCGTAAAGGCAGCTCCCAACACAATGACCAGCAGAAAATTCAGCGAGAGGAAGAAGCTGGTGGTCCGCAGGAAAAGACACTGCAGCGAACGCATCAATGTTGGTGGGCCGTAGAGCGGTAGTGGTGGGAACAATGGGCTCGTTTGCGATGGTGGCACCTGCTGTCTGAGAGGTGCATTTGGTTCGTCGCTCTGCTGGCTCGTCCTGACGTCGTCCGGTTTGGCTCCGTGAATCGTGCCGTCTTTTGCCTCGCGAAAGCCGCTCTCTGGGATTTCCTCGCCTGGCTTCTTGCCTTCAATCTCATCTTTCAGTCTGTTCAACTGGATTGCTTCGTCCAAAGGCACCGCCGGTAATCTGCCGCCATTTGCAGTTTCTATGACTGGATCCTGTGCAGTAACAAACTTTGCTTCAATTGCTCGGGTCGATCCGGTGGTATCATCTTCTTGTGTTGCTGTATATTGTCCTAAGCGCTCAGCTTGTTGCGCATACTCCCTCTCCTTTTCGTCCATGTCTTCCGTGCGCTTTTGCACCGTGTGCGACGGTGCAGTGAGTGTGGGCATGGTGGCGTTCGCTTGCAGGTGGGCTTCGCGCCTCACTGTTTTCTGTGGTTAGCCCGGCGGGTGTATTTTCGCACGACAGTAAGGACTGTATTGGTAGATCTGGTTGGGGGCGGCCAGAACTGAATGTCGAGGGATCGGACGCGGTATCTAATCAGCCACGAAACATCACTGCGAAGAGGACGTCGGGGAAGGATGAATAAGGAATTGCAATTACCAGATCTGTTGTGGATCTCCCGGCAAGCAGCAGATTCGTAACTCGCGGCATGGACAATATCACGGCCAAAGCAGGCCAAAACCCCCCAAAACACGCCAAAACAGGCCAAAGAGGTTTGCGCGGGCTGGCCATGACGTAGCCGTCCTGTCATGCATCGGCAGGACGGAAGAGATGGCATGTGAGATTGAATCGGTGGTGATAAGGAGACATGCCTTAGGACGCGACCTATCAAGGTTGATGGCAGAATATCCTCAAGACGAATTATGCCAAAACCTACAGAAGGTGTGGGTCTAAGATGTGTTGTGAATGAGGACGCTTGTGAATAATGAGCAAATTGGTGGAGCTCTTCTCATCCCGAGTCAGCGTTCGAGAATGACCTCGGTCTCGCCCCAAGCCACTATTGCTGCTGTCTGTCCATTGGTGTAGCTGGAACGGGGAGCAGGCGAGCGGTTAGTGGGATATCTCACGAGAGCCATTACACGCTCAGCATCGGTCGTTGAATGAGCTACACGCTCGGTATATGCTTGGTCATCACCGCGTGCTCTGAGTTGTCTTGACGCGCCAGTATTAGAATCCAAACACGTTCAATGACGTGCGGCATATTCAGACAGTATACTCGCTACGGCCGCTCGCTGAGTGCCAGTTATTGTGGACATCGTAGGTGCTCAGATCCTTTATATACAGTAGAAATTAGCATAGCATTGAATCTCACCCAACGGACCCTGCGGCTTTGCGGGCCTTCAAGTGCCTCGGCTTTTGCTGAATTCGCGTTTAGCGACAACCTAGAAATGCACCTCTCCACAACATCTTTGTCCGCTCCGAGCTCCGTGGCGGCATGACTCCCGCAACATCACTATCTCTCGGTCACGGAAAGCTTCGACAGAGCCAGCATGGCGTACAGCGAGCCTTTGCCGGGCTCATTGAAGCGCAAGAGGAGGAGAAGACCAGATGGGACACCCGTGTCGGCGCGACTGCAGCTTGCAGACAATCTTGGTGGAAATGCGGCAGAGGTCTCGCATGACCTCGTGAAGGACTTGAAATTGGCCAAGTGTGCGTATCGAGAAGACGTGTATACTCCCTTAACGCGCTGACCGTCCAAAGCCTCACTTTCGGAAGAATACCATTATATTGCCATCAGAGAATGGATCCCTGCGAATGCGCCAAGAGCGATTGCTGCGAATTGGACAATACTACCATGTCGACCGGCAAAGCAGGCGCCCGGCGAGTCGACTTCGCTCATCCGTATCCCTTCGCGGTCTCGCTACTTGCAGACCTTGGTCACTAGCCTGAAACTCAACGCATCGTCCAGGACACGCGGTCCACCAACAATCGAGGTCACTGTCACCGATGTGGTACCACTCGAGCTGGATGCTGTCTATGTCAACGTTGACTCTGAGGCGTTGTCGAAACACGACCACGTCCAGAAAAAGTACGCGGGCGGATTCGTTACAAAGAAGCGCTCTGCAAGGCATTTGACTGTCCGCGGTCAGGACTCGCAAGTGAATGGTACCATTGAACCGCGCTCCGAGGAGGAATTGAAGCAGCTGGTCCGGCAATCCATATCAAAATCTTCTCTGATACACGCCGGTGATGTGTTCCAATTGGCTCTGCCATCTCACCCTGTCACCCACGCGCCACCTCCATCCTGCACGGTCACGACATGCGATCCTGTGTCTCAGGGCTTGGTCACAGATCGATCCAAGGTAGTAATAGTGACATCCGACAAAATCCCCGAATCCCGGTCAAAATCATCGCAGAGTCCGACCATATCCTTCCCCGACGACAACTTGTCAGAGGTCGAAGAGGACACGTCGAATGAGGCTTTCTTCACAGCAGCAGAAGACGGCAATGCCTCGTCTGCGCCAGCAACACCTGGCAAGAAAACGGCATCGTTCGATCTATCAGACAGCGAGGATGAGACCGATGGAAATCTTTCAGATGACCCTGAAGGTATGATTTCTCTGACTTCGCCAGCGTTGGGGTCTCACACTCCGGGTATGCTTTCTTCCATGACTGCTGCTACTCCACGACCATTCGCGAAGCATATGAATGGTGTACATACTCCTGGATCTGTCTTCTCAACCATGACTAGTGCAACGCTGCGAGGTGGGCACGCCGTGCGCACAAAAATCCTGAAAACGCAGGGACTCTTTGAGAAAATGCCGGACGAACTTTTGCATCCGAAACCGCTTGGGCATGAAGACGAGGAGGCTCGTGTGTATGTTGACACCGCCGTTCTTGCTAAACTTGGATGCTTCTCAGGTGATTGGGTCGAAATTTGTGAGGGTGCAGATCCAGCACGCACCGGTATTGCTAGTCTGGGTATGTCTTCCTTCCTTGGTCGTGGCGATGGCGAGGGCGAGCGCAATGATTCGCGAGCAGTCAAGGTCTTCGGCCTTCCAGAGCTGCTCAGCAATAAAACTGCGGGTCAGTATAAGGTCCATGGTCGAGGACGAAGTGAGAGCTTCTCTTCCCATCTGGGTATCACCGTGACACCATCAGTCTATTTATCACCAATCCTCTTGATCAATCTCGGAGATCCCGACTTCTTACGTCTCACTCCCATGCGCTCGCTTGAAGAATCGCCTATGGGCCGACCTCCTGGAAAGATGCCGCCCACTTCGCTCCCACCAGCCGCCAAGGATGCGAATCTCATCAAGATCCAGAGTCCGGCTTCGACAGAAAAGGCTATTGACTCGAGTGTCTTCAGCGGACTCGTGGCATACTTCGAAGGCAAGCAGCGACTCGTCAAGACGGGCGACTTGATCGCCATACCAGTCGACGAAGAAGTTGGCCGGGCTGTGTACGATGGAAGTTCTGCGGAAGACGGTGCCGCAAACGATGTCCTTTCATTCTTTGGACCTAGTGCCGAGAGCACATCTGCAATAGCCAAGACGACGAATAAAGTGGTCTGGTTTCAGGTGGGCACACTCGCAAGCCACGGCAACGATGATCAAGAGCAGCCGGATGTTTGGAATGGATTAGTATCTATGGTGCCCTCGAAGACCAAAATGCACCAATCTGGAACGGAGCAAAGAAAGATTCCGCCAGCCATGAACAGTAGCTGGCCGTACTACGAGGGCATGGTGTCACCACCCCAAAGTCAAGACGACAAGGCCTCACCACTCACAATTACTAACTTGACAACACCGTCAATTCTGCAGAGAAGACTGAGGGAGCTAGTCTCGACAGCCACAAGTTCTCAAGCCGTGCATCTTGGTCTGCCACCCATGGCCATCTTGCTCCATTCTACTCAGAGAAATATTGGGAAGTCATACGTCGCCAAGCAGACCTGCTTGGACTTGGGCATGCATTGCTTCCCCTTGGACGCTTTTGACATTCTGACCGAGGCTGCTTCAGGTGGCGGCGACAACAACACCGTCGGACTTTTCGAATCTCGTGCCGAGCGGGCACTGCAGTGTGGTGCAGAGCATACATGCATCTTGATCGAGCACATCGAGTCATTGAGTTCGGATCGAATGTACACAGCCATCAAGGACGTGCTTGCCGATTCCCGAATCGTCATCGCAACAACGACTGATCTTGACAAAGTTCCCGAGAACTTGCGTGGTCTCTTCACGCATGAAATCGAGATGTCAGCTCCGGACGAAGCAGAGCGTGAAGCCATTTTGCAATCGATTCTTGCACAATCGACCATTCCACTTTCTCCTGCCGTCGACCTGGCTGGCGTAGCTATCAAGACTGCTGCGTTGGTCGCTGGGGATCTTGTCGACGTAGTCGACCGAGCCGTGACTGCGAGGACGACACGTTTGGAAGAGCTCGCCGCCAAGTCGTCTGCATCGTCCTCATCGGTCACAGTGCGGGACATTCTCACGTCTGGTGGTGATGCGTCCCTGCTTCTTCCTTCTGACTTTGATGTCGCTGTCGATCTGGCACGCAAGAACTTCGCAGACAGCATCGGCGCTCCTAAGATCCCGAACGTACAGTGGTCTGATGTCGGTGGACTTGCGAACGTCAAAGAGGCCGTCATCGAGACCATCCAACTCCCCCTGTCTCGTCCAGAACTGTTCGCCAAAGGACTCAAGAAGCGATCAGGCATTCTCTTCTACGGACCGCCCGGTACTGGCAAGACTCTGCTCGCCAAAGCTATTGCAACGGAATTCAGTCTGAACTTCTTCTCTGTCAAAGGACCTGAGCTTCTGAACATGTACATCGGAGAGTCTGAAGCTAATGTCCGTCGCGTATTCCAAAGAGCGAGAGATGCTCGGCCCTGCGTTGTGTTCTTCGACGAGCTGGACAGTGTAGCCCCTAAGCGTGGCAATCAAGGCGATTCTGGCGGTGTCATGGACCGTATTGTCTCCCAGCTGCTCGCCGAACTCGATGGTATGAGTGACGGCGATGAGGGCGGCGGAGCCGGTGTCTTTGTCATCGGTGCCACCAATCGTCCTGACCTGCTAGACCAAGCGCTCCTTCGGCCTGGCAGATTTGACAAAATGCTTTACCTAGGAGTGAGCGATACCCATGAGAAGCAGGCCAAGATCCTCGGCGCTCTGACCAGAAAGTACGTCCCTCCTCACAGCCATACATGATTTTCGCTGACCTCTCCAGATTTACCCTCTCCTCCACGGTCGACCTTAACAAAGTCGCCTCGCTTCTCCCCTTCACCTACACTGGGGCAGACCTCTACGCCCTCTGCTCAGACGCCATGCTCAAAGCTGTCACGCGCTCAGCACGCAACGTCGACACAAAAATCGCCGCTCTGAACTCCGAGCGCGCTACCTCCGTCCCGCCAAAGCCAAACCTTACAGTCGCGAAATTCTTCGATCACCACGCCACCCAGCAAGATCTCGCCGTGGAAGTGACCGAAGCCGATTTCGCCGAAGCGAAAGCCGAGCTCGTCCCGTCCGTGTCCGCCGAGGAGCTGGGACACTACGAGCGCGTGCGCCGCGAGTTCGAAGGCTCATCGAACAAGCCCACTCAGTCGGCGCCAGTACCGCCTCGGCCTGCCCCTGCCAGCACCGGTCCCATCGGCCTCAACGGCGCGCCTCCGACTCAAGAGGAGGTCGAGGCATGGCAGGCCCGTCGCATCGAAGAGATGATCCGCGCCGGGATGAGCGACGGCTCGCTCGCCAAGGGCGGGGATAGGAAAGGCAAGAAACGCGCCATTGCGCCGCCATTCGTGGCTTCCGACGGCGCGAGGGTCAATGGGTCGCCTCGGCTTGGCTCCGGGGACGACGACGCGGGTAGCTTGAGGACGGGGAGTCGGGATAGCACTGTCGCGAGCACGGACGATGGGGAAGAGGACTTCGTCGTGCGTACGGGTCAGTTGAGCCTTGATCGTGGGACCTATGGCACGAATGGAGGAGAAGCAGGGAAGGTTAGGGAGAGGGAGAGTAGGTTCTTTGGAAGAGATAAGGATAAGAAAAAGGATAAGAGGACGAGGAGTAGGATGGGGCTCTTCTCTTCTTCGAAGGGGAAGGGGAAGGAGAAGGATAAGGAAGCGGAGGATGTGGTGGCGAATGGCGAGGGGAAAGGCAAGGGAAAGGGAAAAGGGGAGGTGGAGAGGGAAGAGGAAAAACAGGGCTTCGGGGAAGCGGCGAGTGATAAGGGATTGTATGACTGACTGTCAAGAGAATATGGAGGTGGTAGTGGAAGGTGGATGCATGGTGGAGGGTACTAATCTGGTCATCAAAGCAATCCGGGGGGGATTGTGGATCTGTATTATCAAGATCTACACCCTTGCTATCTTTGATGTGACGGGTCTGGTAGCCAAGCGGTCTCGAAGAGGATTGAGTGGTATTATACATAGATGTCACAAAACAATTCAACATTTCCTCGTACTCGGCTTCTCTAGCGTTATCCTCATGCACTGTCAGTTGTCTTCTGAGGGATCCGAATAGCCTCGTTCTCACATACAGTGACCACACTTGCAGTCCCACATCGCACATTTCAAACCCGCTTTACAATACCGCCGTCCACAATGCTACTCACTATACTGTTGTACAACCTCAATTGCCGCTTACATCCTCTCTTAACGCCACGCATAGTTCTTCGGCTACATGTACTCGCTTTCCCATGATTATCATCTCTTTCCTGGTTCTGCTCGAATACTGCTACAAACCCCATCTTTCGTCCCAATGAACCAGAGAACCTTCATCGAAGATCTAGTATCCTCCGCTGTCATATCCCCCATAATAGCCTCTTCCCTGTTGCTGATGCGGTGGCGGTGATGCCGGCCTCGCGCTGGCAGCATATCGGCTAGGTGGCGCGTACTGCCCGTAGACCTGCGGCTGCGCAGGCTGGGCATGCATCGGCTGCTGGTATTGCGAATATGCCTGCGGCGGGGGCTGGGCGTACGGGCTCGCCGGACGGTTGTACGGTGATGGTGGACGGCCGTAGCCTTGCTGTGGCGGAACGTATGCGGGTTGCTGGAAAAGGTGCGGATGCGAGGATTGGACGTACACTGGTTGCTGGTAGTGAGACGGAGGTGGAGGAGCCTGGCCATATAGCTGTTGCGGAATGGGTTGGTAGTCGTAGCGCTGAGAGGTCATTGGACGTGGAGGTACGGAGTCACGCCTGTCATAGCCTTGCGTCGCTGACGCGAGAGGAGCGTGTCCTGCTGCTGGTGGGTATGGGTTGTTTGTGATGACAGGGGCAGCCTGTTGATACTGTTCTGGCTGGCCCTGGGCGCGCTTCCAATCGTCGTAATTTGTGGGCAGGTACGATCCGCTGTCTTGAGTGTGGAGGTTGCTGGCAGTGTTTGCCTGGTACTGTCTATGACCTGCCTTGTGATTGTTGCGGTAGTCACCAGAGCGTTGATTGCGGCTATTGTCTGGAGTCTGGCCTCGCGAGAAATTTCTCTTGCTAGACTTTTGAGGTGGATTACGGCGACCCATCATCGGGCTTGGTGCAGGGGATTCTTCCTCCTCTGACTCTTCTTCGTCATCTTCGGATATTTGTCCTTCCTCCTTGTCATGTTCGCCAGGTATGTACTCGGTGCGAATGACGTCTGGTAGAGGAGCGTTGTAATCGTCTTCGTCGAAACGCTTCTTCTTCTTGAGTTGAACGTTGGCTTTGCGGGACTTCTTTTCGCCCTTGCTTTTGAAGCCGCCCGATCGACGACGTGGTGAAGGTGGAGATGGGTCGGGCAGCATGGTTGGTCTGCGTGGATCGTACTCGTCCTCTCCCGCTTCGGTCATGGACATCTCTGTCTCCTCGTTATCGTAAGGAAGCAGTCCGCTGCGCTTCCGCTTGCCGTTTTGACCTGCTGGAGACGCATAAGGTGATGTCTGAACGACTGGATCCTGACGGTAAGGATTAACCAAGGCTGATGTCAAGGCAGCAAGATCAGGTATCCCGACTGGTAGCTCGGTAGATGCTGGCGGAGTATTGATGGCCGGAGCCAGGGTAATGACTTGAGGTATACCATCAGGGAACACTTCCCCGGGTACAGCAGCGACCAGTAGTTCGAGCTTTTGCTGCGTCATGCCCTTCAAATTGACCATTTCTTTCATAGCCTCCACGTGTGGCAGCTCGATCATGTTCTCAAGCCAAGCTGCTGGAAAGGCATCGTCTTCACCGCTGACGTGGACCTCCTTGAAATGCGCAACGAGGGCCCCGAGAACGTAGACCTTTCCTGCGCCGCCAGGGTCGAGCTGTTCCACCGGTATTTGGCCATTGTCGCTTGCCGCGTCAACGCACAAGTGGCAGCGCAACCCAGCAAACTTTTTCAGAGGCTTCATTTCGGAGCGCTTCTTCAAGACTTCGGCGAATGTCCCGATGTCCAACGGCCGATTGAAGCTTCGCATGAAAGAGTCGGCGGTGTGTATGATGATAGCTTTGACTCTGACAGCATCGTCCAAGTCAGGGACCGCACCAGTACGCACGAATGAATCTTTAGAAGCTTTTGCGACTGCATCTTTTTCCGGTGCTGATATAGTTTTCGGTGGCGGCTTGTATTTCTGCAGCCATGGGTTGTCAGACTTGTGCTGAGGATGATGGCTGATTATCTTGGTCTTGCTCACAACGCGCTGAGCGATCTGAGGCCTGAGCTTTAGCTCAACAGAGGCCTGGCGTTCTGAGTCAATCTCTTGTTTGATCAGAGTTGCTGGAGTCGACTGCCTCGCAAAAGCACTGGTGTCATTCGGAACAGAATACTGACTTGGAATTTGCGCATTTTGGGAAAAGCTCTGGAGGTTGTAGCTTGCTGTGGCAGAATCGGGGGTTTTCAAGGATCTCAACAGAGAATCGATGTCTGCAATATTCGTAGCTGCAGATGGTGCCTCGATTTGCGGCTTCACCTCCGGTGTCGCTGAAACAGCCTGATTCACGGCCGTCACGGCGTACATTGGTGGAACACGCCTTGCCAGTATGGGGTGCCGCTTGAAGGGTGGGTCATCGGGCCACTCTGCAGTGTGCCAAGACACTATGACATTGCCAATGCCAAATTCGGAGTCGTGCTTCGCTCCAAAGTGCTGCATCATGCCATCGAATGTGTATTTCTTGGAGACGTCGTCGCATTCACTGCAGACGAAGGGCTCCCGAGTGCGATGTTCTATAATTGGCTTGACACGGTGGTCGAAAAGGTACTTCATGGTCTCCAGTGTGATCTTGTGGCCCATTTGATAGTCGTTGGGATTTGTTTCTTGACGGAATCGATCAAGCGTTGTTAAAAGTGCATCGGCTGCGAAATTCTCCACGTCAACCGGCAGAAGCCTCTTGCATCCAGCCCAGCGGTCTTCGATCACCTTTTCAGCGACAGCGAGAAGTTTGGCACGGACAGGCTTCTGTGCGCGCTCTTCGAAGTTATTGCCAGTTTGATCATGGGCAATGGCGCCTTTGTGACGACTGACTCGCTGTGTGATTTGGTCGACATAGTCGCCGCTGTTGACACTAGCCATGCGGCGCTGATGGGTCTGCTCAGCTGCCAATCTCTGATCGGCTATGCGAGGTTTGAGCACCTTCCACTCTGGTTCGGTGAGAGGTATGGTGTGAGCAAGCGAGGCTAAAAATGCAGGTATGTGCTGAAGTACGTTTGGATAGAGAGGTGGCTCAAATTCCTCAACACAACGACGCTCAGTCTCTTCCTTCCTCGCCAATCTTATGGCTGCAATAGCTGCAGCATCGGTGTGAATACAGCTAGCCAGTGGCGTGTCATGCGCCTGTTGTGTCTGAGATGGCTGAGACGTTGAGGCGTAGGATGGGTTGGATGAGCCATTGTTCAGATTGTTGCTGTTCATGACGTGATCGCCATACGCATTATCTAAGAAGGTGTGTCAGGAATGAGCAGTGTGAAATAACGAAATGGGAGACGCCTGCAGCTAAAAACGAGGCAGAAACCAGCCGAAGCTACAAACCAAGTAGCAGCGAGTAGTCGAGTCAGCTTAAGCACGGTAGGAACGATCTCTGGTGCAGTTTCAATTCTTGCGAAATGCGACAGACGTCCGGGAGTGGGAAGAAGTGCAAACAAAAGAGATGCCTGGTCTTGACCATCGGAATTTTCCACTTACGAGTCATATGACCAACGTGCGTTGATTGGCCATCAGCAAGCATGAACAATGCCCTGGCGGCCTGGGCTGTCGATACTCCCGAGGGCAAAGATGCTTCCCATGTCACCCATCTGGCAGCGTCTTCGAAAATCTTGCGCTTGGTAGCATCTGCTGCATCTCTCATATAGCCCTCAAGGGCTTCTGGAAATCTCTCTTTGAACATGTCGTACGTATCGCGTGCCTTACCTAGGCTTGGACGATGGTAGACTTTGAGAATGTTAAGACTGCTCGGGGTGGATTTGTTCCCTTGTACTTGGGAGGGAGAGATGTAGTTGTTGTCATTGGCGCGAAAGACGTAGGGAACGAGCGGCATGAGAATCTTGAAAGGGGTGACCAGTAGCTCCACGTCCTGAGGGCATCAGTCACGTGCGTATAGCCGGCGATCTTGAAACATACCATGATTGTCGATGACTCGAGGCAGCTGCCACACAAGCGGACTTGAAATTGCCAGATAATGCGGGTTCCAGTTGGGCCCGGACCTGAGCTCCAGAAATTCTTACGTTCGGGAGCCTTTGATGGTTTGACACTGCATGACTCGCAGTGATCGGACGACAGAAGCTCGATCATGCGCTTTGCTGAGGCGCCATCAAGTGGCGACGGGAATTGGGCGGCGTACTGATCCCAGGACGCTTGGTAGACATCATCACCTGACATGGCAGGCAGATTGCTGTTGGTCGCATTGATGCCTGCCCGTGGCAAAGTAAGACATCTGCGGAAAGTCTGACACGTGTCGCGACACGCGCGAAGGTCGATGGGATTGAGGTAGGTGAATGTGTGCTGTAGGAACGGCTCTGACAAGTCGGACAGGGAGCGTGGAACGATAGGTTGTAATGGTTTCGATGATGGTGTCGCGATCCTCTGACGCTTCCGCGATGCGACTTCCTGGTCGTCGAGCGGACGCTTAGTTGGCTCAGAGATTTCTGCGAAAGCTTCTGTAGTCCCCTCACGCTCCAGATCTCCAAGGTAGCTATCATCATCTGACAAGTCAGGCTTGTCAGTATTGAGGTTCTGCGGCGTTACCGCTGTGGACCCATAGAGCCCTTCATCATACGGGTCATCATCCATCTCGCGTTGGACGAGACCCACAACCTCGGTATACTGCAAGCTCGATTAGTACTTATCTACTTTCGCACGCAGATAGCACGAGCAACAGCAAGCAGCACAGTCCGGCGCAATCGCGATCAGCAGTCGAGATGGTTGTGATGGTAAGAGGCAGAGATGCAGAAGGTCAGACGCGACACAGAATTTCCGCAAATCGTGGCCCAAGCGTCAGCTACGGTAAATCCCGCAGAGCCGCCAGTCTTGCCTCTCCCAGGCCCTCCATAATCTCTCATTGCCAATACTCGCCTCCCATGCTGGGTAGGATCTTAGCAGACCGCGCTTCGACCCTGAGGAGCTTGTCCAGGTACTTGTATGCAATAGGCTAGGCTATGTGAACTTGAGAATTCTTTGGTATCATGCTATCTAATTTACAGTTGAGAGGCTCAAGCCCGCCATGCTGTGCCTCATTCCATTGAACCACGATACTATCAAGATTTACTGATGCTCTGATCGATCTCAATCTGAAATGGGTCACCCTCAGTACGAGGTACGCTGCCTAGACCGTGAAAGATCTCTACGTGGAAAGCCAGTTCCGTTCCCTCCTGACCATTCTTTGCTTTTCTTGCCTGCACCACGGTAATTACATCTCCGTGGTATAGTCTGCCGAACAGGAGACGTCCTTTCTCGTCCATCTTCTTGAGACGCTTGCCGTTGACATGAATGCCGTGACGGCTCTGCGTTGCGACTGTGCAGCCAAGGTCAGGGAACTTGGTCCAGTCCTGCCCAGATTCCTCGACTTCTTTGGTGAGTCCAGGCGCGCTGAAGAAGATGATGATTGCCACTTTTGGGACACGAGTATCGTTCACCTTGTCATAGACCTGTGTATTCTCAGCGGCACGGCCCCAGGTCGTCATGGTCCCGGTTAGCTTGATCTCGATCTTCTCGTATGAATCCGCAGTAGTGTTGAGCTGGCCTAGACGTGGCGGCGGGACAACGAAGGTCGGCGCAGGTGCAAGAGTTGGAGCTTCCGTGACCGTGTCCTTCCGCTGCTCTCGACGCACTGGAGCATCCAAATCGTCCTCGTCAGATTGCTGTACATGTACGTCCTCCTCTCTTGTGCCCATCTGCGTTATCTGATCATGAGACCCTGCTGCCATAGCTGCTACGCGAGCGAATGAATCGAAATTCGATGACGAGACCGTTGGGTTCGCGAGGAAGTCATGGCCGGACTGGATAGAGGCATACTCTGGATTGTGCGTGCTTGGGTCATTCGGGTCGTACCAATAGGCTGCTGGAACGTCAAGCTGAATCTGACGGCTGAAAGGTACAGGACGTGGCGTCGCTTCTTGCGCTTTAGTGGGCGTCACTTCGAGTAAGTTGCCGTTGCTGTTCGAGGTGACATTTTGCCGTTTCGGTGGATCTGGTGTGCGTGGCTCATTCGCTTCACCAGACGGTGAGTCCGATGAGTTGGGAGAGTCCATGTTAAGGTCTCTAACCATTGACTCTGCGCCAGATAAGCTTTTGTTCCCAAGATGGTGACTCAGAGCGAAAGAATCCGGCCTGACGATTGCTTCCCCTTCGCCATCATTGACCGGACGAGTCGTGATCTTGCACGAGCCAGGCGCTGAAACTTGCTGATTTGCGCCCACAGCAGCAGCTTGCTGATTGAGCATCGAGCCAGTGACCTCTCCAAACAGCATTGGGCGGCGCGGTTGTCCTTGGGACAGCCCTTCGAAGGCGATGCGGTCATTCGACTCGTCAGATTCGGATGGCTGACTGCGCGACTTCTGTTGTTTGAAGCGCTTGGACTCTCTCGGATCCAGGAAGTCGAAGTCCGAGGAGTCGAAACTGACCTCCCCTGCGCCGAGCGACCCTTCATCGATCCTAAGCTGTGAAAGATCTGGCTCATCGTTTCCCCTTCCATCGAAGCTCTCACCTTCCTCATCGATTGCACCTAGCCCGGTGGTGTCCGGTAGATCGGTTGTTTGTTCCACTAGACCGGCGAACCACGGATGCTGCAGGCATTGAGCAGGTGTAGGACGATCAGCCGGATTCGTGTTGAGCATATGGAACAGGAGGTCGATGGCTTGGCGAGAGACACCGTGGTGCAGAAGTGGACTAGGATCAAGCATGGTGTGCATGATCATGTCGAACATTCCTTTACCGTTGGTGTCCATAACACCATCGAAAGGCGTCCTCCCGCACAAAGCATACCAGAGCACGGCGCCAAAGGACCAGACATCCACAGATTGACTATACGAGTGGTAGGTTTTCTGATTACCAGCAGTCCTGCGCTGGCGCTTCAGGCCGCCATGCTGCGCGACGTGAGTATCGTAGTGAGGGAAAACCTCTGGCGCGCAGTACAAGAGCGTACCACAGAAGGTCTTGAGGAAGGTGTCGTTGTCCTTGACCACTTTGGAGAGACCAAAGTCGGAAAGCTTGACCCAGAAGTTATCGGGATCGGCGTTCGCGATGAGGATGTTGTCCGGCTTGATGTCGCGATGCGTAATACGCTTAGTGTGCAAGTAAGACAATGCTGTCAGGACCTGTGCTGCCATAGACCTGCCCATCGTATCTGGCAGAGGTCCGTTGTTGACGATATACTGCTGCAAGTCGCCGCAGCCGACGAACTCCATTATGATATAGAGATGCTTGTCGTGATCGTGATACTCGACGTATTGGACAATGTTCGGGTGGCTGAGATCCTTCATTATCTGCATTTCGTTGTCAAGCTTCCTATCCATGACACCGTTTTTCATGAATTTGCGCTTTTCTAGCTCTTTGGCAGCATATAGTATCCCATCAGACTTGGTCGCAACCTGGTAGACAGTTGCGAAAGCACCTTTACCCAGGTGTCCGACCACATTGTACTTTTGGCCGCCATTCCAATGCATTCCCCAGTCATTTCTGTTCAGCGGGCGGCGAGTACTTGGAAGAGTATTGGCTCTCGTCAGGATCCCACCTGGTCTCTGTGGTTTCTGAGCAAGCTGCATCTGCTTCTCATGAGCAGCCTGAGCCTCGGCGGCACTGGCAGCCTCAACCATGGCTACCTCTTGCATGTATGACCGGAAATTGTCCTCATACTCTTTCTCGAATCCGTTGCGTTGAGGGATACGGATGATAAACTTTATGACTTCTTCGGGCTTAGATGAGAGTATTTGAAGGACCGAACCAGACTTGAGCATACGAGTCTTCATGACTCCCATGTGCCCTTTGCCTTGAAGCAAGACATCATCGACAAGCGTGCCGTTTGTGGAGATGTCATGAAGCATGAGAACGCCTTGATCATTCATGAATACACGAAAGTGGACATTACTGACTCTGCGGCTAGTATCCGTATCGAAGATCAGGTCACATTGACTTGGATTGCGCCCAAATATGAAGCCGTTAGCGACATTCTTGACAGGCGCGGAGAAGCGGAGAGCCAGATCCATGGCAACCCTGGGCTCATTCTCTGGGAGAATGAGCGTTTGTTGCGTGTTCAGCTCATTGGTGTTGAGGTCATCGCAAAATTCCTGAAAATCATTGAACTGGAGAACATGCTTGGGTTGACGTCTCGCTGTGCGCGCGACAATTTCTAGCGCGGCATCAGAAGCAGGGTGTAGAATGCAAATGACATCTGCGATGTCTGCAGAATCCAGGTCTGAGAAGTTGTTGCCAGTGCGCCGTGGATCGAGGACTTTCTGCGTCAATTCTTGAGTCTGTGAAGGTACGAATGCCATGATGGCGTGTTGTGTGGCTCCAATGTCTTTGCCCTGCTGTGCCTCGGAACGAATGTGTAGCAAACGGCTGTTGCTTGAGCTACTTATTGTCCAGTCTATCGTTGCCTGACGATCCGAACATATATATGCATGGGATTCGAAACACCCCGACGAGAGGCCTGTTGGTAAAGGCCACTGTCGGGGACTGGCAGCTCCTAGATCAAGTTGAAGGATCCTCGGTGTTCATGGGTTGCAATCTCTGTCCCTAGCTCTTTCGTCGCGGTAGTCGGTATCGCAGTGTCTCAGCCTGGTAGAACGGAGGAGGTGTGGTCGAAGCTTGCAGTCAAGAGTTGGGACTGTTTCGCGGGGAAAGAAGGCAACAATGGAGTCAGACCCAGGTGGACAAACACGTCAGGCGCAGACAGAGAAGACTAAATGACGCGATTTGTGGCGCGGGGCGTTGTCGATTTGAGAGTGATTCGGGAGAGGGTTAGATGTCAAGAAACTGTACGAAGCATGAAGTTCAATTGAAGGTCCCTGTCAAAAAAGAAGTTCCGGCAATCCTTCCCACTCGTTTCCCCACATGAACCAATGTCTGCCTGAAACCCGACACCCACGCAGAGCTTACCCAGCAACGCCCTGTCGATCTCTTTGTGTCTGCCGAAGGAAATTTCCTTCCTCATCATGTTCTGAATCAACCACACCATTGTTGACGCATCCGCAGGTATCGTCGGATGGACCAGCGCACTAGCATGAATAGTTTAGGGCATGGGTGTTTACAATCGTGTCACCCTAGCCGGCTGCTAACACTCGTGTAGAAGCTGCTGTTGCGATGCTCGTGGTCCTAGGCTTGTATTGATTCAATGGGATGCAACTGGTGAAAGCTGGCTCGGCCATTTTCCAATTTGCCTCAGACATCGATTTCATGATCATAAATTTTCAAGCCCAACAGCCAAGGATGTTGCAGAAGGTCTCTCGCGGATGGTCTCGACGAAATATCCCACTGGAAGACGAATCGTAGGAAGTCTGCAAAGTCCGTGACGTCCTCCTGCATACCAATATATGATTGCCAGTTGCGGATCTGCACGTCCAGTGGATCGCTGAGCTTGTCTTCGTGTAAGAAGATGACAGCTTGCCATCCTCATCGAAGATGTTGAAGTGCTGACGCCAGTCGTAAAGGTACTGTAAGGGAGGTGGTCCGATCGCTTCAGCAATGCTTTGTAGGTGTTCATCAGTCTGTGTCTGGCCGTCCGAGAATGAGTCGACGTAGAATAGGTCCCGGAAAGTCATCATCCGATATATCTATCGACCGAGATTAGGCGACTGCAGGACCTGTTTGTATTTACTCCTCCACTTGCTGTACATCCGAGCGCCCATATGTCAGGTTTCTCATCCATCGGTAGACCGAGAAGAATCTCAGGTGCTCGCTAAATTTTCGGATACGTTTCACCCCCATCGCTTGCACGGTCGAATGTTGTCGCTGGCAGGGCCGTGAGCTTCAATACCCACACAACATAAATGGTGAAATCCTTACCTGACCCAAAGTCCGAGAGTAACAAACGCTTCTTGAGACCAGTGGGATACGAGAGGATGTTGTCCTCAAGTGGATCAGGCTCGACAACATACTCCGGGTAACTCTGCCTCGGTGTACCGCCATGAAGCGCGTGTAGAGGATATGTTTTCGCCTCTACGGCTGAGCAGATGCGTTGCGGCGAGGAGTCTCGCAGTCGGAACATGAAATTACCAAGCTGAATATCTAAGACTTTCTCAATGTCGTGTAGCAACATTAAGATCTGCAGACTTACCTCGATGCACGATTCGTGCAGATTGAATGAAATCCACAGCACAGATCATCTCATGTGCAAGCAGTCTCACACAATTGTAATCGTACTTCAGCTTCCCCGTATCCATCTTGAATTGCAGATCCCAAAGGTCACACACAAGAGATGAAGTGCTCTGCTAAGCGCAAAAGGTGGATGAGGCACCTGACTCTCGCCACAAGATGCAGGAAAGGTGACAGTAGCAATTATCTAGTAAGCCTATGACACATGGATGAACTAATCGTCCCTCACCGCTGCCTATGCTTGGCCGACGTGGGCTCATATAAGCCTTCTCGGCCTCCCAAGGATATTCACGAAGTCCCATTCGTCCCGTTCACGGCGACATCCCTGAATAATCGCTCAAATTCATCGCTAGCCACCTTCATACAGTCGTGTCCGTAAATCTCCTTCTGCACGTCCGCATCCGCCCACTTATCAGGGTTCTTCCCACCTGCTTTGAATGCCTCATCTCTCGCTTTCTGTGCTTCGCCGGATCCAAGGTGCAATTCCTTACCCGAGGCTGCCGCCAAGTTGACAAGCATGTATGCTCTGTCCTTTCGGACAAGCTCGTACACCTTCAATGCCTTGTTGATGCTGTCGGCTGATGTGTCTGGGAGCTTGGCGAGGACTTCACCGAGCACTGCACCGTCTTCAATGGCTTGGGCAGCACCTTGAGCCAGGTGTGGAAGGGTAGGGTGGCAAGCGTCGCCGATGAGAGCTGTGCTCTGATGTATCCAGGTCGGCAGAGGTTCGTGTACGCGGAGCTTCCATTCGACTACCTCGCCGTCCGGGACTTTGTCAAGCATGCGCTTAACCTTGGGGCAAAAGTCACCGTATACGTCCATCATGACGCTCTTGTCGCCAGTAGTGGTGTAAGTGGCCGAGGGTGCAGCGGCAAAGTGTGTGTCTGGCTGCGCAGTAGAGAGGTTGTATATCTGTTTGTTGCTGACTGAGTAAGCGATGATGTGTCGTTGCGGTCCGATCCATCGTGTGACGGTGTCTGAGTCGATGAGAGCCAATAACTCAGGGTCATCTTCCATCTCTGATCGCTTGAGCATGATACGATATGCTGCTTGGTCGGTATCGATGATTTTGGCGTTGATGTTCAGTGTCTTGAGCATAGCATCCCGTACTCTCGACTTGACACCATCTGCCGCGAGAAGAATATCGGCTGTGACTGTCTTCGCGGGCTCATTCAGCGCAGAGACTTTGAAGGATGCTTTGGGACCGTACGAATCTACGGATTCCACCACATTGCCGAAGTGGAATGTGATGCCCGATTCCTTTTGGCAGCCTTCCAGTAAACCACCTGCCAGATCTGCTCGGTGGCCAACCATGTGAGGGTACCCATACAGTTGCCGTACCTTATCGAGCACGACATGTGACAACTGTTCATCAGAGGAGCCTTGTCGAATGCTTGTGTCCTTGCACTCTGTCGCCGTCGCAGCAATTTGATCCCACACACCGAGTCTATCGAGGATTCTAGCCATGTTGGGGGCGAGCTGGATACCAGCGCCTACAAAACCGAAGCCAGGCGCATGCTCGTAGACGTTGATGTTTGTGAAACCTTTCTTCGCAAGCGACAAGGCGGTGGCGAGACCACCCATGCCCGCGCCAACGATGGCGATGTTGAGATCCTTGACCCCTGAGCCCGCCATGGTTGTATTTTCTGATTATCAAGTTTTGACAAGAACAACAATTGCGTCCAAGTATTCCAGGGATATCGTATTCACCAAACCAGGGGCGAGATCGCTAACGATATAAACGCAGGGGTTATTGTTGCAAACAAACTTCGGTGCCGATCTAGAATGCCGATCTGGAGTACACGAAATCTTCGCCAGCCAAAGTACAATCTAATGATGCTTCACTGTCCTGGCGTGGGGATACACGGATGTATTCATATACGTCTCTGACCCGAGCTGCGTCCTTACCATGCTGTACTTACGCGGTCGGCACCTGGTGGGACCAAGACCTCCAAAAGGACGGTCCGAGGTGACTCTTCGGCAAGAAAGCCCGGCTAGCAATAGCTGAGAGCTCCAAAGCTGTCTTCATCCACTGTCCGGGTGTGTGGAGAACTGGCGGAACGGCGGCACGTTGTGGGAGGGAGTGGGACGAGGGCAGCGGGAGAGTCAAGCCCTGAAAAAGAGCTCCGCTTTTGCAAAAACTAGCCCCGCATCCACTGCTGACGTTACTGAATTCTGTTATCGAAACGACCATTTCCCATCACGTCTACTGAAAGCCAAGGAAGAGTGAAACAGCCTCATTCTGCCTACAACTTCGAGCATCGACGCAGTGCCGCACTAGAAGCACTAAATAGGCTAGCAGACCTTGCAAGATCTGTCCGCAGAAACTGCTGATTGCAGCGAGTCAAAAACAACAAAAAGTCCACCGACGTGTCGCATCTTGCTGTAATTTCCTTCCTCAGTTCGAGGTCAGGGCTTTTGTCCACACTTTTGCGCAGTGACGACATGAGCCCTCTACGCCGGGCGTCATTATTCATGCCCTCGATCAGATGCCTGTAAGCATTTGCTGGAAGAATCAGCAGGTTCGATTGTGCGCTCTCTGCTGCATGGTCTGGTTATCCTCCGCCGTTGAATCCTTCTCTGCTGTGACAGGCATGCTCGACAGCATGGCGGTCGCTTCTACTCTACGAGCTCCGCACTCAGCAATGATCCAATAGTGCCCAGTTCTACATGATGGTGATAGGTGTCGCTGCCGTACGTTGTGGCCACAAAGTTATGCTTTACATCAGCACGCAAACCCGCGATCACTCGCTGACCACTAAGTAGGCATGACTTCTCGTCACGCAGAGCATTCGCAGTATCGATGGTCCCCGGTGATTGTGCATTGCTGACTTCCCCTTTGATTGGTCCCTAGACGAACAATGTTCCGCCGGCATCTTCAGATTTTCAATGCGATACCTCGGCCTTCGTCGTATCTTCTCTGCGTCGACAGCAACGGCCTCGGAGACTGAGCGTTGCGAATCAAAGGCTTGACCTGTCGTGGTATTGATCGCTTTCGTTGCTGAAAGGTCTGCTGGTAGCGGCACGCTGCATGCTTACTCGCATAACGCGAGATGATCTGGGCTGAAGTGGAAAGTCCATAGCGCTTGCTCGAATTTGAAGCTTAATGTGACAGGGCTCTCTACACCACGCCTCATATTGAGGGGCCTCGATTCATGTCCCTGACTATCAATCTCCATTCGTGGAGCATTATCAGCTCTACAAGCTCCAAAGGTGCGTCTACCCTCTCGCTCAGTCGGGCCGAGTCTCTTTTCCAAGCTCGACTCTCTTCAGACCAAGGCGACTTCCGTCGAAGGGCGTCGCGGTTTCTCATGAATACATGCCATTCTTCAAAAGCAGTCATTTGTAATGCCAGTCTCGTCCGGCTGAACAGCTCGCCTTCCTTGCCAGCGATCTCTCTCTGTTTACTCTACTCAGAATCAGGAGGACATGAGGGTGAAACGGCATGCACTCCAGCAATTTGCGATAAGGCACGATGATGTCGTTGTCAGCCGTGAATTTCGATTTCTCCCGAGTCGTCACGACTCGATGCCAGGCTCAGAGACCGTACAGACCGATGGTGGCGTTGGCGACCACGTTGGTGGTATGGAAGGGTCTGTAACGCCGAAGGACCACTCCGCCCACACTCCACAGGAGACCGCGAACAGCGCCAGTCCCTGGTATAGTAGCCACATCTAGAGCTGATGCAAGCAGCGAACTTGGACACCGAGGATGCAGCCCATCGTATGGATCTGGCGAGAACCTCACGGTGATGACATGCAGATTTGATGCTCGTTTTGAAATCCAACTCGAAAGTCGATTAGACAAAGGTCTCGTGTGACACAAGATGCAGCGTAGATTGTTGATCCATTCATGACCCCCGACGCCATCCCGCGCTTGCATGGCGCTTATCATGCAATTGCTTCGAAAAGGCAACCAAGCAAATTTGGGTATCTACCTGGCTTGCATCACTGAGCTATATATCCCTTTGTCCATTATAAACAATCATCTCCCTCACTCCTCTTCGCCCTCGGACTCCAACCACTTCTTGATCACCGCCTCTGCATCGATCTTTCCTTTGCCGAGCTCTTCGATCAGATCCTGGCTGACTTCGACAAATTTGTCGATGCTGCCTTTGGTGAGGACGACTTGTTCAAGTGCGTCAAGCTCTGCGCGCCTGGGGTCTTGGTTCCATGCCTTGTCCCTCACGTCTGCCGGCAGAGTCTTCTTGATGCGTTCCATCTCCATTTTGATCCCCGCCATCTGGCTTGACATCAATGCTTGTTCCGCCCTGCGCTGGGCCATCAATATTGCCAAAAAGTCGATGGTCTGCTTTGGGATAATAGTTTTCGCTTTGCTGGTGAGCTCCGGCGTCCACGTTTTGCCTTCCTTCTTCGCATTGAACTGCAAGATCTGTTTATTGGTGTCCATGATCATCCAGTCGATGTCACTTATTTGACTCCAGAGGTAGGCATGTGCATTGTTGAGGATCCTGAGTTCAGCTCTTGCTTTCATATCGGCGAAGGCTTCATCCGCTGTGCTTGCCTCCGATTTGAGCGGCATCTCCTTCGCCTCAACCTTGGCCATCTTATGCCAGACCAGTTCTGCTTCGGGCAAAAGTTCCGCGCGGGTGGAACGTAACTCTTCCAGGTGATCCTGTAGGTCCTTGACAGATTCTGCCTCGTACTCGTGGTTCCTTGAAGGAAAGAAGATGCGTTGTCCGTCCACCATCTCGCTATGATGCGGTTTGGGATCTGTCCCATCGATGTCGGAAGCGAACACTGTGGGTGTTTCTCCGACACCCTTCGGCGCATCTTTTCCTGCTCCGCCACCAAATGCAGCAAACGCACTTCCCAACTTCTGCGTCAGACCCTGATCATCATCGGTAGCGACGTCGTCCTCAGCTCCTTGCAGCCACCCAAGACCCCATGGCCTGAATCTGAATCTCCTCTCATAGTCCTCAACCTCCAGCTTCCACTGCGCAGCCATTTGCCTATCCCTCCACATCTCCAACACAGCCTTGTTCGTCCCGGGCAAAGGTAAGACGCTCAACCCAACACCACCCGCCAGCGCACCGAGACTGAAGCCTCCAAATGCCTCTACTCCAGCGCTGACCGGCTTCGGCTCAGTCCTGCACCACCTGCTCACCCACCCGCCCGGCCTCACCTTTCCAAGCCGCAAAACCATGCCCAGCAGCCCAGCAGCGAAGAGCACATTCTCCTGATCCAGCTCCATCAAGCGCTCGGCAAGCTTTGTCCGGGGCACCTCGACTCCTTGTGAAGCGAGAAACTCCTTGTGTGCGCGTTGATGTGATAGGCGGAACCCGAGCGCTGCAAGCCCGAAAATGGCGGTGCCGTGCGCCGCGGTCTGGATGGCAAGATTGGGTGCGCGGCGAGTGACAAGAGTGCCGAAGAAAGCGATCGTGCCTAGCGTCCCGCCAATGATGGGAGATGAGGAGACGGGATTGCCGACGAGTGGGGGCGGTGTGCCAGGGAGGGCGGGATGGAGGGATTGTGTAGGGTCTGGTAGAATGCGCATTTCGATGTGCTGTCAACTCGTGAGATTATTACAGAGACGGTTAATCTGCTGTACGAGACGGAAATGCGAGAGTATGGTGTCGTCGAGGGTGCGGGATAGGTGAAGTGGCGGAAACCAATTTTGGGGGCTGATATGATCGAAATCAATGCTTTGAACAAGGCCTGTACTTCATGGCTGCCAGCTACTATGAGCCATTTCTATCAATCAGGAAGGGACATGATCATTTTTGATATCGTTTCGATGATGGTTGTGTTGAAGAAAAGCGCGTATCTGATCGCGTGCATGTTCAAGTTTTGCCGAGTTTGAGGCTCGGTGGTCACAAGCATCACAATTTGACACTCACGGAAGCCTTGAATTGTTGGGACAGCAAGGTAGAGGAGCGACGTATGCCCTGCCTATACGGATCGACAAATGGTGGATGACGTTCCAATTGCTATCGTACTTTGAGACACTTTCTATCTCGTTGACGAGATCACTGCGCTTCTCAAGAAAAAGATCAGTCCATCTGCCGCGAATGATTTACGTTCCCCATCAGATCAACTTGATAATTATTCCGCCTATTTGCGAGATCGTAGAGGTGATGAATGATGTGCTCTTGAGCTGCATACTTCAACCGCCTGGTTAGTTCTCGTTCACAGCTACGTAGACCTATTCATCTCCAAAGTTGTAATTCGGATTGCGGTGTAGCGCAGAGGAAGTCACAGGCATTCGATGTGGGGGCGTACCTACTTATGTTACACAGTCTTTCACCGTGGCGGTCATGGTGATCTGGGTCGTGGGAAGGAAGTGGACAAGCATCTTGAGCTTCACATTAGAATTCGAATAGTCTTTATACCACTCGCAAATGCGGCACGCCTGGATCTCCTGCAAGAAAGGACGTTCCGAGCTTAGTGCACTCAACTTAACTATGTCTGGTTCCTGGTCGTCGTGTATTGTGGAGACGAAGTGCAGCTTCGTGGCGTCTGCAGAAGCAAGCACTTTGTCCGCGGTGAAATATACAGCATGCAGGTCTCAGTATGCCATTGACGCCACGTCTGACGCGCTATAGCAGATATCCATCAGCTCGAAATCACAAGACGAAAAGAGAGGCGAGGCCACTCATGATGAAATGTCAGTCGGATGTGAGGGATGTCACCGAGAGGATGGCTGGGCTGGAGAAGATGCTAGAGGAGTGGCTAGAGGAGTGGAAGAATTGCAACGAATGAGCTCGATATCACACGAAGTTCACAGTAAGCTGCGTCGATCTGCTGCCAGATGGTCGAGGGGCTGTTTGAGAAGTTGGAATAGAGGAACCTTGGTGAGGTTGAAGGTGCGGGATATATTCCATGCTGCTGGCTCAGAATCCAATTTTTGGCTCATCCACATTTCTCGTCCTCCACATGGTTTTTACGGATGAAAGGAGACCCACGTTGAAACCTAACTGCCATTGGCCAATGGGCATCGGTCTGACCCGATTCCTCCAAACTTCCCTTTCTCCAGCGAATCGATGTCATTCTGGATAGATCTCGTTCTCGATTTATCCTCGGAGCGGTGACGATAGGCTGGTGAACCTTTTGTTTAGGTAAGGAGTTCAAGGAATTAATTCTTTATCTCACATGTATCATTCGACCTGGTCTTCTGTTCTACACTTCACAACCTGCCACTCCGGCATCATACTTGTCTAGATCTTGATTTCCTCCCCGCAGCGCTGGCCTAGACTCTGCAGCAAGCCATCCGACCCTACATTGAACGACGCAATCCATATTCCTGGCAGTCTTCTTCGCGTTATTCTTTACAGGTGTTAGTAGAGCACTTGATTCCTCTCAACGACTCTGCTTGGCCAGCATTCAACATGGCGACCGCAACCGTACCGCCTCCACAAACGCGAGATCTTCTGCCTCCTCTTCTGGCTTGTCTCCCTACAGCGTTTGTTTCCCCACGACCACCACCAGCTCTTCTCCCACTGCTCTCTCCAATTTTGCGGCAGCGACTGCAGTACTCGAGTGATGTCACAGGCACAGACGGCTGGCTGTCATTACTGTCATGGGACTCACGCCGTGCCTCGAAACTCGCGAGCAAGGTGGAAGGTTTGCAACTAGAACCACATCCTGTGTCTGGAGAACTGGAGGTCGAGGATGTGAAGAGCACGGAATACAGAAGACTTGACGAGGAGACATTGCAGGCACGACTACATGCGGACGAGCTTGATCTTCTACCAATCTATGTCTGGTGCGAGAAAGACACACAGGGTGGAGCGGCAGGATGGAAATTGGCAGAGCTGCGTGCTCTTGAAGACACAGAAGATGGAACAGAGTGGCATGCATCGATAGCAGAGGCAAACAGAGCCAGCTCACCGCATGCACATCATAAAGCTCAGCCAAATGGTGTCGAAGCGCAAACAGCCCAGGAGGAGGACGATGATGACTATTGGGCCTCCTACGACCGGACGCCGGCCAGAACACCAGCTAAACGCTCCCCAGCGCCGAACTCAAACCACGTTTTTTCACAAACTCCAGAGTCGCCTGCACCTCGCTCCTCAGAAGATGACTACTACGCCCGCTATGGCTCCGTCCAGCCCGCCATGGACGACAACGACCCAGACGAGGCCCCTGCCGCGACAGATGCACAGAGCACGCTGACTGGAAACTCCCTGGTCTCTGCACAGTCCACTGCCCCTCAAGCGCCAGTAGCTGACAAACCAATCCAACGCTCTCTCTACCCCTTGGACTCGCCCATGCAACTAAGCCACCCAGACAGCGGCTTCGCATCCCAACATCTGTCCCTCCATGCATCGCACGAAATTTCCCCGACAGTCGCCATCGCACCACGGCCCATCTCCCCCGCCTCGAGCACAAGCAGTAAGAGCATAGAGCGCTTGGAGCGGAAAGCGCAGGCCGAGGCGGACATGACGCGTGCCGAGGTGGGCGTGAAGAGCTTCATTGGGAGCGAGATCAGGAACCTGTTCAGATTGGCGAGGAGCGTTGGGATGGAGAGGGAGGACTTTGACGAGACTGTGAGGAGGGAGTTGGAGGTTGTGGGGATGTTGGAAGATGCATGAGGAAGAGACACTGAGGAGATCGCAGCCGAACGCACAGTCGGTTGAGCGAAAGATCTGTGAGATTGATCTAGGATACCCTTATGCATAGCGGAAGCATGGACATCAACTAGCATAGCAAAACAATATCTATTCTACACTTCACTCGGCGACGGCTGGCAGATTCGTACAAGATCCCGTACATTGACAGAGAACCCTTACCTTCCTGTAAATGACCGAAGACATCACTGCGTTTCCGGTGTCTGCAATCTCAGGAACCTCGGGACAAGCATCAGCTTGAAATAGTCCATGGTTGATGATGTTCTGGAGTTGTGTTCCTGGTAGATCTGGCCTTCTGGATCTCTCTGCAAAGATGCAGAGTACTAATGGTTGGTCAAGTTCGACTTGCGGGCCAGGGGCCAGGCAGACAAGATCCCAGCTCTATCAATCTGGAGTAAGTCGATATACGAAGTGCCTAGCCGCCGCAAGCTCATATCGACATCTTTGAAGATAGCGCCTCAAGACAAGCCGCCCTTATTGGCATAGTTCCTATGGTCCCTAATGCTCTCGCCGTACATGAGGGTCTTGACGACAGGATTCTCTTTTCGCTGGATGGACTGGCGATGACGCTTGGCAACAATGCGTTTGTCGTGCTTCTGACGTGCAACACTTGTAGGGAATGTGTGTCAATTCCCACTTACTATGATTACAATTGTCTATCGCGAGAGGGCAATGTCGTCGATTCTCAAAATCATCTTGACCGTCTCGCTCGCCAGCTCGATCGCACTCGTCGTGACCAAGAGCGGCTGCATGACCGACTCTCCCTGTGGTCCCATATCGCCCGTCGATCCCCGTTTGATGCTGACACCTACACTCGACTCCCCATTCGCATGCCTTGCCCTGAGCTCCGTCACTACTCTGATCGCATTGAGGCCAGCGTTCTCCGCCAGTGTCACAGGACACACCTCAAGCGCATCCGCAAACGCCTTGAAGCATATGCTGTCCGGGTAGCTGGATGTGAGGGCGAGCTTTGACAGAGCGGTCGAGACTGCCATCTCCGGTGCTCCACCTCCTGGCAGTAGGGCCTTCTTCTTTACGAGACATCGGATGACACACATGGCGTCGTGCAGACTTCGCTCGGCCTCGTCTAAAATGAGAGCATTGGCGCCACGGCATATCAGACTGACCGTCTTGGGGGCGTTTGGTGCTAGCGACTTGACGCCTGTGATCCTGGTGATCCTAGATCCAAGAGATGAGACTTCCTCGACCAGATCTGCTGAGCCGAGTTTGTCTTCGGTGAATGAGTCGATGTCTGCAATTGGTTTGCATCCCGTGCTCTTAGCGATGAATTCGATCTCTGTCCTCTCGATATCCTTTATGCACATGATGTTGACCTTGGCCAGGAAGTGTAAGGAGAGATCATTGACAGCATCGCGAAGGATCGATTTCTGGATCAGCAGGACATTGCACTTTGACTTCTTGATCTTCTTGACAAGATTGAGAAGGTATGTGCGCTCCTCTTTCAGAATCTTGTCCATCTGGCGGTAGTCGTTGACGACGATTTGATTCTCCATCTGCGCCAATTAGCGGAGTAATGGTTTCGGGTAGGCGAATCACTTACGTCTGGTTTTGGCGGGCTGAGTTGGAATTGGATCAGCCCTATCCGTGCCTTCTCTATCCTGGTCGGACCACTACCGCTCTTGACTACCGGCTGTTCTAACACAACACCGTCTACCATTTCACTGTCGTCGATCACACCGCCCACCTTCTTGAGGATCCTGATGTTGCGAAGATCAGCGTTGTCTGCCGTCTTCGGGTCGATTGTTTTGAGAACAGCGTCCACTGCCATCGGGGCAAGCTTGGGTTCTTGCGACACGATCTTGGAGGAGAGAGATGTGGAGGCGGCTTTGAGAAGAGAAGCTCTATCGTTGAGCTGGAGTGGTATGGAGATGTCGTGAAGAATCTGGACTGCATGTGCAGCAGCACGCTGGAAGGATTCCGAGATGATGGTTGGGTGAATGCCCTTCGCTAGTAATCGCTCCGCCGCACCGAGAAGACTGCCTGCGATTACCACGACTGAAGTTGTGCCGTCACCTGCTTCGATGTCCTGCGCGTTGGCCAAGTCGACGAGCATCTTCGCTGCTGGATGCATGACCGCCATATCCTTGAGCATTGTGTTTCCGTCATTTGTCTAGCTTCTGTCAGAATTTCCTCGCTCTTCGATCATTTCGGGTGCATTCTCACGATTATCGTTTCGCCCTTGCCTGTTTGAATCTAATAACGTCAGTAACAGAAGACATGAGTGCGTGATTAACCGACCATCTTGTCCATGCCACGCGGTCCCAAGGACTATCAACTGTTAGCTCTGCACTCTCGTGACATGACTCAGAGGAGTATACAGTTCGGATAGCATCTGCTACGGCTATCGGGATGTTAGTTACGAAGTCGATAATCAGTGGCAGACTTTACCTCTAGCAGCAACAATGTTTGCCGTCCGCACTGCTTGCGGCTTCTCCTTGTCCTGCAACAACTTCAGTCAAGCTCTGATAGTCTTTCTAGCCTGACGCACCTTGAAAGCATTGTTGCCAGCATTTCCCGAGGCTACTTGCGCTGCCATTGCGAAGATGTATAGCGAAGGTAGCACCAAGGAACGTCTGGTAGATATCTGCTGGCGTTCAGTCGTTTCTGCCTGCTTCTGAACTTTTTCGAGCTCGCGAAGCGGAAGTCGCGTCTGCGAGCTCTGCATGCGCCGGCTAATCATCGGCCTGTTGCCGAGCCGTACCGTGAAGCGGTGCACGTGACTTCGGGTATGAGATGCTGGCAGACAGTGGGCTGCTGCAGAGACATGTCTACAACCATCATCATGTATTCTGGTGCCTGTGCTTCGACAACTACCTCTACCTGCATATTTGGCTCTCCGCCAAGGGCCACAATAGCGACACAAGTCCAGCACGGCCTATGATTTGGCATTCGCTCGCCAAAATTACGTACCCTGGTGGCCTTTGTAGTGTCGTCGAGTGAACAGAGGCAGGATGTGACGCTGAAGACTTGTTCCCAACCTTTACCGCCAGCGTGTATTAGGGTGTGCTGCACGTTCTTGAAAGCTTGATCAATCTGCTCCCCGACATCTGTTGATACGAATTTACCTGTCTGGTAGTTCTGACCGCCTGAAACAACAATCAGAACAAGGCCAATGAAATAGCCATTAGAACGCAACTACCTTCATCTGCTATCCTCAAGATGGATCCATATGAGGAAAGCCGTACGACCTGATTGTGATTGTAACTGTAATGCTTCAGATTGTCTTGGCCGAAACCGGCCGGTGATGTATACGTGAGATGCGACATGATAAGATTTCAGACAAGAAGACTACTGCAGGGATTCAAGATGGAAGGGCAAATAAGCTATGCAAACAGCTCTGAGTGCTCCTCCAGAGCTGTCATTTGCCGCTGAGGAGCTGCTTCTGATAACGACGACATTTAATCGAATCCTTTGCTGCATTGTGCTTGACTTACCGCCAGCAATTCGCTTGGAAGAAAAGGGCGAATTGTGAGTACTTCGAACGTGAGACCAACAGAGACTCTGCACTTGTCTGATTTGTGATAATGCGATATTCGGCAACGTTTGAGAAGCAATCACCAAGGGTATCGACCGCGTGAAATGCGGAAGGACCGCGGAAACAGCCGCTTCTTCGGATGACGCCAGGTGGGGTGAATTTTCGCGATGGACAAGTTCCGACCGCGGAGTTTCCTGATATCTGTCTTACTAATCTCAATCGCAACTCGTCAGCAACCAAACCACACCCAGATTCGCCCATACACTCCCGCCGCCATGGCTTCTTCAGGCTCAACAGTCGCAGACATACCAAATGAAGCAGTCTTTGTCACCACCACCTCCGCCCTCCCGCCGACGACGCTCCAGGTGATCTACTTTTACGCGGATTGGGCAGAACCATGCAAGCAAATGTCCTCTGTCATCTCTACTCTCGCCTCGACATATCCCGCCACATCTCCGCCGTCGATTTCCTTCTTATCACTCGACGCCGAAGAGGTCTCTGAAATCAGCGAGCGATACAATGTGTCTCAAGTACCGTACATTGTGCTTCAAAAGGGCAGCGATGTGTTGGAGGCGATAGCAGGAGGCGATGCGTCCAAAGTACGAGCAGCGGTCGAGAAGTACGCACCGTCATCGAACACAAGCAGCACTCTACCTCCTCTCCAGAAGGTTTCGAAGCCAGCTCCTTCCGCGCAAGGCCCCTCGGCACCAACTACAAACGGCACCAAGAATCTCTCCACATACGCTCCTTCGGCCTCAGATCCCGCAACGGCACCGGAATACAGTTCGGGAGAAGATCCAGCCAAAGTACAAGAGGCGTTGAATAACAGACTATCAGAGCTAGTCAAGGCAGCCCCGGTCATGCTTTTCATGAAGGGCACACCAAGCGCGCCGCAGTGCGGATTTAGCAGACAGACAGTGAGCATGCTGCGAGAGCGGGGGATCCGATATGGCTTCTTCAACATTCTAGCCGACGATGACGTGAGACAAGGACTAAAGGAATTCTCGGACTGGCCCACATTCCCGCAGGTATACGTCGGGGGAGAGCTCGTCGGTGGTCTAGACATCGTAAGTATTAGCCGCGCCATAGCGGGGCGCTTCAACTGACAATCCCCAGCTCAAAGAAGAATTCGAGAACGACCCGGATTTCCTGGCAGAGTACACCGTAAGCAGACAGCGAAATACTGGCGGGCCAGCAGCGCCAGAACAACAGGCTGCACCGGCATGACCCGTTTCCAGCACAGACTTGACGCACGACCAACGATAGACAATGTATACCCTGTATATTTCCACATTTCCACGCTATGCTGTTCTCGTCTTCTTGTTCCCAAAACATCACCGCACAGCCCTGCGCTTTTCCCAGACCCTCTGCATCCGCTCCGTCAGACTTTCCGCGCTGTCCTCTACCCGCGCATGGTGCGGCGCTAGTATATGTGCTTGCCACTCGCGCCCTTCGACGAAACACTCCAGACATCCATCATGGACGCACATCAGTCCCTGCGTCCCTGACCGTCCCAGCTCCAACGTGCTCAAATCCGAGCTATCCCACTTACTGATCCAGTACGCCCCTGAGTTCAGATTATGATGACAGTGCGGGAAGGGGCAGTCGAACTCGTTCTTATTGATCTCGTCGTCCTCCACCGTCTCGGCCTTCTGCTCGTGGTGTGAAACTGCTTCCGTTCTGCGCGGCGAGACTTGCGGCACGCGATGCACAAAGTTCCTCGAGCCGTGGAGACGCGCCATGTCTGCCCTGTGGAGCGCTGCTTGCTCCCGTCGTGCCTCGTCGCGTGCTTTGCGGTGATGTGAGCACTCGGCTAGAGACTCGTCCGTGGAGTCTAGCATCACGGGGGGATTTGAGCCAGTGCGCTGGTCTAGATGGTGGGAGATGAGTTCAACCCTTGCCCTTGCGTTGGGATAGACGGTAGTGGTCTCGTGCTGCATGTCAAGTTGCTCCGATACTTCGTCAGCTGGCTCTTCCGCTGCGAGCTTATGATCTTGATTTCGCGATCTGTGCCAGGTGTACGTGAAGAGGTGGTCGTCGTATCGTACATTCTCCAGGTGCAGAGATGGTTCGTGCGCTTTGGCTGCGGCTTCGAGATTCAGGCTGACATGGTCCATTTGCCTTTCCAGTTCCCTCTGGTCTGCCTTGATGTTCGAGTTCAAATCGCTTGTTGATTCATTGGGCTTGATTGTCCGGAACTGCTCGCTTTCATGCTTGTACAGCTGCCTCCTCGTCCTGAGCGTGGATGGTTCCCCGCCAAAGAGATGCGCGTAATTCCCATGAGAATCGATTACGCCTTTATCTGAGGGTTGTACATGGCGGTATTCCGACTCTAACCCTCGGCTTGTAAGAACTTGCTTTGATAGTTCCACAGCCGAGGTGGCGATCCGTTGCGGTAGAGCCATTTTCTGCTACGAAGTCATGGCGATGCCTAGCTGTAACGGTAGGGATCTTCGAGCTATCGAAGTTCTGCGGAAGACATAGCAGTAGAGCTGCCGGTTCGTCGAGAGCTGCGGGCAGAGAAAATGTCGTCGGAATGGCTACCGAGGGACAAGGATGCGGTACCTGGTGGAGCTTGTTAGAGTCGGCCGGCGTTGAATTATTCCCGATCATTTCTCTCGGAACGGGGAACTTTTCCTGTTTAGTACCTCACATTCCGACCTCTGGTATTCATAGGACCAATTGTAGCATAGACAGCATAGACGGATACAAGAGGTTTTTCATAAGAGCACTGCGGTGATCTAATTCAAAGTAGGCGCTGTGTCGACCCGTGGTGTTCCCCCAACAAAGAGCCCGAGCATTTCGTGAAAACACCCCCGGACTTCCCCGCAGGGTCAAACAAGACCCACGGTTGCAAGTGGGACAGGCCAAGAATATCATCTTGAATTCGCTCAGCGGGTATCAAAAGTAATCTCCAGTCCTAAAGCTCTTCTCTCGGTATGTCTCCGTCGCCATCATCCAGGAAAAGCACCACCTCGTCGTCACCGCCGAGTCCTTCGAGCGCCTCCATAATCGCTTTCCTTTGCTTCTCTTCCGCATCATCCGTCTTCTCTCCCTTCTTCGTGTTGTCGTTCTCCTTGTCCTTGCTCTTCTGCCTATGGTTGTTCAAAGCATCCTCCAGCTTCTTCTCGATACTATCCTTGTTATTCTTCGTCGCTTCCTTAAGCCTGTCCTTTACCTTCTTCCCGGCCTGTTTCTGCGCGGCATCGTACTTGTCCTGCTCGTACTCCTCCCTGCTACCTCTTTCCTTCTTCGGTCCGCCACCACCTGCTTGCTCCTCATCCTCATCGCCGATGACACCGCGATACTCCCTACCCCGCGGCGTGTCGACGACTTCAAGAGACCAGTCCTTGTCCCCTGCGATCTTGTCGAGCTGTTTCTTCAGCGCATCAATCTGTTTTGTCGAGGTAATACCGAGCTTCTTCAACTCTTCGGGAGAGAGGGACTTGCCCATGCTATTGGCGATGACGTCGACGAAGGTCTCCTTGCCGCCGCCTACAATTGCGGTCTTTTCGATCTCACGGCCCTCTGGCACCCATTTGTGTGCTCCGACGATAATGTCCCCGACACGAGCTGGTGCGCGAGACGTAGTCTTGTCTGTGAGTGGGTTTGGCACTTCCTGCTCAATCGTCTTCTTTGCTCTCGCAGCTATCTTTGCTTTGTATGCTGCAACCTCGTCTGATTTCAAAATCGGCGAGCAAGAGATGGGATTCGGGTGATCGCGGGACGGGGGCAGGAATGCCACATCGTTGCAGAGGCGTGGTGTGTTGATGACCATGAGATATGTACAAGTGGCCAGCTCCTTTATAAAGGCAATGTGGTCGTTAGTCGATGGACTGCAATGGAACTGTGCTCTATTAGTTGAGCTCGAGGTAAACGAATGATAAAGCTTACTTGCACTTCGATCTTCCTCTCCTTACCAGTGAGATCACAGACCGTGCCACCCTCCAGCTTCTGCACCAGGTACCGCGTCTCGCCCCTGGTCTCCAGCGCCCCTACCGACTTCGCTGCGGCCAAGTTTGTAAGCTTCTGTGAGAGCTCTTTCCCGCCCGCAATGTCGTCTGCCTTGATCGTACCCTCCATCGTTCCAAGCTCAAATCCAGGCACATTTGGATCTTCGACAGGCGCACCGAGCGCAGAACTCCCGGGCTGAGGTGGCAGCTGATGGAATTGCTTTACACCCTGGTTGAAGCAATATCGATATGACCACCACCCTGACCAGTAGTATATGCATCTGCCTTGCATCTCCTGAAGCAGCTCCCATCCTCGGTTATTGGCCCTTTCCAGCTCTTTCTCCTGGTCCAGCTTGGACAGTGTTACGTTCTCTGCTTCGTCAACATCTGGGTCCAGAATTGGAATCGAACAGAGATACCGCTGGTCATTTAAGATCAACGTCTCGTGCTCATAGTTCGTAGAATCTCCTTGCCGGCTCAGTGGAGTCCATGGTGATGAAGGATCCTGTTTCTGAAGCGCAAGAGAATCTGATTCTGCTGCTGCTGTTTGTCCGTCGAAAGTCTGTCCAAGAATTGACTGCGCCTTTTGCTCCAAGATGTAGTCCTGAGGGAACTTGACATCGTACTGCGGATGAGCCAGGAGGTCGTCGTTGACGCTGAATGTATTCTTGCCAGCGACGACGAGGCGCACCAGCGCAGGGAGAGCCCAAAAGTTCTTCATCTCGACAAGCAGTCCGATGTTCGGACGCTATGAGCTTAACATTCTATTTCGATGCGCCGTGGTGAGATGTTGTTGAGTGAACGTGGTGGAGGACAGATGTTCATCTTGAGCCGACAGTGACGATGCTCCAAGCCAATCCCGAAGAGGAAGTTTTGGAAACAGCTCCAGCCCAAGGCTTGCTTCTGTCAAATCGCACCTGCACAAGTTTGTATGGACTCAAACGCTCGACAGGACTATGGATGCATTTCTTGTGATGCCGACGAGTTTGGAGATACAGGCTGCAGCAGCGTTGCATAGCCGTCCGAGCAGACGATCGGTAGAATGTGGTGACCGCGCCAGAGAATTGCACCGACTCCACGACTACTTGTACCGTCAAGCTCGATAACATGCTTCTAAACCCTCATTCATCCATTATAAGATCTATGGCTCGTTCTCATACCCGGGTAAGAATTTAACATCCAACTTGTTGATGCCATACTTCTTCAGCGTCGCCCTCCCAAAGCTCGCAATTCTTGCCACATCCTGTCGACAATCCAGGTACAATCCTCGCAATGCCAACCCCCTGCCTGTGGTCAAGAACGCCGCGGTGTTTCCACACAGCTCCGGCACATCCTTGAACATTGGCCTCATCTGCTCTTGCACCTCAGGCGGCGCGGCTACAATCGTCAGGAGAGCTTTTTCTGAGGATAATAATAAACTTACCACTGGCCATACTCGTCCATACCCCACCAGGATGCAGGCAATAGATATGCACCTTCTCCCCCAATCCCTCCGCTTCAAACTCCTCCTGCAACGTCGCAGTAGCCCTCACCACCGCCGCCTTGCTTGAGCTATAACTCAGGCCACCAGGATAGTCCACCGTCGCCGCCCTAGACGCAAGATTGACGATACACCCGCTCTTCCTCTCCCGCATCCCGGGCAAGACTTGGTAGATAGTCAACATCGTCCCCTTAAAATTGATCTCGACGGCGCGCCAGAACTTGTCAAAGTCCCCATCCGACGACTGTTCGTTGAAGAAGACGCCAGCGTTATTGACGAGGATGTCGACGGGGCCGAGTTGGCTGAAGATGTTGGAGAAGGTGGAGGTGACGCTGCTGCCCGAGGAGACGTCGCAGGCGTAGGTCTCCACTTTGACGCCGTAGGATTGGCATTTGGACTTGGTCTCGTGGAGAGCGTCCGTGGTGAGGTCGAGGATGGCGAGATTGGCGCCTGTATTGGCGAGGGCTACGGCGATGGCTTGGCCGATCCCTGGAGGTGTAAGCGTACGGGCAGAGTAGCGAATGAAAGCTAAAAGCTAATTACCTCGTCCTGCGCCTGTGACTACAGCATTCTTGCCTTTATTAGCGCCAGCGAGATTCTCTGGTAGGATTGGACCGTAGGGCTCGTGGTTGAAGGGAATAGTGCTGATGCCAAAGTCGCTCACGTTCATGGTGGGCGGTAAATACTATTATGGTTTTGCGGCTGAATTGAAACTGCTTCTTCGTTCCGTGGCATGTTGGTCAAACTTGAAGAGGTACGAAAGTTATAGCAGAAACAATGTTTGGTGGGGCATTGTCTCATTGAAATTGTCTACCCCACGTGGTACAGAACATGTGGTTGTGGGGTAAATTTGGGGTAGAGTCACGAAGCAAAACCGTCCCTGCAGCTTATCAAGGTGTGTTTACGTGACTAACCTGCAGTGGGCGGAATCTAGAATTTAATCATTGCAGCTAGTGCACAGCGTGGATGTTAGAGGCAGAGTGACGGATGAGACAGCCATTGTGAACTTCGCTCCCAATGCATGACAACTCAGAAAGTGGTATCTCGCTCGAAATCAGACCAGGTAGAAGGCAAAATCGAAACAGCTCATCGACTCATTATCATTTCCTGAGCAGCATCCTGCTTATGCTCCTCCTCTTTCCACCACTCGTGCCTGGTGTTGAGCCAAAGCTCTCACTCTGCCTTGGCCTCGTTGCTAATGTGGGACTCGCAAAGGAGATACTGGTAGGACTTTTCACAGAAGGGCTCGGCGACCCTCTGGTCGACTCCTCGCTATCGGACGCCAGGCCGGAATTGTGTCTCATGATCATCGTCCTGATATGAGGTGATGTATTTAAACATATGTCCCAATTAACGTCGCATGGAAAACCAGCATGAATCCATTCACGAATGAATCTCTCGTTCCGCTTCTCAATCGCGACCTCGAGTGGCGTGAAGCCACCGTTGTTCGGTGCTGAAAGTGTGGCGTGCGCCCGGATCAGCAGATTGGCGAGGCGGAACTCACCTCTTTCAGCGGCTGCATGGAGACCAGTATCACCGTAGGTATTGCGGGCATCGACCATGGCTTTGCGTGGATAATTAAGTAGGTGCAAGAGAATATGCTCGTGGTTGCCGTGAACAGCGAAGTGTATGGCAGTCCAGCCATCAGTACCAACAAGATTGATGGAAGCATTTGCGTCGAGAAGCAGCTGAAGAATGTTGAGGTGTCCATGACGAGCTGCGATATGCAGAGCACACTCTCTTGAGTCGCCCAGGAGGTCGGGCTTGACGTCTTTGTCCTTGACCAAGAGCTTGACAACCTGATCCTTGCCGGCTCGGGTAGCCTCGTGCAGAGCAAGCTTCACGAGATGCTCGGGCTGGCCGGAGCGCTCTAGGAGGGTAGATACGGTTCGCACATCGTTCCGACGCACGGCTAGACGAAGTTCCTTTTTCGCAGCACGTGGGTCAAGATGTATCTTTGTCTCATCATTCGCGCCTGCTACACACGAGTAAGTGCCATACAAAGGATCGCCCTGGAAGCTATCGCTGCGGGTGGACCAGGGCGCCAGATCGGCGTGATCGCTGGATATGGTCGTTGAAGGTCGGAGAGGTGCCCCAGCTGGTGCGAAGTCCACCCTAGACATGGAGCTGCGCGGCGAGACTGAGCTGAGAGAAGGAGAACTGAGCGCCGGCTGCGGGCTCGTGACGGGCCGCGAACCGATGTACAGATTCCAGTACACATCATGATAGATGGCTCGATCTTGCGCATCGTAGATGGAAAGAAGCAGGTCTACCGTTTCGAGGAACTTCTGATCTAGCCTTGAGCCAAAATGTAGTCGAAGCTTGAATGCTCGTTTGGCATCTCGTTCGGCGACCTCAAGCAAGTCTTCGGCATCAAGACCTTGCTCCTTGTTGTACTGATAGAGTTCATAGTGGTCTTTGGCAAGAGAGTGATATTGCTGGGAGTGTTTAAGTGCTCTGGCCGGGTCGCGAAACATTTCGGAGATAGGCTTAGCAATGACAGCTTGGACTCCCTGCCCAAAGTCAACATCCTCCCGTAGTAACGCATGTCGGATCTGCCTGGCCTGGTCAAGTTGTTGCAATTTGCCAAGAATATCAGCGAGAGTGCCTTGGTAGTCCTCGAAATCGGTGAAGGGCTTCCCGTGGCCAGCTTGACGTTCCTGTAAAAGTGCAATAGCTTCTCGATGGTTCCGTTCTGCTTGATTATATCGTTCCCTCTGTATGTCATCCTTTGCCTGTAGAGTCAAGCGCTCGATTAGGGCTTCCAAAGGCTCAATATGCGTGGTATCGTCGAAATCAGGGGTCGGATCAGCGTGTACGGGATCTTCTGGCGCCAGCGACACACTGGATGGGGAGATTGGAAAGGAGAGTTGTCGCCGCCGACGGTATTGAGATGTCACAAAAGGATCGTCTTTGGCGAGATCGGCCCGCAAGCTTTCTGATATGGTGCTCTCGCTACGAGCGCTTGAGTAGGCTTTGTCACTCGATGTCTTGTGTACCTCAAGCGCTTTCTTGATCAGTCGTCGAAAGTCCTTCTCGATCACTTCATCGTCCTCGTTAATGATATCCTCGATCTTGGTAAGCTCGTCGATACCAATGGCGGAATCATTGGGATGTTGGCTTCTCTGATCAGAAGCTTGAGATTTGACGCTCTCTCTCGTCTGCCTGAGAACTTCAATATTCCCTTGGCTCTTGCTGATCTGGGCGGACAATTGACGTAGGTAGCGCATCACCTCTGCTTGATTGCCGACGTTCATGAGCCTATAACATGTCAGCTGCGAGCTCATTGACGAGGTGCTTGCACACGTACACTTCCAGACAGGCCAGCGACACCTGCATCATTTGGAGTCGGGTATCGATGAAGTTCTCGAGGCGTCTGATAGCAGCATCGCGCTTCTCCAGCTGCAACTGGATCAAAGTCTTTCCAAGCCATGCTGGATGGGAAGGATCCCGCAGAAGACCCTCGATGGATTTTTCGAACTGTTCCAGGACTCGTGTGCAGACGGATATGTCCTTTGCCAGTGCCTTGCGCACGCGTGTCTCTTCAATGGTGAGTGGTCGATCAGTCTTGCCTCGTACATCGATGACGGTATTGACATGGTTAATAGTCGTCCACAGCGATTCGACTTTGTCCCTGAGCTCTTTCGCCGCCGTATCTGCGGTTCTAGCATTATTAACAAAGTCGCACAGATTCTGGAAAAGGCGGAGGGCGATATCGGCTAGTTGTATGGCAGAGCCAGCTGCTCCGAAGACTTCCATGCTGGCATGCGGGCGATATGTGCACGCGCCGCCGTGATTGGCATGTTGGTGTTAGTAGGCGTCGGGAAAGTATACTGTGCCTGGTGAGGTGAGGCAGCGATTATCAGAGCAATGTAGAGGACACAGAGCGTGATGCAGAGGCGCAGCTTTTTTGTGAGATCCTCCAGATGATGAGATTTCCTCGGCTGCCGAGTCATATCAGATGCATGTGAAATGGAAACAAGCGGTAAGGCAGAAAGTACAGCTGTACCTACCGGTCGAGTAAGAGAAGGGGACAGGGTCACTTGGATTGTGCCTTTTTCCCAGCGCGGTCGACTTGAACGGATCCGACATTGGCCGCGGCTCTGATCCGAGATCGCGTTGGTGTGCTCTTGGAAGGAAACAGAGAGTGACGAAATGCCACAGGAATGCATGCTTGGACAGGTGGGGGGAAAGGTGGTCAAAGTGCTGGGCAGCTGGGGAAATCCTGGAGAATTTTGCTGCAGGTCACGAGAGTTGGGCGCCGTCTCTCGCTTACCGTTGTCTATTTTCAGGCATGCCAGGCGAAGATCGATTCATGCCTTTCTCCATCTCTGTACACTATGCCCCTGCTTGGGACGAGCTATTGTCATCTACTGAGTGACATCGCATGCAGTAAACTCTTCGCTTTGCATCGAGATCGTGAGCTACCTCTCTTCCACGAAACATGTGCGGACCTGCATGATGGATACCCTGCAAGCCACCGGCAAACTCAGCCTCCGCCATGCCGTGCAGGTGTGAGTCCCAAGACGTGAGCATATCCACACGAAAATAAGGCAAACCGCTTGCGTCGATCTCCCGAGATGCCACGAGAAACTCAGGTTGGTTCAGCTTCATGTAAGACAAGACGTATCCCTGTGCCCTCTTGTTCCGATGTGACCATCGGTATTTTTGCAAGCCAGAGAGCGCCCCCGGTACTGCTGATATTCCCTTCGCGACACGAATTGTGGGATGGTGAAAGGGTCGTTGAAGCAGAGAGACCTTCTCATCGAGAACGATTGTACATGAAGAAGAGGGGTGGCCGCACTGAACATGGCGGAGTTTGACAGCACTGCTCGACGGCGAACCACGACCACCGCTGACAGACATCTTGAGCTTCCAAATGGCTATGTCAACCCCACAGTCTGTCCTTCCGTCCTTGCCGCCAGCTTTTTTTTTTTAATCAGCTACAGTTTCCACCACGAACATCGCACCACAGTCAAACCAGATCATCTTCTCGATTTTCTCCCGCGCCGAAGTACGCATTCAACCAAGCAGAGATCTGGTCTATGCTAATCATGTAGGCCGAGCACCGCTCGCATCTATCTCGACAACCCCTTGACCCATCTTGATCCAGGAGAACTTGAGAATGCAGCACGTACTTTCGCGGAAGTAGCCGAGCTAAAGAGCATTACTGGCCTGCTCATCAAAGGCGCCAAGTTCGCTCAGAACCAGGACAAATGGAGATCGCTGCCCGGTCTTACTGAGGAGGAGCGAGAGGTTCTCGAAGCCCACTCGAAAGGAACCAGCTTCTTGGATCAACCCAAAGAATTGCAGGTCACATTGCTTGCATGTGCATGTGCAGCTATTGTCCAGTAAGTGATTGACTCTTGTGCCATCTCCATCGCTGAACTTGGTTGTAGAGGCTGGGACCAGGCGAGCTTGAACGGCGCCAATCTACGTTGGCCCGAGGATCTTGGCCTTGCCGACGGATTGAATGCCGGTCGATCGTACGAGATCTGGATGTTCGCATTCTTGAATTCCGTTGTCTACTTACTTGGAGGAGTGTTTTGCTATCTCTCGGATACGCTCAACGAATACCTGCTTGGCCGGCGAGCCGCTATTTTCGTCGCCGCTATATGCAGTATGTGTGCGGTCATCGGCAGTGCATGCGTTCGCAACGTTTGGGAGCTCCTTGCATGCAGGATCATCCTCGCCATCGGTATAGGGACAAAGGCCTCTGTTACATCCATCTTCATGGCTGAGGTAGCTCCTGCGAGGCTTCGAGGTACGTTGATTCTGCAGAGGTATTGCTGCCTACATACTGAACGCTCTAGGATCTCTCGTCATGAATTGGCAAGTGTTCGTTGCTTTTGGCATATTCTTGTGAGTTGGACCAGTCTTCGACTGTACAGGCAAGCTTTGCTAACATCTTGAAGGGGCCACTCTGCAAATCTGGCCGTCTTCGAAATTAGGTCGCTGAACTGGCGCTTACAACTCTTTGCTGCTTGTATACCTTGTATTCCCTTGGCCCTACTGATATTCTGCTGTCCTGGTAAGTAACGAACTCGTCCTTGTGAGCAGAATTGCCCCTGACTGTTGCACAGAATCCCCTCGCTTCCTGATCAAGAAACAAAGATGGCAGAAAGCATACCGATCTCTTTGCTGCCTGAATAAGCTACCGCTGATTGCAGCCAAGGAGCTCTTCCTCATACACACCCAGATGCAAGCCGAAGCGAGGATGTACACCAGCTCAGAATCATCAGAGCCAGAAACGACCGAAGATCCAGATGATGACAAGGTGGATGCCGCGTCTTTGACGGACAATAAGAATATCTACGTGACCCAGGGCGGCACGTCCTTTTTCCGACGATTCCGGCAGTTGTTCTCCATACCACGCATCCGCCGTGCATCCATGGGTGAGTCCTTCCCATATCAACACATCATCTCCAGGTCACTAACATCTTCAAGCCGCGTTTGTTATCATGATCACGCAACAATTATGTGGCATCAATGCCCTGAGCTTTTATTCAGGGACTCTAGTGAGCGGTGGGGTGAAGTACAGAGATCCACCAGAGGTGCAGTATCCCGAGTGGCGAAGAGCCCTCTGGATTTCCTGGGCCATCGGCATCACGAATTTTCTGTGCGTGCACAAAACAGTTGCTGGATCTGTTGCTGACTGCCGCTCCAGGTTTGCATTTCCAGCATATGGCACGATTGACAAGTGGGGTCGCCGAGCTCTGGTTCTGATCAACTTGCCATTCCTTGCCATCTTCTTGCTTGCTGCCGCATTCTGCTTCCGCATACCAGAGGGACCAGGTCAACTTGCTGGCGTCGGGGTCTTCTTGGTCCTGTTCACTATCTGCTATAGCTTCTCATGCGGGTAAGAACATCTTTGGGACTGGTTTGCGAGATAAATGGCTGACTTTCAAGGGTTGTACCATTCTCATACAGTGCAGAGGTCTTTCCCATTGTCAATCGAGGTAATACCAACTTGGATCTAGGAATCTGATTCCCTGCTGATTACAAACAGAGGTCGGCATGTCCTTTGCAGTGTTCTGCAACCTCTTCGGTGCCGGCATCCTGTCGCTCTTCGTACCCTTTCTCAACACTAAGCTTACCGCTACTGGGCTTCTCTGCCTCTTTGCGTATGATAGACTCCCTTTTTCCATCGCCCTCCACTGACAAGACGCATAGAGGTCTCAATATAGTCGCTTTCGTCCTAGTCTGGCTCTTTATGTACGAGACCAAGCAAGCGGTCCTGGAGGAGATGAACGCCTTATTCAACGTTCCGACAAGAGCGCACATCCGATACCAATGGCAAGTGATGGTCCCTTGGATCTGGAACACGTTTATAAGACGCCGAGATACTGGGACGCCTGATCCTTTGCCGGTCTGGTATGATTCACAAAGAGCTGGGAGGCACCCAGAAGATATCCAGATGCAAGAACAGCATGACTAGATAGCTGTAATGAATTGCTCACTTGTCCGTTCTCCTCGAATCATTTCAATGGTTACCTGCGCGGTGGTCTCCGCATCCAGCAGCGATCCGATCTCTACGAATCAAGAAAGTCGCATGCCGTCCTGATCTTTTCGGAAACATCTTCCAGCTAGTAACACCCGTCATTCATCGTCCCATGTAGCAAGTTGGCGAGAGTACTCACATAATCAAATTTGAACGCATCATAATGCGCCCCATCAATATCCACACTCCGCTTTACAAACGCTTTGTGATACTGATCCCACCCAAGCAACCGATCATCCCTCGCAAGGTCCACCCTCGCCACCTTCCCCGAAGAGAGCGGATAGACCCTCTCCCTAGATCTAAGCAAGAAGGTAGGTGGTGGCGAAGTTCCCTTTTCCCAGACAGGCAGTGTCCAATTGGCGATCATATCCCGAGAGTTGTTCATGGATTTGCCGATCTTGTCACGCATATCCTGCTTCGTAGTCGCGGCGAAGTTGACGCCAGATGAAGCAATCTCTAGTCCTTTTGGCGCCGGAGCTTTCGGGTAGGGACTATCGATGAAGACCATGCCTTTCACGTTCAGGTTGGAGTCATGAGCGAGTAGGTCTGCGATCTGGAGGGAGATCATACCGCCTAGTGACCATCCTGCACACTATAAGCAAAGTCAACATTACAGGGAAAGGCACTGGTACCGCCTATGAGAATGTTCCCGGATGGGCATTGCTTCTTGATGAAGGAGACGTAGAGATCGGCCATCTCAGTCATACCATGCGCGAATGGTTCGCCGCTCTCAAAGTGTGGATTGGAGATGCCATAGACCGGTCTGCCGAGATCTTCGAGCATAAAGTAGCTGAATATGGTGCCGCCGCCGTCATGGATGAGGAAGAGCGGCGTCCGGCTGCATCCCTTTGGTAATTGGATCTCTTCGCATGTATCTTGCTCCATTGTCATTACTTCATGTACTTGTCAGTCGATTTACGAGTTGTCTGACAATCAGGGTAGGCTCAATTTTGCAGACAGCATATTCAAGGGTGATATGCTGGCCGAACGAGTACTGCTTCGCATGCCGATCTCGGAGTTGTGACCATTCACCACGATCAGCATCGGATTCGAAGTTGGGTATATTACTGCATTACCGCTGCATCATTCTACATTACACATTATTCTTGACAAAACATATCTACTATTTCTATGCCTTCAAAGCCTTCTTCACCGGAGCCAAGAAACCAGTTTTCGCATACGTCTGGCTTGCATCCCATGCCATAACACCACCGAAGCTGGTGAAGTTCTTGCAGTAGTTGATGATGGGCCTGAGATCCGCGGCCGTCTTCCAGCCACTACCAGCTCCGGTCGGACCACCTGGCACGCCCAGGAAGACCTTTACGACCTTCTTCTTCGCCACCGTCTTGGCCCACTGGTCCCAGGTTTCATAGTTGAAGTTGTTCTGCGTAGCGGTGCCGTTGGTATAGGACTGAGTACCGCAGTAGTTGTTGTAGAACTGGATGAAGATGGCGTCGAAGCCCACGTTGGAGATCATGGGGCCGACAGCAGCGTCAGGGTAAGGGCATTGAGGTGCGGCTGTCAAGTAGAACTTCTTGGACTTGTCCTTGTTCATCAGAGTGCGGAGACGTTGAGCAAAGGGGATAGTATTGGCGACGGTTGTCTCCATGTCCATGTCAAAGCCGTCGATGACTTGTTTGCCAAATGGACGGAGCTCAGTAGACCCTGCCTGCACTGGACCGAACATGGCCCAGAGTTTGTTCGCCCATGCAATTGCGGTGTCGTTGGAGGTGAATCCGCCCTCGGTGTAAGTGGCACCACCGATGGACAGCAGGATGGTCTTGCCATATGTCTTCTGGCAAGTTTTGATGTCCTTGGCAATCTGAGGGCAGTTGATGAGCGCAGTTCCGTTGAAAGTGCTGCAGTCGTTCTGCTGGTTGGCAAAGTTTAGGACCGGTTCACCGCCAGGACCTGAAGTCATTTGCGTGAGGAAGGCCATTGGAATGATATCGATGTTTGCATCTGAGACTCTTAATGACGGCACATGATACCTAGTGGCGTACTCACTCTTGCAGTAGGTCGCTAGAGGCTGCTGAGCCAAACTACCAGTGCCTTGACCGTAGGAGTTCTGGCCTGGCATTGTCAGTCTGCTGTTCTTCGACATGTTATGCTGTCACATACCCCAGTAAACCGCCACGTTGGTATTAACAGAAGATGAAAAGCCGGCGAAAGCGCCAGGCAGGCCTGCCAGCAACAGGGTCGAATAATGCATTGCGATTACCTTGAAGAGAAGACTGCGATCTGCGTCATAGATGTGGCGCAACCTATACTTACACGAGAGTGAAGCCGCGCAAGTTTTGTCAAAAAATGTCTACATTGTCGTCTTCACCGTTATACACAGCCCGCGTTGCATAGCAGACTCGTTAGTTCAGGCACTATCGCAATTTCACCTGGAATTTGACCGTTTGATAGTCAACGCCTTTGTTCCAGGGAGTGATGACAACAGCCATTATGTCCAGGTAGCCTTCATAGGAGCGATGAATGCGCGGAGTCCCGGCGATGGTCGGGGAGAGAAAAGACCGCGAGTGCTCGCCGCATGAAAAGGATTCATCGCAAGCTATGTCGAGTTCCAGTCACTGACGCTTTCAGCTACATGAGAAGTGATTCTTGTTACCGTCGCTAGAGCTTTTCCGGACGGTCGTCGCCCTGGAGCGGCACATTCCTTCTATCGATCGTGGCCATCGTCCCTTCTTCGAGGTGAGATCAAGGGACTCGGTGATGCTAACGTGGAGGAAGGGGACTAGAAACGTGCAGCATCGCAGCCCTATTTTTACCAAGTGGGTTTCATGTTCGAGGGTGGGGTTGGCGGGCCGACGGAAGACCCGTGATCTTCTTGGGAGATCTCGAGCTTGTTTCTGAGTTTCCCACTTTCCCTTAATCTTCGTATCGCAATCTCGCAAACTTGCGAAACTCTGCTGAACCTGATTTCTTTCAAAAGCCGACATCCAAACACCGCCTCACACACCTGTAAATATCATGGCGATGAGACGGCGACTACGGGCGTCATGGCTAGACAAGTCACTCCCGGCTTACCCAATCCCATCCCTTCCGCCCTTGCTCAGGGCTGATATTAGCTCCTTCACTACACTTGCCGAAGGAAGCTGACTGTCAAACCACAACGAATCACGACTGGTCTTAGCACAAGCTTTATCCAAGCAGTAAGCCCTGAAAAACCAGTCTAGTTGGAAATAGCAGGAGAAGTAGAGATCCATTCCTTCTTGGTTGTGTTCGCCGGCTATAGCAATCTACTGGCCCTTCCTCTGCGCCACCTACCCTGCCCTACTAAGATTCTGAGTTACCGATGGATGGTGCAGCCAACCAGTGGTTCCGACTGCGATACGAGTCAAGTTCAGATGCACAGTAGAGTCTCGTCCACGTAAGATTATTCTTCTTTGTGCTGTCTTCGTTCCCTGCTACTTCTTCTTCCTGCCGCGCTTGTGCAGAAGGGCATATTCCGTCCAGCCAAATGCTCCGAAGCGCCGTTCAAAAGTTGCCTCGGTTCTTCTCTTGTATCCTCACAACCATGCTCTCTCTCTCGAATCTCCTGCTCGCAGCCTTGCTTGTCGTGTCTGTATTAGCTGAGACCTTCAGACACGATGGGACCTTCACGCCAGACTATGTTCTTGAGGCTACGCTGCAGACCATCAATATCAGCTGCCATGCTCGAGAATCAGTAGTGATCAACGGTACATCGCCAGGGCCGATAGTCCGACTGAAAGAAGGAGTTACCACTTGGATCAGAGTGTGGAACAGGGTACCTGCCCACAATCTTACCGTTGTACGTCTACTTCTCTGATTGAGTGCAAGATGGAGCTAATCATGACAAGCATTGGCATGGTCTGACGCAGAGAACGGCTCCTTTCTCCGACGGCACACCACTGGTCAGCCAATGGCCCATCCCGACTGACCACTTCTTCGACTACGAGATACATCCCGAGAAAGGGGACGCGGGTTCATACTTCTACCATTCTCACATTGGCTTTCAACAAGTGACGGCGCACGGCGTCTTGATAGTTGAGGATGCCCACGAGGTCCCCTACGAGTACGATGGTGATGTACCTCTCATTCTCGGGGACTACTATGCAAAGAGCGACGACGATATAGAGACAGGCTTGATCAAGACAGAGGTGTTTAAATGGTCGGGCGAGCCGAATAATGTGCTGGTGAATGGTCAGAGCGGGAACGTCTCGTCGGGCGCCACCCAAGATCCTTCCTGTGCACCGCATGTGATCGAGGTCGAGCCGGACAAGAAATACAGATTGCGACTCATTGGCGCCACCGCCCTCTCCTTCGTCAAGATGGTCCTCGAGTCTCACCCGGAGCTAGAGGTGATTGAAGCAGATGGACAATACACGAAGCCGGCACAAATCGACCACATCCAGGTCTCTCCTGGCCAGCGGTTCAGCTACTTACTCAAGACCAAGTGTCAAGATGAGCTGGATCAACTAAATCGGACCGACTTCTGGATTCGGTATGAGACAAGAGATAGACCCGCGAGCATACCTGGCTATGCAATCCTGAGGTACAAGACGTCGGACGGTCAGGTTCCTTTGCCACAGTTGCCCGCGACTTCCCCAGTGCAAGTCCCAAACAAGACATACGACTATCTGGAATACAAGCTCGAGTCGCTTTCGCACAAGCATAGTAGCAAGTTCCCAGCTCTGTCCAAAGTCACGAGGACCATCACGATCCAGATGAACCAGATTCTTCGCACCGGGTCTCTTGTCAACGGCAGTTTGAATGGTACAGTGGAATGGGCGTGAGTTTTTCCTTCCTGACTCCATTGTCATCGCGTCTAATCCATCTATCAGACAGAATGGAGTATCCTGGAAAGAGAATGTCCAAGCTCTCAATCCTCGCCCACCCTACCTCGTCAACTACTTTACCAGCGGTCTCGTCCCTAACTACACCGCGGCCGTTGAAAACAAAGGCCTAGATCCCAGCACTGGTGTATATCCCGCTCTCGTAGGCGAGGTACTCGACATCGTCTGGCTCAGCAACTCTGGTCCCACAGGCGGCTTCGACTTCCACCCCATGCACGTCCACGGCGAGCACGTCTGGGATCTCGGATCTGGCAACGGAACGTACAACGCTGCCGAGAACGAGAAGCACTTTGAGAACTTCACCCCCGCCAAGCGTGACACAACAGTCCTGTACCGGTATGCAGTCAAGGGCGAGAAGCCCTTCACCACGATGGGCTGGCGGGCGTGGAGGATCAGGATCACTGAGGAGAATATTGGCGCTTGGATGATGCATTGCCACGTAGCCCAGCACGCAGTCATGGGGATGAACGTCATCTTGTCGGCGGGAGAGCGCAGTGACTTCTTGCGAAAATTCCCTTCGTTACCGTATATTGAGGGATACTTCAACTTTGGTGGAAGCGCAGTCGGGAACGAGGAGAAGCCGCCGGTGGTCAATCATCACTTTGACAGCAAGGATGGGAGTGGTGAGGACCCATAGGAGCCTGCTTGTCGCTCGTGTAATGTAATGAAGATGTGTTTTGAGCGCATAGGCTGTCGTGATGACGTTCTCTAGAGTCTTGTGAACACCCCGTGCCGACCACATGCTATAATCAATGTACCTTCCCATGTAACATCCAAGAAATTGAGTCCGGCCGGAGAGGCTACCAGGCCTGAAGTCTCCAGAAGACATTGCCGACGACATACCTAGCGCACAAATGAGCTGAGTATCCCGATTCTCCAAGGCAAAAATGAACTACACAGCTGCGGATTTCGATGCAATGGGTCCGGATGACCTTTAACAGCTAGCTGAGATACTTCTCACAATCCCACAGAACAGGTCATCAAGTCTCGAAATCGAGACATCCTCACCGAAGCTCGAAAGTGCACCACTTTAAAGTCTGCATCATATGGAATCTCTCAGAGCTAAGCCAGCCCGTCCAGCCCGTCCTAACGCCGGCCTCGTCCTGCACGGCATCTGCAAAGCATCCTCGCATAAGAACGTCCCGGATCTCGAGTAAAGCTTCAAGAACGACCACGCCGGGCAACGATCTAAGGCTAGCGCGACTCGAGCGCAAGTACGATCAACTCTATGATGCATTTGACGACTTTTTCATCTACTTGACCTTCCTGCGCTGGACGCGTCTGGGTCTAAGTTCCGATCATGGCCCGATCCTCGCGACCTCAGACTTTCGTCATGGCGGGTCGTACATAGACTCTTACCAGCATAGAAAGAGTGATTCAAATGGCGAGGACAATGACCAGAGTCTCGATCTTGTTGAGCTCATGGATGATCGTTTCCGCCGTGATGCTGGCCTGGTATTCATCGACCGAACCTTGGTCATCTTCCCGCTGTAGCAGATGCATGATTGTCATGGTGTGAGTAACTGTCGATGAATGCATCAGTCGACCGAGGAGCTCGAATCCCTATATAACGAGCCAAAGTAATGGGGCATTTGGGGGCGTCCCAACAGAATGATGTTCGCTTGGTTCCGAGCTGGTCGATGTGGTACGCTTACCCTTCTTGGACTTCAACCAGGAGTGCTTGATCATTGTCATAGCATAACGCCATGATTGTGGCTATTGGAGCAGCGTAGACCTGTACGTGCTCTGCACACTTCGGCATCTTCCTAGAGGCATGGACATGTAGACGATGAAGTGGCATGGCGGCCAACATAGAAGGCTTGTCGTTGCTCGATGTCTTTTGAGATAGCTCAACGCTTCGAGAAGACTGTCTATACTGCGTTGCCCAAGACTGCCATTGTCGATCAGGCCTCCCCTGATCTTCGTCAAGCTTTGCCGAGTGCAACAAATGCACACTGGAACATCTTGCGAGCTTGTTGGCTGCAAGGTCGATCAACGTTAGTGCGTGATTTCACGCTACCTGCAGGCATTCGTGCACATGTCTAGCAACACAGACTGAGGGGCGATATTGCAGTTGCCATGAGTGACCTCGTCCGCCATTCATCTAGCAATTGGAAGAAAGACATTGATCTGCCTGTCCGATAGTCAAATGGTGGCTTTGATCACCTACCACGGTTCGCACTGCACCGGACGGCGACAGGCACTGACGCTCACATCGATACCGCTACCCGCAACATTGTGAATATGCTGTGGGGAAGTCCTTCCCAGCCTGAGATGAAGGTCTAGATGCATTGGAATTCTTCAAGTCGGGCTGGCACACCACCGCTGGTATGATGACATGAGCTAGGACGTGCTGTGAACAGCGTCTGCCTTTCGTACTTCTGTTGCTTGAGAGTCGGACGACTACGGACGCTTCATCGACCACAGACCTTCACTGCTCGCGGCTTGACCGCTTACCAAGATCTCTCTTGCATGCAGCCGTTGCATCTGTGACAGTGCGGTGTACTTAAATTCCGGTATGTTCGCGCGACATGCTCCTGTCATACATGAGTCGGACTGTTTCGTGTTGCCAAAAAGTCATACGTAGCTGCGAACGCCTGTAGCCGCGCGACACATATCCCGTCCGAGCAACCAGGTCGCCCGCAGTACTGCAGCGTGGGATGACGGTGTGGGACTTTTGGGGAAAGGCCAAGACCTGCGCTGTGCCAACGGCAAAGTACGAAGATGGCCACTGTATCACACCAGGTCCCATTCTGACGGAACTCCGGGTCTGTCGAAAGCCGTCATGGCCTCGTCCATGTCCCTGTAAATAGCATGAACAACATGAAGAGCCTGAAAGGCAACAGAATATGGCTGAAGCCGAGTTCCAGGCATCGAAAAGTCAGCGCAACATCGACGCCTTGCTGCTTCTGTAGAGAGATAGCCCCGCCTGACCGAGGTATCAGTACACGTGAACAGGAAAGGGTTTGCTGCTTCTTGGTCTCGGAGAGACTTTCAATCCTTAGTTGAGAAAGGACCAAAAAATGAAACAAACGTCAAAGCTCCGTGAACTCCTTCTACGACCTCACCTTGTCCTTTTCTTCCTCCCAATTCGCCTTCATCTTCATCATCATTGATCCAGACCACATGCTGACAGGTCCAACCGTGGGATGCAAACTAGTGGTCCATGGCCCCGAATTGCGGCACACTTGCATACTGTCCTGCCCTAAAGAAGAGGCTAAGAGCCCATCGACTTCAGCTCCGATTGGATCTCTGTCAGCCTCCAAGTTTGCCTCGTCGAATCACCTCTTGCGCTACACCTTTCTGGTGGCTTATCGTCACCATCCGGTGAGCCAAACACATTGGATTTCATCTAGCGTCGCGCCCGACAAGACGCATCTCGGTGAGCAAGATCGAAGGTAGGTTTCTCAGCTGAGAGATGCATACCAAGCTACCCCTCCGCCTTGATTCACTTGTCACGCCTTGCACTTCCTTTCCTCCTTGGTCGCACTCATTCTGCTGATCTTATCGCCTTCAACTATGCCTGGCTGATCATTTGGCGGTGATCATGTCGAGTATCATTAACATGTCGCGGTCGTTACTGATAGCATCGCTTCTCTCGCCAATCGCGCTTGCCCAGACCGCCTCGCCAAAAGTCTCCGATGACTGGCTGGCTCCGACATGGCCTGATGGAAACACACTTCTCACATATGGTCAGGACTACGAAATTCGATGGACTCCAAATATCACACGTTGGTTTCCAGGATATGCGGCATCAGCAGACGTGAATAACGTGACATTATGGGTGACAGGCGCCTTTCAAGCGCAATATGCGCACATTGTCAGTCCCTTCTTGAACCTTACACGTCAAGTGGGTACGCGATGGACGGTCAACCTCCCGGACTCTGAGCTTCAAGCAACACAAGACTGGAGCTTCCGCTTTCTGGCGGCGAACGAGACACGCTTCTCGGGCCCAAATGGTGAGCAGGTATCCTCTCCACAGCTTCGCATTCGAGCAAACTCGACTTCACAACCACCTGTCCGCACTGGGCCACCGCCCACCTCTTCCTCAACCGCTGCGCCCTCTTTAACTCCAACGCCGATCCCTGCGGCCTCCGGCGGTCTCTCGTCCGGCGCGACCGCAGGCATCGCAGTCGGCACGGCTCTCATCGCCGTCCTCCTTGCCGCCGCAGCATGGATCCTCTACCGTCGTCGGCGCAAGGCAAAGAGGGCCGCAGAGCGCAAAGCGATGGAAGATGCAAGCCAGGCACGAACGCCAGAAATGACCGCCTACCAAAACAACGTGACCAATTTCTCTCCAGGCCACCACCACACCATTTCCGACGCCTCATCAGGCTACTTCCCGGGCTACGGACCCAACTCGCACGCCCAAAATTCTGGCACCTTCTCCGCCTCTACCTTGTCGTCGAATGGTCTGCCGGCATACACCAACCACCCCATGACGCCCCAAAGCAACGTCTTCACGCCCGGGTCAGACGGCTCGGCTCCACACGGTCCAGGCTCAGGCTTCTACGCACCTACACCGACCGAGAAGGACGCCAATGTCCCAGGCTCAGAAGTCCCCGCCACCCCTGTCGTGCCGAAAGAGCAAGAAGCGAGGAGAGAAGTAGGAGAACTAGTAGGGTCGCAGGTGGAGAGGGGGGAATTGGAGGCGCCGCATGGCGGGCTGTATAGGGATGAGGGGGCGAATGCAAGACGAGACTAGGAGAACAAGCAAGGATGTACATGTTTTGAAGATACATATGATGATAAGATGGATCACGCTCTTTACGGCTGATGTTGAAGGGAGGAATGATACCTCAGTGTGCATAGCTTATGGAATAAGAATTCTTTATACGTAACAAAAGCCTTGATATGTCCTGTTGCGACGTGGATGTTGCGAGCACTGGAGCGGATGTATGCTCAGTTTCGCGCCGACCTATTGAGTGGTCGATTGAGCTGTCAAGGCGAATCTGTGCTCGCTGTCATGAAGCATACGGCTTCACCTGGTTTCCTGCCTGAGTGATTCGTGGTATCTGGATTAGCCGCCCAAGGATCCTCTTTCGCCTGACCATGCAGATGGGGGGCACTGCCAGACCTGACGTGTACAGCCCCGAAGGTGCGCCACCTTCAATGTGGACCGGAGTCGGATCTAGTACCCTGTTAACACGTGACAATTATCTCATAGCAATCAGCAGCCGGGATGCAGACGACTCATGCTTTGTTCAAGCGACACTTGCACTCCGAAACGAACATGATCGAGATAATCATGGATGACAATATTATCACAAAGAAGCTATTCCGTTTCCTTTCTAATTCCATCATAAGTCATCAAGTCCCGGGTCCTAAGAAGCCCTTTGCCAACGCGATCTATCCTGCCCCTATCCATGCATTCTATATCCGCATTACCATGCCATGCCCTTTCCGTGTCCCTAGCCAATCCACACATATCATACACTCTTCCCATTCTCCTTCTGGCGCCAACTTGTCTCCATCCCTTTCCGCTTCTCAGGCATTACCTAAAGCCTCCGCATCTCCCAGTCCTCCGTCTGGCTCCGACCAACAGGACGAATATTCTCATCGCTCCTCACGGCCTGGGTTCCCACGAAGCCAGTGCGTGGGTCCAGTGTACCCTGGCGCTGTACGCCAGCGATGCCTTGACCGGCAACACCATTAGTGCCGACGGTATTAGCGGCGACGTGCGCCTCGGGCACATCTGCGAGGCCGCTCTCCATCAGATATTGGTTCTCCACCTCCTGGTTCGTGCCAGATCTGTGCCTGCCAAAGAACCTATTTCTGTGCGTGCTGCGCTGCGTGTCCGTCGATCGTCGTGCGAGGCCATGACCGATAGGTCCGCTGCGGCTGGTGGTGCGGGCGATGTCGTGGCTCGCGCGGCCTGCTTCTTCACTGGCGCGTTGAGAGTCACGCTCGCGAGAGGCGGAAACTTCGCGGATCTCGGGCGGGAGACGAGACCTGTTCCGGTCTTCGTAGACGTCGGACATGCTGTCCATGTTGGCCGCGTCGCGGGCCCCGAGGGAGAAGTCGACGCGACGGTTCATGGCTGCGAGAGACTCGGCGCGTTGACGACGTGATGGAGCGCGGAAGGATGTGTGGCGATTGAAGTCTTCCGACATGACGCCAGCTGGCGTTGATGGAGGGGGAACGAATTCTGGCTCTTTCGGATCTTCTGGAAGTGTGCCAAAGGGGTTGTCCGGATGACCACCGTATCCAGTGCCGGGCATGTTGGGTTGGTTGACGTTCGCCAGATAGTACGGGAAAGAGGGGCGGAGACCTGGTTGGCGCATCATTGGGCCTTCGATACCCAGCTCCTGCATAGTCACCATCAGAGCGCAGATGAACTTATTGCGACGAGCCAGACGAAGACCTTCGTTCTGCCAATTCGACTTGTAAAAGAAGACAACGTTGAGCGTGATGCTGTAAGCTTCGGTGACTTCACGCAGCTCGGTCAGGATGTTGGACTGGTACTCGCGCTTCTCAGCCTGGACGAATTCCAGGAGACGATTGCGGAGGCCTTCAATTTGTTCCAGGGTGGTCCCATACTTGAAGGTGACCGGAACGGCTTCGGCAAGACCACCAGAACGACGCTGATTGAGAATGAAAAGAGTGTTGAGATAGGAGTTTGGTGCCTGCACAATATGCCCCTCCATCTTCTTGAATTCAGTGTACAGCAAAGAAATCTCCTTGACAAAGTAGTCATCGCCACGGCCTAGAGCACCAGTGTTGCCGTAGACAGAGACACGGTCGCCAACATCGAAGGGATGCTTGACGAAGACGAAGATGACGGACTGAAGGAATTCTTGTGCTGTAGCAGAGAAAAGCCAAGACAGGGCGAGAAGAGCTGACCCAGCCGAGGTGATGGCAGTAGCAGCGGAAGTGCTGATGAGCGAGATGAAGACAAGGATGACGATGATTGCCACGACAAACATGAACACATCATCCAGCTTGGAAACGACACTGTCCAGATCCTTAAGGGAAGCCGTGATAGACTTGCGTTCGCGGCCAATCTCGACACAGACGGCTTCCAGCTCTTCCATACTAATGTCGCCATTCATGTCCTTGTCGAACATGCCAAAAGCAGCCGTGGCCTCCTCTTCGTTGCTAAAGGCGTCCGTGAGGTCTTCCTGGTGGACAGTCTGCGTATCCTCTCGTGCAAAGGTACGGTACATGCGACGAGCAAGGACCTGAGACCCCGAAGTGCTGTTCAAGAGCTGAAGCACCACCTGCTGAGGATGCGAGGATTTGAGCACGCTCTTGCCGGTAAAGTCTCCAGCAATCTTGCCTGCAACATCACCGAACTTGTTGACGGCCTGCTTGGTCTGCTTCGTAGCTTCGTTGAGGAAAGCGCCGGGTGTACGAGCACCAGAACCGGGGGCACTGGGAGCTTCGAACTCGGAATCTTCCATTGTGATCTTGCCCTTGGAGTATTCGTACAATTTGGCCAGACTACCAATCTGGAATTTGTTGATTTCGATCCTGTCCTGGTACGTTCGCAAGTGAAAGCTGATGGCGATCAATTGAATGATGATCTTTTCGACGAAGTTGAGAATGGCACCGACGAAAATGCTGACGAGAACCTTGTTCATGGTCTTCATCCATGGTGCAGTTTCAACGCGTCGGTCCAGACGATGATTCGTCATGGTTGGCAAAAATGAAATCTCGACAGCAAGCCACCAGAAGAACAAAGTCGCTGGCAATTCGAGCTGCTTGCCCATGTCCCTCCACTTCTTGCTGTTGTTGGTGAAGAGACTACTGATGATACCGATTGGCCAAGGCAGACACTTGGCGAGCAGTCGTCCGGCCCAAAGCGTGAGCCATACAATTTCCAGCCAGATCATGAACCAGACAAGCTCCACGCCGCCCACGCTCGCGTTCGTGAAAAGCAATGCTCCTAGCAGCAGGGGGATAAGAAGAATGAGAACGACAGGCGTGATGTAGGTGAAGTATCGGACCAGCCAGCTGGATTGATGAATCTTCTTTACGAAGACGGCGAACTTGTTGGTGGGTTCGACCGCGACAGGATTGTACACCTGAGCCTTTTCGTGGACGGGGTTCGTAGCAATGTCGAATTCGTCGACTGTGTCGTCACGACGAGATCTTGTGCGGCCCATGTTGTCCTCGCTCTCCTTTTCTATCGCTTCCTGGACCTGCTGCTCGGCCTTGAGCATGGCGAGATCATCGCCGAGCCTGTGGGCTTCTTCTCGTTCTCGAGAGCGGGATGTGACTCGGTCGAGGTCGTTCGCTTCGCCTGGAACTTGCAGGTGATCCAAATCCGGTCTCGCGTGGATATCCTTCTCTTTGAAACTGCCATTGTTGTCCCCAATTACTGTGCCTTCTTCGTCCGACCGATCGTGACTGTTCGTCCGGGCTGCTCGGCTGGGATCTTGATCGTCCATGTAGGACTTGCCGCCTCTCTCGTCGGTCGGCGTAGTCATGGTGGTGTCGTGTGAGAGGCGATAGACCAGCTACCGACTTTGCAGGGTGTGCTTGCAGATCCTTTGTGTGTTCCTGCGTATGATTTATCGGTATGACGTTACCCGAAGCTTATCAGATGTGCAGTTCGGGCCGTTGGTGAGCGAGTGTAGGTGAGATTATGGTAATTATGGGACGCCGGAAAAGGGTCCTTTGCGGTAAAGACAGGTGTCTCGAGGGTAATTGATGGGAATGAGGAAGATGAAATGGAAACGAAATATGTTTGTAGGATATTATTGGGCCTTGTTGCAGTCCTTGGCCACGCATGTGCTTGTGGCCAAGGACTGCGCACAAGTCGTGGGTCAACGCGATTTGTGAAATTTTGTTGGCGAAGATAAGCTCAGCTCTTCCCGACATGCGCCCGTACTTGGGACCAATGACGCATCCCGTTCCTGGCCCTTGCCCAAAATGAATCTTTTGGGGTTCCTGGTCTCAAGAAAGAAGAAGAAACAAGCGGGAAAACGCATGCAGATGTCGTGTGCTCACCCATCGATTTCCCTCTCCCACCGATGTTCACGTTTCTGATCACTATACACATACAGCACATACAATGGATGATGCTGCCATGCCCTTGCCTGTTCCTTATCGAAGCATCCGAGCGCCCTTCTCTCAGGCCTCTGATCGACAGGCTCGATACGGGGTGAGCGCCACAAGCGCTGTCACTTTTTCAACCACCATCCACCATCAACCCTGAGAGCACGCCCTCTGCCTAGAAACGCCGGCAAAAGGTAGCCCAGCAAATCTCTTCTTGCCCCTGCAGCTGTTTGAAACATCCGCCATCTCTTCATTTTCTCTTCAACATTAGATTTGACACCTGCGCCATCAACAGCGTTGTCGCTCATGTCTTTGCGGCCACGCAAGCTCTCTTGCCTTTTGCTTGGTCCACGTCGGCCAACTCAAACACATCTGCATACCTCTGGTGGATCCTAGATGTGGCGTGAAGATCGTGACGGAGCTTAGCACGCGTCGTCACACGAGCTGTCTCCACCCTCTCCGCTCCATCACCAACCATGTCGCGCCAGGCATTGATGTGTTTTTTCTCTTTGACCCTTTTTCGGAGCTCACAGCCACGCCGATCTCCTAAAGTGAGCGTAGTCCTGCAGCGATTGCGAACATGATCCGCCTACATGCAGTCCATCGCTACTTGTTGGTCCTTACGAGATGCGTCCGACGTTATAGCTCGATCTGCTGTGGAGCCTGGAGGCCAGTGACACTTGAAGCAGCGATCGATCTGTTCTTGGCTTTGTCTCTAGAAGCCTACCTGCTCGTATCGGTGCATCGCGCAGTGAGTCGTGGCTCAAGGTTAACGTGCGCGCTGCTGGTATTCATGATTCAAATCATGAATATAGACGACCTTGAGCCGAGTCATGGGAGTCATTGATCATCACGTTGTACACCATCTGTCCACGAGAATCCCACTCTACAGCGCCGACAAGGCCATTCCGGTGATCAAGCCATTATTCAGAGACGAATACAAGTAGAGGAAAGATGTTTCATTCGTGAAGGAGTTGGTTGGCACTTGGGGGACATGCTTGGTTCGTAAGAGAGGACGGCGAGGGGCAGTAGTGGTGGGTCATGGCAGAGTGGGCGTATGCATAGACGTCACGGCAGAAGAAATCCTCTAATCATAAATTCGTGCAATCCCTACCTCAATCTACCACGCCCTCGGGGAAGATACTAACATAGTCCACCGGCGCCGGCTCGATCCCATTGGGCTTGCCCACCACCTTCAACACATCTCCTTTTTTGACTTCCACCCCCTTGAACGTGATCCTCGTCGCCGACTGCCCATCGATGTAATTCGACGGCGCATGTCCCAACGTCAAATCACTATCCCCAACCCAGCTGCCCACCAGCCTGTCCCCGAGATACAGCTCCCACGTCGACCTCCCGATTGCCATATCAAAGTAATTGACCGCAACGTCATACTTCCCGTCCTCGTTCTGCAGCGTCGTAGTCAGTGTCCCGGTCGTCGTGTTACTGGCCGTCACGACCGCCGTCTTCCCGCTCGCAGTATTGAACGGGCTGACTGCGTAGGGCACGTAGCCCTCCATCTGCATGCTCTCGGCCTCGATACGGTACGGATGCACCTCGACTCGTCCGGCTTCGTCGGGGATGCTGCTCTTGTTGAGGTAGAAGTTGTTGATAGCGTCACGCCAGACGATACTATGTCCTGCTTGGTATACGAAGCGGAACAGCACCTCACTGAAGCGTTGCGGGTCGATCTTGTCCTTCAGCGACTCCCACCGTGGGACGTAGGTCTGAGCGTTTTGGCTACCGAGGTAGTGCGAGTCGTAGAAGTGCTGGATCGTGGTGACGCCGCTCTTGAGGCGCTGCGTATAGGGAACGTGGTGGAACCACAGGGTGAGGTCGTCGGGCGTCGTTTCGAGAGATTCGTACTGGGCTGCGATTTCTGGAGGATATTGCCCTGCAAAGCTCGTGCCGTTCACGACGGTACGATCCATACCCCACGAAAAGCCATCTGCCCTTGTCCATTGGCCCCAAGGGTTGCCGTCTTGACTAGCAGGATTGGGCCCATAGTGGCCATAGAGGATGTCGGTGAGAGTTTGGATGCCAAGATTTCCGGTATAGTTCTCGTAGGTGCGCCAAGACTCGAGGGACATGTCGGTGATAGTGGAGATGACCTGCGGATCGAGACCGAACGTCAGGCGAGTCCAATCTTGAACGATCGAGGAAGAAGAAGTGGTAGGTGACCAGGCGAGGCGACCGAAGGCGTAGAGGTTGCTCATGGCGAGATGACTGCCGAGCCACGTCTGATTGGTGCCGACGTTGGCGACACCTGCATATCCTCCCAGCTTGTTCCCGAATCTGCGCCCCGCGATCACATCTCGAACGACGCTGTCTTCGCCGTCGACTCGCAGATCGAAACCGAGAATCGTCTGCCACAGAGGTGGAAGGTACACAAGATGGCATTGCTGTCCGAGATACTCTTGACTGATTTGTAGCTCGACCGCGCTTGCTGTGTTGCGTAGATGTGCGAAGAGTGGACTCACCGGCTCGCGGACTTGGAAGTCGATGGGACCGTACTTGATCTGTACGACAACATTATCGTCGAATTCGTCACCCAGGTCGCGGAAGAACTCGACAGCGGCGTTTGCCCTATCGGCCCGCCAGTCCAGTGTTTGATTGAGGGTGGTAGAATCGTACACAAAAGCACGAAACATGACGATGCCGCCGTGGGGCTTCAGAGCATTGGCGAAGAGGTTGGCTCCTTCCGCAAGTGTGCGGTTGTAGTGGAACGGCCCAGGCTGACCTTCGCTGTTGGCTTTTACAAGGTATCCGGCCATGTCTGGGATGCGAGAGTACAGGGCGTCGGTCTTGTTTTCCCACCAGGATATGACAGATGGATCGACAGGGTCATAGGTCGTGAGATCGCCTAGGGCGAGTGGTGAGGCGAAGTAGAGAGATATGCCGATTTGGATACCGTATGGACGCATGGTGTCTGCGATACGCGCGAGCCCATCCATGGTGGGTTCAGTCAAGAAACTCTCATTCGCGTTGACGTTGTTAACGATTACAGCATTGATGCCGATGGAGGATAGAAGGCGGGCATACTGGTCGACTCGTGTGAGGTCCTGTTTCACCGTGCCGTTCGCAAAGAAGATAGAAGGCCCACCATATCCACGTTCCACGGAGCCATGCACGCTCTGGTTTGGCCAAAGGTTGTCCCACTGGTTGATCCACCGAATGGGGGCGTCTGGATTGGATGCGTAGGTCACATCGGTCACGTTACCTTGTGCAAGCATCGACAGGTACTTGAACGTGCCGTAGAGTGCGCCTCTTTCGTTCTGGCCGACAACGTTGACGGAGGATCCACGGACGTCCAGCCAGAAACCGTCTTCGATCAATTGGGGAATGTTTGCAGCATTGATACTGGTCGAATTGATCTGAGCAAGGGTGCCGACAGTGACTGTACCGGGTTGGCTGGACGAAGCACGATGCGAGACCTCGCACTGCTTGCCAAAGATGCCGTCAAGACCTTGTCGAAGTTCCTGGCCGGCGGTGAAGACTGGACTTCCCTTTGTGCTGTTCAGGGTGACTATCTGGCTAGGTATAGATGCATGATACTGCTCAGCATTTGGGATTCGAGCATACCGAAGCCAGCCGTCGATGCCGGTTTCAGCCGCAACGAGACCGAAGAACGCCAACAGGGCCGTGAGGAAGAACATGATGCCTGTGCTGCCACAGCTGTGCCCATTCTGAAGAACTACCTACATCGACATTTATAGTCACTCGTCGCTGCATCAAGCCATTGCATTTAGCCGGAGTCGCCATGAGGGGACGACCAGGAAACCCACGCATAGGGCCACTTGCAGATCACGCCAAGTGGACGGCGGAATTGTGAAGGGAAGGTGAAGTGATCATCGGGGCAGACCAAGGTATTTTATGATTTCCCCGCTGGAGAAGCCCTGCATCCTCCCCAGACTCCACAATTGCCGAAATTGGCAAGGCAGGGCAGGGCACGAGAAATATCTGCATTTAGCCAGATCTCATCAACGCTGTTTACTCTGGACCATACGATGTTCGACATTCTCTTGACGGAATTCCTCAAATCTCACAGAAAAGAGTCCGATTCTTTCAAGCTGGACTCTGTGATTCTTTCAAGCTGGACTCTGTGATCATGAGCTTCTGCCAGACTGGCATCTTGAATTGATGGCTGCGACTCTACCCACTTTCTCGCCAACCAAAAGGCTGGCTTCTCGACTCGCTGATATTTGAGATGCAGTATGCACGCCGACGTGCTCAAATTCACACCAGTCTGCTCGTACTGCTGCCAAACGATGTTCGCCATTGAGAGGTGATGTAGCGAACTTTGCTGCACTTTCATGTCACCTCGCGAAAGCGCCTCTCTTCACATCATGACGCGCGCAAAAACGCCGACCAAGATGCCTTCCACCCCGATCTGATGGGAACTTTGCACGTGGCAGCGCAAAATCGTGCAACTTGCTGGTACTTGCTTTTACTTATACTTATAAAGTAGGCGAGGTTGAGCTCAATCTCCGGATCGCGCGGAGAGGAGAAAAGTGCCAGGGTTTGGATGGGGGGTTCCCACGTGCATCTTCCACTGGCTTCAAGCTTTCACCAAGCTTTTCGGGATCTGCGATCATCAACGCCAAAGAACTTGCCCTAGTGATAGATGCGGATGATTGCCATGCCATCTCTTCTGTGGATATCTTGATGACGATTTTGCCCTATGTAACTTCTGCTATCGTGCCGATTGAAGCGACAACCTCACGAGTACCGTTCTATAAGTATGGCGGGCCTTGGACAAGTCCTGTTAGCTGCTAGTCAGGCACCAGATCCAGAAACCATGGTTTCCCCTTCTGCCGCCTTGATCGCTACGGCTGCGGTCATGGTATCGTCAATCAGCGCAATTGATGTTCCTGCTGGCGGGCAGTCATCTTTTGTCGCACCACCTGGCTTCCCTACCTCAGCCTTCTCGTCCTACTGGACGCCGCCATCACCCACACAAGAGCCACAGCCTGTTATACACGACCCGGTCTTGAACATTACCTATCCGGCAAATCTCACGGATCCCTACAACATTCCTCAGGAGGATCCCGACCCGGTCTGTTATCCAAAGCCTATCCGCAAGCTGTCTTCCCAGCAGCAGCAGATCTTCATCAATCAGACCATCAATCAGATCACTGCAGTTGTCACCAATAGCAGCATCAGCAGCAACTGTACCAAATGCATCCAGTCTTTGGTACTTGCTCAGAAGGCAGCACAGCTCGCTCCCACATTGGTCCCAGACATGATGGTCAGCCTGTGCAAATCACTGAAGTTCCACTCGGACGCCACTTGCGAGGAGGACTTTGAGGCTTCTACGTTTGGGGCTGTCTGGACCCAGGTCTTGTACTTTGCTAACGTCACTGGCTATGATGGACAATACATATGCAATGACTTGAGCAGTTCTGCATGTCCAGCACCCGGAGTGACGCCCTTGGACACTACCAATCTGTTCCCAAAGCCTAAGCCAGCAAACGCGACAGCACCGAGAGCAAGCGGCAAGAGAGTCAAAGTCCTCCACATGTCCGACTTCCATCTCGATCCCAGATATGCGGTAGGCTCAGAGGCAAACTGTTCGTCGTATCTCTGCTGCCGATCCAATGTGCAGAATAGCGCTCTCCCTCAAGGACAGATCTCACTGGCGTCTCCTCTCTATGGCGCATACCTCTGCGACTCACCCTACGATCTCGGCTTAGCCGCTCTGCAGTCCATTGGGCCCTTGACAGGCACTGGAAAGGGCAAAGCTGATTTGGCGTGGACGGTTTATACTGGTGATCTTGTCTCCCATGACAATCAGAATCAGCTCAGTCGTGCCCACACTGAGTACACTGAGACTGCCATGTATTCCCTGTTCAAGAAATACGTCTCAGGTCCCATTTTTCCCGCCCTTGGCAACCATGACAGCAACCCCGAAGCGATTGACGCTCCGCACAGCTTGCCCGGCAAGCTCGGCCAACAGCAGAGCTGGAACTACCATCATGTTGCCGGTTTGTGGCAGCATGAGGGGTGGATCTCCAACAAAGCCGCTGATCAAGCTCGAACCCACTACGGTGCCTACTCCATAAAGAACCACTACGGACTTCGCATCATCACCTTCAATTCCGACTTTTGGTACAGATCGAACTTCTTCAATTACATTAACATGACCACTGGTGGGGGTGATGTTTCAGGGACCTTTAAATTCATGATCGATGAGTTGCAAGCGGCCGAAGATGCGGGCGAAAGGGTCTGGATTGTCAGCCATGTGCTGTCAGGGTGGGACGGCTCCAATCCCCTGCCTAATCCTTCCAATCTCTTCTACCAGATCATCGACCGTTACTCGCCACATGTCATCGCCAATGTCTTCTTTGGACACACCCATGAAGACCAGCTCATGATTTATTACGCGGATAATGCTACCTCGCGGAGTGCTGAGACTGCTTTGACACCGGGCTGGATCGGTCCATCAATTACTCCTCTCACGAACTTGAATTCCGGATACAGACTGTACGAGGTCGACACGGGTAGCTTCGACATTTACGATGCCTACACTTTCTATGCCGATGTCAGCTCCTTCCCGACCCTGAATTCGACCGGTCCAACATACAAGTTCGAGTACAATACCCGAGAGGCATATGGTCCAGCTGCTGGGTGGCCAGCAGAGGCTCCCCTCAATGCCACATTCTGGCACCGAGTCACCGAGGCTATGGAAAAGGATATCAGCCTGGTCAGTCAGTTCAATACCTACCAAGGTAAGTCCAGCATCAAGTCGCCCAATTGTACCAGTCAAGCTTGTGCGGATGCGAAGATCTGCTACATTAGGAGTGGTAGTGTTGCACTGGGTAAGCAGTGCCCTCAGGGATACGCAAGCGTTCAGAGTGCATTTACGCCACCCAAAACATGAGGAGCGGAATTTGTAGATGTAGACACATAGAGTGTAGAGTATGACGACGAGACGGTGTAGTAATAGTAGAAGAGTAGCGCAGCCATGGTCGACTCGCGACGGTGGCAGGATTTGGCGAGCTAGAAGGAGAAATCTCAACCGAGTTACCGTTTTGCGAGCCTCTCTCTCAGTTCTTCACCATTTCGAAGCCTTCGACTTCAGCAGTGATTGGTGTTTCATCGACCTTTGCGCATTCCGAGTCTTTTGCATCAGCGAGCTGCTGTTCCTGTGTTTCTGGGTCCGACAGTATACCGCGATGTCTCACCGTCATTGGTCAATCGCGACCAACGCCAAGGGTACACTAATTCGCATATTACGGCCTAGCTGAACCAGAACCTGGATGCCTCAAATTAGAAACCCTTCACTTCAGCTAGCGTCTGCACTGCGCCGCCTTTTTCTATCCGTCCTTCCCTCTCATCTACACTGCCTGCACATGGCGTTTTTGGTTCCTCTGCATTGACTTGCATCCTCACCGGAGACAGTGCAGGTTGCATGAGACGGAGTAGGCAACGGACCAAGTCACGATGCGATCTGGTCACCGGTCATGACCCAACGCGATAGCCGCCTCCCGGAGGCGTACTATCTGCCCTCAGATTTGCCGGAATTGAACATTGACCGGAAGGACCTGCACGGTAAAATCGCGTTCGTGCAGGACGAACGGGAGAGCAGCCACCCTGAGGTCGTTCCCTTCTTCCATTTTCTCGAGCCAGACGAGAAGCACACTCATGGCGGGCACCAGAAGCGGTCACTACTGGGTTGCATTCGCAGTGTCGGCCGCAGAGGGCTCATTATCGTTGGTGTCATAATACTGGTACTCGGACTCGGCTTGGGGCTGGGACTTGGTCTTGGATTGCGCAACAGAAGCCCAGTTGGAAATGCAGAGCCTAGCGGATCTAACAATGGCGCCGTCGATCCGGACTACAATTCCGACAACAGCAACAAGGTCAATACGATGAAAGTCTCCACAAGCACCGGCATGGCCAGTGCTGTCCGCGGCGATGGTGCTGGAGTGTTACTGTACTACCAAGCGGCGAATGGCACATTAATCGAGGACTTCTACCAGACCAACAAGGTTTCAGTGACAACGCTGAAAGGTGGCCCTCTGGCTGCTACTGAGCGCAACATTATCGATGTATCTTCCATAGCAGTCGAATCACCATTAGCTGCGGTCTCCTATTCGCTCGGAAACAGCGTGTGGGTAAGTGCTCAAATTCCGACTTGCACAATGCAGTTGCTGATTACAATAGCGGCATCTTTTCTATATCGACGGGCAAGGTCGACTACGAAGCACCAATAGCTCCGCACTGGGTTCGCCTTGGTCCAGCTCCTCCGTCGTATTTGACACACCTGTTCGGGCAGGGACCGCCAGCTTATCGGCATGCTATAGCGCTTTGGACAACGTGGGCCTCCGTCTGTACTTTGGCATTACCAACAATACCGTCTTGGAACTCCAAAATACCCTCTCCTCGTCGTCGTCATGGACCTCATTGGGCCCGGTGCCCAACGCGACAGCAGCGACAGGCATTGTCTGTTCTACCGCACGTAACTCATCCTCGGACCAAGCCAACCTCCATCTCTTCGGTCGCAGCGCCTCTTCACAAAATATCTTGCATCTCGCACAGACTTTACCGTCAAACCCTGTGTGGTCGGCAATTGACGAGCAGGCACTCGCTCAATCATCTGCAATGAATATTGGCGACAACTCTTCCCTGGCGCTTGGGGTCAATGCCAACGCCAGCACGAGCTATATCTTCTATCAAGGCGCAGATGGCGATCTGAAGCGTCTCAGCTCTGCGCCTACACAAGACGAGGCTGTCTCGGAATTTCGATCTGGGGACGTGCATCTGGTCCAGAACAGCAAGATCGCTGCGGCCTGGAGCGAAGCAAATGAAGAAGGACCTGTAGTGTTCTACCAGACGGCGAGCAGTGAGCTGAGAGTCACTGTGTTTGGGACAGATGGCAGTATAGCTGTAAATGGTACGATAGCATGATTGTCACGCTGATTTGTAAATGTAATCATAGTACAAGATCTCTGTAAATAAGCAAGAGTTTTGATCGCCTTCCATGGCAGCTATCTTCATGTGAAATGATGCTTCAGGGGAGTAAGGCAGGTCTGCAGTGCCCACAATAGCCGCACTTGTCATTGCAGAACCAGATGGAGGCGCCCTGCAGCTTCTCGTCGTGCCTTTCCGGTAGATCATGGACGACAGATCCATTCGCCCTGCTTGCAAACAACACATTGGTTTTCCCTTTGCCCTTGATCCTTTGCCTACTCCCAGAATCTAGGCGCTTCAGCTCCTGCCTGTCCTTGTGAGGGTGCATCTGTTCGGAGGGCAGTATCTCCATCTGGCTCAATGCCTCTCTCTCTAATTCCCCGAGATGGATCACAAAGCCATCTCTCCTCATAGCTGCTTTGATGTCGTCTTCCTTTGTTAAGCTATCCTTCGGCGTGCTTGCGTCCTTCACTACCTGATCGGTATGGAAGGCCCCTTCTTGTCCACCATCCACACCTTTCGTCTGCAAGTCATCTGACTCTTTCTCTCTTTTCGTCTGGCTCCTGAGGATCCTCTCTGCTGCTTGGGAAGCTTGTTGATCATCCTGCTTCGTTGCAAGGTGGTCCGTGGCGATAGCTTCCTGCTCAGGCAGATCCTTGCGGTATTTCGGTTTCTTGGGCTTGTTCTTCTTCACCTTGGGGTTCTGCTGCTTGCCATCGCTCTCCTTTATGTCTGTCTGCGCTAGATTACTGTTCCACACCTCTGCCTGGGCCTCAGCGCCGCTTTTCCGATCCTTCTTGCATGCATCTGCTTCAAGACCATTAGTTCTCGCAAGCATGCCTTGGGCTTTACTCGCCCCATCGCCGGCATTCTTAGCTGCCACAGACTTCTGCTTCCTCACCACGATCCTCATCCGCGTTTCCGCGCTGACTTCGCTCCAATCTCGGTCATTCATCTTGACCGCGAACTTCTGATAAAGCTCAGGTAGGTATTTCACGTCCAGCACTGCATTCTCCAGCACGGTCTCGTCCAGTGGCCTGATGAGTGCCAAGTTGTCACAGTTCTCCACCGCCGCTCTTTCATACTTGATGGCTAACAGTCGCTTGATATTGACCAAGTACTGCTTTTGTGCAGTCGGCGCGCTGCTCACATAAGGTACGAGTAATCTTAGACTCGCGAGACTCTGTTTCCTGCCATCTGATTGGAGGGGGAGTGGTTGACGTTGCATGAGCTGTAGCTCCACCGTGTTGGCGAGGAAGAGGCCGAATCGTTTCTGGAGAGCATGAGACGCGTAGCGAGCGTCGAAGAAGATCTTCTTGATCGCTTTGGATTCGAGGATTGTGGTGAGAGACGTTCCTTGATGCTTGGTTGTCAGGAAATCGCCACCGAGAGTGTGAATGTCAACCATGTGGATGTCTTCATTCAATTCGATGAGGAATTGCAGAAGGCTCAGGGGTGCCTTGTAGTCCGGCACTTGAGGAGTTGCAGCGACGTAAAGATCGGTCCCTGATGGAAGTCCGTAGATCCGTGCGAGGAAGCGTCTCAAAGCTGGTACGTTGTTGATGAGGTAGGTCGGCATGGTGAAGCTAAAAGATTGGAGCTGTATAGATCTCAGAGTATGGGCGGCTGTGACAGAGTAGCGAGTACCGCAATCAAGGTTGCGTTCAGCAGGTTTCGCAATACATGACGAAGAAGGTATTTTGGTGTGAGAATATGATGAATGTCCTTGCCGGGTTGCATCTGTGAATGTGAAGATTGCTGCTGCCAGTGCTTTCACATGTCAGAAAACTTGTAGGAGGATCTGCAATAAGCAGCCCTCGATCCTGGTGGTAAATATGTATATTAGGAAAAAGCGATATATGTACCAATAGGATCTGAGCTTTGCCCTGCTCTTCTATCAATGCCTTGCCGTAGCTATGCTCTCTTCGATATCAAACACCAAACGCCTAAGACTCAATCTCTTCCAAGTCGACTTTCCAGTACGGCCGTGGGTATCGCCAATCTACCGCGCGGCATCCTTTGACACGTCCTCTGGCGATAGTGGCGGCGAGTGGGCTCCCCTTTGCAGACTATCCAGGTTCAGCACCCATTTCATCTTTCCCATGACTTCGACCATGTCTTCTGCCAGCTTGACCTTCTCCTTCTCTGCCTCGTCGATGCCGACACTTAGCTTTCTCGCTCCTTCCTCCATGCCTTCCACCTCGAGATTCTTGGTCGTCTCAAACTTGTGCCAGACATTCAACAGCTCGGCATGCATCCTCCGCATCCTCTCAACCTCGCCTCTCATTTGCCCTCCAACAACATCCAATCTCGCGAGCCTCTTCCTGTCCTCCTCTTTCTGTCCCTCAAGATCTCTCAGACTCTTGTGCAGTCCGGCAACTCGTTGTCTGTACTCCTTCGCCAGCTGGGCATGACTAGTCTGCAGAATTTCCGCATGAACACTACTATGCCTCGCCTCCTCCCGCGTGACAGCAAGGTCTTTCCTCAAGCCCTCCACCACCTCATCCCTCTCCTTCTCACTCTCCGTTGCCCTCTTCTCCGCATCCTCCCTCCTCGTCCGCTCGCTCTCCAACTCCGTCTTCAGCTCATCAATCTTCCTCTCCCTCCGCTTGATCACCGCATCATCCATCCCCTTGACATTCACCAACCGCGCATTCTCCGTCTCCAGCTTCTCCATCTTCGGTTTCGCCGTCGCAAGCGATCTCGCCAGCTCCTCCCGCTTCGTGATCTCGGCCTTCATCTCGCGGCGCAACCGATCGTTCTCCGCCATTAGCCGCTCGATGACCCGTCCGCTCTTGCCCAGCGCCGTGTTGCCCAGCCCGTGGCCGCCGATCCATGGCGACGTGTCGGGCGTGCTGGCGGGAGAGTCGAGCACTTCCATTGTGGTGGAGAGGAGCGAGTGGGTCTTGGGAGTGCCGACATTCGTGATGATGGTGAATTTGGGGGCGGCGCCGCCTGAGCCTGGCGAAGAGTCTGAGGCTGCGAGGAAGGCGAGCGGGTCGAGATCTTTGGAAGGTGTTGTGTTCGGAGAGACGGCGTCGGGGAGGGACATTAGCGTTTTGCGACGAGGGGAGATGGGTTCGTTCGCATTGTCTGCGTCGTCTGCGGAAGAATCGGTGGTAGAGGAAATGTGCGCCGGCGAGGAATGGTACGAGTGAGGTCTTGTGGATGTAGTGGTTGTGATTGGGTGAATGAGTGAAGGTGCAGGTGCTTCTGCTTGTGGTTCGGAAGGCACGGACATGGCTGTCGTCGTGTTTATTTTTTTTACTTTTTTAGATTGATTGATGGATCTCCGCTTGGTTGACTCGACACATGAACAGGGATCCTTGGGCGACTAATATGATACAAGGAACAAGGATGCGGATTGACAGGCAGTGAAGGGTCGAATTTGCTGTCTTCCATCATCTGTTTCATCATGTAAACGGTCGTCCATTTTGGGTACTGCGGGCGGTTGGGCCAACAACAGAAGAGAAGACGAAAAGGTGATCTTCAGGCACAGATTCAGTTTGGCTGACCGTTCACCGGCCCGTAGAAAATCCATCGAAGGTTGTTCGTCCTTCTTCTTTGAGCCCTGGTCTTCTACTCCAGGCACGTAAGTGGCTGGGCAAAGTGTAGGCTCCTGGTGACAGCGTCAGCAAGACGCTTAGCATCTGCGGCGATGCCTTTGGCCCTTTCCAAAAAGCAGCTGAAATTTCCGCAGGTAGGTCAGCCTCGTTCAGCCTTACACACAGGTCATTCAATCCAACATTGCGGGAAGTGGTACTTCGACCCACTTGAGTCCTTTGACTGCGCACACGGTGGACGGTGTCAGTATTTTGTTCAACGACAAGGACAATACTGGCCGAAGCAAGATTGCCGGAGGATACGCCAATTTGGTAAATCAATGGACGTCCACTGACTCGGGATCATGGCCGATCAAGGTAGCGCACACTGCAGGCCTCAACGTCAAGTGGCAGAGTCAGTGCGTCGGCCATTACCAGAAAACTGGGATCAAGGTCAATTTCGAAGGCCAAGAGCACCCATTGGACCCAGCTATGCGAGCGCTTTTTGATAGCAGCGAAGTTCGCGATCGAGTCATTCGATGAGATGAACAAGGATGCAGCAGTACAAACCAGGTCGCGGGGGCTACCTGCCGATTTGTTCAAGCGCTACAAATATATCATCACATTCACCAACAGTCTCCAGAGCTCATTGCGAGACCTCAAGGAGCCTGTGGGACAAGGCAGTCCAGAATCAACTGCTCGCAACACGGGCCATATTGTCCTGCTATGATCCTATGGCAGCGAGAGAAAGACCAGCGTAATGCACTTGAGCAAGCAAAAGGATCCAGTGGAGGACGTGCAGAATGGGCGTTTTAGGATCAGTCTGATTCGCGCTGCCTACAAGAACTTTTGGACCCAGGAATTAGGCTGGGAACCTCCGGCACGTGGCCCTTTCAAGCTACACCTTGATCTTCAGCCTCCATCGATACTTGTCGCTGCTCAGCCGAGCCATCATTGAGAAGGCAAAGCTCACGAAGAATAGACTCCCGATGAGCAACAGCAAGTATTGTGGACCAACAGACTCGAGCAAAAGACCGCTCAGAGGAACGGAGATCAACGAGCTTCATCCGTAAGCATATGCAGCGGGATATTCTGGCAGACTCACAATATGCTAGCGACAAAGTAGCACATGCCTAGCCATCTGCCGAAGCTCTCCACCCGGCAAAGGGATCCAATACACACCGGTGCCAAAGAGATTAGGCTCCCAATGCAAGCTCCTAATGCCACTACAGCGGTGAAGAGCGCCGGTGCTTTGGTGCCGAAGGGAAACCACACAGCAAGAACTACGGCTGCAGTGAGAGCGTACAGACCGGTGATGGTGTTGATTGTACCGATCCGATCAGACAGCATTCCTGGTATCCATCTGAATATGGTAGAACCCCTGTCGTAATCAATACGGAATACCAATTACTCCAAGATTTCCACCTACGCATTCAATGCGGCGACCAGTGCAAAACTAGTTTCTTGCGAGAAATCGAGCATCATCGCATACACTGGAAGCAGACCCAGAGCTGAGGCGAAAATAAACTCGAAACCTAGACGGAACGTGTCAGCCATGCCCTGTCGTCCCATTTGATTACTCTCACTGGAGTACGCAATTGTTGCCCAGATGAATCGACTGTCGCGAAAGCAGCTCAGGTCCACAATCCAAGTTGATGCAGCGGGATCACCACCAGAAGGGTGCGTCGCCAGCAGGCATACTACTCCGACGATGACCAGGAACGAGATCATGAAGGCAAGAGTTCTTATCGCCCAGCCCCAACCGTAGTCATTCAGAAGCACCCTCAAGATCATCGGGAACATGACACCACCGGCTCCAGCGCCCGTTGTCGCCATGCCTGTCGCAAGACCTCTTGATTCATGAAAGCCATGTCGGATCAGACCCAATGCTGGGATACACAACATGGTGCTGCTGACCCCTCCGAGCAGACTGAACGCGATGATAAAGTGCCAGTAGCTGCTACATGATCCAAGAACGAAGAAGGAAAGAATGTATCCAGCTGAGCCTCCCAGTAGCAGCCATTTGGGACCGAATCTGTCAAACAGTGGGCCACAGATGACAGACAATGTCATGTTCATGGCTATGAAAGTGGATGTAATCCATCCGACAGCGCTTGCAGAGTAGTTACTAAGCTGGTTTTCCAGCAACCAGGACTGAAAGACACCGACGGAGTTGACGATGCCCCACGTGCTCATGACTATGCAGAAGGAGCCGAAGACAAGAAGATATGATTTCTTCTTACTCGTCGCGCCAGCGTTCGCTGAGCACCCCGCGTCTTCGTCGAAGTACATGCTGGACATTGCAAGGCCAGCCGCATCATGAGGCAGCTCTGTCGCCGGGTCATCGCTGTGGTTGCCTTGTCTCTGAACCGTTGCCATGATGATCAGTAAAAGTACAGCAGCACCACAACCGCGTGTCTACACAAGATCCAATTGCTCGGTACACGCCGATTTGCTGTTCACTGATGTCAAAATGATGTGCATGCAAAGACCTCGGTTATGCGCCCTTTCAAGGCCTTTGCTCATCCATTCCGTAAGAATATTCATTGACCTCAACTTCATCGTTTCACTCCTTGATGTTACCTTCCTGCATCGTGTGGTCACATGAGACATTGCAATCGGTGCAAAACTTATACTACACAATGGTTGGTGGCTTCTTAGTGTCGCCGTCATGCAGTCAGCGTTGGCGCAGTCGTGTTCAGCTCGGCTGAAGCCATCCGGCGTCAAAAGTGAGGCACCCCGACTTTCGATGTAAGGCACAACTACCTACCTCTTTTCATATCTGCTAAGCGCTTCTCCTGTACTCGTCTGCCAGTGGTCTGTTGCTCATTCTGCCGATTGCACAGATGGCATCACTGAGCATTGGTGACATACTGACACTCATCGACGTCGCGAAAGGCATCTACGATAAGGTCAAAGGAGCGCAGGAGAAGGTCAACAAAGCCGGGGAACGGATCATCACGCTCTCGAAATATCTCCGTAATCTCCAACACCTTCTGACCAAAGACAAAGGTCTTGGTCAAGATGCTCTCCGAAAAGACCAGGTTTCGGATATGGAGGTCATGCTCAAGGACATTCGTGTAATCGTGATCAAAGTCACTCAATTGCTTAAAGATTATCGAGACAAGCGAGGGCCTTGGAATTCACAATTCGCCGTCGACGTTGCGTTCAAGGTCTACTTTGCCACTGGTGGAGGGGCGAAGAAGCTGGACGAATTGTCGGACGAGCTTGAAGACAAAGTCAAGGAGATTGATCAATGGATCTCTCTGCTCAATCTTGCTATCACTCAGCAGATATTGGCGAATCAGTTGCAGAAGCAATTGAAGGTATCTCAACCAGCACAGCCTGCCGTGACTGGAGTCAGCATTCTATTTGTCGACAAGGACAACACCGGCCGAAGCAAAGTCGCAGAGGCATATGCAATGCTCGTGAACCAATGGACTAGCTCTGAAAGGAAAGGGTGGCCGGCCAGGACTGTCCACTCGGCGGGTCTCAATGTGATGCGCCGCAATGGGTGTGTTGAACAGCTAGAGAAGCAAGACTTTTCCTTTCGCACAGACGGAAACCAGCCTCCAGTGGATTTGGCCATGCGAGCGCTGTTCGACAACAAGTTGTTCAATTATGCATACAAGCCCAAGATCGAAGCCCTCGTCAAGGAATCCAGGTCGAGAGGCCCTACATCGACTCTCTTCAAAGACTACGACTACATCCTTGTATTCACTAGACAGATGGAGACAAACTTGGTCCGGCTCCGGCAAGAGATGATGAAGAACGGTCCTGCGTCTGTGGTGGCTCCAAAAGGCAAGGGTCAAATCAAGCTGCTGGGCGAGTATGGTAGTTCAAAGACGTCGAATATCTACCATCCAATGCAGATGAAGGATATTGATGGAGATCTGGAGAGGTGGAAGAAGACCGTATCAATGATCAAGGTGGCGTACAAGGGCTTCTTGAAGAAGGAATTGGGGTGGATCCAGCCTGGGACTTAACGTTCGAGATAATAGGCAGCACAGTGTTCATCGATATGCAGACACCGATGTCGGCGACCCGAGATCGACAAGTGAAGCTTAAGCGATACAGAATGATGACAGAACATAAAGCGGGCCTCGTGCTTGGAGCAAATTGTTGGTCTATTGCTGACCGAGCAGCTCTTTATCCTGTTGTCTGATCTTATCATAGCTCTCGACACAATTGTTGCATCCCGTAAACATGCGAATCCCATGTCAAGTCGATCAGCGGCGTCTTCCGAACCGTGATTGAAACATCGCGGACCCTGATTCGTGAAAGTCTGGGGAAAGCTGGAGAATAGTGGGTCTCGAGTTCCCCGCACTGTCACGAGAGCAGGAAGGAGCTTCGGAGCTCTGTCTCCCTCATCGCCCACTCGTTCCTCTCCGCCAGGGGTCTTTCCTCGTCTGACTGCATCCAAGATCTTCTCTTTCTTCACACAACTTCACACAACATCAACAACAAACAATTGATCCTTCAATACCGTCACAATGAGTGCAATCGCTGAGGAGAACGGCGATGCTGTTCCCGAGATCAAGGTCCTCTTCTGTCTGTATGACAACTTTGACACTCTTGACGTCGCCGGTCCATTGGAGGCATTGGGTCTAGCGGTTCATGACAGTGACAGTAAGTCGTCCCATCCCAGCCATTGAGATCTACAATAGTTCACGAAGAGCCGTCTTCACATCGACAGCATGATTGGTACTGAGGATGTCCATTGTGAAGCGTGACAAGGCTGACCTCACATTCACAGAACGCAAAGCCTTCAAGGCCATCTTCGCTGCCCCTTCCGAACACACCGTCTCTCGTCAAGGTGCCTCCTTCCGCGCCCACGTCGACTACAAGGAAGCCGCCAAGCTCCTCCCTGATGTCGATGTCCTCGTCGTCCCAGGAGGTGATTACGAAGCGGTCATCAAGAACAAGTCCGAGCCTCTCAACATCATCAAAAACTACGCCGAGTTGCAGAAGAAGAATCCTGCTCGCGAGCGTACCCTCTTCTCTGTTTGTACCGGTGCCTTCCTTCTCGCCCAGCAAGGCATTCTGGCCGGCCAGTGTGCTACCACTCACCCCGACTTCTACACCAAATTCGAGATTCTCTGCAAGAGCGTCACTCAGCGTGACATGACCGAACGCACCGATGTCATGGAAGAGCGCTATGTCGTCAACAACCCTCGCTTCGACCTCGGTGACGAAGACGAGAATCCATACATCAGGACAAGGAAGGATCGCCGTCCGAGTAACGCCAGAAAGGGCAGTAACTCTTGGAAGCAGAGTAACACGAGACGCGAGAGTAACGCCAGGCGTATGAGTCTCGCTTGGGGAGGTCTCAGGGTCATCACTAGCGGTGGTATCACCACTGGTCTCGACGCATCACTGTACCTGGTCAGCGCCATGGTCAGCTTGGATTCTGCGACCGAGGTGGCCAGGAACATGCAGTACGAGTGGCACAAGGGTGTCGTCGTCAAGGGCGTCGATGTCTAGATTGGCAGGATACTTTAGACAGGAAATTAGACATCATACCGATATGATGAGTCGAACGCACGTGAGCCCCCAAGATTTGATAGGAACGAATGAATGCAAGACGTAAAATATTATTCTATTTGCAAGTCGATTAGCTTTTTGAGATATTTACTCTTTGGTCATTATCGATGTCTGTTTCCAGCGACAAGCTTTGATGATGTCCGACTTGTATACTACTCTGCACATCGACTCCTTCCTTCTCTCCTTGAAGGGCAAAATGTTTCACCCATCAGAATAGGCTTTAAATTCGGACTCCAGCCGCTAGTTGCAGCTCAATCAGACCTCGAAAATCATGGCGAGCCTATTACAGCAATTTGTCTCAACCATTAGGGCAGAGTGTAGGTTTCAGGGGCCTGGCTACTTTTGCACTCTCACTTAACCCTCGTCACACACGCGCGCTGTGGCCTTGGTGACTATACCCAGGCTTGAGTGTGCGCATCGATCGCGCGTTTGTTCGCGGATGGTGCCATCTGGACAAGCCTTCTCCTGCCAGTCTACGACACAGCGGTCCATTAGCCAATCTGGCCACCATCTCTGGTTTGAACATCAGTTCTTATCATGTACAGTTCGCAACTTCAAAGCGTATCTGACGCCACTGCATACGGTCGTCCGCAATCAAGCAGACCATTTACATCCCCTGTCCTCTCTACCCTAATCACGTATCCCCAAACCCATTGTCTCGAAACCTTTCCCCCCCGCAGCAAAGCCCTGTCAACAATACCATCAATGCTACCACGTCAGATGTCTTCTCCCTCGCTCACATTCCTAAGAGGGGATGCTATATCATCTCATGAAACCGCCATCCGTTTCGCTCTCCAATCATTCCCTCTATCATTCCCATTACCTTCCATTTCCTATCCATCTCTCAATTCAATAGGCTGTAGAGCGCAGCCCTTTCATTTCCTGATCTCCACTCTGCCTACACGCTTACACGACACTACACACTACTCTCAACAAACATAGTATCTTCGGAAGAAAGATGCGCCAGAACATCCTCCTCGCTGCCCTCGTGGCTAGCGCATCAGCGGCACCCGTCGCTCTCCAGCATGGTCAGCATGAGAAGCGCACCTGGGGTCTGATCAATGCTCTACTCGGCGGTGGCGTGGGCGCTGGCGTCGGTGTCGGTTGGCCCGGCATTGGTGTAGGCGTTGGTGGCGATGCCAATGCCGATGCCAACGCGGGCGCTGACGCCAATGCCAACGTTGGAGCCAATGTCGGCCTCGGTGGCGGTGGAGCTCACGTTGGTGGTGTTGGAGCGAATGTCGGCGTTGGCGGGGATGGGGATGCTGATGTTGGCGCTGGTGTTGATACTGGAGCTGGTGCGGATGTGGGCGCTGGTGTCGGCGTTGGCGGGTATAAGCAGGGTGATCTCAACGTGGGTGTCGGCACGGGTGGCAACACTGGAGCTGGCGTTGGCGGGGGCGTGAATGCTGGCGCCGGCGTAGGAGGTGGTGTGGACGGTGGTGCTGGTGCTGGTGTGACTGTTGGTGGTGGTTCGGAGGGTTCTGGTGAAGAGTCTACCGGAGGATCCAATGAGAGTTCTACTGGAGGTAGCACAAAAGGTAGTACCGAAGGCAGCACCGAAGGCTCTACATCAGGAAGCACCGAAAGCTCAACTGATGGCTCTACCGAAGGTTCGACCGAGGGAAGCACTGAAGGATCAACTTCTGGCGATACTGAGGGATCTACTGAGGATAGTATTGAAAGCGCGACTGGAGGAAGCACCGAAGAATCAGGAGACTGCAACTGTGGGAAGGAGTCCGGCTCAGGTGAAGGCTCTACTGGGGGCAGCGTCACTCCGAACACCTCCTCTCCTGGCACAAACGCTCCCGAGACATCTACGCCCGGCAGCTACGGCTCTGGTTCTGGGAGTGGATCTGAGAGCGGCAGTAGCAATCCAGAAGTGACAATCCCCGAGACCTCATCACCAGACTCTGCTTCTCAGCCCAAGCCCGAGAAATCTGTGCCAGGTGGCTACGGATCCGGCAGTGGCTCTGGCAGCGGTAGTGGCTCCACATCTGGCTCAACCCCAGGCAGCACTGGCGGTACTGGCAGTAGCAGCACCTGCGACGCCCCTTCGACCAGCGGCTCCACCCCATCCGATGCCGACAAGCTCTACGGCCCCAACACCGGTCCAGCCGCGCCTCTACCAAAGGACTTTGGCAAAGGCTCTTGCTCGACCCCAGCTCCCAAGGACGCCTCCAAGGAATTCGGCCAAAACACCGGCCCGGCCGCTCCATTGCCCAAGGACTTCAACAAGGGCACACCCGATGCGTCGAAGCAGTTCGAACAGAACACTGGCCCCGCCGCACCGCTCCCGCAGATGCAGAAGGGCGGCTACGGGGGCGTCAACAACCCTGAGCAGCCCAGCAAGGCACCAGCAGGGTACAAGCGTGACTCTGAGTCTGAGGCGGGGGATCTACTATGAGCGCGGGGACTCCTGTCAAGCTTGGTGTTGGAACAGAGGGGTATGGTCAGCATCTAGGTGAACCTGATTAATGAATTCGCTGTGGCAGCGAGAGGATATGTTGAGGGGGGTAATTGATGGGGTGTTGAGGAGGAAGGGGTAATGCGTGTAGACAGGCTGGACATAGACTGCCGTGATTTGATATGATTACCGTACTTCCGGGGTTCATGGTGTCGCGCATGCTGTGAACTAGAACGTGGTTGGTGAAATCTGGTAGCTATAGCAGCCCTGCTTGGGTTTGCGCTACAGCTTTCCCCAATTTGGAACACGTGGGTGGCGGGTCTCGGGGTGAGACTTTTTGCTGCACGATGCCGGGGCTAGACGGACGACTGTCGCCACATTTGCTATTTTCGAGACTTCTGTTGTCGCTGTCGCTGTCAATGTCAAGCCGAGACGTCAAGGGGCGTAAGAGTTTCCAACCACTTCCAACCTTAGCCGCCGACTGTTACGACCTCGCAAGTAGAGACAATTCGATGCGCACCGTAATCGAGTATGCATTGAGCATTGGACAGATCTTTAGTACAACATTGGTCCAACTTGGATCTAGTCCAGCTGTTTCCTGTCTACTGCCATAAGCCCTACCATGATTTCTCCGTACTGATGTGACTCTCCATGCTGCCCACGTTCCTCTTGTCTCACAGTATGCGATCTGTTTGAGAACCTGCCTCGCACGAGCTGCCCTGTTAACAACCATGAGTGACAGCCAGTCGTTCGGAAAGATGAGACACAAGTGTCAGCAGGGCTTCTAGCACATCATCGTAATGAACGATATGCCTCGGTCCTTTTCATCTCTTCTGTGCAGATCAAGGGATATAAGAGGAGCAATTGATCAGGCGAGAATAAAGCAGATATTCTTACAATTGTTCTTCGACTTCCCATTCATCCTTTCCGTCTTTCTTCTCAACACGTTCATTCATAATCATCATGAAGACTACCATCATTATTGCTGCGCTGGCCGCAGCTGTCACTGCCGCTCCTATCGCTTCGCAGGCTGGCTCAGGCTATGAGGGTGGTGCTGGTGCCAACGGCGACGTTGGCGCCAAGGGAGGTGTTGGTGCAGGCGTAGGTGCCGGCAAACTTCCTGACGCTGGCGCCGGCGCTGGCGTTGGCGGCTCTGCCGGACTGGGAGGCAGCTCTGGTCTCAAGAACCCCACTGGTCTTGGTGGTTCAGAGACTGGCGCCGGCTCTGGGGATGACAAGACTACTCAGGGATACGGTAACAATGGAGGTAGTGGCGCAGGTGGTAATGTTGGCGGCGGCATTGGTAGCGGAGATGCTGGTGGTAGCGCTGACCTTGGAAGTGGCGGCATTGGCAGCGGTGGGCTTGGTGGCACTGGCGGCATTGGCTCTGGTGGCATTGGAGGCGGATATCCAAGCCTTCCTGGCCTCGGCGGTGCTGGAGCTGGCGGACAGCTTGGAGGATCCGGCTCGAACGCGATGCTTGACTTTTGGAACCGTATCAAGGGCGGCCTCGGAAAGTATGGCTTCGGTGGCTTCCCGGGAGCTACCGGCGGCGAGAAAGGCTCTGGCGAGACTCCGTCTGAGCAGCCTACCACTCCGGAACAACCCAACACTCCCGAGCAACCTACCACTCCAGAGCAGCCTAGCACTGAACAGCCATCTGGCGAGCAGCCATCTACGGAGCAACCTTCCTCTGAACAGCCATCCACCGAACAACCTTCTACAGAGCAGCCAGCCGCCGACAAGCCAGCGTACGGCTCGGGCACGGGTAAGGAGTCAGGTTCTGGAACTGCAGACAAGGGATCGGACACGTCCAACGATGATGCCTCCAAGACTCAGCCGTACAAGCCACTCGACTCTTAAGCTGGGGAAGCTGAGGACTACCATGCCCGGCCTTTGTGATGGGATTCGTCGGCGATCTATCAGCATGACGAGCGAGAGTGATCGGAGGTGCTACAATAAAAGAAACACTTTATCCTAGTCATCGTAACCCCAGAAGATTGCCCACCAAAGATGATTCATGTCTATTGAACTCCGATTTGAATGATGAATCTGCTTCACCTGTGTCACAGGAAGAGTGTGAACGCGACACCATAGTGATCAGCGTGGCCAGCAGCAGGCCTGTCGACAAGTGACGCACTCGGTGATAGCTTGAGGCTAACCACGAGGGGTATTCCACAGCACCGATGCATACAGATCATATGATCATGGATTGGGGATTCGATGAAATCTGAAAGGCTTGCTGCGTCCAAGAAGTGCTCCACACCTCGGAGGTGGCAAAAGTGGGGTCATCGCTTCTTCGACAGTTTGACCTTCAGACAGCCATGTTCTATTCTTGACATCACGTCAGGTCCCCTGTCGAAACAATACCAGTATCACAGAAATTGCCCATGGCCTCTCCTAAGCTTTTCGGAGAATTCACAGCGTCGCTTGACCAGAAATCGATGCCCGATCGTACGCGTTTCACTCTACCTTCCCAGCTGATCCCTTTTAGGGCAGATCATGATATACTTTACGAAATCCGCAGTGCATCACAATCGCAGCAATGTCGCCCGACGTATGACAAGAATTGAGTCTCATTCGAATATTCTCTTCACTTTACTGCCACGCTGAAGTCTCAGCGGATTGGAGGAATAACAAAGGTGAGCGTGTGGAAGATACTCCTGCGTACAGATTAAGCTCAGGATTAAGCTACCGATAAGCTACCATCGATCCCAGTCTCCCGATCAACTCATGCCGAGCCCCTGAGACCCCATCCGCTTTCTGCGGAGGAACCATACCATGCTCATCGCCAAAGTTCATGCCCTCTCTCGCAAGCAAGCTACTCCTGCTCACCCAGGATACAAGCTCTATATTCCAGCCACACCTCTACGTACTTCCTGTTTCAAACCACACTGCTGCATGGATCCCATCGCTCCAGCAGGCCAGATCAGGCCTCACATCCTTGCCCTGGTAAGCACACTCTATCTTGCCCGGCTCCAGGGCATGAATGCTCGCCACCTGCCTCGGTCTGCTCGTCTCGACAACACGACAAGCACGGTATAAGATTGCCTCACCTCCTTCCCTCTCTGTCCTCGCTCCATCACAAGTCACTCTTTCGCTCCATTTCCATCCAAACACAGAACGACAGGCTCGTTCTCGTTGCATCCTCTAATCAACCCATCTTTACATAATAAACCATGCGCACCACTCTCTCCGTCCTCGCCCTCGGCGCATGCGCCATCGCAGCCCCTGTTCCTCAGGGCTACGGCTCCTACGGTGGCAGCAGTGGCGGCTCCCTTCCTGCTCTGGGTGGTAGCGCAGGCGGCTCCCTTCCTTCTCTGGGTGGTGGCGCAGGCGGCTCCCTTCCCACTCTCGGCGGAAGCGGGGGCTACATGCCCAATCTTGGTGGCGCGGGTACATCTCTCAGTGTCGGCGGCGGTGCAGGTGGTGACGGCAAGGACGCTAGCAAGGGTCTCGGCGTCGCGTCTGGCGTGCTTGGATCCGTATCCAAGGGCTTGGGCATGTTCGGACTTGGCTTGCCTGCTGGTATCACCGGAGCCGTAGGATCTGGTCTCGGTTCCGGCGCTGCCGGCGCTGGTGGCGCTGGCGGGCTTGGAGGATCTGGTGGATATGGAGGTCTGCCTGGTGTTGGGACCGGAGGTGGCGCCGGTGGTAATGGTGGTTCGGCTGGCGGTAACGCCGGTGGTTCGGCTGGTGGTAACGCCGGTGGTTCGGCTGGCGGTGCTGCTGGTGGCAAAGTCGGAGGCGGGACTGGGGGCGGCGTTGGTGGCGAGGCTGGTGGAGCCGGTGGCTACTAGATGGCTGTCATGGGTATAACCACAGCGCTTCTCCTCACACGACACAGAGTGTCTATTCCATCATTCGATTCTGTAGGCGGCGTAATGCAGAGACATGGTTATCACTCAAAGATGACCATTTTCGGGGGTTCAAGGTGGAATTCGCTTGCTGTAAACCTCCATATGCACATGTGCGCTGCATTTCTAATTTGGCGCAAATTTCTTGGTGATCCTGACCAGCAGGCGACCATCTGACTCTTTGCCCTCCTCGTCCATGACCTTGATGATTCTGACTCCCTCTCTAAGGCGTTTGAACCTGAAGCATGCCCAGCCCACCATGTCATCCTTGGCAAAGCTTTCATCGTCCATGATCTTGAATCGGACAAAGCTGAGGTCTTCGGTAACGTGCTTGACATTCTTGAACTCTAGCTTTTGGCCCTTGAAGTCCGGATCTCGGCCTTCTTTCGCAGTCGAGGTCTTTGCTTTGTACTCTCCCTCCTTCTCCTGACCATCGGCAGGAAGACCGGCGGCCTTACGCTCGTCTTCTTGCTCAACATGCAGCTCGGCTTTGACATATGCCTTGAGCTTCTTCTTTGAAGGGCCGAGATTTGATCCAGCAAAGACCTCGATGGTCAGATCGATGGTGCCACGCTGGATCGAAGAAGATCCCCGATATCCGGGAGGCTTCAGAACGTATCCTCCTGTACCAACAAACATGCCATGGTTCAGCATCATCGGCTCGTTTACATACTGCCAATTCAGGGCGGCGATCTGTACACCTAGTCGCCAGAAAGGGGCTGGGTCAAGGTTGCTGGATGTCACTCTGGTTCCTTTCGGGAATGCTCGCAGCAGAAATTCCTGTACAGTTGTCGGCTCATCGATACACGGAAGATTGACTCATAGATCCAACATACCTTGTTGTGATTGAATAGTTTCACGGCTTCCTTTGCATGCACGCTGCTGAGCTTAACCTCGCTCATGGAGAAAATGTGTGTCGGATATTTAGCTTCAGGTTGGTCGAAGTCGGAGAAATGGTAGCTGCGTGTGTAGAGTCCCATGTTACCTAGAGAGGGAATGATCTTGCCTTTGCTGACCGACACTGATTGAGATTCATCCTCTGAATCTTTCCCGGCGGTGGACTTTGCTTGCTGCGGCGGCGTGTACTTAACCTTGATCAAAATCTTCTTCCTCATGTCCTCGAGATTTGGTAGAGGTGTCGTCTCTTTCCAGTCGAAACTGTCGATCAGATAGGGACCCCAATACTCGTTCATGATCTCGACCATAATCTCTTGCTGCTCATGAGACGTGTGAACCTCCAAGCTGACTACAAGCGGCAGATCTGTCTTTGCAAAGGCGTACAGGCTGATGTTTTCGACCACATCTCTATACGAGCACTCCTGCGTCGCTGTGAAGCCATGCAAGACTCTCGGCTCTACTCTATCTGGTCGCCATTTATGAATCTTGTCTGGAGCATGCTGGATCTTTTTCACTTTGCCTTTCTCCTCGTCGCTTGAGCTTTCCGATGAAGAGAAGGCCTCGCCATCCCATACGTCAATCTCTACACATCTACAGCCCCTTTCAAGGACCTTCAAAGTGTCAACCACCATGAGTGATGTTCATGATTAGGTATACTCACGATCTGATAAGGCTCCGCGCTAGCCTTACCATATAGTTGGTGTCCCCACAAGTAGGTGTTATGACTGCTGGAGATGAAGTAGTGGGACAAAGGATGCGTCAAATCCAATGCTTGCTCTGGTGCGAGAGCATCGCCTTCCTCAGAAGTCAAGACCTTAGTGTCGATGCCTAATTTTCCAGCATGATCAATGATCAACTGGCTGAGGTTGACCATGGTTGATGGAAGAGGAAGTCCATGCAGACGTGACTGTTTTGCTGCAATACTGATGGCACGTGGTCAGGGTGTGGGTCAAGTAAATGGTCCGAAATCGAGCTTCTGCAATTGACAAGCCCAGAAAATTCATCAGCAACCGAAATGCTCGCGGTGAGTAGGTAAAGACTATGGCTATCGAGGCTGTATTCCAGGCGTGTAGGAATAAGGTCTGACATTCGAAACACAAGAAATTGGTTGGATCAAGGTCAGACGGAGCACCTGAAGCTGCCAAAAATGGAAATCAGGAAACACTGCGCTTGGCTGGACGGCAGGGCGGCAGCGACGTCACCGTACGTATTGATATGCAGCTCTAGAACTTCACTTCTCCAGCTCAACGGGTTCTATTGAACAATATCAAAAATGTGGTCGTCACAGAGAGAAGCAGAGGCAGAAGCGCATAAGAATTTTGGCCATGTCTTCACATGGACCGATGGCCCGTGAGTATCTTTTGCTTCCTTTGCCACAGTCCAGCAGCACGTGCTTACATCAATAGTAATGCATACTATCCTCCGCATAAACATGCTGGGCTGACGACACATTTGATTCTCCGAGGTCAACTTACCATATCGTATCCCGATGACCCGAGTCCGAAGAAGGAGACTTTTGGACCAGGAGCAGTCGTCGATGTTGATGCTGGGAGAAAGCACGAAGTTTGGATGGGATCAGAAGGATGCACATATGTGATCGGTGAATGAGAGATGCTATGCTCTCAAGTCTACCATGAGTCGCTTGTCATGTTGCGTGCGGACAGAGGCGTTGTTTCGAAGTGTTGGGGAGCTTGTGATGCCTTCCTCATAAGGTCCCGTCACCGTACTCAAATTCAGCTCTTACTTATTCCTGCTCTCATCTTCTTCACTTCCATTTCATCACACGAGTTCGACAAGATCTTATCACCGCTTCCATCACAAGCATATCAAGTCCATCTCAATTACAACGCCAGCCAATAGCTCATACAATCACAATGGCCAGCCCACCCTCGACTGTCCCCGACGCCGCCGCCATTGCCGACAGGGCCAAGCACGCAGCTGAACTCCAGAGTGAGGTCGATCACGCAAAGGTCAGCTAACGATCGATCCATTGTGTGGTTCTCGCTGACTGGTGTAGAACTTCCAGCAGGCTGCTGCCACCATCGGCAAAAAGATGGAGGAGCATCCAGAGGCCATCACTGCAAAGGTGCACCATGATCCGGTATAAATCTCACTGTACCATCACTGACCTCTGCAAGGATGCCAGCGCTCTCAAGTCCGCCGAAGCCAAACATACCGGCGTGGCTCAGCCTCCCAGAGGCTCCCTCTCTTCCGAGGCGGACCACCTTACCTCGGTCAACGCCAAAGACGTCAACGTCGACAAGACTGCTCCTACTGGTGCCGATGCCAATAAGGCCTAAGGATGTCACCACAGACAATCACATGGGTACCAACAAGGGACGATCCAGCAAGAAGGGTGGACAGTACATCCCAGCGATCATCATGAGAATGCATCAGATATGAGCATATGAATACATGACTTTGATCTACCAGTATGCACGGTCGCTGTATGATCAACTATATTCAGTTTTGTCCTCTTCGTAATATATCAAGTGCCTCCAACATAGCCACTGGTACATATCCGCAAATCACCAAGCACCCAAGGGCATTGGTATGTCTCCCATATCCCGACCTTGACCTTTTCGGGCTCGGCTGGCATGGCTGCAATCTGCTCTCTCCATCGTTGGGCCTTCGCGACCCAGGCTCCTCTCTGCTCTGGCATAATCATACCCAGCCCATCCAGACCCTGACAAAGCATTACATTCTCCCACATCCTCTGTCTCCAGTTGACACCACCATCGTCACCATACCACCCATCTTCCTCTGAAGTAGGGTCGAAAGGCCCTCCAGCCATCCTTCTCAACTCTCCCCAACGCGGTCTCCATTTCTCACTCTTCAGCATCCATACCAACGCCAAGTTATGGTTCTTGTTATCCGTCTGAGATCTTGGGTCCGGATCGCCCCTCTTCAGCTTCTCATACGGACCCACCGGCTTCACCGCTCTTCTAGGATCCATCGTCCCCTGCAGAGTCAATACATCTCTCGCAGAGATATGTCCTCCGAGCTCAGTCGCAAAGTCCGGCAAGCAGTACTTGATGAACTCCAGTCTCGTGTCCACGCTCAAGGTCCTCCTCCCTTTGGCCTCGGGATCAAGCCAGACCTCGAAATCAGGACCGAATAGTTCTCCGTAGGTGGCCAGGTGGAAGAACGTCAACCCCGGATCGGCGGAGATGGTGTACGCGTCGTCCACGCCGCCGTTCCAGAAGTGAGGCGTCGAGTACCACTGCTCTCCGACGCACTGGTCTATGATGTTCGTGATGGGGTTGATGGTGCTGAAGCGTAGCTCGTACAATGCGCGGATGCGGGGGAGGGTGAGGCCGCAGTGCTGCACGCAGAGAGGGAGGAGTGCGTCGATGCCTTGTTGACAGGTCTCGGCCAGGAGCGATTCATTGTCAGGGGATTTTCGGGCCCAGTGGCCAAGCTCTGCTGCAGTGGCGGTAACGAGGAAGTGAGGAGAGGGACGGAAGAATGTGGTAGACTGGGCGGCGCAGAGGCGAAATATAGTGTTGGGTATTGCCGTGTGAAGAGCATTACGCAGTACACGGCAAGTGGAGGAGAGAGACGTGAAGTCTTCGATGTTGTGAATGTAAGAGGGGAGGGAGATGAGGATGTCGTTGGGCAGCTCTGCCAACTTTGGCATGGTTTCAGAATATTGGACGACTTGTTCACTTGCTCACAACGTATTGAGAAATCGAAAGAAAATGAAGTCTAGAAGATACACCTTCTCTTCTGCGGAAGAATCGTATTTCGACTCACAGCCAGTAGATGCGCGCGGCTGTGCCAGTTCCGCAGTCCAGAAGCATTCACCGCATTTCAGGCATCTCTCTTTAAACCTAGTCATCATTATCAGGCACACTATGCCTGTTCACAGAAGCTCCGGACGACATGTGCGGAATTGTCTTCGATAATATTTGGCAGAATAGATGGAGAAACGCTGGATCAAATCGTGGTTGAGACGTCCTTATCTCTGCAGGCGGTATCTCCACGGAGCTCCAATGAGCCAATGACCTGATAGCATTACCTCTTTACACCTCAACCATGGAGGAATTGACCTGGGACGTCATGCTCAAGCTAGCGGAGGACTTGTATGTTCTTGACAGATGCTTGAGCCTTCAATCACTTGTCTTGACACCGCTGAACTTATCCAACCCCGTTTGAGGCTCCATCATGGCTGCCCCTCATACCAATGGCACTCAACTAGCACGAGGCGAGACTGAGAACCAGCACTTCTCTCCCTACCGTAGCGATGGCAAGCTGGTACGTCCTCTCCCTCCCCTCTCCTCTCCTAGCTGACTCCTTTAGTACGGCTTCGTCTGCATCGTCATCGGCGCAACCCACCCTATAGGCCAAGCCATCATCTCCGAGCTCTCCGCCCACGGTGCAGCGAGCATCTACGCCTGCACCCTTCCCAGCTCACCCAACACTCCCCCTCCGGCGCCCTCTTCCACAACACAAATCATTCCCTACCCCTACCTCCCCACAGAAGAAGGCACTCTCCAACTCATCGACGACGTGCTCAACGCCCATGGCCGACTCGACATCTACGTCACGCTATCCACGCTCCTCGGACCACGGAACCTTTCCTCGACATCCCCAAACCACCTCTCCGCGCTTTTCGAAGCCAATGCCCTCGTCCCGTTCTACGCGCTCAAGTACGCTCCGCCCGCGATGCAGAAGCGCTGCACGAAAGGGAGCTACGTCAACGCTGCGCCGAAAGAGCAGGCCTACGGGAGCATCATAGTAGTCGGAGGCACGGGGTCAGAGCACGGCGGGGAGTGGGGTGTGGGCTGGACGATGAGTCTGCACGCTGGACTTGGGGTCGTGAGGAGTGGGGTCAAGGAGCTGAGGGGAACGGGGGTAAGGATCAATGCGATCAGTTTTGGGGGCGTGGAAGGGGGTTTGCTGGGTGTTGAGGAGAACGGAGAGAAGAGTGGCTTAGGGAGAAAAGGGAGGACAGAGGAGGTAGCGAGGGTCGCTGGGTTCTTGGCGAGTGGGTTCAGTAGTTATGTTACGGGGAGTAATGTGGTGGTGGACGGAGGGGCGTGTGCGATGGGAGGAGTACAGGTGCCTATCACGTAGATTTGGCAGCAAAGGTAGATAGATAGTGAATAGATGTCCAGGTCGAGGACCAGTCGTCCGCCGTTCTTTGCCTGCCCTCTATATGTGTGATGAACCTGACCGAGTCTACAGTCTTATCCTGTAGTGCTTCTCGCCGCCGTCGCTGCGGAGTTGACATGATGCTATCTTTCAGTGGCCGACGGCTTGCTTGCTCATGAGCGGCTCGACCCAGTCACCGAGCCGGCAGCGACGTGACCTCCCCCGGGGGTATCTTGCAGACGCGGGTGCTGCCAGTGACGCGGGCTGAAGCTCTTCTCTCGTCCGGTCGATTCCAGATGCTGTGTCTAGACACCGCCTCGTCTGCGCGTACACTCCATACGTGCAATGAACGGATTTCTGGCAAAACAGCGACAGTCCCATCAAACCTCCTCCTTCCTCCCCTCCTTCTCCTCTCTCTGCCGTCTCTTCTTCTCCTTGAGTTCCTCATCCATAAGAATATCCTCGATCCGATCACCCACGCCTGGCTCCTTCTTCTGCCTCGGCACAAAGTCCCTGTATTGCTGTTCTTGCAAAATCTCGCGCTTCTTCTGCTCCTGCAACTTCCATTGACTCTGCCCGTCGATGCTGTACGGATTTTGCGAAGGGTAGCCTACAATCATGGCGCGCTGGACCTCGGGGAGATTACACAGTGTTTCCCACCCCGTTTGCGCTTCTTCGTGTTCGCGCAGGAGATAGTCTTTTTTCCCAAAGGCGTTGTCGGTCTGTTTGGCAAGGTCAGTCAGGGCGCAGCGTGTAGGACATATAGAGGCGCACAGTATACCACTGCAAGCGCAGCATGCCTGGCTCTACGTCCAGCACTACATCGCCCGTCCAGGCCGTCTTGAGGTGCTTGGTGAAGCGGGAGATGGAGTCGCGGACAATACCGGCGGGGGGTTCGGGGTGGGAGTCGAAGAAGATGATGGGTCGCTCTTCGAGGATGCCACGGCCTATTGATGAGTACATGTTTGATATCTTCAATATATGGATGCAATTGGGAATTGGAAGAAGGAATAAAAGACGTCGACAATGGCGAGACAGCAGAAATATGGGTTTGAGAGATTTATTATTGTTATGGTTCGGTGTAGACGGAACCCTGGCGGATGAAGATGTGGGGATGCATGTCGGCGTGTGGCGGTGCGCTTGAGGCCGGGCGGCAGCATAGCCATGAACAAGAGTAGGAAGCGACATGATCGTACAAGAAGCTGAAACATTTGCGTACTGTCGTCGTATAGTAATAGTACATGTCCCGGGTAACCAATCCACGCTAATGCCACACGCGTGTACCGTCGTTCTGGAATCAATGCGTCCCTTATAGTTCTAACAGAGCCGTTACGACACAACCCAGCAATGCAGTCGATCCCATAACCTGTCATGTCCTTGGTGTCTTGTATTCGATCCGTTAGATCTCATGATCGAGGTCGTATAGCCAATTGTTTTATCAATGGCACTAAATGCGCGATCGAGTAGGGTTTGCAGACCACATCATCAAATCCTGCCTCTTTCGCAGTCTCGATCTGCTCTTGCCTTGCATTTCCTGTAACAGCGATCATTGGCACTTCAGCTAGTTTGTCTTCCTTCTGCATAGCCCTCACTCGCCTGACGCAAGTCAATCCATCCATAATCGGCATCTCCAGATCGCAAAGAACGGGGGTGATGGTGAGAGGCTCAAAGTCATGATCCTCTTTCCAGAGTTCCGATCGCCGTAGTTGGGAGAGTGCTTCCTCTCCATTATCGGCGGTCTCAGTATTGAATCCTGCTCTCTTGAGTTGCCGGACTAGCACACTTTGGTTAATCTGATTGTCTTCGACGACCAAAACGGTGATAGGTCTATCACTGCCTGGCTCAACAGCCTTTATCGGATCACCCCGTGGCGATGGAGACAATGTCGAATTTCTTCTGACATCCTTGATTGTAAGTCCGTCTGTATGAGGGCTTGAAGAGTCTGTCCTCGACCGCTTCGGTGAAGCAGGTGATCCTGGCTTCGAGTCTGTCGATTGGTAACCTTGAATGTAGAACGCGAATGTGCTGCCTTCCTGGGGTGCGGATTTCAGTCCGATTTCGCCTCCGTGAAGCTCAGCTAGTTCTCTTGATATAAAAAGACCTAGACCAGAGCCACCGTACTGGGTGTGTGTCTTGGGTGATGCCTGCTTGAATCGCGCAAAGAGCTTCTCGCTTTCTTCTGGTGTCATGCCAGGTCCGGTATCCGCAATTGAGTAGTAGGCATAGACGATCTGGTGATCGCGCCAGCCTGGTGACTTGGTCAGGTCCTTTCGATGCTGGCCAGACGGAAAGTACGACACCTCGAACGACGGTGGTCGCTCGGTCGAATTCGAGATATTGATCTGAAGCCTTCGGTGCGGTCTTCCCTTCAAAAATTTGACGGCATTCCCGATCAAGTTGATCAGCACTTGTAGTACCCGGCCCGCATCCATCATGATGGGCTCGCTTGTATAGCTCTCTCGCTCATTGAATGTGACTTCAATGTCGGATGCGCGAGTCTCGCTGTTATAAATCTGCGCGGCTTGATGAGCCACTGCGACGGGTTTCGCAGCTGTGGGCGCCAGAGTAAGCAGATTTGAGTCCAGCTTTGAGATCGTTAAGACATCATCGATGATTTGTTTTTGATGGTGTCCGCAATAGAGAATTGTGTTAATGGCATCTAGGGCCGCTGCTGCTTCCTCATTGGTCATTGGCTCGGACTTTTGTTTTACATTTGGCTCTACGATTTGCGCGGCTTCCTCGGCGCATTGTATGATGGCATTGAGAGGGTTGCGCATTTCATGTGATACCATGTCTGTAACATATCAGCTTCTGTGTTCACACCCCAGTGCAGCCAGTCATACCCATGAAGTTTTCTTGCGCTCTCTTGGCCTCGAGAGCATCGGCGAGTCGAATGGCCACCTCCCTCTCGTGAGCTCGGTGAACCGTGTTGTCGACGATGACACCGGTCACAGACTTGAGATTACCGTCTTCACCCAGCTCTGCAAAACAGGATGAACTCAGGTAGCCACAATCGTCGTCGTTGTCCACGGAGCCCGTCATGGGACTGCGCCGTACACGAAATTCGAATTGAGCATGATTTGTGCCGTTGTTGGCCAGCATGCCCCATTTCTCATCGACCATCCAGAGATCATCAGGGTGAATGAATGATCTCCACAGCTGATCACCTTGTGACTTGTATGGAATACCGAACAGTCTATACCACGCTTCGTTCGCAAACAAAATTTGACCTTCTGGTCCAAATGTGTATACTCCGACCTATGCTTATCAGCGACCTGCCATTACGTGGAGTAAGATGCAATACGGGTGCGTGCCTAGCGAAATCAAGAAATCGTAGCGCACTCTCTTCAGCTTCTCGCTTCTTTTTGGCCAGCTCTCTCGATAGTCTCTGCTTTTCCAATCGTGCTTGTTCGACAGTATCCTCCAAGCCTTTTCTCTCTTCTTCAACCATAACCAGTGACGTCGCTGCGGTTTCGATTTGACGAGTAAGCAAATTGATAAAATTCTTGAGATCGCCATCATCAGGCCGCAGACTCGGGACCCCGAGGATGATCCAGGCCGCGCAGTTCATGGTTGCTATATGGATTGGTACAATTACAACCCTGAATTCCTCCACATTTGGTGCCGTCCTACTGAGATGTGCGACATGAGGCTTCAGAATGTCCTCGGTACGCATAACAAACAATTCCGGCGTTTGTAGGGACTGCCTGGCTGCAACGGCCAAACCAGAGTCCTTCGAAAGTTCGACTACTGCTGGCAGTGGGCCAGTATGATCGTGCCATCCGATAGCTCCTTCGCAGATGAGTGCTTCGTCGCCTTTGACATGGGCGACTGCGGTAGGATGCTGTGATTCGAAAGTGGTGCCACGGGAGTACACTGCTGCAAAGGGTACCTCGGTAGCCTCAAATTCAAACGAACTCAGCACCCCTTGCCAGAAAGATCCAAGTGGAGTTGCCCCGGATATCGCCTCGCCAATCTTCAACAAGTTGGTCAATCGCCGCTCGGAGACGATATGAGCAGTCACTTCGCGGGCTTGATTGTAGACACCAAGAGACCGTCCTTGCTTGTCTTTGATCGGGATGAAAAGGTATGAGAAGAAGGCTTCTTCCGTGCCGACCTTTGACCTGTTGAGCTTCACTGGCGCATTCTGGCGACCGTGCGTCTGACCTGTTCTCTCAACGGCCTGCACGATGTCTTCAAAGACGGGGAACCAAAAGCTTGCAAACTCTATCTTTGCGGATTTGCCGAGTGCGTTTGGGTGGAAGCCTCCAATGAGACTTGTGTAGACTTCGTTGTATATCATTTCTCGCTCCGGACCCCACTCTATGCAGCATGGTTCCGATGTAGACAGCGCTAAGGAAATTGCTTGCCGCAGTTCAGGTACCCACGAATCTGGATGTCCCAAGGCTGTCTTGCTCCAGTCGATGCTGTTCAGCAAGTCATAGTGTGATTTTGATATGCATCCTGATTCGAAAGCGATGTCGATCTCATTCTTGCGACGCGCTTTCGGGGTGATTAAACTTGATACATGATTCGGTGAGGGGGTACCTGTGTATAATCGCCACCGATCTCGATATATGCTCAGATGCCAGAGGAGGCCACGATAGTTGTAGGTTGCTCCATCTTCAGCTTGCGTTATCCAGTGGGACCATGTCGAGTCCGGACTGTTTTGAGAATCTTGGCCTTTGACCTTCAGCTCTGCCAAGATGGGTATGTGACGCTTCTGGCAGGCATTGTTGACGAAGATAACGGGCAGAGGTGAGTGACTCGCTAGCGCGTCCACCACAAAAATTGGCCTCGAGTCTGCTGCCAGATAGTCCACGAGCGCCAATTGCCTCAGATCATCCACTGAGCTTTCATCAGCATCGCTCGATGCCATCTGAGCGGCGATGATGTTACAGGGAGCATTTGTGCCGAGCAGAATGCCAGAGGGTGCAATGACGATTGTCCATCGCCAAGATCGACGGGGAGACGGCTAGCAGTCCGCTATGGGAGCTCCACTGCAGCCAACCGGATTTCTCCTGTCGCGGAACCCGTTCCGATCGAGACTTGATATTGCCGTCTCCATCATCATGCAAATTGGCGCCTTGTAAGACTTCATGTTGGATTATACATGGACATATATAGTTCACCAAAGATGAAGGAGGAGATCAGCACACTGGTCAATGGTTCGTATGGGCGGTACCAAGGCTCCGAACCCCTGGACACTATCGGCGTCAGCACTAGTAGATGATGAATCTCTCGCTGCTTGCTGGACTTGAAAAAGAAAAAAGGTAATTCAGCCAAAGTACTGTGTATATCTCCTATTCCTGAACAGCTGGAGTATATCTACAACACCCAACACAACCACCTGTCTCTAGCACCACCCTTCGCAAACTCCACCACTATGGCTGCTACTACAAGCACCACAGCACCTTCAAACCCCACTAACCTCTCCTCCCGCTACCAAATTCTCCCCCTCCAACCCCACCACTCCCAGTGGGCGTCCGCCGTCATATCCCACTCCAACCTCTTCCACTCGACCATCTTCGACCCATGCCACGCCAAGAACAAAATCACCACCTTCAACGCACTAATGGAAGCCGTCCCTCACCTCGTCAACCATTCCATCTCGCACCAGCTCTCCTTTGGCGTCTTCGACACCGAATTCCCCTACTGCTCACCCACCTCGGCTTCTCAGAACGGGCACTTCGATTGGTCCCCCACCGACCCTGCCATCCTATCCCTGTCCGACGACGCCGCAGGCCCGGCCCTGCTAGAACGCATGGACTTCCCCCTCGTCTCAGTAGCGATGGCCTACGATGGCTTCTACCCCTTGTCTCTCGAGCAAGTCACGCCCGTGATCGGCGTCCTTCCGCAATTCGGTCTGCTCTTCCACCGGCTCGACGAGCTGGATGCGCGCGAGAACTGGAAGGCCACGCGGCCGAAACAGGTCCTCATGCGCAACGCCACTAGCACGCGCAGGGAGTACGAGGGGAAAGGCGTGATGGCTGCGTTGGCGCGGTATTTGATGCGCGAGGCGGCGGCGGCGGGGTTCGAGAGGATCAATATCGAATGCTTAAGTGATGCCGTAACGCACGTGTGGAAGAACCCGCCGAGTCCGTTTCGCGGGGAAGTGGTGGCGGCGTTTGAGACGGAGGAGTATAGCCAAACGAACGAGGCAGGGGAAAAGGAGAACCCATTTGCGCCGAGTAAGCAGTATATCACTAGGGTATGCACTTGGTTGAAATGAATGGGCAATGAAATAGCAGTGCTCTAAAAACGCTGGTCATAAGTCGTACAATCTAGCTTGCAACTCTAGACTTTCTTCTCGTCCTCCCCTTCACTGCCGCTGCCTTCAGCGACACCTGTCTTTTCTTTGGCGCTGATCATAGGGCTTCCCATGAGCGTACTGCTCCCCTTGGTCCGCTGGAAGAAGCCAGACAGCTCGCTATGCCAATCTTCTTCTTCGTGAGCCTCACGTGCCTGCTTCTCCTCGACCTTTCGCCTCTGCGCTTCCTCCCATTCGCTCCTCATCTCCTCGACACGCTGCTCATAGTCCTTCTGGGCGTCGTAGTGCTTGCCAACGCCCCTCCAACGTTCCCAGTAGGACAAGTGGCGAGGGTGAATTGCAATGCCGTGGTAGTCTTCCTCGCGTCCTTCGCGGATGAATTGCCAGCGACGCTCTTGCTCCTTGAGATCGAGGCCGGTGGTGTCTGGTAGAAAGAGGAAGGTGAGAATCAGTCCCGCCAGTCCGAACCATGGGACAACGTAGAACTTGGTCTGGGTGTCGATGTAGTTGTACAAGACAGCGGCGGTAAGAGCACCGAGCTTGCCGACCGCAGCGGAGAAGCCGTGGGCAGTGGCGCGGATTGGAGTCGGGTAGACTTCAGCCGCCACGATGAAGGTAACGCTGTTCGGTCCGAACTGGTTGAAGAAAGAAGAGAGGAAGTACAACGCCTGGAAAGCGTGGACACCGCTGCGCGATGTGAAATATCTGTAGTTGAAGGCCGGGATGATAAAGAAGATAAAATCCATGAGAAAACCGATATTCATCATGGTGCGGCGACCGTAGAGCTTGTTATCGATGAGGAAGGAGGCGAGGTAGTATCCGCAAAGGGAGACGCCAACATTAATAAGGTTGTACAGCCAGCCTACAGTAACAGACTTGTTGCCTGGGATCAAGACGGCGATGAATTCGTCTTGGAAGAGCTTGTTACCATAGAAGAAGATGTCATTGGCATACCAAGCACCCGCTGTGGCAAGGAGACGGGGACCAAAGTACTTCAAGGTGAGCTTGAGGGACTGACTATCGTAGCCAGTGACCTTGGACTTCTTCTTGGCGATAGCAAGCTGCTTTGAAGCGGACCGCATCTTAAAGATACGGTAATAGACCAGCCAGAGGGTGCCAGCCGCAGGAATGGCAAACGAGACTCGGTAGGTCCACTGGGCCGAAAGTTTGGAGTACGGTGGGTTGCCAGTTCCATGGTGGAAGATGAGAAGTAGGAGAATCAGAATGACTTGGTTAAAGAATTGACCCCAACCCTGCATCAGAAAGGCCGATGTGACCTTGCGTCCGCGATGAAGACGGTCGTCTCGAGTCGAAACTTTGCCGGATCCAACAGCATTCTCCATGCCAGACGTTGCGGTCATGGGATATTCACCGCCCACACCAATACCGTAGAAGAAAAGTGACCAGACATAGCAGATCACCCATCCATTCAGTGTCACACCCCATGCAGCTGTGAGCATAAGCAATCCAACAAACATGATGGTGGCGTCTTGAATCAATCCCCATCGTCGTCCAAGCCAATCGCCAATAATACCGACGAGGATCTGACCAACGATAATTCCGCAGATCTCCAAGTAGTCGACGGATTGAACCCATGTAATGTTACAAGCTGTGGGAGTTTTGCCCCAACATGATGGGAAGACAGCCGCGAGGAGTGGCTTGATGTTGCCAATAGAGAAGAGGACGTAACCTTCGAGAAGCAGACCTGCACCAGGAATGACCATGTTGCGTACATAATAACCGAGCGGACTAAGTGGATCCTTCTTGATCATGGCCCATATCGCGCTGGTCTCCTTTTTGGCCTCTTGTGCGTCGACTTTAGAAACGAATGCAATGCGTTGTCGTAGGGGCATGTCAGCCCAGTAGGTGCCATTCTCGTCGAAGCTGTCATCCGGTCGGAGGAGACTTTGAAAAACGGTAGCTTCCTTGTCGCTCATATTCGAGAAGTCGGCAATATTGGTGGTAGCAACATGTTGCCCGGTCATGTTGGGACCATGCGGTGCAGCAGCACCATAGTCCCGGACAGAATCCATGCTCAATCAAGATATTGCAAATTAGATCAGTAAGAATGGAAGAAATATCTTTGTTGGCAGTACAGTAGTGGTGACAACTACCAGGACAATGGCTGAGGTGGAGGAAGACAGTTAATGAAAATGGTAGGAATTGGCGAAGAAATACTAAGCTCATCTGGCGGAGTTTGCTAAAAAGCTTGTGGATCATCAATATCAACCATGGACGACGCGGATCTCACTCTTCGCACGGCCAGAACCGACGTAGCCGATCGAATTCACAACAAAAGGTAGCAAAATAATGGTGGCTTCGGCATCCTGATCTCATGATGGTGGAAAACGTGCTTCTTCTGCAGCTCTCGTCTGGCCTCTCTGCTCTGCGGGATGACTTGTGAGGCGTAGGGATCCCTGTGTTGCATCGGCGGGAACACGTCAGACATGGCGGACCTGTGTTGCATGGCTCCGATGTCAATCAACTGTCAGGGTGGTGTTCTCAGTCGGTTATTGGTAGCGGAGTTTGATGCGTGAATCGGGGTGGATTTCGCATTGAACAAGGTCTCGCCATGTTTTATGGCTTCATCTCGAGTCTTGCGCACTATTCTGGTCCTCGATAGATAGAAGCGTTTCCTGTCTCGAAGAAGCTTGAATACGTACCATGACGTCTAGGGCACGAGGTGAAGCAGAGCCAAAATACGCCGAACACAGGTTGTCCAGTTGTTGACCAATTCAATCGACAGGCACAGCAAAAAGAACATGAAGTGAGAATCGACCAATCAAAACGGGCGCATGGAACACGTGCCTGAGGTCCAGAGTCCTCGACCAGGTCGGTCCGAAGAAGGCAGGGAAAAGCAGGTGTCAACGTCACGCTGAAATCCAGATGTTGGAGAGCTTTTGCGAGTGGGGGTTCGGGCCGGGGCTCTCGGCGGTGGAGCTTGGAGAAAGCATGGCCCAAAGCTTATTCTTCCCCCTGGCAAATGCGAATGAGTTTAGCCAGAGTCCATGCACGTCTTTGAATGACTTGCAGCGTGTGACTATCTAATTCCCCCTGGATATCGTCACGTGATGCGCCTCCGTTCGAGCACGGTCATCGTAGACTAAATGGAAAGTTCATTCGTAGTCATGATGCTCTCAATCTTCAGGAGCTCGTCTATGCTGGTATCGTTTTCGCTAGCTAAACAAAATGCAAAATTGTCTCGGGGCAATCCATGCTACTCTTGCTGACCATGTAGTCCACTGGTGGCGAAGACCTGAGTAGGCGGAGCCGCGTCGAGTGACATGCCTGGCGTACGACCCTCGCCAATCACCGTCCCGTCTGCTGGTGCGTCTATTGTCGAAGCGCTTGACAATCCAGAAAAGTCCCTCTTGGCTCCTGTCACTCGCTTTACATGTGCGGTCGGTGACGTGTCGCCTCCTTGTTCATAAGTCATCAATCGAATTCTGTCCACTGTAGGCGGCGCGGGCTGCACGCTCGATGGGGGATCGCTCAGTACCCCGACGGTATCGTTCGAGCCGGGCGGTTTGGCGTCACTGCCGGGGACCTTGTCAAATCCTATCTGAGGTGTGGCAAATGCAGATGTCTTGTTGCCGAGCATACCGAGTCCTGGACTCGAATGATTTTGCAACCCATGGTGGCCAAAAGCTGATGGTGTCCGTGATTGTGCGTGGATTGGATGGCGAGGATTGGCCCACGGCGTTTGCTCCAAGAATTCTTTCTGGGCACTTTGATCTGACTTGGGATCTGTACCAAAGTATGCTGGTCTCTTGCCAGGGTATGTCATGAGTTTGGGTGGCATCTGCACTTTTGCCCTGATGGCCGTCAGATCGTCATTGACCTCTTTCGAGTCCATGCCATTAATGTCCGGAGCTGCCGGGAAGCCCACGTATTTTGCTATTCCAGACAGAATTGAGACCTCAGTATTGTACTTGTGCTGTTGCCGCACTTGTACAGACCGCTTATTGGGGAATACCTGGCCAAAGCTACCCAGCTCGTCTGCCTGTGTCGCACGACGCTCCTTTTGGATGTCATACCACTGCTTGCCCAGCTCGTAAAGCAGCTTTTCGCGGAGCTCTCGCGCTTCCTGCATGTATTGACTGAGTAGCTGCGCTCGGTTCGCAAGAGTCGAATTTCGCAGCGATTGCTTCTTGTATTCATGCAGCCTCATCTCTTGCTGAATTTTGGTGTCACGGCGTGCAGTGACTGCCTGAAGCTGCTTGATGAACTCCGGGTGGATCGGGTGTGGTTGTTGCAGCTGCGCCAATTCTGCCTCTGCTTCAGCAATCTTCTCCGCGTGGATCGAGGATCGAAGAGCTGTGAATTGTTCGGCGAGCAGCTGAAAGTTCTTCAGTGCCTGCTCGCGAAGAGCCACTGGAGGACTGTTAGCTAATCACGTTTGTACAAGAGGGTCGCGCAGTCTTACATTCGGCAGGGTCCACGATGTCTGCTTGATCCTCTTCCTCCTCATCCGCGTTCTCACCAATCTCCTCTACCTCGCCGGTGTCTTCCTCTTCAAGCGCAGGATCGATGCGTCTCTTATGAGATTTGCCCTTCGCCTTCCCACGCTTCTGCTCCTTCGTTGGCGACTGCACCTCCGGCAAGGGCACATTGTCGCTTTCCTCCAATACCTCGTCGGCATTGGCCTCGTTCACTTCGGCCTCTCCTCCATTCGTGATGTTCGCCTCGATTGCAGTCTTTTTGTGCCCGCGCCTGTCTTGAAGCACACTCTCTGAATCCGATTCGTCTGATTGCGCGAAGCTGGAAATATTGCGCTGGAGCGTTCGTTTCCGTTTTCGTCCTGCTAGCCCTGCAATTACAAATCAATCACTTGCGCCGGACAAGGGACGCTCAAGACCTACCAATCAGTTGACGCGAGCGATCGCCGTCATCCACAGTCGCTGTCGAGTCGTTATCAGACATGCCATCTTCTCGTACAGCTTCGAGGGAAGTGTTGATTGCGCCGATGAGTGTCCTGTTCTCCTTCTGCGGCGTCGGCTTTATGCGTTCGGTTTCCGCTTCAGAATCATTATCGTCACCCTCGATCGGTGTGAGGCCGTCCCTCGATTCAGACTGGCCTTGCTCTTGCTCTTGCTCTTGATCCTGCTCTCGCTCTTCGAAGTCGCCTTCTATATCGCTGAGGCTACTAGACCGATCGCGTCGATGCTGTTCGTCGTCCTGGTCGAGCGCATCAGAGACATGTATTTGCGCACCGTTGGTAATTGGATTGGAAAGGTGGTTTGTGGAGTCGTGGTGCGCTTTGGAGGTGCTGCTCAGTGGGGAAATTGAGGGGGTCGAATTGCGCCCATCGTTTGTTGACTTGGGTGATTTGAAAGAGTTGGCAGTAGAGGGGCGGTGGATTGAGTCTGCATAAGAGGGGAAATAATGTCAGCCACACTTCTGCGCAATCTTGGGTGTCTGATTGAGCTCTCTTGGATTTGCATACCATGAGGTGGTGGGTGGTGCTCGTTGCTGCGACCAGCAGCAGCGGCAGCTAGCATGCTGTCGTTTGTGCTCCAATCGCGATGCAGAAGTCTGCCTTGCTCTTTTTTTTACTCCTCGCTATCGGTCGTGAAGCCGCTAAGCTTTGAATGCCTCGTAATCACTGTGGTCAAGATGGGTTGAATCTATCGCAGCAGATCTTGGCTATGTACTCGCGCCGACGACAACCGCTCACATGGCTCTGGACAGTAGACGTTCGGAAGAGCAAGATGGCGTAACGTGATCTATAAAGCTTTAGTGAAGCAAGGTAGATTGTGGTGGTCCCGTCGAGGTACTAGAATGTGGTGACCAGAGAGGGCGATGCGAGAATGAATAACCGACTTCTGTGCCTGTGACAGCATCTTTCGCTCCCCCGGGTCTTGGTCTCCAACTTCCCTCGCTCGGCTGATCGAGAAAGCCAAGGCCGACAATCTAATCTGATCTGATTGAGCATTTTCTGCCAGAGCAAGCTTGAATTCCAGACAGTATTGTCCCCCAATTATATGCAATTCACAGCGATACAAAGCAAATTCAGCAATGTCGAAAGCCCATGACGATCCAAAGTCTCGCAAGAGAAAATCTCATCCGCAAGACGATGGCGAAAAGACCAAGATCAAGAAACAGCGCAGGGTGAATGGTCCCGAAGAAAATTCCGTCACTCCAGCGGGCTTTACACCTTTACGCGGAGCATCTCTCGACCCAACTTTGAGCTCTCTATTTTCGACCAATGGCGACGTGACGATCAATGCGTCTCTCCTGTCAAAGTCTCACGGGAAGCCTAAGGCAAGACGTATAGTACCTAGCGACGGTGCCTCGAGTGGCGACGAGGACGAAGCAGTCCCGAACCACGAGACGCTAGAGCCAGTTGATGAAACCTTCGACAACGCTGACTCGGAGGTGGAGGAAGACGACGAGATCCTTTCGTCAATCTCGGATGCGCCATCTGACTTGGACGATGTAGAGACCGATGCGGACTCGGAGGAGCAGCAACTTGGCCAGCCTGACGCGCAGCTAAATGATCAGCCGGCCCAGAAGCGACGGCGTAAGCCGAAGGATGAGTTTGAACATCTCGAGACAAGCTATCTCAACAAGCTGTCAAAGGAGAACGAGAAGCTCCAAGCCAAGTCCAAGTCTGCATCGAGTTCGAAACCTGATTCTGGAGTTGCCAACGATACCAATGGAGTCGACCATGATGAAGTCGGTTCAGTAACCGGCCGAAGTGATAGCGAAGATGCGGTTTCAGATGGTGCAGCGTCATTCGTGTCACTCTCTCCGCCACCACCACAACACGAGACCCAGACGGCGCAGGGTACCGAGTTCGAAAAGGCACAAAGTACGGTCTTCCTAGGTAATGTCTCGCTGTCCGCTATTTCCTCCAAATCCGCTCAAAGGACCCTCAAGGCACACCTTACATCCTTCTTTCCCCTTCTCAAGTCCACCTCTGGCCAACTATCCTTAACATCTCTCCGCTTCCGCTCAACCCCCTTCACCTCCGCAATCCCCAAACGCGCCGCCTTCGCCAAGAAAGAACTCATGGACGCCACCGCCCACAGCACCAACGCTTACGCCGTCTTCTCCTCCCCCTCCGTCGCCCGCGCCGCAGCCCAACACCTCAACGCCACCGTCGTCCTAGATCGGCACCTGCGCGTCGACAGCGTCGCTCATCCGTCACCAGTAGATCACCACCGGTGCATCTTTGTCGGCAACCTCGGCTTTGTAGACGATGAGACTCTCGTCGACAAAGCGAATGAAGAGTCAGGCCGATCCAAACGCAAGGGCACCAAGACTCCAGGCGACGTAGAGGAAGGCCTGTGGCGCACCTTCTCCAAAGTCGGAAAAGTTGAATCTGTGCGCGTCATCCGCGACGCCAAGACGCGAGTGGGGAAGGGTGTCGCGTACGTCCAATTCTACGATGAGAATAGCGTCGAGGAAGCCCTCTCCTGGGACGGGAAGAAGGATCCGCCCATGTTGCCGCGCAAGATGCGAGTGAGCAGGGCCAAGGCTGTCAAGAGGAACAAGCGCAAGATTGAAGGGGAGAGGGAAGAGGGGAGGGGCAAGGGCGGGTATGTGAGGAAGTTGACGAACCAGGAGCGGAGTCAGGTTGGGAGAGCGGAGAGATTGTTGGGGAAGAGCGGTGCGAGAGGTGTGGCGGGACGAGGCAGAGGAGGATTTGCAGGACGGGGAAGGGGCGGCTTTGCGGGGCGAGGTGGTAGGGAACGTGGAGGTGAGAGGACTGGCCAGATTGGAGATGGAATCAAGGCGCCGGAGTCGTTTGTTTTTGAAGGACAGAGGGCGAGAAGTGATGGCAATGCAGGTGTCAAGATGAAGAAGGGACTGGGAAAGAAAGCGAAGCCGACCAAGAATAGTAACAAGCGGGCTGCTGCGTTCAAAGCGAAGAAGACGAAAGCATCGTAAAGTTGGTCCAGGTAGTAGGCAGATGTCAGGATAACTAAAATGTTGGAGACAATTGTTGATACACAAGCTATGCTACAGCTCTTTCTATCCCGCACTACCCCATAATGCATCGTCTAGTTATACTGCGCATAAGCAGCAGTACTGTTGAACTTGAGACCACCACGAATGACCTTCTCCACAGCACTCAAGAAATCCTTCTCACTCGCCACCTTTCTCCTCGCTCGGATGGCGAACATGCCCGCCTCGGTAGCCACACTCCTCAACTCTGCACCAGTTGCGTTCGGGCACAGTCTGCTAATCAGCTCCCATCTGATATCCCTCTCTACACTCATGCTCTTCGCGTGGATGCGGAGAATGTTCGCTCGTCCCTCCATGTCTGGTAGCGAGAACTCGATCTTGCGATCTATACGTCCGGGTCTCATCAGCGCGGGATCGAGTGTAGATGGTCTGTTGGTGGCAAACATGACCTTGATATTACCTCGCGAGTCGAATCCGTCCAGTTGCGTGATGAGTTCCAGCATGGTTCGTTGGACTTCGTTGTCACCTCCCGCTCCGTCATCGAATCGTGCGCCACCGACAGCATCGATTTCGTCGAAGAAGATGATACACGCCTTCTTTGTCCGGGCCATTTCGAAGAGCTCGCGGACCATACGGGCACCTTCACCAACGTACTTTTGCACCAGCTCGGAACCGATCACTCGGATGAAGGTGGCGTCCGTTCTGTTGGCAACTGCTCGAGCGCACAACGTCTTTCCCGTTCCTGGTGGTCCATAGAGCAGGGCACCTTTTGGTGGATCGATACCTAGGTTCACGAAGCGCTCCGGACTGAGGAGAGGCATCTCCACCACCTCCCTCAGCTTCTCGATCTGCTCTTTGCAACCTCCAACGTCTCCGTATGTGACATCTGGTTTGTCCTCTACCGTCATCATGGTGACACTGGGGTCGATCTTGGGCGGCAGGGGAAGCATGATCTGGTATTTGTTCCGGTCGACACCGACTCTCATGCCCTCCTCAATATCCGTCGGTGATACCCTCTCTCCGAGGTTCACGACAAACTTGGCAATTTGCTTGACGTTGATGACATATTTACTCTTCTCGTTGTCCTTCTCATCCGGGATGATCTTGGTGCATCTTGCGACTTGTAACGGTTGCTCTTCGGACATGCGTTGTCTGTCGGCGGCGATATCCCATAAGTGAGGAGGTGCGAGACCGGTATCTGACTCTTTCACTCCTATCTTCTCGTTCACTGATGTCTGCTTGTCCTTGATGGCCTTTTCGAGCTTCTTGAGATCGGCTGCATATGGTGCGGCGCCGTAGGTCTTGAGGACCTGAATGTCCCTGATGAACATCAGCTAAGGAATCAAAAGTCGGTCGGAGAGCGAAGTCACGCACTCATCGGTCAAAGGTGTGATCTTCTTCTCCTCCTTCTCGTCATCGGCAAACTTCTGTTGGTACTTCTCCCAATTCTGGCCCGTGGCCGAAGGCATGGTTGATAATCGTTATGCGCCTTGCGTCTGATAGCTGCTGTATATGCCTTGACAACTTGAGCTTATATGAAGATGAGTTTCGATCTCGGGAACGCGGTATACAGTGTGATCGGAGGTGGTGAGATGTTCTGAGTGATGTTTGATGAGAGATGATAATGGGAAGCTGTCGGAGCTTATGCGCTCATGCGATGTCTTGGCAAAATATACGGCCGGCACGAGCTGCATTGATTAACATCAACTTCACACCTCACGCGACAACAGTCTGCAAATTGCCTTGATGACCCGTGACTAAAGCGACGACGTGTCCTGCAACCTAATGCATCGATTTCATTCGTGACAGAAGATACACAGTGGCCACGAAGTACCAGCAGCTCCAGTTGTAGGAAATACCTCTATGGTCGACAGACGGTGCTATCGAGCTTCCGGCAAATCGCTGGGTAATGGTCCAAAATGTCCTCCTCGAATACTCGCCGCGACGAGATACTGGCCAAAAAGGTGAAACTCGCCGAGCTCAAACGACAGCGAGAACAACGTCAAAAAGAGCTTCAGACGTCCCGACAGTCATTAGATGCTGCTTCGATCGACACCTTCACACCTTCTTCGCGCACGGCAAATAGGGCGGACCTTGACAGCCTCATCTCATCATTAGTGGACCGGCCGAGCTCGAGTACAGGCACACCGCGAGGGAGAGAGGGAAGTCCTGCGACTGGGACTGGTTCGAGAACAAGAGGGAGCAGGCCAACAAGTGTGGTCAGTGGCGAGCCAGATAGAGATGCCGCAACTGTCAGTGTTGGTAGGGAGGAGCGAGCAGTACAGACACTGGGCATAGCTCAACTACGGACGGTGTATGATAGCCCAGCAGAGGTAAATAAGGAGGTAATCACATACAGTAAAGGTGTACAAACGGATGATTTGCCGGATCCGCCGGGAGAGCAAAGTCGAGCGGTAGTGGAGGATGGGGTCAAACAGAGGGACAGCGAAGAGCACGAGAAGCGCCGAGAAGAAGAGGTCAGGCAGAGATTGAGGGCCGAGATTGAGGAAGAGCTGAGAGCAGTGCGGGATAAGGAAACGGCAGTGGAAGAACGGTTCCCAGCTCGGCAGCTGACGAACGAAGAGCTCAACGCCGTGACAGGTAGCGAGGACTTCTTGGACTTTGTGGAAAGAAGTAGCAAAGTCATTGAGCGTGCTTTGGAGGAAGAGTATGATGTGCTCGCGGACTACGCGATGGGTATTGGCGCTGGCGAAGAGGAGGATGAGGGGGGCACGACGAGGGGTAGGCGAGGTAGAAGGATCAAAGAGATCATGCAATTTCAAGACGAGAAATGGACGAAGCGTAGAATGATGAGCGACATCGATTTCTCACCAAAGTACCCGGAGCTCCTGCTGGCGAGCTATACGAAGGCCACCAATTCGGTACAAGCAGCACCGGGTCTGGTATTGATCTGGAATTCGCACATGCCAAGCAGGCCGGAGTATGCTTTCACTGCAACGAGCGACTTACTTTGCGCCAGATTCTCACCATATCATCCTAATATCATCCTCGGAGGCACGTATTCTGGGCAAGTGTGTATGTGGGATACGCGGCAGAAGTCCCAAGATGGAGCCCCTGTGCAGCGGACACCTCTGGCAGGCGAAAGAGGAGGGCACGCTCATCCCATCTACAGCATTTCGGTTGTGGGAACACAAAATGCCAGCAACATCATCAGTGTCAGCACAGATGGGACGACATGCGCGTGGAGCTTTGACATGTTGTCGAAACCACAAGAGCACCTCGAATTGGTATCGCCACCAGGTCGAAGTCGGACTGAGGATGTGGCACCAACGTGCATCAGCTTTCCAAGATCCGACCCGACATACTTCCTGGCTGGTACAGAAGACGGTAGCGTAGTTCCTGTGCACAGATACGATCGTGCCGGAGCAAAAGCTGGAATCGACCAGAGGATAGTGTACAGAGGGCACACAGCACCTGTGACAGGACTCGACTTTCACCCAAGCAGGGGCAAAATCGATCTAGGAGACCTGGCATTAACCTCTGGACTTGACTGGAGCATCAAGCTATGGCGTGTGAGACCACACAGCAGCGCATTGTCGACAGCAAATACTGCAAGCAGCGGACTGCAGGTCGAACGACCACTGTTAGACATCATGCGAGAAGACGTCGTGTACGATGTCAAGTGGTCGCCGACCAAGCCAGGGGTGTTTGGTTGCGTGGATGGCGCAGGTCGGCTGGAGGTGTTTGACATTAACGTTGACGTGGAGGTTCCAGTAGCAAGGGCGGAACCTAGCCACACGGCAGGGGACGTGTTTGGGGTGAAAAGCCTGAACAAGCTAGCGTGGGAACACAACGAGGGGCGAAAGGTTGCCGTGGGTGGTCTAGACGGTGTAGTGACGGTGTTTGAGGTCGGTAATGAATTGGGAGGAATTGATACCCTTGGTAAGACAGAGGATTGGATGAGTGTTAAGAAGCTGGCTACAAAGCTTGATCGCGTTCGCCAGCAGGCAGATGGCAAGTAGACAATGAATCGAAGCTCCGAATGAATGCCATGGTGTCATCTGCAGGAGCTCACGCTCAAGCTCCCAAGCTCTCAAGCTCTCGGGCTAGGTGATGGCATGGAATGCAAAGTGAACCCCCTGCAAGCGTCTAGACAACGGTATGACATGCGACCGTCATGCGCGGCTTAAGCGAAAGTCGGCCCGTCCATTTTGTCAATTTTGGCGATGAGAACGACGTCAGAATTGCTTTTTATGGTTGCCCTGCTCCAAACGGCTGGATTTTTGGTCGATTTTGGTCGATTTTGGTCGCTAGGATAGCCTTTACATTCCACAAATCACACCCCTTGAAGGGAAAAATAGCCCCTCGGCACGGGAAGACTAGCCATGAGCGGAGGCATCCACACATGTCACCGACCCTGGTCTTTTTGCATGCAGAAGATCCTCGCTGCAGCTGTAGCTTCGTAGCCTGTCCAACCTTCAAGCCTTCAACCTTTTTTTTCCTCTTCAATATCCGCTCCCCTCCCCGGTCCATACATCTACATCACACCTCCCGCCGATTATTGATCTCCTGCAGAAACACAAAATCAGCACCGCTCTTCCAGCATCCGCCTGCGCACCAGTCGCTACCACCGCTAATATCAATTGCGCAATCGCATCTCCAAGGCGCGCGTACATGAACAGAAACCGTTGAAGAACAGCAGCTTCATCGCAAATCTATTCAAAAGACACTCACTCTCACGTTGCGACATGTTCTTCACATCCACAATGCGTTTCTTTAGCACTCTTTCAGCTGGCGCGATTGCTCTGGCGAGCTTCGCTACTGCTCAGTCCTCCGCTCTTGGCTTCACAGAGGTTCCTACATCTGTTCGCGCCGGTCAAGCTGCTACTATCAGGTACACCGCCGATGATCTCAGCGACCCGGTCACAATTACTCTGCGCAAGGGCGACCCGGACGACCTCGATACTATCCAGACCTTGACTTGTAAGTAGCGCACCAACCACTCCCTTGGTGGCAAAGACCTCGTATGCTGACCGGATTTAGCCGACGCCACGGGCGGCAACTATACCTGGATCCCAGCCAATTCTTTCGAGAACGGTGACGATTACGCACTTCAAATCCAGCAAGGCCGCGAAATAAACTATTCCGGTGCTATTACCTTGTCTGGAGCAGATGCCGCTGCTGTCTCGTCCGCGCAAGCTGCAAGCGCCTCGCTTTCGTCCGTCGGCGGTGCCATCACCTCGTCCTTCGCCCAGGCTTCCTCCGTCTCAAGCATTCAGTCAATCATTGCCAGCTACAATTCTTCGCTTCAGAACTTGACTGCCCCAGTGACCAGACCTGCTAGCTCCTCCGCTCTGCCCTCCTCAGCTACTGGCACTGGCATTCCAAGGAACCAGACTTTGGTCACTCCGACTTTGACCAGCACCCAGGTCAACACTGCCAGCAGCGGCGCTGGATCTGGCCAGGGCAGCGCCACTGGCTCTTCACCTGCTGCCACCTCGAGCGGTGCTGCCGCCCATGCCATCGATGCTGTCAGCAAGTCGAGTCCACTGGCTCTCGTGTTCGCTGTGATCGTTGGCTTGTTGCTCTAAGTGTCCAGGCGTCCGCCCCAATGACACCGATTCTCACTTCGAACATGTGCAGTAGACCGGTATGCGGTCGAGCGCTGGAATCCACTTCACCTCGCATGGCATGGAATTTAAATTCAATTCGAGAGTGGACAGTAATGTAATGATACACGATACGTCGAGGATGGCTGTTCTCTTCAAACAGAGAGGGATTATTTGTATTCTAGCTGCATGCATAGCGCATTCGAAATCAGTTTGAATTTGCTCTTCATGATTCGGCCGTCTTTGATAAATTGTTACCACAACGACACTTGATGACCTGGAGTCCGAATATGCGAGACCCAGTTATCTGGCTCTCACTCCCTGGTGACAGGCGAGGCCCACTTTCAGGACCGCCTCGATTTACCGGACTGCCGTCAGCTGGCGTTCGAGTACAAGTGACATTTTCTCGGTAGCGCATCCGAACACGAGGTATGCCAGCTGAAGAACACATTTAGCATGGTTGCCTACACGCGATCCGGTTTCGAGGACCGCCTCGAGAACGTCTGGACCTAGGTCCAAATCTAAAGACGTCGCAAGCAAGCTTCCTGAAGACGCCTGGGGGCACGAGCAGCAGAAATCCGTCCCACATGAACTTGGTCTTGGCTCGTCCAAAAGCACGAGGCTGGGAAAAGTAATGCTTCACGCAGGCTTTGGGTGATGCTCTGAAACATGAGATCACTGCGCCGCATGGCTTTTACGCAAACGACTACCGAGGCCAGCCACCCGCACCAGAGACACACGAGACAGCATCAGCACGATCTCAACGTTCTCTGACGGCAAAACTACTGGAGTTGGTACAGTTTTGACGCAGTCAACAAAAAGACACTGCGACGGTGGCATTCGGATATCGGCAGGACGGTGCATGGAGTGAATCAACACTTGGACCTGCAGTCAGAGGTCAGTGCATGACGCGGCCCACTTTGGAGGGCAGCTCTCGACAGGGCAACCTTTGTGTCTGCCAGCTCCTCGATCGAGCTTTTGCGATTGCGCGATTTGTCCGCAGCTGTGCCTCCTGTCGAGACTTGCTAGTCCCCCGGCCTGGTCTCCGGCCTTCCCTGCGTCTCCTCGTGAGACCAGTCTGTGGAGTCTCGTAGATCTACCATCCTGGTTTGGTAGATCATGGAGATCCCCATGTCTCCAACAGACACAGGAGAAGCACCTCTACAGCTTCCTTTACCATCTCCCTTCCCGTCCTTGGTTCTGAGGCGAGCCTAATTCCAACATCCGGTCGTTGGCGGCCGCCCTCGGATCATTTTGAGCACTTGGAATCAGCCCGCCGCCACCAAATATGCGCTTGGGGCTCTTCCTCCAAATCTGGTCTCTGTAGTCCCCTCTGGTAGACGCTAATTCTTTCTGCCGACCAATCCCATCACGTCCTATCCTGTGGCCGAACCGGATGCTAATGAGATGATCACCTCTAATGCTCCTTGGCCTCTTGATGCTAGTCAGAGCGAGGGCAAGATTGCCCTGGAAGCAAATTGCATATAATACCTCGTCTGCACCTGCAACACGTTCGACCGTTCCTTCGCATCATTTTGTTTGTGAGAGGCAGAGACTATTTTTCATCATTGTTTAGATTAAACCGTCCAACCGACGATCTCCCCCCTTTGCTCAAAAAGCTCTACACATTCCAGTCAGGACCTTCTTCTCAAGTTCTCTTCGTATTCAAGAGTCTGTCATTGACAACTTGCATCCTTGTACATTTTTAATCCACACGACCCACAATTTTTTTTAGCAGACCGAACACCCGACGACAAGATGAAGTTCTCCACCTCAGCCGTTCTCGCGTTCCTCGCGTCCCCTCTTTTGGTTCTCGCGCAGAACCCCAACCCGTTCACCATTCCTACCTCTGGCCTTACTGCTACTGCTGGTCAATCCGTCACTTTGACATGGAACCCGACTACCCAGGGCACCGTCTCCCTCATCTTGAGGCAGGGAGCCAGCAACAACCTGGACCCCGGTCAGCCCATTGCTCGTACGTACTCGACGAATGACAGATCAGTTAAGAATTAACTGACATCCTTTACAGAGACCATCCCTAACTCTGGCTCCTACACCTGGTCTGTTCCATCCTCCGTCGTTCGTGGAAGTGACTACGCCATCGAGATCGTTTCCGACTCGAACCGTGACCAGGTCAACTACACTCCACCTTTCGTTATTGAGAGCACCAACACCGTCGCCACTACCTCTGCCTCTTCCGGCTCTGCCTCTGCCACCACTCGCACTGGTTCCTCTTCCGGCACCGCCTCGACTGGCTCTACCACCGGCACCAGCTCCACCACTGGCACTGGCTCCACCACCGCTACTGGCACCACCGGCTCTACCACCGGCACTGCTTCCAGCTCCGGAACTTCTTCCCGCAACACCGCCTCCACTTCCGGTGCCGGCTTCCAGAGTACTTCTTCCTCTGTCTCTGGCCAGTCCACTGGCGGTGCTCCTCGCGCCACTGCTGCCGCTGGTATGATGGGTCTTATCGCCCTCGGTGCCATGGCTCTCTAATCGCTTGCGATCAACTCCTTACGATGATGTTTGAAAAGACGTGATTTCTCGAAGGAGATGGATGCGAATGTGTATGGTTGGTGAGACGCTTGGCCAAATATCTTGGATAACTATACCAGATACGTCTCTTTGTTTTCCTTTGATACCACATGTCTTGTTCAGAAAGAGAAAAGAAGCTACACCGTTGAAGCGCCGAATTCTGATGTTCGCATACATCCCCGTCTAATACGAAAGGGTCATTAATATCATACATCCGCTGACTGAGTTTGCATTTTGCGAAAAAGCTTCTTCTTGTACCATAGTCTGCTTGATATGAATCGGTTCTCATACAAAATCGTGGTTGGCGCAAGTGAATTTGTCCACTTCTGCGGGCGGCAGGTCGAGTCTTCTTTGTTCGATGTTATCGCTTCTCTACGTTTATTCATTCAGGATCGCAATTCAGCTCTTTTCTGCTGCTGAGGGAGGGTGCGCAGCTGCCATGCCGCCGGCGTTGATGGAGGCGAACAATATGAAGCCTGCATACCGTTCGTCACGTGATGCCTATCGAATAACATACGCGCAGCACATGCGTAGTCTGCTGCTGGAACACGCACAACACTTCCATAATGATTCTACACCTGCTTCTCACCTTACATTATATCTACACTTCCTAATTTCGCCTCAAAGCTCGAGTATAGGGACATCACGACTTAACATCGTTGTTGTCACCGTGCAACGACAAGAAAACCAAGGCAAGGGGAAAGCGAGAGGATCGCGGATTTGCCGGAGAGCGGTAATAGCTTCAAGACTTCCTGGGTCTTCACACCGTTCAATAGCAGCATTCGCAGCTATGATCTGACTTACTGACAGCAGCAACGAGTGCCCAACTCGCCAGAGGCTTGATGCCTCGTTGACAGCGCTATCACAATCGCTGCGGATGCTGACGTAGCACTCACAGCCTCGGCGCTCATCTTGCTTCTAAGAGATCCCACACGCCGGCATGGGCGCTGCACACAGTCCGCCACCGGTACTAGCAAGCGAGTGAAAGGCAGTGCAAAGTGAGATGATGTTCTTTCAAGAGGATCCTCATCAGACGCCGCTCGAAAGAAACTCAACAATCTCTATCTACGACGGATTGACTCCCTCCACGAATCGATCAAGGGTCAGGCTGCCTGAGATGTCGCATCGTCATCCACTGCAGACACGCGAGATTCCGTGCGACGAGCTGGCTGCAGCTGTGGATCGACAGACCACGCGGTCCCATAATACTATTCCCTTTGGCCAGGATCCTACGAGATGTCATCATGGGGCAAGCCGCTCGTTTGATCAGTCTGGGGTTGTGTACAACAGCTCTTTCGCGGCATCACAGCATGCGCTCTATTCAGGAGAACGTCAGGAGTCGATTGTTTCACCTAGAACCATCGTTCGTCCTGAGTCACTAGCATCAGATGTGAGCTCAGACGATGAGGATCCTATCCCTGCTCAGCATGGTTCTTCAGCCAAGTTCATACCGCGTAGGCTGCGCCGGAGCGTATCACAGGACTCTTTGCTGCAGCAGAACCAAGAAGTCGATACTAAAAATTCCGGCGGTGACCTGAGTGCGCGGCGCGAAACGGCATCAAGAGACGACATACAGCAGACTGTCACTCGAGCTTCGACGAGTTCTTGTGCGATCCCGAGCCATGGACCACCCCTTTTCGCACAGGGTCCTTTTCCTGAAGACGTTTTCCAGACTGCTCGCCGCGTCTCAGGCACGTCTTTCACCGGTCCAGCCTACAGTCTATCAGGTTTCAGGTATGGCGCGATTCCGGCAGACGCTCTTCGAAATACACCTCGTGTCTCGAGTAATCCTTTCAGTGGTGCAGACAACAGCGCAGCGCCCCTCGGTGATACAGCCTCTCAGTCCCGTCATATACGGCACGCCCCACAGATCTTGGCAGGCTCCTCTACAAATTCGTTGTACGGCCCTAGCATGGTAGGTTTTGGACAGGTGCGTGGTACTCCGCCTCAATCATCCTCGAGTCAGTCTATTGAGTCGAAAACGGAGGCTTCTGGATCTCGTGGACCAGACAAGCCAGAATGCCACTTTTCGCCCTCTAATGCAGCGTTAATCCTAGAAAGTGCTTCCAACATTGACCTTGACGAACGTCTGCAGATGCTGGACTTGGTCGGGTCGATTGAAGTTGATGAGTTCGCCAGAAATTTCAGAGTACCTCCAAAGGCGGACGGACACTTTCTCGCTGCTCCGGGTACCAGCTTCGAATGGAAGCTGATTGGAATTATCCAACAGCAGGGCAGCGTAGTCTTCCGTGCAGGTAAGTATGATGTCCATGGGCTTTTGCGTTCTCAGTACTGGAAAGACGTACGTAAACGGTACCCTATCATTGGGGACCTTATCCGTCCCATCGAGGGCGAGCACGTCTATGATACGTTCAAGAGGCTAATGGAACAGCGTGGATGGCAATGGGAGGAGACTCAGACCGTTCGTGAATATGTCAAGTGTGTTCAGTCGGAGGTATTGCGTACCCTGCTCATCAACCCGAATCTCCTCTCTCCGGGGACGACGTACCCTCCTCGTACCCCTGAGGACTACCTCTACAGAATTCGCAGGATATGCGAGTGCATTCATGATCCTGAAACGATGAAGCACCTGGACTATCTTACCAATTTCTCCAATCTTGACAACTGCAAGAAGGTGAGTGTTTCGGCGATCGTCTCGAACAGATTACTGATGATGACAGTTCCTTTCTAAGGTCAATCTCAATCTCTATGACCTGATGCATGCTCTCGCCTTTCACACGAAGCCAGCGACGTTCGCAAGCGCAGAGGACCTCAGGGGAAACAGTATATGGAACAATAGGCGTTTTCATTACGTCTTCCTCCAAGGGCTTCCTTACGACAACATCATTGCGGTTCTCCTCAGATACCCACGCAAGCTTGTCAACCCAGAGGCTGAATCTGATCACTTGTACGCTGATCAGAATCGTCATCGTCCTTCCCACCTTCACATCTCGAGCCGGTTCCCGGGTACTGTCGGTCGCCCATGTGGCAAGCGCCACAGTATCCAGGCCAAGTTTGGACCAGGTGGTCAACTACCTGACAGACCAGTAACTGCGACTAAAAGGTTCCCGGCTCCCCCAGAACCCAGGAGACATAATCCTATCACAGAATTGCGTCCACATCACCCACCTCAACCCTTCGCTTCGAACCAACATCAACCCACCACTATTCTCCGCCGCCCGAACCCAGCCCCAGCCTCGACGCTCAATCCCATGGCAACCGCATTCATTGCCCCTATGCAAGCTCCCGAAGGCCCCAGCGCTCCTGCTCCACGCTCACGCCACGACAGATCTCGCAAGCGAGGACAAGGGAGGTACATCTCTCCTGCACCAGGACCAGACCCTGTCCTCCCACCAGACATTACCGAACGAAACTTCCCTGCCCTTCGCGCTACCGCTACGTCAGAGCAGGGTAGTGGCAACAGCGTCGGGGGAAGCAATGGAGGTAGTGGAGGAAGTGCTGAGGGAAGCAGCGATGTTTCGCACAATGGAAATGGTGAGGGAAAGAGTAAGAAGGGAAGCGAGGTGCTCACTGCAGCTGATGGACGAGAAATCACTATCAAGACGATCAAGAAAGGTGGGAGAAGGGGAAGTCAGGAGGGTTATCAGGCGAAGGGCAAGGCGAAGCCGTCGGAGCGAGACTGAGGGAATCGCATACCGAAGAGTCTGTGGAGAGGCATATCGTGAGGCGTATGGGACCGCATCGGCTTTGATGAAGCGATTTGACATGGGATTAGCATGGCGTATCAGGATGCATATGGGATTGCTCATGGGTTCGAAGATCACATGACCATTCGCTTCGGGGGTTGCAACAAGAATTGCATGGCGAGGATTTGCTTACCGGTTCGAGCTTACAGGCATTGCGCGGCGTGGTATAATCGCATGAGGCGTATTTCGAGTTCGTCTGGGCTTAGCAAGGTTGCATACAGAGATACCCAGAGACAGAGGCTTGTTCGTAGCAATAGCAATATGAAATCAGAAACCAATTAAATTCACGCTCGGTAAAGGGTATCATGCATCACTCACAATTCATCCAACAACCCCTTCCATCTCTTTCCCCTCTCCTCCTCCTTCCTCTTCCACTTCTCATCAACCCCAATTCTGATACCCACCTCCTCCTTCATACCTCCGTGCCACCCACTTCCCCACTCATCGACCCCTTCAAATCCTCCCGGCACGCCTCTCCACGCCAATATCCCCACCAGAATCAGCACCACGCCCACCCCAACCCACCCTCCAAAGCGGAACCACCAACCCCTCTTCCTTCCCCTCTGTACCTCCTCGCGTTCCCACCCCTCGACCCTCTCCCTCAACTCCCCCAATCGCTCCTCAGCCTTGTGTCCCCTCTCCTTTGCCTCCCCCAACCTCTTGACCAACTTCTCAATCTCCCCCTCCTTGAGCGAAAACCCATCCCACGAATCCACCATCTTCGCACTCTCCTTCTCCAACCCCTCGGCTCTAGCCACGAACTCCCCTCTCCCCTCTTCCATTGTAGCATGCAATTCTTGTAATCTACGCACCAGGTCCTGAAGGGAAGACATGCGCGAAAGAAGGGCGTAGTAGACTTCGTCCAACCTCTGCGTCTCGGCGTGCGCCGTACTGTTTAGGGTCTTGAGAGCGGAGGCGAGCTCCTTCTCGCGGGCCGAGAGGAGCGCTGTTTCGCGCTTCACTAGCGCGGAGGTGACATTCGTGCCGGCGGGCAGGAGCGCGGCGTTAGGTGGGTAGGCTGCGAGACGGTGGCGGAGGGGCGCGGGCTGCGAGGGCGGGGCGTCATGTTGTGTGACGGAGCCGCGGCGGGAGCCGGATGGGGTGGAGGTCTTGGAGGGATGGAGGTGAGCGTGGTGTTTCCTGAAGGGCAGCGAGGGGAGGGGGATTGTCGGTGGTGCGGTCGGGGAGGTGAGGTTGTTCGCCTTACTGCTCTGGGCGCGGGAATGTCGATGGAAAGGCAGGCGTGGGATGGTGATGGTTTGAGAGCGCTTTTTGCGTGTGTCGTTGGCAGCGGAGGACTCGGCGGGAGGGTCGTTGGTGGGAGAATGGAAGGTTGCTGCTTTCTCCATTGTGATGTCGTTGTTGAACTCATCTGTGAGAAGAGGCAGAGCTGCATGACCTAGAGGACCAGGCTGACTCCATCATGAGTGTGAGAGAATCAGAATCAGAATCAGGACATTGTGACGTGGGAAAGTGTGAAGCGACAGATCACCTGGGATGAAGAAGTGAAGTCACCGCCAAGAATAGCATAGACTCAGCATGCGAAGAATTGGGAGCAAATCTATTCGTGGGTATCATAACGCTGTTTAAACACAGTATAGCCGTAGGCTTCCAAGTCAAGTACCTTATATCATCACGACTTGAGCATTTTGTTCCTCTTCTCCCTTCGCTTTAGTCTCTCGACTCGTTTTCGGTGCATCTTCTCCGCCATCTTCTCGTACCGTTCTCGTTCCTCCTTGGCTGCTCGTCTGTCTTTGATGGCCTTTATTCTCCGCTGAAAGTCGTCAGCACCTACTCGCGAGCGCAGATTGTCAATCCTACCACTCGCTCTGCGTCCTTCTCGTCCTTCAATTCCTTCTCGTGTGCCTTTGCGACGGCTTGCTCCTTTTCCTTGGCGACACGCTTCTCATAAGATGTTTGTCCTGCGGTAGGTCGGAAGGCCTCTTGTGTCGTATGCCAATTCTTGCCTACTCTCATCATGAGCCACTACCTGATGTGCATTTACCAGGTTTGACTGACCATTCTTTCGCATAGACTGGACTGGGGCAGTCGTTTGCGCATCAACCTCGGCCATATTTGGTGACGGAGAAGAAGGCAGTCCACTACCTTCCTAATGCAACCCCTCGTATGACTTTTGTTCCTCGAATGATTCCGGTCGTCGTCGGCTCAAATGATCAGCAGGTCCGTCAAAGATGGTCAAGCCCTTTACATCAAACCCGGACCCACAGCGAAAAATCAAATCTTATCAGATGGCATCATGGCCATCTCCGAACCAATCACACGTTCTGGTGGGGTGAGGGGCCTAGAAATTGTTGACTTGCTGGCGGGCCAAGCGGGAATTTTCACCGCCAAACAAAAAAGTGACGCTTGAAGATCCCATTGTAAGACTGAATCACATAAACTCTAGTCCTCCCCTTTCATTATCCGCGTGATTTTCGAAATATATCTCAACTGATGGACTACGGGTGAAGCGGCTGTATATCCCTCACGGTCGCTACAAACCTCCACTCCAACACGACGTCGTCAATTGCTGGCTGAACACGTCCTCACCCCGCTATCTCGAGTCACTATCGTCTGATCCGCCAGCAGATGGACGTTCGCGATGCCGCCTACCTCCAGGACACCCCGATCTTACCGTCCGAAACTGTACCGAAGCTGCAAGACAAAGCTATAGAAACTCAGAGTCAGGGTGCCACTGCGCTCAAGGACATTGCTTTCGGTAGTGCTGCGGGTATCGCTGGGAAGTACGTCGAGTATCCCTTTGACACGGTCAAGGTCAGGCTGCAGTCACAGCCAGATCATGTGCCTTTGCGCTACAAGGGTCCACTAGACTGCTTCGGACAATCTCTGCGTCAAGATGGGTTTCTTGGACTGTATCGAGGCATCAGCGCTCCTCTCGTGGGTGCTGCAGCCGAGAACGCCAGTTTGTTCTTCAGTGTATGTCGAGCGACACGTGCTTACCAGCTTCCCACTGACCGTTTCGCAGTACCGCATCTTCCAGAATATCCTCACCTCCACCATCTACACAGATGGCACCCAGCTGTCACTTCCTGCTCTGGCCACCTGTGGCGCCATGTCTGGTGCCTTTACCTCCCTCGTCCTTACACCAATTGAATTGGTCAAGTGTCAGATTCAAGTACCGTTGCACCCGGGCAGCACAGTCCGACCAAGCATACCCTCTGTCATCGCTTCAGTATGGCGACATCAAGGCATTTCGGGCTTCTGGCGAGGACAAATGGGTACACTGCTCCGGGAAACAGGAGGATCGGCGGCATGGTTCGGCAGCTACGAGAGTGTCTCTGCATACTTCCGGGCACGCCCGTCCAAGACCTCTGTTACTGCAACAGATGGTGAAAACTTCGACCTGCCCATCTACCAGCAGATGCTCGCCGGTGCTGCAGCTGGGATGAGCTACAACTTTGCTTTCTATCCAGCTGATACCATCAAGTCGAGGCTGCAAACTGAAGAAGTGGTCGAGGCAGCCGGAAGAGTGCAGGCAACTTTCTGGTCCACTGGCAAGGCTATATGGAGACAGCACGGACTACAAGGTCTATACAGGGGGTGCGGCATCACTGTCGCCAGGAGTGCGCCCAGCAGCGCTCTGATCTTTACCATTTATGAAGCTCTCAAGAGTAGATTTTGAGGCGACGCATGCATTCGATATTTCACATAGTAAGAGATGCACAGCGCGGCGTTATGATAGACGAAGACACGAACATAGACGATAGTCGATAGACATTGAGTCCGAGAATATGGCACATATCCGAACAAAACCCTTCTTCAAGCGTTTCTAACTAATCGTGTCGGAAATCGACACAGTCAGGACGCCTCAAGGCGACAATGCCTTGTCGCGTATCGTCATGCAAGCACTTACCCTCCATTTCTCTACTAGCACTAGAGTTGAAAACTCAATCTCTCTTCCCCGGCCAGGCACGCCAATCAACTCGGATTTCTATCTACGCTAAGCTCACATCCGGTATAGCTCAGGCTTAGCGCAGATCTGCCGATCTGATAGAACGTTCATCTGTGACATCACTTCGATCTCTCTGCATGCAAAATGTCAGATCCGCGACCAGATCTGACGCAGATTTGACGAAAGATTTGCTTTTTCCCATATGGCTTTTGGGCTGAGAGGCTTGCAGTCGACGCGAACCGTGTTTCATGGGATGGTGATGGAGGGATGACGGACGTGCTTTCTTTGCCGTAGCAGTCTGGGCTGTCACCACGGCAGCTAGGATAAGTACTCTTGTTGTCTATGTACCATTGTACTCGATTATTACATGCGCATCCGTGTTGTTCCATCACATCGCACTTTACTATACCGGCGGCCACGTACATCCTTACTACTACCAAAGCGACCCTTCTCCCTCACTCTATCAACCAATATGCCTCCCAAAGACAAGTACACCGACCCCAAACTCCGCGACCAAGTGAAAGAGGAGCTCCACAACTCGGACAAAGGCGGCGCACCAGGCCAATGGTCGGCGCGCAAAGCCCAGATGATGGCGAGTGAATATAAGAAGCGCGGCGGCGGAGTATGTCCATTCCCATTCTCTGCTATCGCGACCCTGTCCTAACAGCACCAGTACACCACAGACAAAGATAAAGGCCAGGATGAATCACAAAAGAACCTCCAGAAATGGGGCGATGAAGAATGGCAGACCAAAGAGGGCTCAGGCAATGCCAAGAAGGCAGACGGCATACAGAAGCGCTACCTCCCCAAGAAAGCATGGGAGAACATGACGGAAGAGGAGAAGGAGGAGACGGAGAACCAGAAGCAAGAGGGGAGTAAGGAGGGAAAGCAGCATGTCCCGAACACGAGCAAGGCGAAGCAGGAGAGGAAGAAGGCGGGCGATGAAGCCGAGAAGGAGGAAGGGGACGACAAGCAGAACGAGAGCAAAGCCAAGAAGGGAGGACGCGGACAGAAGCGCAAGGCGGATCAGCAGGAGGGCCAGAAGCGGGATAGCGCTAGTCCCGAGGCCAAGAGCAGACGCTCTACGAGATCGAGCGCGAAGCAGAACGAGGGCAAGCAGGAGGACGATGCTAAGAGCAAGTCTCACGCTGTGGATGGGAAGAGCACCTACGGAAGCAAGAAGCAGAGTCCCAACGCCCCCGCCCCACCTGCGAGCAAGGACAGGCTGCCAAAGAAGGGCCAGAAGGTCCACTGGAAAGCTATGCCTGGCTGGGTTGAGGGCGAGGTCATTGAGGTTGTGAAGAGTCAGAAGAAGGTGGAGGGCAAAGATGTCAAGGGCAGCGAGAGTGACCCCAGGATTGTGCTTAGAAGCCATGGTCCCAGTGGAAAGGTCGCGGTGCACAAAGCTGATGCGGTGTTCTTTGAGTAGGATGTTCTATATACGACAGCGATAGGATCACGGTACTGTAATACCAGAAACGATTGTTACTTCTTTGCAAATAGAGATCCATCTGCCGAGGCAGGTGATTGGCTGTCCTGTGCACCGTTGTATGTTTCACCAATCGAAGCCGTTAGCAATACCGGCTTGTCAATCTGGCTTAAGCATATCCAGTATATGTCTCAACGAATTCAGGCGGACCGAACACGACGCTCAAGGTCAAATTGAGGCGAGCATGTAAGAGGCATCCACTGCGAACACAGGGCTGTCACAGTTTGCACAAACTTTTGGAATCTTGGTTCGTTTAGAGATGTCCATTCAAACTATGTTCAACAACCAGACATCCACCTCTTTCTAAATTATGCAACGCCTCCATGCAGACATGAAATCTCAGACCCTGTTCAGTGTCCCCGAAGGTCGACCTTGTAATCTAATGAATATAAAACATCCTTTCCGGTCCACCAGAAGTGCTTTTCTCGCAGTCTCTTAACACGGAACGGCCGGAGGAGAGAGCAAGAAGGCGCCCATCCGTAGATCACATCTCTAAATCATTGCAAAACTTAGCCCTTGGTGTAAGCATTGGAGCCGGTGGTGACGATAGGGAAAGTCTGGCGCCACTCCCCGTAGTTGGTAGCATGCTTGGGCTGGAGGACCACGTTCCAGAACGTGCACCGGATGGAGGTGAAGGCGGTAGGGTTGGGGCAAGCAGGAGCGGGGCTGAGCGAAGGCGTGCGCTCGTAGAAGATGTTGAAGGAACGGCAATAGGGCGTATTGTCGCAAATGGCGGCGCAGGCGGTGACGTTGTAGCTCGACATGGGCATGTAGGACATGTAGTAGTCGGTGTTGGTTGAAGCGTAGAAGCCTTGGTAGACCCATGAGTACCCCTTGGGTGCGACGCCGGCCTTGGAAGCCGTGTTGAAGGTGGTGTCGTTGTAGAAGTTGGTCAGGATGGCGGCGTTGGTGCTAAAGTTCTGGCTGGGAGTGTAGTCGTAGGTCTTTTGCATGGCTCCGCAGTCGGCAACGTTCTGACGCTTGGAAGCCGGCTTCTTCTTATCAGGAGTGGGCTTTCCCTTCTTCGCTGTGATGGTAGTGATTTTGTACTTCTTGACCTTCGTAGTGGTGGTGACTGTTGTCTTCGGCTTCTTAGCCTTGGTACTGGTCACAATCTTCATGGTGGCAGTGACCTCTGGCTTTGCGGGACCAGTCGAAGCAGGGGCGCCGGTCACGGAGATACCAGTGCGAGAGGAGGTAGCAATGGAGGGAGGTGGAGAGCTCTTCTCCATCTCGGAAATAGCAGACTTCATGGCGGACTCGCTGTTCGAATACGTAGCAGGGCCAGCTGCAGAAGTGGTGGTGGGAGCTTCGATGGTGACAGCAGCACCATTGACAAAAACGGCCAGAGCCGGAAAGGCAAGAAGTGAGAAACGCATTGTGATTGTTTTTCAAATGATTGACTGGAGTGGAAAATGAATGTACTCTGGAGTAATTTCCAGGACGAGACCGAGATATCAAAATGAGTGTGGATGCCGGCGTGATGGGAGGTAGTCCCTTGGACAATCTAATATGGTCGACCTACATTCTACCATTCGAGGGCCCAGCCTATCATGCAAGACAAACGCTACTTGCTGGACCGCTTTACTTCTGGAAGCGTTGACGCAAGGGACGTTGGACGGATATCTCATAAACCGGTCGAGATCGTGGCCAGATTGATTCCATACCACTGCGGACTGTAGGTACAATGATTGGCATCATTCCAGTGAGGGCGCAAACGATGGCTTCCGACAGTCTGTCAGAGCACTGCTGTAGTTTAAGCATGCTATGTTATTATCGAGCATGTCTGATGTCAGGTTTACTTGTGGAAGAAGAGTCGACGACGCTGCGGTGGCTTTGAACATTCTTACAACGTTGTTCGGCATGATCCGGCCGAAAGACCTAAGCTATATTCAAATGTAGCGCCATACGTAGCTGCCACATTTGCTAATTCTGCACGTGTAGGTCGTGCAGAAGAGGGCTATATCTGATCAAACGCCGTTGCAGCTGACGGACGGCTCGCCTTTTGTGCTTCCGATAAATGACAGCAGAGCTAGCCGTTGACAAGCATTGCCAGACTTACTGGTGCTACCCGCTCGTGCAGTCCATAGACCGTAGCAGCTCGATGGAGGTTTCAACATGGGGTAGAATTTTGGGTCTGGCCAGCTGCCTTGATCTTGCAACAGGATGGCAATTGCCTTTCATTCCAGCTGTGACAAACATCGTTGGTGTAGAGCGGTCGAATGTCAACTTCTCTTTGTGTGACCTTGTCGTCAATAATCCTTCGAAGCCCAGACGGTCCATCCGGCGTCCTATACTTCCGACAACGGCAATGTCGGCAGTAAGATGCCCAACCTTGACACGCAAAGGAAACCAAGAGCTGATTGTACTGGACTTCAGTTCGGAAAACGCTGCTAGCCGCGCTATGCGGAGTCCTCCTTCAGTGCCTTGTCGCCTTTGACCGGATACGGAACTCTTGACTTGATGGCTGTGCTTTTGGCTTGATAGAGTGGCTAACCCGCCAGATATCAGAAGAGCCTCAGAGGCCGCTCTTTAGCTTGAGCCACAATAAGTCCTAGATGTTGTGCACGTTCAGCTCGCTCTCCCACGGATCACCATCAACGTAGCATCCCTTCAACCACCTCTCTTTCCCAAAATCGCCTGGGCTGAAAGCGGTCCTTGCATGGAGTATGCGTCGATTGTCAAAAATGACACACTCCCCGGGACTCATCTTCCTCTCGAACACATTATCTGGACGTTCCGTGCGATCTCTGAACTCGTTCGCAATTGCATGCCAGTTCATTAGTTGATCCGGTTCCCTCAATAGCGAGCGGAAGGTGGGGGGTCCTTGAAATGGAGGTGACCAATTGACATTATCAAGGAACGGCGCCACCCTGCCCGCCCGTTGGACTGCTTTCCACGAGACGGCTGTCTCGATAAGCGGCCGGCTCTGCATGTACTGTTTGCCATTTTTATTGTAGTGGAATAACGTGTAATGGTCATGGAGTTGTTTGAGCGAGTAGCTGTCGTGCGCATGGATCTCCTCGATGGCCTGGAACGCATCTGAGAAAAGTGATGCGCCTCCCTCGGCTGAAGACCTCAAGCAATGCAGGAATTGCAGCTTTGGAGGATCTGCCATATAGAGTAGATCCATGTGGAAACCAAGATGACCCGATGTGTATGCAACATTCTGGGCTTTGGGAACGCTCTTCACATCCCATGTCAATCCGTAGAAAGAGTTTCGCAAAGGTCCAATCTTCTCGGCAATGTCGACTACGGACTTCTCCGACTCTGGAACATTCTTGATGAAAGCTAAGCCGTTGTCTCTCACAGCTCGCAGTACTGTCTTGTAAGAGTCCAGATCATTCAGATATGCTTTGTAATCCATCACAACCAAATCCCTTTCCATTCTGACCTTGTTCCAGCTCTCGAGAGTACGTGTACGTCGGTCCGCTTTGTTGAAAATGTGGTAGTAGAGATCCTCATTACTGAGTTGTGTAACGTGATCTACGGGATACCCTGGTACATCGTCGTTCCAGGTGAACGCAAAGCCGCCAGCATTAGGCAGATCTACGCGTTGAGCTACTTCGATGGATGCAGGTATATCGACGGTCCAGAATTTCTTCTGACCGGATGAGGGGTCGACGCAGAGCTCACAAGTACACATGTCACGAAGATAGATGGGATCCAGCACGGTTTTTTCCACTGCTTTCTTCACCTCATCTGTCGCCAAGGCAGAGAGACTCAGGGGCCCTCCAGCTGCAAAGTACTTGGGCATATGATTGATGCTAGTCTTTCTGAATCGAGATTTGGGATCCAACACAAGTTTCGAAGTCGTAGCAGCCTCGGCCGTTCTCCAAGCACTCAAGTCTAAAGTGTTCCGCAATCTGCTGGCAGGAATACCATCGAAGGGTGGCTGTGCCGCGTACGCTGAGGACCTCTTCCAGGAGTGTCTCGAACCTCGCGGCTGGGAGCCATGTTGAATGTGACTGTTACTCAAAGGCTGACGCGAGACTTGGCCAGATGTCTGCGACAGGACTTCTGAAGTAATTTGTGGCGCGTGTGATCCGCTTTCTTCAGACTTGCGACCTCCTGTACTGGCTTCAGGGGCCAATTGCTGCTGGGCGGCTGTGGTGCTTTGAGTGGCCAATGTAGCTTGTGTCGCCTTCGCGATACCACTTCGACGACGCTTACGATCCCGTGCGATATCGATGCCTTCTTGTGACCTTCTTAACAGCTCGTCTAGATGTTCGCCAGAGGCTTGAGGCCCAACAGCATTATCGGCGATTTCGATACTTTGTGCTACTTGTGCTTGAGATCTTGCACTGCTCGGGCTGGTCAAGCATCTTCGTAAGTACGCTCGAACGACAGCTTGGCCTACACAGCGCTGGTATCCGAACATATTTGAAATTTATCAAACTCGAATTGGAGTGCGCATGTGGTTTCAATGGTGCGGCGGCTGCTGTGACCTCGGCTATCATCATGCGGGTCTCCCGCTATCCAGGTTGCGGTCTCCTCGACTAGATCTAATTAAACTCCCAACCCAAAAAACTGCTGTGACGAGCATGCAGGAATATTGAACGCGTACTTCGTCTCTGTGGTCACGGTGGTATACCAGATGGATGCCGTACAAGGCCGAAGCTCTCCGCGATGAGGGTACCCGCACTCAAGTTGTGCTCTGTGGAGCTATTGCTGGACTTGTCTCACGGTACACAATGTGTCTTGGAAGCTAATTGCTCTATGCTGACTCGGATGCAGCTTCGTCACAGCTCCTCTAGACGTTATTAAGATCCGATTACAGCTTCAGTCGCACTCACTGTCCGATCCTCTTTCAATTCCGCAAGGCACACTCCGTGGTCCTGTATACAAAGGCACGCTTCGGACTCTTCGGACAATATTGGTAGAGGAAGGTCTGACAGGACTTTGGAAAGGCAATGTACCCGCGGAGGCTCTGTACTTGACGTATGGGGGCATTCAGTTCCTATCATATCGAAGCACGACCCAAGCATTATCGAAGCTTCCGGACGGATGGCAGCTATCAGGCACAGCCACTAGTTTCGTGTCCGGCGCGGTCGCGGGGACCATGGCGACTACCGCGACATATCCTCTGGATCTCCTGAGAACTAGATTCGCTGCGCAAGGCACGGAGAAGGTGTACGAGAGTCTGACGGCCAGTGTCGGCGACATCACGCGACATGAAGGCTTCCCAGGGTTTTTTCGCGGCCTGAGCGCTGGCATAGGACAAATCGTACCTTACATGGGGATGTTTTTCGCACTATATGAAGGCTTGAAGTCTCGGCTTACTGGGGTGCAGCTGCCACTTGAAAGCTTGGGCTCTGGTGAAGCAGTGGCTGGCGTCATCGCAAGCGTGGTCAGCAAGACGGCGGTCTTCCCGTTGGACACAGTACGGAAGCGGCTGCAAGTACAAGGACCTACAAGAGGCAGGTACATACACAGAAACATTCCAGAGTATAAGGGCGTGGCCTCTACAGTGCGCGCAATACTAGCCAGGGAGGGCATCAGAGGACTCTATCGTGGTCTGCCAGTTAGCCTGATCAAGGCGGCACCAAGCAGTGCAATCACTGTGTGGACATACGAAAGAGCGATGAGCTTCCTGCAGAGCATGGAAATCGCTTCTTGAGACAAAGATGGTTATAAAAGCGTGTGCCATTATGCTTTTCCACATCCGCTTCCATGCAATCGTTCCTGTTGTCAACCTCGTGTCACTCAATCCTGCTTGGTCTCACCTTGCCGGAGACTGCAACGTAGCGTATGCCTCACCCTGCCTTCTTCTTCTTGTCTTCCACGAGCTCAATGTTGTCCTCCGGCACGTCCGGATGCGCCTCAAGCAACCAGTCGAACACATCGTCGCTAAGATCACCTTGAATCGTGATCTCCTCCCCGCCACTTGCCGTTTTCGTCACAGATGCTCCCGTCGCGAACTTCTTTCCCATCTCCTTGCTCACCTTCTTGAGGTCCAGACCATGTTGCTCCAGCCCACTGACGGCAGTCACGTACTTTCTCTTATTCCGCTCCACCCGCTTGATGATAACCTTCGCTTCAGCCAATCGTTCGGCTTCTCGCGCCTCCGCTGCTTCAGCCTTGGCTGCTTTCTTCTGTGCATCCTTTTCTGCGCGTTTCTGTGCGTCCACTGATAGAGCGGAGAGGTTCGAGGCGATTGTGTCGGCCGAATAGAGCTTTGCGTGCAGAGCCGCGTCTTTCGATTTGAGCCATTCCTCACATTTCTTCGTTGTGCCGCCGAATTCGCAGTACTACGGAGATGGTCAACGTCTGCTTCGAGATCTCGGAACAAGCTATTGTCGCCGCCTGAGGAGAGCATACTTCCGGCGGGAGCGTACAAACTGTGACTGATCAGTAGGAGATACGAAAGATTTTGCTGGAGTCTAACGTACCTCCACAATATGTCACCTGCCGTGGAGGCAACGGTGCATGAAAGTCACTTCTTGTTTCTATTTCCGCCATGAAACGTGTAGAACGTGGTCAAAGAAAGGCTTGTACATGGATGAGGGACAAGGTGGGGTTATCATTGCGGGTACAATTCTGCCGAAGCGGTGTGTTTTGGGATCGTTTCTGTTCACAGAATCCCCCTACATTATTGAAGGCTCTTGTAGAACTGCGCATCTGCATTTTCAATCTGTAGATCGGCGGAAAGTCCGATCAATCGTGTAGAGTTTGCTCCGGATATGTTTGTCTACACGTCTGCGCGAAAGAGGACCTGACTTTTCGGTCTTTTCGACTTCGCGTAGTCCGTATCTTAGCTTCTGCGGAACATTGATTTGGTCACCTACAAGAATGCAACGTCAATCGACACGCCAGGCTGAACAGACGAGGCCCCAAGTGCGGTGAATCCGGAGATTGCCCTGTAGCTAATTGGGTAGGTCCTCCATTCTGAAAGATCATCCGACATTAGTATTATATTGTAATTAAATTAGTGGTTATTGAAATCATCCTGTACGTTCGCACTCGTCAGGCCATCATGTTAAATTCTAATATACATAGCGCTTAGCTCAGTTGGCAGAGCGCGAGACTGTAAACCTCCGATAAATCTTGAGGTCGCCTGTTCGACCCAGGCAGCGAGGATTGTCTTGTTGCAGACTTTTGCTCGGATTTTTTTTGAACAGCAAATCATGTACCCAGACGTAGGTGTAGAGACTTCACGTTGCTTGGTGGAACAGGAGTCGTTGTCCTATTCTCCCTGGTTCATATCCTTTGCTACGAATGTTCATGCTGGCGTGTCGAGCCATACATCAACTCCCACACATGATGCTACCATATATACGGAGTCAAGGGTACTCGCGTTTGATAATGGAGATAGCTGGCATCCATGAGTTGAGCTACCCTTGTAATGGCATCAATATAAACTTCCTCTTCAATGTAGTTCAGGAAGCAGTAGGGATGCTGTATCTGTACAGTAACATTTGCAAAACCTGTAGAGGACTGGCCTCTCGATACATATGTTTTGTAGTATCAGACATTGTCTCACATTGTTGCAAGCGCTGATATACGACTACGACATCGAGAGGTTACACCGACAGACGCGCGTGAACCACGATGATTCTACGACTATGAGATTTCGGCTGGGCGACTATCCCTTGTACTACATTACAGGCTTTCGGAAGACGAGAGACATCCGACATAACAGACACTACAACCATAGAGGAAGGATACAGTATGACCACCTGTGTCGTAAGGGAGGTAACCGTCGCTTTGATGGCCGCGGCTATGACAGATCGACATGGCATAGTGCTATTGTCTGACTAGCTTATGCTACAGGGTCAACAAAACTTTTTGCGAGAATTGCAGCACTACTGACAAGATTGAATACTTCAACGTCCCTCGTGGAGACAAGTACGACCGTATAATTTGCAACGACTGCAGATGCTGGGGGAACAAACATGAGTACCCTAGGCCACCAGTGTTGGAGAGGAAGCTCAAGATGATGGAGGCACGGCTTGCCAGGTATAGCGAACAGCCAGCAAAAGGTATTCCATGTGCGTTAAGAGAATGCGGTGGACTCGTCGTGCTTTGGTCGCAATGCGGGCGATTGACGGTGACAAAGACTTCCAAAGGATCAGCTAATGTGCAACTTTTGCAGTGCGGGAAAAGTAGAAGAATCAATTTCGATTGGTCCATGTCAGTGCTGCAGCAGCAAATCCTGCAGGCGCAAGGATTGCTATATATTGCCCATAAAGTGTTGTACACTTCCGATCCGTCCTCGAGCTCAATCCAATTTTCGGTCTCCCGCATGATTATCCAATTAGAACAGAGATTCAGCCTGGTCGATCGCCGCAGTGGTTCTGCAACAGAGTGTACTGGATACGGTTGCTTCGAATCTATATGCGCCACTTGTTATAACTCGCGCAGCAGAATGCGTTAGTCGGTGCCGGAGATGGCGTTCAAGCCAGTGCGTTGCCAACGATCTGTGGTCCCGAAGCTCGGAAGTGTGTGCAAATTTCCGGTCCGCCTAGTTGCGCCTTATGCACCATTCGCTGCGTGCGGGTCAACACGAAATGCAACCTCTCGAGGCAGTCTGAAGCTTGCACAAAAATCTCTCTTATTCGTACTGACGTCTCTGACGTCCCAGATTACAGTATCCGGCGTGTCCGGCGTAATCTCGTGTCCAATGAGGTCTGATATCCTCTGACAGATGCGCTTGGTCTCCTCTACATTATCATCGCTCTTTGTGTCGAAGCAATAGCAATGAATCAGAGGCATTTGAAGGTCCTCAGGCAGCAGGGTGCGGGTTTCTCCGTCGTACAAGCCGATGAAATTGGGCAAAAAGTCCATCGCTGACGCCGGTAGATTCATGATAAAGTGAGAGAAGAACTTTGGCTGGACCAATTTCTTTTCGATAGTTTGAGCTGGGACACCCTTCGCTGACCTTGATTGAGCAGGCGCCGCCATTTTGACTGTGACTGCCTGATCAGCACGAGCAAGCTCTCTAGCTGCACGCTTGATGAAGTCATGACCATTTTCATTGAACGGCCTGACAAAGTCTTGCACCTTGTTCAGAACGACGCCAGCCTTCAAGTGCTTGTAGCTCTCTGGATTGAGATCGTTGGCCCACGTAAAGACTCTTTTCTTCCCAGCAGGAAGTGCGAAAGGACCAATTCCGGCCATGACGTCGCAGACAGCTTCGCCCTCCCTGAAAAGCGAGACCAAGCGCTCATGCTCAGTATTGAGTCTGCTATTCCAGTACACTTTGGAGTAGTCGAAACGAAAGATGCATGCTTGCTCCTTCATCTCAGCATTCATATCGTGCTCGCCCGCGAGCAACTCATATTTGAAGGTGCGGTACTCGTTCTCCTCGCCGACATCGTCGATCTTATTGATCACAGTCCGTATGCCAGGATTTTTATCCAGAACTAGCTCCCCAATGATATATTTGTAAGGGAGCCATTGATCTCGTAGATTGAGATGAGCTATGTGACCGACTATCTGGAAACCAGAAGGAATGTCTTCTTTCCCGCCCTTGGGCAAGATGGCTTGAGAGATGTCTTGGTACGTCCAGTAATTGTAGTCGAGATGAAGATCATAGGGGATTATTTTGATGAGATCATCTTGCTCAAGCTGCTTCACAAGCGGCGTCCACGGCCACTCTTGACCTACCTGATGGTGAGAATCTAAAACTTACCCATCGGCGAGCAAAATACCTTCATCGTTGATTTGCGGGCGAAGTAGAATACATCGCTTCCCTTGTTCGCCAGGCGTAGGATCTGTTCTGACGTTCTGGTACCGAGAGAGGTTCAGAGTGTCTCTACTTCGGTCGAGCTGAGATCTGATACTTGAGATGCTTGAATTGTTCAATATTCGAGCGGCCGAAAGTGGGATCTTCTTTTGGAAAAAAGCTCGATCAAGAGTCTTCATTGCCAGGTTGACTGGCGGCCGGAACATGTCTGAAGCCATAGAGACATTATCTCGTCTGCGTGTACATGTCTTAATTAGTGTACGGGGTGTACAAAGATGTTCCGAAGAGTAGCAATACTAATAAGTGAGAGAAATCGCAGTGAAAATGAACTCCTCCGCGGCGGAGCTCACATGGACAAGTTCGTGCCAAGACCCGGTGTCAACAAAGGCTTGTCTCAACTGACCGCATGACAACATTGGGCAAAGACATCATTGCGAGTTTTCTCCACCTTATCAGATAACCCATCTTGTCCCTGTAGGCGTATGCGCACTCTTGTGCTGAAGCAGGTTGCACAAATGCGACGGCAGTACTAGCACATCGAAGAAACAGGCAGCGGAACGCTCATGGCTGCCAATGGAGGCGGAGGCGGTGGAGGAGGGGCAGGAGGTAACATCAAAGTGGTGGTGAGAGTGCGCCCTTTTAACAATCGAGGTGAGTGTATGCAACGTTGAAATGGGTCGACAACTCACACATGGTAGAATTGGAGCGCAAGGCGAGATGTATCGTCGAGATGAATGGCAGCCAGACTGTCCTCACACCGGCCCCCTCCGATCCAAAATCGAAAGCAAACAAGGCTGTACTGGAAGGAACAAAGACGTTTGCATTTGACAAGAGTTACTGGTCTTTCAATCGGGAAGATAAACATTTTGCAGGTCAGAACGATGTGTTTGCTGATCTCGGAAGGCCTCTACTGGACAATGCGTTTCAAGGATACAATAATTGTATCTTCGCCTATGGACAGACTGGGTCCGGAAAGTCGTATTCAATGATGGGCTACGGGGCAGAAGAGGGAGTCATACCAAAAATCTGCCGAGATATGTTTGAGAGGATTGGACAAATGCAACAGGACCCTAACTTGACGTGCACCGTGGAGGTGTCATATCTGGAGATATACAACGAACGCGTACGAGATCTGCTCAATCCCAGCACCAAGGGAAACCTCAAGGTGAGAGAACACCCTTCGACTGGACCCTACGTGGAAGACTTGGCAAAGCTCGTGGTTCGATCGTTTCCCGAGATTGAGAACTTGATGGACGAAGGAAACAAGGCTCGTACGGTCGCTGCGACAAACATGAACGAGACCAGCAGTCGATCACATGCCGTCTTCACTCTGACCCTGACACAACGACGCCACGACGCCGAAACCAACATGGACAGCGAAAAGGTGGCAAAAATAAGTTTGGTCGATCTGGCAGGGTCTGAACGAGCTACATCCACTGGTGCAACGGGTGCCAGACTTAAGGAAGGCGCGGAGATCAATAGATCGCTGTCAACTTTGGGTAGAGTCATCGCAGCATTAGCGGACCTGTCGACCGGCAAGAAGAAAGCGGGTTCGATGGTACCATATCGAGATTCTGTTTTGACATGGCTGCTGAAGGACTCTCTGGGTGGTAACAGCTTGACAGCTATGATCGCGGCGATTTCACCGGCAGACATCAACTTTGAGGAGACTTTATCGACTCTGCGATATGCTGATTCTGCAAAACGTATCAAGAACCATGCAGTGGTCAACGAGGACCCAAACGCAAGGATGATACGAGAATTGAAGGAAGAGCTCGCGCAACTTCGTTCGAAATTGGGCGGTGGTGGAGGCGCAGAAGGGGGCATCGTGCAAGAGCAATATCCTGCCGGAACACCTCTGGATCAGCAATTTGTGTCCATTGCCCAATCTGACGGATCAATCAAGAAGGTGTCTAAAGCGGAAATTGCGGAGCAGCTCAGTCAGTCGGAGAAGCTCTATCAAGATCTCAATCAAACTTGGGAGCAGAAGCTGCAGAAGACTGAGCAAGTACACAAAGAACGAGAAGCTGCTCTTGAGGAATTGGGTATCAGCATTGAGAAAGGTTTCGTTGGACTGTCAACGCCAAAGCGTATGCCTCACTTGGTCAATCTAAGCGATGATCCGCTTCTCGCCGAGTGTCTGGTATACAACCTCAAGCCTGGCGCAACTACAGTTGGAAACGTTGACACGGCTCAATCGGCAGATATCCGCCTGAACGGGTCCAAGATTCTCCACGACCACTGCACATTTGAAAATGTCGACGGCGTAGTCACCGTTGTGCCAAAGGACAATGCTGCTGTCATGGTCAACGGCATACGGATCGAGCAGCCGAAGCGATTGAGGAGTGGCTACCGAGTGATTCTTGGTGACTTCCATATCTTCCGTTTCAATCATCCCCAGGAAGCTCGTGCCGAGCGTGAGGAGGAGGGCAGCCGCTTAAAGCACTCTTTCGCCGCTGAGGACGTCGATTCGACAACCGTCCGCCCGGGACACGATCGAACTCTCAGCAGTATCAGCAGAGCAGACTCCGAAATCGACAGGGATCGTTCATCAAATGTGTCTCCGATACCGTTTCGCGGCAACTCGAGAGAATCGGACTGGAGCTTTGCAAGGAAGGAGGCCATATCTGCTGTGCTTGGATCTGACCACAAGATGTCCACCCTGACCGATGATGAGCTGGATAACTTGTTCGAGGATCTACAGCGAGTACGAGCGGTTCGGCGAGGTCGGCCTGAAAGCCGTCTCTTCGAAGGTGCAGCGGACGATGAGACCGACTCAGTCAATTCCTATCCGACGCGGGACAAATATTTATCCAGTGGTACGGACAACTTCTCCATGGATAGTGCACTTACCATGCCTTCGACGCCTCAACCATTCGAAGAGGATGATAAACTAAAAGCAGTACGCGAAGATATGCAGGAGCACCTGGAAAGTAAGAAAGATCAGTTCCATTCGAAATTGAAAGAAGCTGAGGAGTCTCACGTCGAACTTGGGCAGATCAGAGCCGAGAAGCTTCAGATGGAGGAAAGCCTGAAAATAATGAAGGCTGAGATGGAAAAACAACTCCAAGCACAGAAAGAGGAACATCAGAAGCAGATCGCTCGATACACCAGAGAGGCTTCCGAAAGGTCTTCTCAACCTCTAGGACTCAGCGAAGAGCAGCTTGTGGTCATCAGAGAGCATTGCGCGCGTTGGCGTCAACGCCGCTACGTTGCAATGGCAGCTGCAGTCTTGCAGAACGCAGTCGAGCTTAAAGAAGCTCAGGTCATGAGCCACAAGATGGATAAGAACGTTGTTTTTCAGTTCGCCGTTGCTGATCAGGGCCACTCTTTCGGGTCCACTTACGATCTCGTACTCAACGATGTCAGCGCAGACGATGATCCACACCTTTTCAATTCACTGAAGCCCTCTTTGGTGGTTCGAGTCATTGACTTCCGTCACACGATTGCTCATCTATGGTCGATTGAGAAGCTGCACGCTCGGGTCAAATCGATGCGGCAAGTGTACCAATATCTGGATAAGCCAGAATACTTGCAACACTTCAAGCTAGACAACCCTTTTTCGGAAGCATGCTTGCCAGAGTACACCCGAATAGGAGATGCAGACATTCCTCTAGCGGCTGTCTTCGAGTGCAAGGTCCAAGACTTCACGCTTGATGTCTACTCGCCTTTCACTTTCACCGTCATTGGTATCATCAGACTGTCATTGGAACCGTCTTCGGCGGAAGCGCCGTCTTCAACGTTGAAGTTCAACGTTGTCATGCACGATTTTGTGGGCTTTCCTGAGCGTGAGGGTACCAATGTGCATGCGCAGCTTTTCTTCCCAGGAATCTCGTCAGAGGATGAGGGAGCGACCACAACGCAAATGGTCGCTGGCTTTGATGAAGGAGCCGTCAAATTCGAGAGCGTGCACAGCATGAGTATCTCCACAGACAGCCCATCAGACTCGACTTTACGCATCTCACTGTTCGCGAAAGTATCGGCCATGCACCTCGATAAGCTCCTGAGTTGGGACGATATGCGTGATGCTGGACAGACGCCCCTGCGGAAGAAGAAGAAAGCTAGGCTTGGCGAACACGAATTTCATAATGAAGAACGCCATGATATGTTCGCTAGAGTGCAGATTCAAGAAATTGGTGAAGATGGGACTTATCAGCCCGTGGAAGTCATTCAAAGCAATCCACTAGACTCTGGAGCATACCAACTCCACCAAGGTCTCCAACGGAGGATTGTCATCGAGATGACAAGCACGGCCGGTGCGACCGTGCCTTGGACTGATGTTATATCCGCAAAGGTTGGGAAACTCCAGCTTGTTGATGCCGGCGGGAAAGTGACAGACATGAATAACGAGCAGACGGTGGTCCCGCTGACATTTGTGGATGCACCAATCATTCGGACAAACAGAGATTATACGACGAACATGAGATTGATCGCTCAGTGGGACTCTGGCGCCCACGGTTCGCTATTGCTCAACAGGCCAACAGCAGAGGGACTGAGAGTCAAGATGGCATTGACATGGGAAATGGAGTCTGTCAAACTTGAGAAGTCGCTCCCTCTCACCATGGAGCTGGCTGTTCAGATGCGATCGCGATCATACATCCGACAGCAGTCCATGTTATCTACACTATGGTCCTCCGAGCGAATTGTGCATTCCACCACCGGCGCTTACTCGCTTTCCGTCAAGCCCGCCGCTTCTCGAAAGACGGAAGATCTGTGGCGGCTCAGCACTCAAGACACGTACGTCAAAGGTGAAGAAGCGCTTGAATCCTGGGCGCCGCGAGGAGTCTCTCTGATCCGAGATTACCTCGATATGCACAAAAAACGCCAACATGCAGCAGCGGTCGATCCGTACCGCCGCATCCACGAGCGAGAATCGTTCTTCGACGATGGCCCATCCAGACCCGCTGTCAACGGAGACACTGGATGGACCGAAGCCCAACGCGCTTTACTCACCCGCGTACTAGATCTATGGCGAGCTTACCCGGACCTCTCCCTCCGCATCCTGGCCAGCGCCAATACTGAATCTCCAACGTCGAACGCCCCACCTAAGCGTCCACAGTCTGACGGTTCATACACTCCGCCAAAACACCTCCTCGCTTCTGCTCGACTGATTCCCAAGAACCCAAACTTGCTCAAAGCAGGACACCTCCTCACCCCATCGCCCGATTCTACGCCTTGGGAAAGACGTTACGTGGAGCTCCGCGTACCTTACCTGCACGTCTTCTCCACAACCACAGGGGATCAGATCAGCGCCATCAACCTCACGAACAGTCGGGTAGATGCTGAGCCGACAGTCGGCAGGATGCTGAGCGAGACGAGCAGAGTGGCCGTCTTTGCTGTGTATGGCCGGACGAAGAGCTGGATCTTCGGGGCAAGGGATGCGAGGGAAAGAGCAGAATGGATATGGGCCGTGGATCGGTGCTATTTTGAGGAGAGAGGAGGGGAGGGCAGTGGCAGGGGGAGTGCAAGGGGTTCAGGGTATACGACAGAGGAGGAGAGTGAGGGGGAGTATTACGGAAGACAATGAAGCGCCAAAGGGAAGGTAGAGTGGCGAGACGATGTGTTTGTTACGTATTTCGCGCAGCTTTGAGATACCCATTTGCGAGACTAGATGTGTAGAGAATGTTCATAAGCACTATTGGAGACACCGTCTGTGCTTTTGATTGCTCAGCATGCTGACTTGCGGGGCAAGGTGAATGAAGCTTCGCAATGACGTTGTCTAGCATTGGCGATTAGAAATGCATGACTGCAGCCGAGAACATATATCGAGATGGATTCGAGTCTGCAAAATGTTCATTAGAAACAACAGGAGCATATCAAAAATATGTCAAGCCTAAAATACTACGCATACGACGGCGTCGGCAAACGTAACCTGGAGCAATTCGGTTACAATCAAGCCGTCCGAGTCGGCAATCGAATTGAGTGTTCTGGTCAAGGTTCGGACAGCGCTTCTGCTCCGCTCGTCAATCAGCTTATGTTTTCTAGGGGGCTGGAATCCAAAGAATGGCGAATACAGCGCCGAGCTAAATACTCAAATCGACCAAGCATTCGCTAACGTTGATCTCACGTTAAAAGACGCCGGAGGCAAGGGCTGGTCTCAAGTCTATAGAGTCAACTCTTACCATGTTCCTATCAACAACGATGCACTGGCCGCCATGACAAGAAACTTTAAGAAGTGGATGCCTGATCATTCTCCGATCTGGACCGCAGTGGGCGTGCCGAAGTTAGGGGAGGAAGAAATGCTCGTAGAAATCGAAGTGGTTGCGATTGACGAAGAAGGCGCTGGCAAGACTTGATGTCTTGTTCGGCACTTTAATCGGTAGCCGTACTAGCAGTGGAAGACTTCATCACTGAATTTATGATAAATGAATCCATGCCATTCTCTTCATCGCCATCCATCTGAACATCGAGCTCTTCCAGACGCTGCACAAGTCTTGCCTTGACTTACTCGACCTTTTCAGCATTCGTCATGTCGTAGGGTTCAGTGTCCATCAGCGCAATTAGCCTGCTCAACAGCCGGGGCACTCTGAACGACCAGGTCTCACGGTCAAACAGTCGGAATACATGTCTAGAAGCGAAACCATGGTCTTTGTTTATTGCCTGTCCAAGTAGCCAATATGCAATAGCTCGCTCGCGGTATAGTCCATTCGGAGCGGAGGATTCTGGGGTCTGCGACAGTGCTTGCCCATAGCTTCAACCACCGTCAAAATGCAATGTTCGTTGTTTGTCGCTGATAAAGCTCCAGCGTGTCCGCATCCGTCAGATCTGCATGAATCAAGCGATGTAACGAAGGATCTCTAGCATGTGCGGACTTTTATTGGCATATGATCAGCAGTATGCCTATTCACTTATGAGTAATGATCAAGCAATGTTGGGGACTACGTCCCATGTAGCATGACAAAAGTGCCCCTGCCACTGATGTTGGTAGGAAGAACTTGTGTGGAGAAGATGTCAGGAACGGGGCTCGAAAACTATTCCACTCATTTCGGGGTAGGTCTCGGTGGCTGCCGAAACGTTGCGGGCAACGCCGTCGACTTTTGAATCCCTACGTCTCTGATACTTGTGCTCTAACATTCAAGCTGATATCTGATATAACGTGAAATCAGTTCTAGATCTACAGAGTACTTTCCTCGTATCTTTCCCCAAGACTGTTCTCGTCCCAAGTATACTTGTAGCGAGCTTTCTCCAGTGCGCGTCCACAACGGTCATTCACTTCTCTGCTTATGATCTCTAAGTATGGCAATTAAGACCTTGGCTCTCGCCGCCACGCAGCCTGTTCGATTTGTGCCTTACCGAAGGCCTGCAGCGCACTTCCGGGACACGGCAATTGGCGCAGACAAGTCGATGAACTTCAGCCACCATGGCAGTTCCACAGTGCACCTTCGAGTGATATAGAGGGTCGTGGGCGGTCGGACCGACATCGTCCTGACACGCTGGATAGTCTTCGTCGATGCAGCCAGATCAGAACAGCCCTGATCGGTCTCCCGGTCGCTTGAGTCGTGCATGCCGGCCGTGGCTACCACCTCACGGTCGAACTTGCTCTCATCATTCGTAAGTACCTTCTGGTGGGGGCTGTATCCGGTCGAGAAGTCAAGAGCTTGAGGGACACGTGCGAGCCCGACGGTATCGTCGATGACGTTGTTTCTGAAATACCTGCAGTAGTATCCGATCTGACAAGTACCGGAGGTGCCCAGGAAGTTGGACGATTGCCGGAGCCTCTCTGACGCTTCGCGAGCTAGCAGTCCGCAATATCCCCCCTCGGACTCCTCGAGGAGCCATTAGAGATCGGCGCGGATAGCGGGGACCCTCACATGTTCTTCGCCAGGATTGCGTATCTGGATGAGATGTTGCTCATGACTGTTCCGGCGGATGGCGCATGGCGAAGCATTGGTGGCTGCCTGTGTGATGCTACCTGAGAAGGATTCCGTGGGATATATCACAACAGTAAGAGGGTTATTATCATGTCCAGAAAGGTATAGTTGCATACTAAGTCTTGGTACCCCAGTTGAGTTGGATGGGTAGGACAGACGCCACAATTTTCGGGTGGTAGTGGTTGCACAGCTTGCTGCAGGCTATGTCACAAAACGAGAAATTCAAAGCTTTTGGTGAAGTGCAATGTATCTTTTGTAGCGAAGCGAGATGAAAGAGGAGGGAATCAGGTAACAGACATATCTTTCACGACGTGTCATACTCTCGGCGATACTCTCGGCGACGATGGACACGCAAGCCTCCGTCGAATACTTCACAGCCGAGATATCCACTTTAGGTGTGACTACCACAACCGCTTATGTACGGACCGAGCATCAGGCACTTTTGCAACCATCGAAGGAATGCGCCACACCACAATGATAGGCTGTATCGGTCAAAGGGTATCGATCATGGTCTGATTGCCCAGTGATTTTGCCTGCTGCGCAGAGTCTCGTTATGCGGACTCGGGGGTAGCGTCAGAGGCATTATATGGAATTTGGCAGTCCGATGTCAGAGGTACAGAAATTCGTCGAGATCTGCATGCAACTTCGCCTACACAGGGATTTCATTGGCTTCCCCGGGTTCCCCAGGAAATGCAGATCATGATCAGCGGCGGTGCCAATCAGGTTCCCCTGTGTCATCGATCCATGTACCATCAGGCACCGGACGTGGCAAGCCTCTTGCGAAGCCTTTTCCGGACCACATTTGCATTTTTCCTTCCGAGATGGTCTTGTTGCTTGCAGTGCCCAGCTCGCATTCGGCCAAGTCTGTATGGGCGTATCCGAAAACGGGAAAGGGGACTCCATGTGGCTGTTCCGTGTGTCACAGACCAGCCGCCGGGTAAACGACATCTCCGCACGATGAATAAGGCATGAATGTACAGGACTGCGCTAGGTGACAAAGTCAGTGGCCCTACTCGACCTTTCGAAGAGCAGGCATGTTGTCTCTTCTTGCAGGCTCGAGCTCCGAATGGTTTGGACTCTCACCACGGTTTGTGGTGATCCAGCTCGCCACGTCGTCTGCCTCGAGGCCGTCGCTGCAGCGTTTCCACTCCGGCGACATCCTCAAGTGAACTACGCCACGGACGGTCTGAGTGCTATCACTGAACACGGATCGTCACTGAGCTACGTACAGTGTCCTCCCAATCTCCTGGGCGATCTCCCCTTGCGACTAAGAACGCACTAAACGTCTGTTGTAGCCCGTCTTTCAGCATATGATCTTGCCGATCGTAGCTTGCAGATGCGTGTACTCCGGAGCTTGTGTCTCGTCTGTATCCCGTACGAGCGTAGCAGTGCAGCACTCGCTTGAGCAACACTGCACTACATAGACTATTGAAATTGGCAAGTATGGGATACACTATTGAAATTGAATCGCTGATCGCACGGCGTCGAGCAGATCATAACTCAGATCACGACCGTCCAGTATCAGTGTCAAGCAGATCATTCCTAAGATCACGACCGTCCAGCATCAACGTGACGTCGTCGCGTCGAAGCGTGTGGAGACTGAGGAATATGTCTCGCCAGGCGAGGTGACTATCATCAGAGCTGGTCGGGTTGGGGACGAGCTGAAGACGAGGTTAAGAGAGCTGCGAAGGCCTATATAAGTTCTGCTCTGCCCTCGATATTCATTCACCAAGGCCAGCCAACAATCCATTCTTCCAGATCTCCACAGCAGCTCGAAACTCAAGTATCTACTCTTTGTAGACCACCAACCCCAATCATCATGCAGTTCACCAGCATCCTGACCTTGGCCCTTGCCACTGTCGCTCTTGCTTCTCCCGTCGAGAAGCGCACCGACAAAGAGACTCCTACCGATGAAGTTGCAAACCAGTGCAGTGCCAATCAGAAACTTGCTTGCTGCAATGGCCGCGGCGGACTCCTTGGTCTGAACTGCATCAGCCTTGGTCTGCGTAAGAAGATCCTGTTACATCGCGGTGGGAGCCTTACTAAATACATGGCAGTTACCATTCCTATCGGCCAGACTTGCTCTGCCGACAATGTTGTCGCGTGCTGTGACGTCAACCAATTTGTAAGTCAACCTTGAATTGAAGGATGTACTTGCTCCTCATCATCAATAGGGTCTTATCAACCTCAACTTGGCTTGTATCCCAATCACCATCTTGTAGATATCCAGAGGACGGATGTCTTTGAAGTGCAGCTAGCCGCGTAGTATCGACGAGGGAAGGAGTAGCAAGTCTGTCCTTACTGTATCACTTATTATGAGAGTAGCGGTAGTACATTGAACGAAGTCAAATTGCTTGTAGAATGTCAGTCTTCGACCACAATCTGTATATGTGAACCTGAAAAGGCTGAGATTTGGAATGAAGCTCCTCTGGAGTACTTTTGTTTTAGCTTTCTCGATCTCAGGCAAGAACGTTGGGAGGATTGCTATGTTCTTGTAGAGTCATATACGTAGGAAGCAATAACTTAAAACTTGAGCCTTTGTGGTCACAACGCCCTGCTTGTACCTCATACATCGGGTTTATAATGAGGCTGTACCATCACACTTTCATTTCCTATAGATCACTCCTAGAGCGAAATATTCCCCTACAGAAACCATATAGTACCTCAACACTCGTCCCAGACCACGATAGTAGAGGGTGTACCTAGTAGACCTCATATAAGGTGTTACCATAAGGGCACAAGAGAGGTAATAAGTGAGCAAATATCTCAAGCGGTCAGGCGCAGGTGGCTTGCACTCTGATTCTAGCCGGGGCAAACATCCACACCACAGGAGGTCCCGCCGGGGATATCCTAAACGCTGCGATTCGCGGAGGAAACCTGGATTTAATCATGATGATGATCATGCAAGGTGCTCGGCTCAACCCATGGGACGAGTCCCCCACGCACCCTCTTGCAGAAGCAGACGTCCTGGACCGCAAGGATATATCGTCGTTCCTACGCCAGCACGGTGCACTTGCCAGCACTGAAAGGCTTCGAGCAGATATCCGCCGCCTGACGGGGAAACACCCAACTGATATCGAGAAATTGTCAGGAGGGTCCACATCCGACATTGATTAGGGGTTTGGAACAAGGTATCTGGATGTCAGTGATGACGAGGATTCATAGGATACGGACTTTCTTTTACGAGATGAATGACGAGCATCCGCATCGTCTTGAGCAAGCTGCGTCTTCGCTAGACCTACGCTTCAGTCAGCCTTCAAGGTCATGGACTGCACTAGCGATACATTTTACCTACCTACAGATGTTGCAGTGGCACATGTCCGGGCTAGTTTCGAAGAGCCCGAGATGGCTGATCAGGTCGACCTGATAGCACTACCTTTGATCAAATCCGGTCTGGTGAGCTGGAATGCGCCGTGCCGGTTTATGAGATTGTACATCGTACTCGTGTGATTGGAATTAAAAATTTCCTCGACCTATGACAGCACTCTACCGTCCCATGTTATACGTATACACGCTCTTCTCCTGTCCCTGCCCAGCCACATGCCCGACACCAAAAGCAAACACACAGGCCAATATCGCCGCAACCCACTGCAGACCCACCAGCGTGTTCCCAGCAGTGAAGAACTTTTGCTCGCCAGCGGTGTAATCATCCATGACCATCATCGCCTGCACAGCCTGATTCGTTGCCCACGCCGACGATACCATAAGCACAGCACCCACACTGGCCGTCAACCTTGCCGCGAGTCTCCAGCTACGTCCCGCATTTCCCTTCGCCAGAATGACCATCGTGATGAGACCCAACGACACCAACCATGCGAGTCCACCGGCCGTCATGAAAGCAACAAACACCTTCCTCTGCAAGTCGAGCGCAAACTGGATCCCACGGATCGTGTCGTCCCGCTTCTCCTCGGGGAAGTGCTTCTCCGCGATACTTTTCGCCGAGGTGCCGGTGGTGGTGACGCACGTGGTAGCCTGACCGCCGCCGACCCAGCACAGACCGTAGTAGCCTATGCGCATGACAGTGTCTTTGCGGTCTTCTGTGTTCCATGTGGCGGAGAGAAGGTAGATGTTGGAAACGCCGGACGCGGTACTAGACATGAGTGGGAAGAGGGTGAAGAGGAAGATGGGGATGGCGAGGATCCAGAGGGCGATACCCCATGAGAGGGACTTGAGGGTTGGGAGACCCATCGCGTACTATAGAAATGTGTGACGGCAAGCGCGATTTGTGGTGTACAGTGATTGGTATTGTGTGCGGATTGTATGAGATCTCAGGGTGTTTGATCGTGGTGGAGTGCGAAAAGCAAGTGGCGTGAGAGCGACAAAACAAAAGCAGGCACTCACACGAAAGTTATACCGACTGGGACTCCTGCAGCATTGACTTCAGCTGCACGTACAGCCTGCAGCGGCGAGCGGGAGAACCATGTTTGATGGGCGATTTAGTCAGAGCTGTGCCTGCTGTGCGTGCGGCGTGGCAGGGTCAGACGCAGACAGTAGACTGCGATAGCGGGCGGTAAGGCAATGCAGGTCAAGTGTGAAGGAGACGCTGACTGGCTAGACCCGTTGGCTGGTAGATGACACTCAGCCGCATTTGGATGCAAGATTTTTTTTGGTGAAGGCGGCACGGTCGATTGAGCCAGGTTATTGCCTGCTGATTCGTGCTATGATCCGACATTCAGATTGACCCGGAGACCATGATCCCATCCTCAAGACTCTGTCATAGCGATTGGAAAGACTCTATCGCGAACCCAAGAGACTGGGAAGAACAAAGAGAGAATAAACGATCCGTCGGGCGCAAATCATCTTCCGATCATCCTCAGGCATCGAGTCAGCGATCTGGTGGGGCTGTGGGAGTTTCATGTTAAAAATAGACTGTCAGCTATAGCGGCAGCTTTTTTTTCCGGCTTCCATGGAGAGGGGTTTCTTTGCCGAAATGCATCCTGTACTTGTCGACGGTAATGTAATATCCGGCAATCTGAGTCGGCCATCACTATTAGGAAGATCCCCATGCGAGATTTGATCGTACGACGGCTGCGGAACATTGAGACAGATGATGCATGATAGGTGAGGAAATTTGTATTATCTGCTAAACTGGAATCGTAATACCTTGCCAGATCCATAATATCCTACGGCACTACTCCGTGACGAGTATTATGGTGTTGGGCGAAGTATTATCACTTCTCCTCGCCAGCGACATCGACCAATATCTTCCCCCGAGCTCTCCCCGTTTTACTCCTCACAAAAGCTTCCTTCACCTGCTCCATGCTAAACACCTGATCCCTCACAGTCTTGAGTTGGCCCTCCTCCATCCACTTTGCCACCCTCCCCAATCCCTCCTTGTTGATATCAGCACTGAAAGCCATGAATCCCCTCTTTCCTCCACCCAGGAACTTTGGCAGCAGAAATGCTCCCAACATAAACCTCACGAAGGCCAGCGTCGGCGCTCCAGCGATCTCCACAAACTTCGCACTCGAAGTAGTATAAGTATGCGCCTCCCAGTACAGATTGGGGTCGGAGAAGACATTGTCCACGACATGATCGAAAGGCGCCTTCTCCCTCAACTGCTCGAGCAATGGCCGGGCGCTGTAGTCCAGGACCTCGTCCGCGCCTAGCTCTCTGCATAGATCCGCGTTCCGTCCAGAGCAGGACACCGTCACGTGCGCGCCTAGTATCTTCGCGATCTGGATCGCATACGTGCCTACCCCTCCGGAGCCACCGTTCAGGAAGACGCGAGAGCCGGACTTGATATGGGATGCCAAAGACTGGTATGCTGAGATGGCCGCCACTGGTGCGCCGGCTGCGTCGATCGCAGAGATGCCTTTGGGCGCAGCCGTGATTGTATCGGACGAGCAGAGGACGTAGTCTGCCAACGTCCCGCCCGCGAGAGGATTCGTTGACGATACGCCGTACACGAGTCTACCTGGGTCGAGATTGGAACCGTCGGCTGGTGTGATAAGGGTGCCGGCGACATCGAAGCCAGGAGTAACGGGTTTGCGCAACAGGAGGCGTCCGAGCGAAGGAGCCTCGAAAGGCTTGTAGTCTACTGGGTTAAGGGAGACGGCGTGGACTCGGATGAGATGCTGTTTTGGTGAAGGTTTCGGGACGGGCTCGGAGGGGTAGAGGCGGAGGTTGTTCTCCATGCCTCCGGCTGTGGAGGAGTAGCGCCATACACGCATGGTCGAGGAGGAGTCTTCTGCCATTTTGGTTGCTATAGACAGTTGTGCAGCAAATCAACGCGCAGCGTAGGACAGTAATTGTGTCGCAGAAGTAGTGTGACCAAAAAGAGGGCCCACGACTCACCCGCCCATGTGAGGTCTTTACATACTCAAGAGCTCAGCTATTGAAGCTCCGAGCTCTCGCAGGATGCAAGCTTCTTCGGGCGTAGCTCGAGCTGCCTCACAGTGTCCAAAGTCGCAATGACGCGATAATCCATGGCTGCAAGGACAGCGGATGAAATGAGACCAGTCGTCGTGCATGATGAGATGGACCTAAAAGCGGCAAGGCTGCCATAGTTCTGCCCGCGAAACGAACGCCTCCGGAGTTTATATGATGACTATACGTCCGTAAACACAGCATTGAAGCCATACCGCCATTTAAGCCCAGCTGTCTTTGCTTGTTCGTCACAAGCACCAGAGTCAAGCTTCAGATACCACGGCACAAGCATCATACTCACATCAATATCCGCATGAATTTTTAGAATGTATCTTGACGTTGTTATCGACACTAGCTCGTCATCAAGGCACCCAGCGTCCCGTCCAACTTGCTGAATCCAATCTCGTTGCCAAGATCCTCGAATGCCTTTCTCCTGTTCGTCTTTTCAGGCAAGTCATCTACGACCTCGACAGTACTGTCGCCAAAGATGATAGCCTTCCCACCCTCCTTGGTTCGCTTCTCAACGGGCGCCTTGCCGGCAGTAAAGTCAATGAACACTTCGGCCATTTTCTTGGCCACTTCCCTCTCTTTGTCTGACGGCAGAAATTCGTTGAAGTTCTGGAAGAGGTAGGCAATGTCCAGAATGTGTGTCGCTTCGCCGTGGAATTGGCCAGACCAAGGATTGACTGCATTGAAGCGGTAGACATAGGTGTCCTTGCCTGCTGCCGCGAGGTGGGATGCATATGCTTTGGTAGGAATATAGAAAGCGATGTCGTTAGCGAAGCGAAGGACTTGCAGGAAGGCGGTCTCATCATCAGTGGACGGAGTGAGGTTGTAGATGTCGGCCAAGCGCTTCGCTGCATCGGCTGGCAGTGTCTTTTCAGCGACGGCGATGAACTTGGAAGAAATACCCTGCTTATGCCGCCCGAGATGTAAGAACATGATGTTGCCCTACTTGCTGTCAGTATCATGCCAATTGCTCGAAACTCAGTACTCACATCGAACCCACAGTCACCGATTAGCAAAGCCTCCAACCACTTGGTTCCAGGTAAGGTTCCTTGCTCTTTCAGCATCTCGTACGTCGTACCGAACTTGATCACCTCGCCGTCAATGACGGGCATCGTCTGCACCGCCATGCCTGCCTTACCCAACATATCCAGCCCCTTCATGTCCAGCAACTGCTTAACTTTCTCCTCTGCAGTTCCATGCAGCTCCAGTACCTCCACTGCCTTCTTCCAGATCATCTCCCCAACAAAAGTCGGCACGGCCTTGACAGCCACATCCGTCCCACTCATGGCAATAGCTCGGCTGAAAAGCTTTTCGTCCGACTGCAAATGCATCGTCAGTGCAGCACCACCAGCCGACTCTCCAGCCGCAGTAACTTTGTCCGGATCACCGCCGAAGCCCTTAATGTTATCTCTTATCCACTTCAACGCCAACTGCTGATCCAGCAGTCCTCTATTCGGCTTGTACCCTGCTGCCTTGATCTCTTCACTGTACAGAAAGCCAGATATGCCGAGGCGGTAGTTGATGCCGACGGTGATGATCGGGGTGCCTCGTTGGACAGATAGACGGACAAGACGCTTCATGTCGTACTGCGGCCATGTCGTACTCCCGATCTGGAAGCCACCGCCGTGGATGAATGCGAAGACGGGCAAGGCGGAGCCGGAGGTGGTGCCTTCCGGGACCGTGATTGAGAGAGCGAGACCATCGAGGTCGGATGTCTCACGATAGGTGCTAGGGAGGGTGTGCTGGATCAAGCCGAGCTCGCCGTCCACGTTGTCGGGGCCTTGTAGGGCGGTTGGGGCATGGTGAGTCGCGTCGAGGGTGGTGCTGGAGTCGTACTTGACTGGCGTCGCTGTGGAGAAGCGGTTCTCCAGATTGCCATACTTGATGCCCAGATACTGTGTCACGCCGTCGTCCGCCTTGCCTTGGATCTTGCCAATGGTGGGGTGGGATAGGGTCGCTGCCATGATGGGCCCGCTGCCGACTCACGGCTATGAAATGTGCCTCAATAAAAGACCTAGTATGGAACTTGACGCAGACCGCAGCAGTCACGAGGGAATTGATGTTGAAGAGAACATCTTCCTCGAGCTAACGCTGAAGTCATCTCTAAACAACCTACCTGTTTTGGGGTAATTGGGAATTGGAGAAGAAAGAGAGGGACAAGTGGGGGAGCTTTTCAGGGCACCACCGCCCGGACTTTCCGGCGGCAGGGGGCGGGGCTCCATGTGCGGGACCTCCACTTGCAAAATACTCAGCATGTTTGCCGGCAGTGACACTTGACCGTATTCATGAAACGTTGACCGGACTACAGGAATGCTTCGAGGTGGCAGTGACCTTGTTGTACGGTATAGTGATGGCGCGATAGCCACGAAGTAGTCTAGTCATCCAAGCGCCATTACCGCGTGCATGCTCCTCCCCTACTTGACGGCGTGACTTTCGCTGTCCATGATCAAGACTCTCCCCACAGCAATCTGTACAGGCAGCAAGCAATGCGACCGATTCGGATCCAGATTCCAAGGGTCCTTTTTACAATATCTATTTGGCTTCAATCCACGTATGTGTGTCATCCAAGTTCATGATGATCCGTAAGGTCTATACTGTCATCTATCCACTCTGTCCAGATTCCGAGTCTGGTCATCTACTGTACCACTTTCATCGCTATGTCGTCGACCTTGTAAATTGCACCAGAAACAATAGGTCTCGCATCGTCCTGACTTCTGGTGGCACGCATGCTATGCTCATAATCTCTCTTGTCCAAGTCGGGGTTGTGTGAAGTTCGGAGGGTGAATCCTGGATGACCAATGTTCAGGCAGGGGACGGCTACGGCCATGACACTGACAACCATGTTAGCCCAAAATCACCCTTGTGAGGCCGAGAAGTACTTACACTGACTCCAGAATAATGAAGAGAGTTTGGTCGCGGAACCAGTGACTGAAGTAGCCCTCATGTAGCTCGACGATACGATACACGCATCGAAGGAGAATGAGACAGGCCGACAGGAAGGTGAAAGACAGCAGTATCTTGAATGGTCGTTCGAAGCGTGCAGTGCGTCCACTCACACGGCACTTGTTGAGGTAATCGACGAAGAGACAGCAGAAGGATGTCAAGGTAAAGACCTGGAAGACTAGACCGGCCAAGGATATGTGGACACCTTTATCGACGTCGTGCTTGGTCTTGCCAACGCTAGACATGGCTCCACCGACTGCTTGGAGGACTAGGGATACAATGTCGCTGGGAATGAAGATCCAGTATATGAGTCGTGGCGAGAATCGAGATATTGAGACGTCCACATGGTTGATGCTGAAAAACAAATGTCAGTCTGTCTGCTGTCAACTGAGTCAGGTCAACCGACATTTGAGATAAGAGGACGTAGATAGCCGAACAGAAGAACACGGGTGCAATTGTGATGCACACTGCAATGGTGTTAACTCCTTGACCTAGCCTGCAACAAAAGGACGCTGCTCTCACCAATCTGCATCAGAAACCCGCCAAAGTGAAAAGGGTTGTGGTACAAGATCAGACGTCCAAGATATCCAACAATCTCCAGCACACATCCACTGACCATGGCTGCCGTGAAGCCCCATGCTCTAGTCCATACACCCTGGACAAGGAAGATGAGCAACCAGAGCCCGAATAAGCCGATGAAGGTGCTGCTCGCTGGAACAGACGGGCGGTAATGAAGCACACTGGCTTCTATCGGACAGAGCTCCAATGTGCAGTTGGCGTGAGGGCCGAAGCCCTTCAGGCCATTGGGAAGTGTGGACATGATGGCGGATGTCCTCGGTGGAGATCGTCAAGAGACAAACACGCTAGGAGATTTGTTGCTTCGAATGGCTTACCTATATGTATCAACGCCATGTTGACTGTGACTACGCTATCTCGGATATCGCGAGCTCGAGCCGCGACCACCATTGACGTGGCCGTCAACGTTCTCGTTTCTCAGAATCGCTTACATATTTCCGACCAATCGTATCGTACCGCGTAAGCTTGATCGCGGTAGGAAGGAAGAATGTCTCGGGACATTCGAACGCTTCTATCGATAACGTAGAAGAATCTTCGAGCGATAGCGGCTCGTCGCCTGAGCTTATTGAATACGACGGGTAAAGTTCTTGCTCGGAAATTTCAGATTGGCAACTTTCCGGGCTGCATTCATAGTCCATCGGTTGAAGTGGATATCAAGAGTACGACGCACGTGCTCAATTCGCAACGAATTCATGATGGAGAATCGAGAGGCCGACATTGATGTCAGTAGAATGGACGACTTGATGACTTGTTGCGGTTGAGGTAGCGGCTGATCGTAAATAACAAGAACTAGCACGAACGGATACTCTTCGCATCAATTAGTCCACGGATCGTTCTCTGGTGAGGCGTCGCAGGAAATTGTTCGAAAAGGCGAGATCCGGTATTTGTCAGGGTATGGGCAAAACGCATGTGTTTACCACGCTTTCCGTCAGCCAAATACCAGCCTTCCAGCGGCACTTCATGATCTTCTTCTCGACCAGGTATCACGATCAACAAGGATGCTAGATCTTCAGGTACAAGTTTCACCATCTGCATGTCATACTTAGCGATCCCGGACCCCTTGGACCCTTGAAAACAGGCGCCACCGACCAGATGCAAGCCTGAAGCTCAAGGAGTATCAGATATGTGATACCAAGCGCTGACGCGCATGAGCATGAGGTTCTCTCTGTTTATACGGACCGAGGCAGTCACGTATACACGACTTGACACGGGCCAGCCCGTCCATTAACTTGTCTGCTTATCTCATCACTACTATCGGAGCCTTAGGCATCACCTGCTAAGAAGCTACACAGCCGGGCCCCTCCCAATCCACACTCTATACGTCCTGAACGGCCCCCTCCGTCTGTCCACGTTCCGATACTGGAATCGCGGACTCAGCTCCAACTGATTCGTGCAGAAATACAAATACCCATCGACAATTGCGGCGCTGTCAGCATGCTGCACCAACGCATTCCTCAGCAGTGTCTTGACGACGTAGTTGTCCGCCGCCACTAGTCCCTCACCACCAGGTGGTACACCATTGACTTCCTGCGTGACCTGTCCCTGCACAGTATCGACGTAGTATATCGCGTTTTGTTCCGATGCAATGATGTAGACCCGTCCTTTGTCGTCGGCCGTGAAACCAGCTTGCTCCGTCGCACATTCTCCTGGATCCTGGACTGACGCTAGCACTTCCGCTTCACTGAGATCGGGATCGATGAGGGTGCTCTGAGGAGCGTAGTAGAATCTTCGACTGGCTAGGTTGCCCCAGTATACGCTTCCTGATGCCAGTGCAATGCCGTCTGATCCTAAAGAGGTGAAAGATCGCTTGGTGCCGTTCCAGGAGTAGATCGCCTCGCCGTTATAACTTCCCACAAAAGTAGGATCTGGCATCACGACGGTAGTGTTGTGTAGTCGTCTCAACGTGCGACCGGTAGCAAAGTCGACGGAGAGAATAGAGCCGCCTTTACTTGCGTCTGTGAGGAAAGCATACCCTGCGGTACCGAGGGTGAGGTTCACCCGGAGATCGTTGAGGTTGAGATTATCGTAGAAAAGGGACGAGGGAATCAGCCATGTTCCCAGTAGTTCTCGGGTCGAGGGCGAGAAGGAGAGGACCTTGGCGCCTCCTGCCACGGCGGTCGTGGAGCCGGGAAGGATGCCGGAGTCGACCACGTAGATGTTGCCGTCGCTGCCTAGGACAGGGTTCTGCACATTGATGAAGCAGGTCGAGACGTTCCGACCTGCTGTGCAATTCTGGATCGCCGCAGAGGGCCAGGGCTCTTCAGTATTGAAGGAGGTAGCTATCACGACGTTGTTGGGGGTAGGACCAGAGTTGCGGGGATATGCGATGTAGATGTTGAGATCATTGTCCACGGCAAGGCCAGTGGGTGCCTGAATGCTTTCGTGGACAGGCTCGAGAGAAGGTCCAATGATGGTGAAGTCATTCGGACATACACCCAAAGTAGCGTTGGGAGATCTAGTGGGTACTCGAGGACAGTGAGAAGGGAAGCCTTGAGCAGCTGTCAAGGCCAGTAGGCCAAATACAGCGGCAGTATGGCGCATCCTGTCAATCCTGGCTCTTACTTACCAGAGCGCACCAAGAAGAGCGATGAAAGATGGAATCACCTTGCATTGTCCTCTATTTGAATATTGTACCTTGATCGGGTTGTTCCCCGCACGTCAAGGTTCGCAGGGACATTGTCGAACCATGAACATCATCACTGACATCACCGTCGGGTACCTCGATTGATTGAGCCGTGATCGCCGAGTCGACAGTCGTTGCAGTACACCAAATTATCACTTCGTTAGTCGGTCAACTGAACGAGGTCGTGATTTTGTAACGATCTTATGACAGAGCGAAGATGGGAAATGGAAAGCTATGCTTCTGGCGGTATACTCGGCGCCAAGTTGTGCCGAGGTGGTTGCAAAGCTTGAGCGTGGTGCAGCATATCTATTCACCGGCTGTATTATGAACGTTATGTTATTTCCACATGGTCTATGTGTGTATCTTGCGTTTACGGCTGATGGTCTCCCACAGCCATGGCAGCGGACGTCTTGGGCTGTGTGACTCGGTTCACTCTACTCCACGTTGATGGCCAAGCTCACAGGATCGTACTTGACCTTGCCATCCAGCTGCTCTCCCTTGAGCACGGCTCTCATTAGCTTATCCAGTCGCTGCACCGCCTCCTCCCCGATCTGATAGTGCACTACCAACCGTCCGCCTAGTAATCTCAGTCCGGCCTTGTCACCCATCTTGATGAAGTCCTCGACACTAATTCCTGCAGCCTCGAGGTCGAACCACACCATATTCGTCTCCACCGGGTTTGCCAGCTTGCCTCCATAGCTCGTCCACATGCCCTCAATCTTCCTCGCCATATCATGACTCGCTTTCAGCTTCCCTCCCAAGAATGTCTCTTCCACGGCCACCCTCGCAGCAGCCGTCACTACTCCTGCCTGCCTCTGTCCTCCACCAATCGACTTCCTGACCCACCTCGCCCTTTCCCGGAATTGCTTGCTACCGATGATGATGCTCCCAATCGGCGCACCGAGTCCCTTGGAGAAGCACAGCGATACGCTATCAAAGCAATCGCAATACTCCACTAGAGACCCGGCACCAGATGCGACCGCCTCCCATAATCGCGCGCCGTCCAAGTGCATTATGATGCCGTGCTCTTTCGCCCACTTTGAGATCTGCTGCATCTCCGACAGCGGCGTGATAATTCCATTGAGCGTATTCTCCAAGCTTATGACCTTTGTCGGACAAGCGTGGATATCGTCACTTACGACAGCGTGTTTCTTGATGTCCTCTAGTGTCAGGTAGCGGCCATTCGAAGGGATCACGGGCAGGACCATGGCGCCGGTAAGGGACGAGACACCGCCTGCTTCCCAATTGACAATGTGTGAGCGGTGGTCTGTAACAACACTATGAGGTGGGGCAAGCAGGTGCGTGCGAAGGGCGACTTGGTTGCCCATTGTGCCGGAGAGGACGAGCAGTGCAGCGGGTTTGTTGGTCAGGTCGGCGATGAAGGACTCGAGGGACAGGGTAGTGGGGTCGGATTGGAAGACATCGTCGAGGAGGGTGGTAGAGGCTATGGCGGTGAGCATGGATGGGGTCGGGGTGGTCACTACATCGCCTGGACATGGTCAGTCTGGTGGTTGTTTGGGGGTACATGAGTGGCAGACATACTGCGAAAATCAAAGGCTGCTGGACCTGGTTGAGACCAGTTGTTGATCTTGACGTCGCCATTGGTGATGTGCTTTGCTTGTGCTTCTATCGAGTCTTTGGATATGCCGTGTGTGCTCGCCATGACTGTTGCCGAAGAAACGTACGTTCTGCTCTGGTTTCGGACTGTAGGACGGAAGATCGGTATGGAGACCAGTACTGCTTCTGCGCCAACAGCTCTGCGTGCAACAGAACGAGCGCAAAAAGATCTGGTAAAGACGAATAGAAGTCTGGTAGACATTGACATTGAAGATTATGAGATGCAAGGTACGCCCTACGCGGGCCGGGATGATCTACATTTTGACTGCGAGTGAGGAAGGCGGTGTCGATGGACTTTTGATGTTCGGAAGACAAGAGCCGATGCAAGCCATGGTGGGGTGGATGGAGGGTAGTGGGGGATCTGGACCATCGAGGATAGAGCTTGTATATGAGTCTGGATGCTTGGACTGCAATACTCTTGCAGTCATCAACGTTGTTGTGAGGACAGGGAAATATTCAGAGACAAACTGGGTAGCCGACGTTAGGGCATCTGAAGTCATCAATGGACAAGCTCCTGGCGTCACTTACAGATTCCACAACTCATGTCGTAATATGCCCTACGCAGGGTTATTGACTTCAAAATGCTCGCCTTGGTCACGCACGCGATATGTAGGCACACCAAATACAGTATATGTTAACGAATGTCTATATTCAATCTCTTCTCTCATCCCATGCACTCGTAAAAGCTGTCCAGCTATTCTATTGACAAGAAACGAACGCCGCGCTCCACCGCAGGTACTCCCGAACAAGAGCAATGTTTTGACTGATCATCATCTATGCGGGAATAGCAGCAACTGCCAGCCTGTCCCTAGCGGCTGTCATGGCGGGGCCAACGCTAACGCCATTGTTGGCGAGGAGCAGAGGGTCACCCTTGAGCACATTGCCACCAACGATGCCTTTGAGAGCATTGTTCGTGAGCCACTCCTTCATTGCGGCCGGGCTCTCGGCAAGAGTAGGGTCGCGAGCCATTTGGTAGGCGACGATGCCAGTGACGTAAGGAGCGGCCATGGAGGTACCAGAGAGGTAGGCAGTTGCCTGAGGACCGTTGATGTAGGTCGAAATGATTTGCTCGCCGGGTGCGTACACATCAACGCAGGGGCCGGTGTTGGAGAAGTCGGAGACGGTGTTGTCGAATCCAATCGATCCTACGGAGATAGCTGGACCCTGAGCACCGCCGGCCTCGGCAGGGGATACACCGCAAGCATTCTGACCGTCGTTACCGGCCGCGACGACCACGTGGACGCCAGCACGTGTGGCAGCATTCACAGCCTGGGTGAAGGTGGACGACCGCTGACCGTAGGGGGTCGAAAGCGACATGGAGATGACGGATCCAACGAGAGTGCCAGCCGCTTTCTTCTCGTCGTGCTTTTGAACAGCATAGTTGAGACCAGCAATAACAGAGGATGAAGTACCAGAGCCTCCAGCGAGAGATCGCACACCAATGATGTTGGCCCTGGAAGCGACCCCGTAAGTGTTCGATGCAGCAATACCTGCGACGTGAGTACCGTGGCCGTCCTGATCAGCAGCACCACTGGCAGGCCAACCGTAAGTAGCGCGACCGCCAAAGTTGCTGTTCTGCGTATACACGCCCGTGTCGACAATGTAGATATCGGCGCCCTGACCGAGCTTGCCATCATCGAATTGGTAGGTCGATTGGAGACCGCGGGTAGCACCGCCGTTTGATCCAGTAGAGATACGCTCAAGTCCCCAAGGAGCACCACCGCGTGTTTCCACGGCAAGAGTGAGCTCAACAGTCTTTTCAAGGACACCGACAGAGTCCATGGCGCTCAGCTTGGTGCGGTGGACCTTGTTGGCATTGACGGAGAAGCCGCGAAAGGCAGAGTTATTGTAAATTTCGTAGACATTCTCGCTCTCGGGTGTGAGTTCAAGGTCGGCAAGGACAGACAAAATCTCTGGTGGTGTGGGCTGGTCGGGGTTGAGGAGGACAGTGTATTCCATAGGGGTATCATCGTCATCGTCGTCCTGCTCTACACCGGTTCTGGGCGTGCCCGGGAAAGGAGCCGCATTGGCGAGAACGAGAAGGAACAAGAGGTTGTAAATGAACTGCATCGTGAGTGAACGAATGTGAAATCAGGCGCTGTCGTCAAAAGAGAATGTGGTAGCTGGGGACCTGCCCTGTGCAATGTAAAGACTGACGAGCGCGAGAGAATGAAACGACTGTCACAGACAGACTGAGCACGAAGAGGGTAGGCAGCGTAGAGTTGGAGTTGAAGACGACGGAGATACCTTCACATTTTGTCTATTGTCGTTTGCTGGGCGGCGAATAGCTAGCCAAGCCCGATGTGTGTCTCACCTTTTCATACGATCCGCCCGTGCCACTACAGAAAATGCCTGTAGCTGCATCTTATGGAGAGCAGAAGCGTCTCACAGTGGTGGATACTTGACCAGGGGATGGTGCCTGCATGGGCAATTTCCAGGTAGGCAGAGGAAGGAAGACGGGAGAGGGGCCGGATGGAACAAGAGAGCATGACTGGTAGAGGGACAGAAGAGGAATGATAGGCATGGCACGGAGGTGTGTCGAGAGCAGGTTGTGGAGAGTCTTTGGCTGTTGTGAAACAACTAAGGAGTCCTTTGAACACGATATGCAGGTAAAAGCACGACGCAAGAGGCGACTAAGACTGCACAGACGCGTCGCAGGGCGTGGTTCCGGCCTCTTGGCATGCCACATCAGGGGTAGATGCCTTTGTCGCAGGTCATCCAAGAGTCAAGGAACTGGGATTTCTGAATCTTGAGCCAAGCAACATGGAGTGCTTGTCAGCATTAACTTATTCAGACAAGACTTGTGGTTGATTTGAAGAGCTGACAAAGATCTAGACACGGATTGAAATGATTGCGAGATCCAGAAAATCTATGTCGGTCGAAGGACAAAGTCTTGGCGGTCCAGCACCGGCTCAACCTTCTTCTTTTCTGGCGCAGAATGGAAAAAAACTCAATTGTCCCGCGTCGGCTGCACCCGAAGAAGAGCAAACAATCTCCCAATCGGTCCGTCCTCCATGCAAGGTAAGCATGAGAGCTGATGTTCGCTAGCATTATCACCGGACATTAATCGCTTACTATGTTGTTGCCTGAACTTCAAGGACGGAACATAAAAGACAACATCTCTGCTGAGGATAATATTATCTGACTCTTGCCATTCGGTATCGCTGCTTGTGCTGTCGGGCCCCCTCGTACTTCCACTAGTGCCCTCGGTGAGAGTCGTGAGATAACGCTAGAGCTAATCTTCAATCGTACCGGTCCCGTCTGCTGGTGCAACTCGCTCGTTGCAGCCACGTGAGAAATGCAGACATGCGAGCAGCCCCCGGATCAACGACTCAAATGGTCCGAGCCATCATCAAAAATATGTGACAACAGTTGCCAGTCATGACTCGCACCGACTGTCTTGCTCACACGACCAGCGCCTCAAAGGTCTCGCAGATGTTTACAGCCAACTTTAATCGACCTCAAAACCACAGGCGAGCAACGAGTGGCCACGTTAAAAGCCTCCGCCCCGGGTGTCCAAAGCCTTGGCAATGGTGCCCTTCCAAGGTTACATCGCGACGGCTATCTGCTACTCTTGCGATAGCAAAGGGCAATCCTTCTCAGGACTATTGTATGCATAACCGTTACCGACAGAAGGTATGGAAGATCGACGTCCCGCTCTATCGTGGTTGCTTCCATTCTGCCACGCATTTCTCCACTCATCTGCACCGCATCGTCGTGGTGCAATCAGCTAGCGGCGACTAGACTGATCCATGCCAAGATGTCACAAGAACAGCTTATCTCGTTGCGCCGAAGATAGCCAGTGCTTTTTCCCTGCCTTTGCCAATCACCCCCCAAGGAACAGGATGCTTGACCAGCGCCACCGGCGACGAGAGTGGATCAGGAAGGTGTTCACCATATCCATGCCCCCTCTACATCAGCCTGATAATCATTCTACCATCTTTCTCGAACGGTACTGGCCCTGACCTGCGTGCCGAGGGCCAGAGGAAGACAGCCACCAACTCTGTCCGACAACTTGTCAGTACCTGATCGGCTATCTAGGGTAAGTCCTTTTCGTACTGTGATAGTGGTTCACCCATGTGGCGTGGTCGATGTAGATTACCCCTCTAGCTCAAATACCCTGCTCTTTCCCAACTCATCCGCTTTGATTTACCTCTCTCCTTGTCATTCATCATGTCGGGCGCAGTTGAGTACAACGAAAAGGAGGGCGCTGCTCCGGTACGCGTCCAAGAAAGCGCAGTCAATAAGGACTACCACCACTTTGATGCCGAGACTCTCAATGTCGGCGGCGAGTTCCCCATGCACCCTGATCCCAAGGGCCCCCACGCCAGCGTCGAGGACCTGGAGAAGGAGTTGGAGCAGGAAGAGCCAGAGTTGGATCTATACACTCCCTTTCCAATGGAAAAGGAGGGCATTGCCCCTGAAGACCATATCCTCACTACAAGAGGTGAGTGACCAAGGTCATCATATGTCACATCGTCACTGACCAAGACTAGCACTCGTCGTGGGTATTGTGCTCGGCTCCCTGGTTAATTGCTCCAATGTCTACCTTGGCCTCAAGACCGGCTTCACGTTTGGTTCTTCCATGTTTGGCGCCATCTTCGGCTATGGTATCGTCAAGCTCTTCTCCAAGTTTTGCGCCAACACCCCCATTCTCGGCGGACCCTTTGGTCCTCAGGAGAACTCCATCATCCAGGCTGCTGCTACCGGCGCCGGTGGTCTTTCTGGTCTCTTCGTCGCTGCACTGCCAGCCATGTACCAGCTGAACCTCCTCTCCTACAACCCGATCGATGACATCGGGAGAATCTTTCCCCTGACCCTGGTCTGTTCCTTCTTCGGTCTCTTCTTCGTCACCCCTCTCCGGAAGTTCTTCATCATCAACGTGGCTCGGGAGCTCCGTCTCATGTTCCCTACCTCTACTGCCACCGCCATGACTATCCGCTCCATGCATGCTGCCGGCTCTGGTGGCAAGGAAGCCATGATGAAGCTCAAGGCACTCGGCTACGCTTTCATGGCTGCCATCGTACAGCGCGTGGCCAGCTACTACGCCATTGGTATCCTCTATGACTGGCATGTGTTTACTTGGATATTCATATGTGAGCAAGCTTAATGCATAGGTGTAACGCAGAAATTGACCTTTGAGCAGGGGGCAAGCACAGCAACGCTGCGATCTATGTCGAGAACTGGGGATGGCTCATCGAATGGACCCCAGCCTTCTTGGGCTCTGGCATGCTTGTCGGTCTCAATTCTGCCTGCTCTATGATGGCTGGCTCTATTCTCGCTTGGGGCATCATCGGCCCTCTTCTGGTCAAGTACGGCATCTGTATCGGTATTGCAAATGTCACCCTGGCCGACGTCAAAGCCGGCGATATCACGCAAGAGTTCTACGATCAGTGGAAAGAGTCTGTTACTTTCTATTCAATGTCCACCAAGACCATCACCTCTGCCACTCCGTCGCCTCGCTACTGGCTTCTTTGGCCTGGCGTCATGATCATGGTCTGCGCCTCACTTGCCGAATTCTTCGTTCAGTACAAAATTATCTGGCGCGGTCTTGTCTCTGCCTGGCGCGCCATCGCCGAAGGCCTTGCCTCTGTTGCCGCCAAGCGTGGCAAGTCATCCGCCTTCCTTGAGAAGCACTCCCAGTCTGCTCACCAGACCGGCGATGAGGTTCAGGATTTCGCTCTACCAAAAGACCAAGTCCGCACCTGGGAGTGGGCTCTCGGCCTCGTCGTCACTCTGGTCGTCACCTGCATCATCGGCGCTCTTCAATTCGATATGAACGTCGGCATGTCCATCCTGGCGTCTATCCTTGCCTTCATGTTTGCCTTCCTCTGCATCCAATGCGGCGGTGTCACCGATGTTACACCTCTCACGGCAGCAGCCAAAGCATCCCAACTCGTCTTTGGCGGTGCCACAGCACCGCAGAACATCTCCGTCGCTCAGAAGCAGACCCTCAATCTCGTCGCAGGAGGTATTGCTTCCGGCGCAGCAGACATGGCCACTTCCCTGACCTCTGACTTCCGCGTGGGTTTCCTCCTCAAGACCCCACCGCGTAAGCAATGGTACGCTCAAGCCATCGGTACTTTCATCGCAGTCTGGCTCGCCCCTGGTATCTTCGTGCTCTTCATGACCGCATATCCCTGCGTCATCCGTCCAGACGAATACGACACTTGCGCCTTTTCCGCCCCATCCGTGTCCGCCTGGAGAGCCGTCGCTGTCGCCGTCACAGCGCCTAGCTTCAATATCCCGAAATCCAGCGCCATGTGAGTCCCTCTACCCTCCGGATCATGAACAAATACTGACATCTCCAGCTTCGCATGCGTCATGGGCGCTGTGGCCGCCATCCAAGCTCTCGTCCGCCACTTCTACCTCGTCGGCACAAAGGAGAAGTACCGCCTCTATCTCCCCAACTGGATGGCTGTTGCTCTGGCTTTCGTCATCCCGCAGACTTACTACTCTACCGCTATGTTGATCGGTGCCATCACGGCGCATATCTGGGCTAAGCGCAGCGCGAAGAGCTTCGATATGTACTGCTATGCTATCGCTGCCGGGCTGATTGCTGGTGAAGGACTGGGGGGTGTTGTCGGTGCTTGTTTGGAGCTGGGTGGTGTTAGTGGTAGTAAGCTGGGGACGAATCTCGGTTGTCCTGCGCTATCTTGTTAGATGTTGAGAGGGAACGATAGTTCTGAAATGAAATTGCTGATGAACTACGCATGTTACGCTATTGTGCTTGCCCTATTACCGCTATTCTGAGATACAAGGGCGAGCAAAGATCTGGGGAGAAAGCAAGTGTTGTCGGTAGCTCTCGCTCTGCAATGATGGAGTCTACGTGCTCATAAGCCGTAGCTCTCCTCTTTGATTTCGCGCTTGACCTCCTGCCCGTGGACGCCCTCTCGCTCCACCATCCTGTCCAATGTACCCTGCACCCTGCCGAACATCGCATCAGCCTCCACTAGAAACCTTGGCCTGCTGGAACTGCTGGCCCTGCAAGAACTTGCCGGTGAGCTTACTGCGATAGTCCTGCAAATTCTGCGCGAGCACCCTCTCGAGTCGAGTGAGCTGCTCATCCTGACCTTTTTGCAGATCGCGAACCACGTCATCGATGATGTGACCGAAGACATCGCCGTAGGCGGCTTGGATGTGTTCCAGGAGATGCCTGAGAACTTCGTCTTTGTATCCCGTGCCGTGGCACTGTTGTGCCTTACTGTAGAATGGCGCCATATGTCTCTCGCTATAAATTGGGTTGCCAGCCTGCAAGATTTGGAGACTGATCGTACTGATGGTAGTTAGTAAAGTTCCAGCCAAACGTTCTCGGGCGACACTAACCGATCGAGTTTATCCATATGCTCCTTGTATTCTGCCACGGCAGCTGCGTCGTCATGGTGATGGGTGATTCCAATATTTTTAATGAGGTTCTCTCCGATCCCAATATTCTCCTTCAGTGCTATGTCTGATCAGCGTAAAGCCGAAGTGGTGTTACGGCACGGCATACCTATGAAAGCTTTTGACGAGTCTGCAAAAAGTGCAGCACGATTGTCGCTGATTTCCTTTATGCTTGCGTTCCTCTCAGCATGCCTTCTGCCAAATGCAATATTTGCACTCTGCTTAACACAGTCATTGACCTCGGCGTTGAAATCGTAAGTGATCCCCGAATATGAGCTACGGAAATTGCCGGAGCGAACCACGACCGCCTTGAGGGTACCATGATGGAGGAGCGAACGTTTGGCCCGGAACTTCCTGCCCCGCTCCAATATTGCGCCCTTGTCATCCTTCAGCTGTTCGGCGAAGCCTTCAAGCTGAGATTGACTGATCTTGCGGACCGATAGTGCTTCGAGATCCGCCATGAATGCAGAGATGGGCTTCTCGATTTTCCTGGGATCACTCGGCACCTGACGCTCTGCAACAACACGAATACTTTCGGCGAATGATTCGAAACGCTGTAGCTGTTTCCCAAGACGGTGATGAACCTTGGTCTCTAATAGTCCCATCAGGAAGCGACGAAGATTGGGTATTCCGGTGCTCTCGAGCTCCAGGGTCATGGTAGAACCGCGGCGTTCTCCAACATTGGACCAGTAGTGTACGTTGGAGACGAACATCACGGGGATGTCGATATCCTTGACAGTCTTGAATTGCGTGCCTTCTGACTTTGTTCCGTAGTTCGACGCCCAATTCGTACATCCTGAAACGGATTAGTAGTGACTCCACGTGAATACGAAACTTGTATGTACCTCTTCTCTGTCTTCCTGGTTCTGACCCTATAACGAACGTCAGAGCATGGCCGGTCAGTCACAGCACGCAGGGCTCATACATGGCAGCCAAGGCTCTGGCTTCTTCGTCATCGTCATCCGAGTCTTCGTCACCCTCGTGCTTGACTCTATCGGCTTCCATTTCGTCTCCCAGCCGGTTGTATGCTCGAACTTCTTCGACGTAGCCCATCTTGATGGCTTCTGCGTGGAGACTCTTCAAGTCATCCTGCACGTTTTCCTGCCAAGTCAACTCACGACATAGACCCAGATGAGTTCTACTCACATCGCATCTTGTGACAACCATAGCAAGCTTGCCGGCAAAAGCTGCGCGATATCTCTTGAGAATTTTATCAACGTGACCATCGCTTGCAAGGCGAGTCTGGACTGTGAAAACTACCAGCAGGTAGTCACATCCATCGATGTATTCAAGGGCATTTCGCTCGCGACATTGATTGATGTCGGAGATCTCGGGCGCATCGCCAATTACCACGTCTTGGAGTAAGAGGCAATCCTTGATGCAGATGGTGATCTTCTTGACCAGTGGCCAACGTGATGGTGTGCCCTCAGTCGAATTGGTTGCGCCGAGGGGGTACGTGAATGAGGTCACCTCCTTGATAGTGTCGAAACTCCGCTCCTTGACGAGGCCGCTGCCGCCGGGGAAACCTTGGACAAGTTTTTCGCACTTAGTGAGCATGAGTTCCTTGAAGTCATCCATGGTATCTTCGTTGTCATGCTGTGCAAGTAGCTCGGCGATGTGTTCCTGCTTGCTTAAAGACTCGTCGTCAGCCATGATGCAAAGGAGAAGCTGGAGCAATGTTGTGGCGACTGTCTTGAGGCGGTAGAGTTCTGTCTCGTCTCTAATGGTCAAGTATTCGTCGCTAAAGTGTAGAAGGCAGTATTCATCCACGTATCGGGTGAACATGGTGCGTCTCTCTTCACCGCTATAGAATGTGACGAGAACCTGGTAGGCACTGGTCTGTCCAGGCATGGCTCCAGTCAACTCGCAGGTCGCACTCGTGCATCCTTCGATCGATGAGTCCTGCGTAGGTCAGTCGATTCGTATACGCTGTTGTTGGGCTGTCTACCGTTCGGGACAAAGACTTCTGATGGCTCACTGCATTCAGAAGAGCGCTTTTGCCCATCCCAGAAGCTCCGGCAATGGCAATTTTGAGTCGCTCCTCGATCTGGGAGACTAGAGAATCCGAAGCCTTGTTCAGAAGCTTGGTAGTGCTCAAGTCGAATACCTCGTGAGTCTTCATCAGATCTGTAGCCAAGCCTGCGACCTTGTTGAGTAGCAAGTGTATGTCCTTTTCATTACCTTTCACTCTGATGTAGTATTCTGTGCCTGCCTTCTCTGCAGCCTCAGATCGCATCTCGGCCTTGCGCTTTTTGAGTGGTGTTGACATCATGAGTAAATGCTAATAGTTGGAATGTGCTGCTCTGTTCTCCGAGTTGTGAGACGTGAAGTTTAGTTAGAAGCTGAACCATCGTAGGGAACAGAATCAATAGTGGACGAAATGAAAGAACGAGGTGGGCTCAATTGGATCACTCGATATCCCGAATAACCGTTGATGTTGACGGAGGAGACAGCGGCATCTCGGTCAGCTCCAGCACAAGAATGAGGTAGAGCGGTGGCACGAAAGACACCATGAGATGATCAACAATCCAATGATGGATGTTGTGAAAGGAAGGCGAGATGGATGATTGGCGGCGAAGGGAGAAGGTAGAATGAGTAGAAGTGAGGCAACAAGTGAGGACCATGTCGAGTGAGGGATAAGTACCGGCCAGGCAAGGCACCTCCTCCACGACGTGCTTACAGCACTTGTGAGAGCGATATGTCCGCTGGATATTGCAGCATGTGAGCATATCGAGACGAGAGCACCTGGCGTTCTCGACAATCAATTACCGGCCATCCGACGCCACTCGCGGCGAAGTTGGGGGCATAGAGTCGAGCCATTGGTAACGACGTCATTTCTATAGAGACGTCCATTATCAGCGCAGTATGTTGCTACGCTCTGGCCATGATGCTGGTAGTTAGTAGTGGGCAGCTGTCTTTCCAAAGCCAGATGGAACGTCGGAGTAGAGTTTGATGCCAAGACCGGCTCCATGACGCTCAGTATCCCTCGCCCATTATCATTCGCTTGACACCAACCTCTGTTAATTATCAGAAGGGTATTGTACACCTCCATTGTGTTCAAGGGAAATATGAAGAGGAAGCGAGGCGAACGCGACTCTGCGCAAGGCTTTGACCCAGTCGGGGTCGCGCTTGATCTTGTGAAAAATGGCAATGGCAATGGCAATGATGAGGCGCTCATGGAGGATCCGAAAGACGACCACGAATCACGCAGATCTAGCATGTCTTCCACCTCCGTATCGAAGCTGCAGAATGGTGCAAGAGATGAAGAGCGGGGATGGGAAGTCCAAGAGGACAGGGCGACAAGGAAGAAGAGGAAAAAGTTAGAGAAAAATTATCCTGCTTTGCTGCATTCACACCATGCACGCCTTCAGTCCTTCGTCAAGCTCTCAGATCTGCAGCAACTTATATTATATCTGCTTGCAGATGGTACGTCTCCGCAGTGGGTGTCTGTACAGAACCATCAGCACTTTGATAAGGTCGTCGTACTCATGGTGCCTGGGCTTGATGCACAACTGCTGAATCGCGAAATCGATTTGGATGCTGGGAATACTCAGACGTTGCTGGACGCTCAAGCAAGCGACACGCAGGTAGGTGAAGATGAAGATGCCAATGGTCCCAAAACAGCCTTGCCAAAGACACAGAAGATGAACATTAGACCCGACGACTATTATCCTTCGAAACTTTCACAGCAGAAGTTACCAGCACCCTTGAAGCCACTCTCCGACATATTTACCCATGTTTGGCCCATCAAGACACCTGGCGATCCTCGCCGTATGCACTCTCCTATGTACGGCATACTGTCATCGCCGATCCCTCGTCCGAAAGAGGACAACAAGATCAAGGGCGCCAAACCGCCGGCTGAGGCGCGCGGCTGGAAGAATCAGAGGACTCCGATCACAGAGTATGTCATGACCAAAGGCGAGCTTCTCGAGAACGGCTTTGCTATTCATCCAGCGCATCTCTCTTCGCAAGGGGAGCGGGACATCGAGACGGCTCGACGCCACAAAGCTGTTCAGTCGCCGTCCGATGGATGGGTTGACCTTCTTCCCGGCCTTACTTCTGCACTTGATGGTGCCGCACCGGACAGCGATATTGAAGCAGGCTCGATCTTGCAAGGCCGGCGTCTCCTCATCCTCGACTGTGAAATGGTCTCCACCGTCACCGATCGATTTGCACTTGCGCGCATCTCTCTCATTGACTGGGATGGCCAGATCGTACTTGACGAGCTTGTCAAGCCTCCAGACCAAATCAAGGACTACCTCACACCCTATTCTGGCATCACCAAAGAAATGATGGATGGCGCTACCTTGACCCTTGCCGACATTCAGCGCAAGCTGGGAGAGATTGTGACGCCCCAAGCAATACTTGCTGGGCACAGCCTCGACTCCGACTTCCGTGCGCTGAAGATCAGTTATCCCTTCGTTGTCGACACGACTCTAATGTATCCACATCCGAAAGGTCCGCCGCAGAAGAGCAGCTTGAAATGGCTTACACAGAAGTATCTCGGGCGCGAGATTCAAGGCAACGTCACCAAGGGACATGACTCGATCGAGGACGCCAAAGCTGTATTGGATCTGGTGAAGCAGAAATGCGAGAAAGGCAAGCATTGGGGCACAGGCGAGGCTAGCGGCGAGCCTATCTTCAGGAGGCTTGCGAGGACAGGGAAGGTGAAGGGCGAGAAGGGGAAGAGGAATGGGAATGATGACGAGTGGGAGAAGAATCCCAGGAAGAAAGGAGCTATGGTGGACTGGCAAGGAAACATGCATGGCTTCGGCGCAAGTGCAGAGGTGGCGATCAGCTGCAGTAGTGATGAAGAGGTCGTCAGAGGCGTCCTCATTGCTGCCGGAGTCGGCGGGCATGCCAAGCAGGATTCCGAAGACGAGCGCGGTCAAACGGCCACTAATAGAGGATGCGATTTTATCTTTGGTCGACTCAGGGAACTGGAGTTTGAACGCGGCTGGTCGCCACGAATACCTGGACTCGCACCAGCGATTGCCAAAGTGGGTGCCGACGAGATGCAGATCGAACGTCCTCTTACAGCTGATGAGGATCCGACTGACTTCGTCGACGACCGCTCCTCCCTTTCAAAAGCCGTCGCACAGACAGTCAAGCATATCCGGGAGGTTTTTACTTCCTTACCCGAGCGGACTGCAATTATCGTCTACTCTGGTTCTGGCGACCCGAGGCGGATGATAGAAATGCAGAAATTGCACGCTCGATTCAAGGAGGAGTATTTGACCAAGAAGTGGGATGAACTCGACGTCAAATGGACAGATGACGAGGAGCAGGCCCTGAAAAGAGCTGTAGAAGATGCTAGAAAGGGCGTCGGATTCATCGGCGTTACGCCGGTCAAAAGCAGAGATAGTGCTACGTGATGATGAGGGCCCGGCCGCCGCGCCAGTCACCGCAAAATGTACGCTAACTTGTCCGAGCATACAGAGCGAGCTCCACCGGCTTCTGGAGGTGCTTCATAGTAAATGTATACCCAATGATCAAACATGGCCGTTGATTTCGTTCTTCACAAACATCATATGGGACTTGTAGTGTGATCGAGCTGCTTGTCAGAGTTGTGGTGACCTTCATTCATGTCTACAGATCGTTAAAACAGCGGAAGAAGAGCCACCGAGATCTGCTGGTCGAGCTCTTCATGTGGGCTGGCCTGCTCTTGTCCTTGGGTGGCTTGATTTGGCATCGGATCATCGTACGGTTCGCTCCTTGTCAATTCCACTATTGCTGTTCCAGCCTGGTGTGTAGAGTTGGCATGGTTGTATATATATAGCAAGTCCATTCGATGATAGGCTTGTGTATCTGCGACCGAGCGTTTCGAGAGCGGCCTGTGAGTGTCCAGTGTACATTGCGAGACCGAAAGGAGTCCACAACCCGGTCTGCTTGAGTTCATCTAAATGTTCGCCTCGAGGATCCAGTGCTGCTACAAGTCGGGTCATGCCCATTATGGCGGCGGCGAAGAGAGTTGTACCCCAGTTTCGAGACCACGTGTTTGCCATTTGCCACCGAAGGTCAAATGGTCATCGTACATGAGATCTGTGATCAGGGCACTGTCGTCGGAGTATGGCGCAATGTGCAAAGCCGTTGCGTCGTAACCATCAGTGTCACATGACCGAAGGTAGGTCTGCAACGCAGTCGCTTCACCCGCGAATGCAGGCAGATGACTTGATGAATTACCGGGAATGTCATGCTGCATCAATGCGCTTTGGAGGATGACATATACGAGATTTACATCACCATGATCATTCGCGAGCTGCACAGCTGTGTGAGAGACCGATTTTCTAATGTCGCATGTTGCTCCCGCCGTCGAGTGGCCAATGATGGACTCGAAATCGGATCTCAGAATTTGTCTGACCCGAGGCAGGGTTCAGCTCGGAGGAACGTCTGGAGTGTTACTGAAGAGCTTCATTTCAGGATCGATAGTCGCTTGGCATCACGCATGGCACTGGATTCAGTTTCATGGAGGCAGAGCTTGCACGCCGTGGCGCTCAATGCGCGGCTGAGCCTCTGGCCTGTAAGCTGGAGGTGAGAAACACCTTGCACGATAAGAAACCTCTACACACGAGTGCTCGCCCTTCTCGTCAGGCAATTGATCACATGCGACGGATGAGGTTTATCGACGCAATCTTCTGATGAACAATGACAGGAGCAAGGAGAAAATGTTGGTCGGGGGTACGCGGACAGCACGAAGTTGTGGGTCATCGAGGCAACAGCGAGCGATGCTCTCTGTCTGTCTCACTTTTCAAATGGTGTTCCTTTCTGCTTGCCGACAGTATTGGTGACAACGCCTCGCACCGCTTCTCGATGGCAGACGTCGTCGTCGTCAATCGATTTGAGAAGCGTTTCAAAGATTGAGGAAGGCAATTACAGCTTGACTGCAGCGCGTGCTTCGTATTCATGTTACGGTTAACGACCAAGAGCAATAGTTCCATGGAACCCGACGATTCGCTGCAGAGCCTTTTGGATGCTAGAATGCATGCACTCTGCCTGCGTTGGCGCACGAATGAGCCTGCGATGCATCGCCATGGCTTTCAGCTCCTGTGATGCGTAGCCAATGGCGCCTAGCCATATCGCCGTCTTACTTATAAGTGGTGCGAAGCTGAGATTGGAAGTCTCCATCGACCCGGCCAGACTTGGAGGTCGTCATACGACGCCCGCAGGTATATCACTGCTATCGCCACTAGTGCCGGCCATGCAGACGCCATCATGCTCCATGATTCTACCAATGCAATCGACTTCCGTAAGGGTACGCCGAGCTGAGGAGAGCGTGAAAAGGCCGCACCATCCGGATGTTCAGCAGATTTGCTGGCAATTTTAGACTGACAATATCCATTACCTACCTTGTGAAATCATGGCGTCAAGCGGTCTGCCCGCGTTCACTGCGACCGCGACCGCACACACGACATCTGTGACGAGACTTACTTCCTCCTGGATATTCACCTACATTAGTGGACTCGCAGTTCCAAGCAGCACATCTGGCACACCATCACCAACGACCAGAACCTTTAGCGTGGGCGGACCTAATCCCACAGTTTTGGTCCGGGTTCTGCGGGTCGTGCAGGTTCATGTCCAGGCTCCAGCGACCTGCGAATGGTATCTCGACGGCGGAATGCCTGCGGAAGCGGAGTCTGACGTTTCTGGAATCGGCATCGTCATTGCATTCCTCTTGTCCGCGTTGACCGTTTGGCTGCTAGCCATCGTGACCTTATGGAGCGGTTTCATACCACCTCGATTCCTTGGAAATGTGGACCGTCGTGTGTACAGGCTAGACAGTCGAAATTGTGAAGGTGATTGGTTCAAGGTCGTTGTACAAGTCCTCAAAGTTGTTGGCGACCAGCAGCTGGTCACTGGGATAGCCATAACTTTTGTAGCCATGTTGAATGTGAAAACGATATCGATCTATCACTATAAGATTTCCATCTTCATGGGCTGGGTAAGCGATCTATATATGTCATGCTTGCAAAACTAATCTTGTCAGCTGTCTATCTCGGTACACCTGATTGCCTTACTCATTCTCAAAGACTCGTCAGCTCGCGCTGGGTAATTCTTCTGGATCCGTCTGACTGGTTCCTCGGTCCTGTTCGTGATGTTGATGGTAGCGTATATACCTTTGACCAAATCTTTGCCGCACGTCTGGTTGGGGATATCGGCACAAAGTGAGCGGGGAGTTCGAGGTGATGGTATACCTGCATACTGCTTCTGGCGTCTGTTAGGTCATCCCGAGCTGCTAATACCGCCCACGGGCTGGACTCGTGACCGACCGTACAAGATCGAGGTTCTAAACTCATACAACAGCATTGACTATATGCCGATCGTGAGCATGGTCTTCCTTTTTTTGGACTACTCCTGGAGGATCGTGGCCATTCTTCCCGGCGCAAGCGAACTACTTCTCTATAATCTTCAAGAGCGACCTCGACGACGGATGGAGCGGATGCTTCAGTCAATGTCACAGATTCAATCTAGCAGGACATCTTCACACCGATTTCGAAGTCTCAAATTCAAATTCGGAGTCGGCTTGTACCTTCTACACTTCCTTCTCTGCGATACTCTGACCTCTTATTCGGGAGCCTTGTGGTTTATCACTATGGTGCTTTCCCTTGTATCGTCACGGCTGGCGGAGGCAAGGACTCCAGAAATTGGAATCTCTACTACGCTTTTGCGGGAAGAAATGGCGTGGGGCTACGGGCAGGTCGTGACCATCATACTTCTCGCACTTCCTATTGCTGCTGGTGTAGAGAAGGCGATAGATCTCCGGGCGAAGATCAGGAAGCGACACCGAGATGAAGGTGGGCAAAGTGTCGATGATATATTTGACGGTAGTACTGCATCTAGGCCTGCTGTACCGTTGGAAGTCTTCTACTTTACCTTTTCAGAAGCGCTAAGGCGGCAGAACACGGTCAAAAATATCCCACCGCCTTGTGCCTATGATGAGCCCGATACCACCGAGTCACCCATACATTTACACCTTGTTGTGACTTCTGGTATTTATCTCGCCTTGGGAATCGAGGTACAAGTACTGCTGATTCTTTGGACAACCTGGTATCCGATTTGGTATTTTGCACTACGGGGTGCGGACGGAACAGTATTCTATGGAGTGTTTGCTGGCGGATTTGGTCTCTTGCTGCTCATGATGATCGTTACGATGGTCATTGCCGCTCCTCGAAGTCCTGTCTTCAGGTAAGAATGACTGTGATGTTCTAGAAATTCGACAAGCAAGCGTGCGAACAAGTTCGAGGCCTGACCGACAACATACGCTCTGGCGGCCGATGAGGCCACGACTCAGATCGCATGGCGGTCGCTCATTCCTGCTGCTGTTCCCTGAGGCCAGACAATTCTTGTATTGGAACGCATGAGTGATACTGTGCGCTTCGCTTGACTTGGAACGAGTACAGCGCAAGCGGACCATGACCACCGCAGGCAGGTCGCCTACACGATACATCGAGAATGTGGAGGAATGTACGTTCTACACCGCACCCGCATCGCTTTGCCCTCACTTCCCTGCAGAGAGCGAGCTTCATCTCTCCCAGGTCTCTAGGACCTCAATCTGTAGCTAGATAACGTGTTACAAAGCTTGACCATGCAGATACGACCATAGGCAGTTGAAAACAGACCATCCCGTCAGATCTGGTGTACTTAAGCAACTGACCAGTCAATTAGTAGTGTAGTGGGAGACCATATGCGAATCCTGGCTGTTGTATCTTTTGATTTTTGTCCTGTATATCATGTGGCAAATTGAGTAGTACTTTTGTTGCCTTTTATCACTCAATCCGAGCAGCTGCTAGTGAGTGGCGGCTTTGCAGGTGCAGCAGGAGAGGTTGTCTGCGGGGAATCTGCCGGTGTGATCATTGAGCCTGGGCAACGAGTCTCACCGTTACAATGTTCGAGCATGTGCACTCACAGGATCTTAGGGGACCATGGACAAGCGCATTGAGGTGATGGACATGCTCGAAAGCGTAATTTGAGAGTACGTGCTCTACGCATAGATTTGTAGATGCATAGATTACCCGGACATGGAGATCCGTTCAACGCACCAACCTTTCCTCGCCACAGTTTGCTAACAAAGATTTCATCATATGAGCAAACCGTGGCTTCCCCATCGACACTGCAAAGTTGAATCCCGCTATTCGAGTTCAATGTCATCACGAACATAGTAGCTATCATATCATTGTAGAAGGAACCCGCAACCTTGATCTGGAACTTTCACCACCCAAATCCTACCTCTTTCCGTGATACCGGGTATCAATTCGCCATCACCATGGTCTCGCGTATCCCCAACGATATTTTCCAATTCAGCACCGTGTCCGCCCTCATGGCCGGCCTCTGCAGATCCGGCCCGCAGATCTCTCATCTGACAGGTTACGGCACACACGGCCTAGGGACATGCAGCGAGCTGAATGGGGAGGTGCTCTACCTCGACAGAGTTGCATGGCACATGACGACTTCAGCGATCGACTTTAACAGACGAGACCAAGAAGCTCTCAACTCCTACGGCGAGAAGACTCAGCCGGTCATCAAGCGAGCTGACGCCGCGGAGCAGCTGCCTTTCGTCCAGGTCACGACATTCAAACCTGAATTTCAGGTGAGACTGCCCACGAATAAGCAAATCCACAAGGTATCGTTGCTGGATGTGCTAAGTGGTGATCCAAGCGGTCTGTCGGGCGGTGGGAACTCTTTCTTGCCTTTTCTCGTGTCAGGAACGTTCCGGTCACTGACGTTGCGGATTGGAGGGCCGAGGGAATCAGCAGACGATGCGCTGAGCTCTGTCACCGGAAGAGCACCACAGTGGAGATTGAAAGGTGTCAAGGGGACTATGTTTGGCTTCTTTAGTCCTGAATGGAGCAATGGGATCTCTGTGGCCGGGTTTCACGGGCATTTCATTGAGGATCAGGGAACCGATGGATCCAGGAGGGGAGGACATGTGCTGGACTTTGAAATGGATGAACAGGCTGATGGACGGCTCGAGTGGGCTGTCAGTGGACATCATCATCTTGGTCTTCCTAGAGGTGAAGAGTGGGAGGGCTTGGATCTGAAAGTCGATGATGCAGGGATTCACAAGGCCGAGGGCTGATGCTGGCTCGTAAATAGCACTCCTCAACTGCTCGTGATCATCACACTTCACTTGTGCCATGGCGACAATGCTATCACCAACTGGCTTCCCGAGCTCAGCAGGCAAATGCGGTGGAGAATCATGCGGAAATTTCTGAGCGGGAAAGAAGGGGGACGGCAGTAAAGCAATTTTGTCACTTCTGTGGGCTTCTAGCTACAACATCCTTGCCATTGGTCCTCCATCTATGCATTATTTGAGTCGCTGTTTGATCTTTGATAAGGAAAGCGCCCTGCGGCATACTAGTAACGGTGTAGTCAGCTCCATGAGGAATCTACCAGCTCTTGGTGGCATTCTGAGCAGCGATCACTTTGTAGCATGCCAATCTTACGCTCACATATACCGTAGTCCTTCCACTGGTGCCCTAAGCTCCTGCTGCCAGAATTCATCATCGGCATTGACAAATCCACAGTGCCTGATCCGCTCGACTTGACTGCTTTCAACTCCTTCTTCTGTGTCTAGAGGCTCGTAAGTTCCCATATCACCCCACACCAGTCTACCTTGTGTTAGAATCTCCCTGTCAACCCGAGAGGCCTTCTTTGAAATATGGCACGCAGCACTGATTGCCATTGACGGGTTGCCAACCAAGGTCATCCCTTCGTGCAATTTCTGAGATCCAACAACGAGGACGCCGCCAACGAGGAAAGCGAGCACTGCAAGGGTCAGGAGCATGGCGAGTGGACTGTACCCACACGTGACTGCGCCGAATCGATGTACGAGGGCTCCGGTCGCGCTCCTCGCTGTCACGACCGCCAGAAATATGCTTTGTGATACTAGCCAATGTAATAGCATCGAGATGGCCATCAAGGGTAGTCCAACCCAGTAGGGCAGTTGCAAATAGTAGGTCGATCGCTGAAGGTGTTTTGCTTCCGACGTGCGGAGACTCTTAGCTTTGTGCTGTGATGAATAATTGTACGCGAGTCGGCTCCATTCCGCGGCAGCTGCCATGCTTGTTACCACCGAGTTAACGGCAAAGTACAAGAGGGACAGGATCAGTTGCGGCACATTGGCTATAAGTACCGACGCGATGATTGCTGCTTGAGGAGATAATCGGCCAACGAACCATCCGGTGATCATTGTTCGACTATCGGCGACGCCCATCAGCCTGGGAGTGAGAAGTACAGCGGGAGAATCGTCACCATCGTATGAAGCCATTGCAAATGTAAAGAGACCGAGAATGATAATTGACGAGACAATCGAAGGAACCCAAGAGGTTCGCCAGCGTCGTCGTGATGGCGCGTCCCACCATCGCAGCCTTTCTGGCTGCACAAATGGTTTTCCTGCAATCAAGTAGTGTTGTTGACGACATGCGGATGCCTCATCTTCCTCAACAGTAGGCCGGTCTAGCAAGCACTTCCCCTCGGTAGAAGCATCCGGTTGTAGTATATATGACTCTACAGCGTCTCCAATCGTGCAGAGCGGAGCTTCCAAGGTCGAACATAGCGAAACCTTGACCAGGAGGATGACCTTGATCAAGTTGCAGCAGATGACAATTCCTAGTATGAGAAGGTTAACGTGAAGACCACATTTCTCTGGTACCTCTTCACTCAAGCAGCTTATAGCCTTGTTGGCAAGAGGTGACCACTCATCAGGATGCTTCGCGAGTTTGTCAATCCGCTCAGAACACCCTATATTACTACCAGAGATATGGTAACCGCTGCACAACCAGTTGTAGCTACTGATCAGGACGGGAGCTCCCCTGTTGTCCAGGTCACCGAGTGTTGAAGCTTCAATGCGTAAAATAGTGTTATTCCCTTTCCGGTCTTTCGGAGGACTGGTGATGATGATGAGGTTGCGGTGAGAAGTCTGGAAGTCGGTTCCGTACGCCCGAATACACTCTAAGTTGGACAATCTTTTGATCGTGCTGTTGGGGTTTTGTAGTTGATTCTGTGTCCGCATCATGATTTGGCATTCCGGCAGATTAGCCACGCCCGACAACCGATTTGATTTGAACGAGGTCATCGAACAGTTGGGTCTTTCGTGGTCGAGACTCATTGATGTGGCGTAATCCTCTGTCGCAAACATATAATCGTATTCATTGGTACCGATTGTAGTAAAGACTGCGGAGTTGAACAGTAGATGGAGCGGCAGCGACGACAGAGCCAGAAGTATCCAGACAACTATACGCATTTTCGTAATTCCTGCTATGTTCCGCAGCGAGGGGACGCCAATGTCCAAGGAAGCACCATTTGCATGTGCTCGGTCGGTATCTAGCCGTGTAGGTGCAGCAAGACATTGCATGCAGTAATTCGTGCCACTCAAGATGAGAGTGCTGATTACATTAATACCGACGTGTAGAGCCTTGTTATAGACGGAGTTTAGGCTGCATCTGCCCTCGAAAATGGTCCGCATGAGACCTTCCTCTTGGCTGGTGCTGCTTGCGGTCCAGATCAGCACGGAGACATTGACCACAAGCGTCAAGATGTTAATCAGCGTGGCGCCGAAGACCCCGTAGCGCCAACTATATCGAGGTATCTTATCCAGGTGCGGGACCTTCAGCTTGAGAGCAGACAAGACCGACGTCCGCATGAGCGGAATCTTCTCCTTTGAGAAGTACATGACGTTCTTGATCGCTATCAATCTCGTGTCAGTCCGGGAAGTGCGCTCATGAGCAGCAGTCCTTTCATCGGGTAAATATGTAGTTCTGCTACTGCTGCCTCCAATGCCAAGGACCGTCCCGGGGCAAGATCTGTTGCGTACGAACACTGTCGATCCCAATCGAGCTCAAAGGGATCATGATCCCTGTCGAGCTGAATTAGACATTGAGGAATGAGCGCCTACAGTCATGCTGAGATTGGCCGTAAATGCGGAGAGACACTCGATCGGCATACGCAATAAGAACTGCTGCGTGCCAACATCACACTGCGGGCGAATCGCATCAGCGTGTCATTCAGACCGTGATTTGCAGCTCTACCTCAAGTATCAGGCACCTGCCAATTTCGCATTGCAGGATGTGACCAAGCCTGTGCTATGCTGCATTCATACTCCTCTGCGCCCTTCTGCTGCGCGGACGTTTCAGCCACACTGCCGTTGTGATAGGGTCCATGCAGTCAGCTTCTGCGAATAGCATGTTGGGCTTCGAGGAGCCTAGTGCGCGTCGGCGGAGGCTACTTACTTGAGGACAAATGCAAGTATCCATCGTGCATGGCTGCTGCCATGCTCACTCGGGACACACCTTTGCGAACAAGGATAGTTCATTCTTGTATTATTCAATCAGCTCTCCGGTCACCCTCATTGGCGAGATACCCTCTCTAGGCTGTTGGAGATCAGCAGAGTTACAGATTCGAGGTTGAAGTCCGCCTTCACGCATCGCTTCGGCTTCCCTAATCGGGGTACCCCGCACATCGCTTCACACTACTGGCGTCTACCTTGGCGGTATGAAGATTAAGGCAAAATACGAGTCGCTGCATCGCTTCAGACATGTTTCCATGCATCACACAGGCTTGACGAGTCTGACAAGCATCACGTATGCCGGTCGCTTTCAGAGTGGTGGGTGACTATACGAAGGACTAGCGTTGTGTATTTTGTTGCCGTTGGAACGCCCATCTCCAGAAACAATCGGCGTCACCGATTGGCAATGAACCCTTACTATTTTGAATGCGTTACGGCCTTTTAAGCCACGTGGCATGTCAGCATGGTGATCTGTGTACTTGTATTGAGGGTTCATGAACTTGATCGTCTATCTTTGGCATCTATCGCTTGGCTTCCAAGCTCTACGCTGTATCATACTTCTTTCCAAAAGCCGACAGGCTAGTCTGGTTCGAACCGACCAGGTTTCCAGGTAACGTCCCCGGATTGCCAGCCATATACCAAGCATACTTCTCCACCCAGCTGATGCTATCAAGCTGCTGGAACAGATTATCCGACACCGTCTGAATCTGCGAATCATCGCCCTGTTCGAGACCAAACTCCGTGACCCAGATGGGGTACTTTCCCCCGCCGACAGTGTTGTAGGTGTAGTACAATTGGTCGTAAAAGCTGCCGAAAGAAGCAGGCACACCGTACCAGTGGATTGGCAGGAAGTCGATCTTGCAATCGCTGCACGCGGCCAGGAACTTGACCAACCAATCATTGCCGACGTTCGCACCCTGACCGTTCGTCACAGCCGGTGCACCGAGCCTGAAGCCCTGCGCTTTGAGAGGAGTGATGTATTGTCTGTAGGCAGTCACGGCATCAGCGACGGACATGCATGATGAACCGGCTCCATCGACGCAAAGATCGGGCTCATTGAAGCCGAGGACTTCCATCCAGCCTTTGGCTTTGGCGGCCTGCACATTTGTGTTCCAGACTGAAACAAGATCGGTGGCGTTGCTCCAGAGCATAGGGACGAATTGAATATTGGGATGGAGCGAACCAACCTGTGTTCCAAGCTTGGGATCGTGAGGTGCGCTGAACCAGTTGTATGCCCAACTTACTTTCGATTGGGAGGCAGAGCATATGTTCGAGAAGAGATTGGTGACAGCGACGTAATTGTACGCAGCACCACGCTTACCGCCGGCGGCTGGGGCTGTTGGACGGCATGCCAGAGTGGTGGAAGTGGTCGTGGTAGAAGTGGTGGTAGAACGCGTGGTCGTCATAGAAGTGGTAGTTGACATAGTCGTCGTGGTCGTCGTTGCTCTTGTTGTGGAAGTGGTTGTGGATGTAGTCGTTGTCGTCGTCATTGGTGTGGTACTCGTGGTCGTTGTCGTCGTTGGTAGGCGTATGGTAGTAGTTGTCGTCGTTGTTGTTGATGGTGTAGTCGTGACTGGAGTCGTCGACGGTGTAGTCGAGATTGTTGTCGTCGAGCGTGTGGTAGTAGAAAGCGTGGTGCTTGCTGGTGTGGTAGAGAGTGTCGATTTCGTAAAGGTTAGTACGGTGGTCGTAGTGGACACTGTGGACGGGACTGTTGTCGAAATAATGGAAGACAACGCCGGACTTTTAGTGCGCGAAGGTACCACGGATGTCGTGCTTGCGAAGTTGGCAGTCGTGGTGGGCCTCACGCTTGTAGTGGTCGCAGTCACGGGTCTATTCGTTGTAGTCGTGGCGGTAGTGGTGATAGCTCTTGTAGTCGTACTTGTGGTGGTCGATCGAGTGGTCGACGGGCTTGCCAGCGGGCACGACTTATCGTAGAACTTCCATATCGACGACCGATCGGCGGCGAAATTGCCGCTAACCGCCTTGTTGTATAGTAGGCATCCCGAAGTACTGAATGCAAAACTCAAGCACTGACCGGTGCATCTCGCTTTACAGGTGTTCAAAACTTTCACGTTTGGCAGGGACGAGTATGCCATAGGATTGCTTCGATCGTATCCAGCTGCACCGCATGTGGCAGCTTGGCGTTGTACCCCGTTGCCATAGTCTGCTGCTCTTGCATGGACTGCTAGAGCCGACAGATGCAGGAACGATAGAACAAATGAAATCTGCATTTTGAAAATCGAGTGACCGGGGAACCCAGCTCAAGGGAACGGCCGACAGACGATCTATATATACCACGCATACTCACCGTTGCTAAGAGATAAAGTGCGAGTAGACGAGATGTGCCGATGCGATGGATGGGGGGAGGCGTAGGCACGAGCCATGTCGATGGCCCGAAGAAGTCAAGCAGAAAGGCGTCAACCACAGAATAGGGAGCCTGGGCGTTCCTCCAAGGTGAGAACTCGTTCGGCCAAGGAAGCGAGAGGGGGGCTTCGACAGCGCGCATGCAATCTCCATGGCTGGCCATCTGTTCAAAAAATTCTCTGTACCAGACTTGATGGCCTTGACAACAGCGTCTGATGCGTTCGAGAAGGAAAGGGTGTGCTGCTTTTGCAATGTCTAGACCCTGTCCTGCTGCTTCTGGTACTTGGTCGTCGATCCCCGAGGACGACACATGGTACTGATTTCCAGCGGTTGAGTCTTGTCACTAAACAATGGTTGGGCCCAGTGGCGAGCTGAAGATGAACAGAGGCGATGACCATGAGTCGCTTCTGCCTGATTCGTGCGTCTGGCGTCTCTCCGGGACCCAAATGAGTTGACACAGCATTGTCAAGATGGTCGAAACGAGAAGGGAACTCCACACGTGGTGGCGCCACCATCTTACCCCTGATTCTCGACCGCAGCTGAAAAGTGGTTGTGAGACAACCGGCGGTGACGACCCGAAGGAGCTGACGAATTTGTTGAGAAATGCTGTCGGTAATTCATGCTGACTTACTTTAGTTGCTGCTTGATTTCGCCAAAGTCTTGCCAGATCTAGCCAAGATGCTGGTTTCCCACATATTTGCTGCTACGCGGCCACAATCGCTTGCACATCAATAGCGGACACTGGTGACCCAGCATTCTGGGACATTTGTCTCGGAGACTCCATGTCATCAAAGTATATCGCTATGCCACTTCAATCACACGATGCGCAAAAATGCATAAAGATGAAGTGAGAAATGCTGTCTCAGGTGACATGTCGTTTAGGCTATTCCACCTCTCGATTACACATCCTACATGCCTCTGATAGCTTCGCCGGCGACCTGTCCAACCAGGCCCGCATAGCTGCTGAACAATATGCCCTTGAGCACCGCTTCACCCTCGTCAACCGTCCACTCTCCGGCCCTAATCAACGCTTCTCTCCAGTTGTGCTTCTCGTGCTCCTCCAGCTCATGCCAATGTCTCGCTTGATCGTCTTTCTTTAAGTACTCCGCCCTGTCGGGAATGACTTCGACGTCCAGTGCCGTGGTGCCATCGGGTGGCGAACGGAGTACCACAGCTTTGCCGCCGCCCTCTTTTCTATGTAGGTGTAGAATGTCACGGAGACTGCGAGCCGCCTCGGCAGCGTCGTGCTGAGCATTTCGTGCAGCGGGTCGAAGATTCTGCGCAGCCGAGCCGTCGAGGATGCTTCGGATGGGTGGTGGCAGCTTCTGCATCAGTGCTTGGCCTTGCTCCGGGAAGAACATAGATTGAAGCAAGATAGCTGTGACAAGGACGATAAGCGAAACTAGTCCGATGTACAGTGTCTGGTTCCACTTCTCATCGGCAGGATGAGATAGCACGTAACGAGTCTTGGGCTTCTTTTCGAATGGCTGCAATGCGAACGTGTCGACTACGACAGTATTGCCCATGCTGGTAGAGGCTAGACGAATGTACTGATCTTTCGAGATCTTAGGATCTGGCGAGAAGAAGGGAGCGAATTTGAGAGCGGTCATCTGCAAAGGATGGACGTCGCGTAAAGTGGTAAAGTTCTTGAACGGGGTAAAGGTGTCAGTCTGCCGGGTATAGTTTATGGTGTACACTTCGATACTGATATCCTGTCCAGCAACAGCAACCACAAATTGCCTGCTGCCTTTGTCGTCCGCATCCAAGGCACAGACATCCATGCCGACGGCCTGCTTGATGTGAGAAGGTAGCACCTTGTGGAAAAGTACCGCAGCTGGACCTGTCGGGTAAACATGCATGATAGACAGCTCTGCGCCGCTCTTGTTCGGACTGTTGGATAGAACCAGAAGGTGATGATTGGTGAGGAACCGTATACTCCTGTATTTGGCCCGTATCTTCGGCTTTCCGCTGGTATCCTCCTTTGACAAAGTGTGGATGTTCCTGGGTCCCTTCGGTACCAGCTCCCTTTTCTTGGTCTGAAAGTCATATGACACGGTCTGCTCATAGACTGAGTAGTCTGAGCACCATGCGATCGAAAAGTCTTGCGATCCAGTATCTCTAATGTCCAGATCCGCGGTCTCCTCGTCTAGATCAACTCGATTGATCACGTCCGCGTCCTTGGCGGGAGTCTTGGTTGCATCGAATACGACAAGTTGTGATTGCTTTGCCAGTCCAGTCGCAACGGCACCTATTCTCTTGCTGCCCGCCTCGGTCCTTCGTGCAGGAGATAGCTTCAGTAATCTCTGGTACTGCTCTGGCTTGGATCCTTGCGCCGGTTTGAAGAGTGACGACTTTCCAATCAGAGAGATTGTGCCTTGTGCATCTTTGTCCTCTTTCTCCTCCTTCTCATCGTTCTTCCTCCGGCGCTTAGGATATCGAACGTCGAAGGCGCGCAGGTGCTCATTCTTGCCAGCCTTTTGTTCTGCTTCGGAGGAGTTGATGCCTGTCAACGATAACAAGCCATCCTTAGAGGCGAGATTGGCAAGTGAGGTCACAGAGTCCTCGTCGCGAGATAGCTCAATTTCTCCGGCGACAGATAGTGAGCTTCGGGACGACGTGTCGAGAAGTGTCTGGTTTGGTCAGTAGGAGCCGCGTTGCATGTGAGTGCCCATACGATTTTGTTGCTGACACCACTTCTGCCCTCTCCCCCACCTCCACCAACCACAAGGTAGCCACGGTTGTATGGATCAAAGTCGACGCAGTAGACAGGATAGGAAAGCGTGGTCTTGGTGAAGGAGACGGGCGGAGCCATTGGAGCCCTGCGTGTCGCGAACACCAACACCAGAGGTAAGAGGGCTAACAAGAGGATATTTGGTAATGTACAGATGGAAATGCGCGAGCAACAGGTCTACGTGTGTAGGAAAAAAAAGCATGGTCGACGTGTCTGAACAGCTGCATGTGAAATGGCTTGGCAGATTGTGACGTCAATTTCAAGGTTCCATTCTTTGAAAACTAGGAGGATGTTTCTGATCTATCTACTTGTACAATTCCCCTCTGAATCTGCTTCGCACTTTACCGATAGGTAACACTTATTATGAGATCCAGTATACAGCGGCGAGTAGCCCAAATGGTTCATCACGCCTCAAATCGACCAGTACGCGCGGTTTCCTCCTCGATATGTCCTCGTTGCAGCAGCAGATCACTTGTTCCACTTCAAGCTAGCAGACCACACCGCCCTCGACAGGTTTCCCGTGCCTTCTCGACTTCTCTCTGTCTGCTTCAACCTGAAGCGACTCCTGCGAAAGAGTCTCTGCTCCCTCAAACACACTACGATTACTTTCCCAACACGCTCGGAGAAGGCCGCATACCTCCCAAAGGACCGTTCAGGTTGGATCTCAAATCCCTTCGTCGCGAGTTCCTTCAACTACAAGCGAAGGCACACCCAGATCTGGCACCGCCAGGGAAGAAGCGACAGGCTGAAGCTCTTTCGGCGCGGATCAACGGGGCGTACAAGACGTTGCAGAATCCTCTCTTGCGGGCACAGTACCTTCTCAGCTTGAGAGGGATAGATGTGGCGGAGGACGAGACTGCGAAGGTGGAGGATCCGGACTTGCTAATGGAGGTGCTGGAGACAAGAGAGACGATCGAGGAGGCCGAGAAGGAGGAGGATCTGGAGGAGCTGAAAGAGACGAATGAAGGCCGGATAGAGAAGAGTGAGGCAATCCTCAGTCAGGCGTTTGAGCAAGATGACATGGACAAAGCAAAAGAGGAGGCGGTAAGATTGCGGTATTGGGTGAATATCAGGGAGAGCATAGATGGATGGGAGAAGGGAAAACCGGTGGTGTTGGTGCACTGATTTGGACGTGGTAACGGACGAAGACATCACGAAGACAAACGTAAATCTTGTAGAGTACAGTCTATGATACCCCTTGTTTCGGTTTCGCCACTCTGCAACGCCGCCTCCTCTACCCTCTCCTCGCAACTCCTGATCATTCGCACCGCCACTCCTTGCTATGCATATCTCCTACAAAGTTCTTGTCTGATCAGCCCTCGATCTTCGACGCAGCAGCGTCTGATCGCTTGAGCTGATCCGGTCCGAAGCCCATGGGCAGTAGTTGCTCGACCGTCATGACAACAAATTTTCCATCCTTGTCGAACATGATGACGGGTGTGTTGGCCTCACAGAACTCGTTGATGAATTGCCTGCACATACCGCACGGGCTGCTGGGTGTGCTTGCATCGGTGGCGACCGCTATAGCGCGGATATCGCCTGGTCTTGCTCCCTGAATGGTATTCAGCAATCGTGAGAAGGCTTCGGAGGCATTACAGATACCTCTTGGACTGCTGCCGTACCCAGCGCTACTCTCTCAGCGCAGGTACCAACCGGGTAGGCGGCGTTCTCTACATTGGCACCTGCTATGTAGACTCCCGACTTTGTGAGGACGGAGGCACCGACCCTGAAGTGCGAATATGGACCTATGGAGCTCAATATGTATACACGAGGTATCTATGGGGGTTTGAAATGAAACAAAGGATTGAAAGCCTTGGAGATCTATCATATAGCTTGTGGTGAGTGCATTTGAGAAGCAGCAAAAAAAATAGGGGATATGCTCACAGTAAGCTCTCGACTTTGCGTCCGTACAGACTTCCGTCAGGCGAGCAAACTCTGCCGTAGATAGACCATGTATTAAGGCAGTCTCATGGCGAGCATGAGTGGGCTTATTGGGGTAGGACATTGCGTGAAGGAGGAATCGAGTCCGGTGTCAGATTGATATCAAGCATGTTCGGGTACAGCCGACAGCAAGTGAGAGGAAACAATATCGGGCCGGGTGGCAAGAAAACGGTGTGCACACATATCGCAGCGATGCAGCTCAGGAAATACCAGAGGACAATTTATCGTGCATGCGGCAGAGGGTGTAAAGACTTTTCGATTGTCATACTGCTACATCTTTTTGCTGCTCCATATCACGTTACTCGTAATTCGTACTGCCATTGCTACTCATTTGCTCCCCGATACCTTTGTGAAAGGCCTCGAGTCTGTCCCGGCACTGCCAGCGGAAGCTCCGCTGTCCTTTCTACTCTCTCGCGGTGCGCTGCTCTTGCGCGGGCTCAGCTTGTCCACTGCCGGATCATACTGAGCTGCAATCCCTCTTTCCCCTATCCTTCGTGCGTTGTGCATGCGATCCAGCGACTCTCCGACAACGTGGTACTTTTCCCAATTGATCGGAGGACACCTCACCACATCCTGAGGATCGGGAATCGGCGGAAATGCTTGAGGGCTGTCGGCCATCTCCTCATCCTCCTCTCCCTTTCCGTTGATGTTAAAGTCGTTCGGCTTCTTCAGCTGCTTGGTCGCGACTTCTACCACGTGTTTCTGAAACTCGTTCGGCCTCGCTAGCGCATCATCTCTGATCCTTTGCAGTGTCTTAACATCCTCCTGGGCCCTCTTCCGCTGTACCTGCAAGCTTGAGATAGCTGCCCGTAAAGCTATCGCATCCGTCGCATCCTCGCCAGAGAAAGGCTGCGAGGGCGGTCTGTCTATAAGCTCGACATCGGGGAGGGTCTTTGGCTTTGCCCGCTGTACCTTTGGGCTGATCGGACTGGCCAGCGGAGGTATAGGCGAAGCGTCCCGGTTGAGGGTGAAGGAGTTCGGAAAGGCGCCGGAAGGAGTTTCAGAAGTCGAAGGACGGCGCGGAGGTTTGATTGTCAAAGGCATACAGGTACGTGTTGGATGCGAGCGTAGGATGGTCGCCAGTTGTCAAGTTTAGAAGCATCAAGGATGACTAAATCCGCAAAAGGACGGCCAATAGCGGGGCGAAGGGCGAGACCTGGCCTGAACCCTGAAGATTGAGCCGCGAGGGAAGAGAAGCAGGAACGGACAAGGAACAGCGTCAGGGACAGCCACTGTAACAAGATAATTTGATAACTGGTGAACAGCTATCGAACAGACATCCAGATGAACAAGTACATTTATCACTCCCAACGACCGTTGAATGTGCCAAAAGCGGTAACCACGCGTTTGGGACAGTCTCGCCTTTGCAGCTTCATCCACCTATCCTCAAGCGCCCGAACAGCAGCTTCACTCCTTCCTTCTTCACACAGCACACGCACGAACCTGTCATGACAGACGCCTTCAGCAGCCTACCTCACGCACAATGACTAGCCCGAATTCAGAGAAGATGGCTCACAGGCCCACCATTCGATGTCAAGCCTCGATCTCTACGTGTCCGACTGCGCCACGATACGTCCCTAGCAAAGCAAACGCCAGCACAGCATCTGTGAAACACGCTACACGAGGCACAAGCGTGTACACAAGAGCATGAACTGCAGGATCTGCCGCGCCCCTAGTCAAGCCAGGGCTTGTGAATGGTTGCTATCTTGATCTTCCCTGCAAAACTGGATTTTGGCTGGATTTTGACTGGATTCTGACTGGATTCCGTCGTTACTACTGCTACGCACTGCTACGCACTGCAAAGCACCACAGCTGGAATGTGATGTCATATGCCAACCACCGGTAAGGTTCAAGGTTACCAAGATCTCCATCCTTTTTCCTTTGTTGCATATGAACACGCAGCATACGCTGCTTCTCTTCTCTAACCACATCTCATCAACCTCTCACCGACTCTTTCACTCGTTTTGTCTAGTCCATCATGAGGTTCTCCGCTATTGTCCCTGTCCTGCTCGGACTGGGCGCCCTGGTGCTCTCGTTCTTGTGTCTATTCGCTGGATCGACGCCAACATTCATGGAGGACTATCCTCTTCTGACTGTACGTGTATCTTTTCTGCGGGCGAAATCAATGCACTGACTTTGGACCAGCTGAACACTTCCCAAATCGGTGAAAATGCTCTCGATAGCAGCATCGTCACAAATAACCAGCAGCTCTCCGACATTCTCGATCTTGTTCCCGAAAGCGTTCAAGATAGAGCTGAGGATATCATCAACACCGTTGCTCGCCGTCTCGGACTTCGCGATTACTACTCCGCCCACCTCATGACCTACTGCGAAGGCTTCTACGAGCCAGGTCCACTCCCAAACGCGACTCTGTCCCTCGGCGACATTGACCGCAACACTACCTATTGCAGCAATCGCACTGCAAACTTTGAATTCGATCCACGTGATGCACTGCAGAGGAACTTGAACGAGTCGGGCAATGGGAACATCAATGTGACAGACCTCAACTGGCCATCTCAGATAGACGACGGGCTTCGCGCACTGCACGCAGTCCAGCGAGCCACTTTCATCATTTACTGCGTCGCCATTGGTCTTATTGCGTTGGCTACAATCGCAGCTATCGTCTCCATCGTCTTCTCCGGCAGACTTTCAGCTTGCGGCGTCTTGATCCTCGGCTTTTTGGCTTTCTTGGCCATCGGTGTTGCAAGCGGTCTCGTGACAGCCATCGGTGTCATCGGCGTCCGCGTCATTAACCAATACGCTGAACAAGTCGGTATTCAAGCGCAACGTGGTAATCGCTTCTTGGCTCTGACCTGGGCGGCCACTGCAGCCATGTTCGTCACCGTCATCTGGTGGACTGCAGACTGCTGCATCGGACGCAGGAATCGCGGCTACAAGAGAGCGCAGACTGAGAAGCCTCCCTACTAGAGGATGAGAGCAAGGGGGTATGGAGGATGATACGAAGAAAGCAGGTATCAAGTGGGATGTAATTCAACGAGATTAACGACTCACATAATCATCACGACAGTACGTAGCGTTCCACAGCCCTCTTGATTGTAAAGGCTCCAATCGATCTGGTTTTCTTTACCACAGTCATCTGTCATTTCCATGCGTCTACTTTACGGCAGCCATCTTTCGATAGCAATGCACAGTAAGCACTGCAGCTATCTGCACGTTATATAGTGTGAGCATTGTCTGCTCGGGTATCATTGCGTCCTGCCAATCACCACTCGCCTCTTCCACGTGGTCTCTCGTTGCTTCGTGCGGCGTGCCAGACATCACTCTGTGCTATAGTAAGATCCTGAAGCGGACGAATTGTCATGGTCTACATGTGAAGCTTCCCACTGACCAGGGAATTTCCCATATCCTCCCACCTGGCAAGCTCTGCATCTCAAGTGCCTTCGTCGCCCAGAATCGTGTTTCCCCGATGACTGTAATGCGAAGCAAATGTTGAATGGTGAATTGTTGGGCAGGATCCCATGCCGAAGAGCTTTATCAACTTTATTGGAAGGGGTCCAAACGTGTGTACCTCAGGGAAGAGCGTGCGAGGCAAGGGGCAGTCGAGTTGGTACGCAGCTGTCGTCGGCGTGGGTTGTCACCATTGGTCATCCCGTGAAAACGATGCTTCGCTTGGGTGGCGGCATCGACTCTCGCCCACCCTTGATATCTACCACCGCCTGGTTCACCTCGGCGTAATGGAGGTGATTGTCGAGTAATCCCGCTCCCTTCCATCCAGGTCTCAGCAGCGTCGCGAGTGGTCCCAGTTCATCATCGTCGTCCTCGTAAGCGCATCCGGCCCCGCTGCAGTTGTCCCTTCCGAGCAGAGTGTAGAGCAGAAAGATAGTGATCAAGACCAGCACGACAGCCTTGCTTGCGCTCGGTGTCAACAGCTTGTGACGCATAACGAATGTGAAGAACACTGCAAAAGGAGTGACTGGGGTGAGAAAGAAATGTGATCGCGCCGTGGTTGATCACCAACAGGATCGGACGACAGATATACCTTTCTTTGGGTCCAACCCAACCCATCGTTATCTTTAGGCGGGGGCATAACTCTCGTGGAAGGCCCTGCAGGGCCAAGTGGTCAGGGCCAGGATAGTGACCCACGACCGAGAAGACGGGAAATGAAGATTTGTGCGGCACAGTACTGAGAGAAGTGACGGTTTGATGGATACAGACGGAGACTTGCACAAGCGCGTGTGACGGACCTGCGTGTCGTTTCTGTTTCAAGTTGGTTCCGCTGTGCTATCTGTAGCCAGCTGTATCAGATTTCGTTCTATCGTGCTCAAAAACTAGACGGTCTCATCTCCGGAAATTGGGAGAGGCGTTTTTTTGCTTGTCCCGGTCAAGATCCGAAGTCACCAAGCTCCAATCACATTTCGATTCATTTTTTCCGCCATCCGGATGATCATTTCTGCTCATCTCCGTCCTATCTTCATTGATGACCTTGATATTCTGGCCAAGAGATGGCCACAGGCTTGTAATCTTCTTGACTGATATACCACGCAGCCACCCTATATCCATCCCTGAAGGGCACATGCTGAAGGTTTCAAGACAGGTCACCAGAGTCCTTTCTAAAATTGCTGGACCACCTGTTCGTTAGAAACCTCGGCCAAATTGCAAAAGACCTACCGTCTCTGACCGCCACGACCATTGTTGATTGCAAGAAGAATTCTCTCATGACAAAGTATTTGCTTCTTGCCTCGACCCGGCTAGTGAGATAAGCAAGCAGGATACACCTGCACCTTTGTTGCGTCTTGTTGCCGAGCATTTATCAGCTAAGAGGTACAAATTGGTTGAGTATCGATGCGGCCAGTCGGACCTTACTTCTCGTCGTCCACGTGGTGATCTGGACAAAGTTGGGGCTACAAGCACGCTCGATCTTACGAGTATTGTTGACAGGGCAAAATGACGCATCATGCTTTCACTCATTAAGCATGTCGAGGCTCGCAGGCGGGGCATGTCGATCTCTCCACACGAAAGAGCATCCTGTCTTGCAAATGCCCGGATTACCTCCTCACAAGAGGCTACTTTTCCGTTCAGCAGCACCTCATCTGTGGTGTCAATCCACTTAGCTTAAAATCTCTTCCGCTTCGGCCATTGATGCAGCGAACGATGACGGTAGATACATTGAGGGGTATGAATATACAAAAGTCTCGACTGCTGTTCCAGAGCAATGTCGAACCTTGGTCAGCTCATCATGAAGACGAACGCATCGCTCGCCTTGACTGGCCTGCTGGGCTTCCATTTGGCGCTGACCAGTGCACAAAACGCTACCTGCGATAATGCTCGCTTTGAAAACAAGACTCGTGTCTTTGTCATGACTGACATCTCTAACGAGCCGGATGATCAAATGAGCTTGGTCCGGTTGATGACCCACGCTAATGAGCTGGACATTGTCAACATCGCTGGAGTCACATCCACCTGGAAGAACGACTCTATCGACACCGCTTCGATCTTTGGGGTCATTGAAGGCTACAGCCAAGTAGTCGACAACCTGAATGCCAACGTACCCCAGGCCGGCCGATACCCATCTGCGGCAGACCTCGCAGCTAGCGTAGTCACAGGTCAGTCTGTCTATGGACTTGCGGCTCTAGAGGAAGCGACGCCTAGCAATGCTTCGACAGCACTCATCAATGCTACCGATGCTTCTGACGGGCCTCTGTGGGTCCTGGCATGGGGCGGAGCCAACGTGCTGGCCGAGGCCTTGAACCAGGTCAAGCACTCACGCACTCCAGAACAAATTCGCGGCTTTGTTCGCAAGTTGCGAGTCTACTCGATATCGGATCAGGACAATGCTGGTCCATGGATTCGCTTCCATTTCCCGACACTTTTCTATATCGTCTCGATACACGGCTTTAGTGAATATGCAATTCCAACTTGGATCGTGAGTTCCTCATCGTGGAGGTACGGACCATGATTGACATTGTTTGACAGGGCATCTCTGGAGAGGTCATTCGTCCATTCGATGCAGGCGGACCAGACACTTCGATTATCACTAATGAGTGGCTGCAAGAGAACATTCGTCGAGGCGAGCTCGGCGCGCATTACCTGAACTGGACCTACCAGATGGAAGGCGAAACTCCATCTTTCCTCGGACTCCTGCCGAACGGTTTGAATGCGCCTGAGCATCCTGAATGGGGTGGTTGGGGAGGTCGATACATTCTTGCTGACTCGTCCGGTCTGACATCCACTTACAGCGACTCTGCAGATTTTGCCATTGGCAAGAACAACAACACATTTTTCAGCAAGTATGCTAGCATTTGGAGATGGCGACAGGCTTTCCAGTATGATTTTGCCGGAAGAATGCAATGGAGTGTCAATTCGGATGCTTCCCAGGTGAACCACATTCCGGTTGCAGTGGTCAACGGGTCATGTAGCTTTAGCGCCTTGGAGGTGTCATACAGGCTTGGTGACTCTGTCACCGTGGATGCTTCGCAGTCTTATGATCCTAATAGTGACGACTTGACGTTCAGCTGGTTTCACTACAGGGAGCCAACTTTCAGGTTGGAAGGCGAGATTCCAAGAGTCTCCCCTAACGTGACCATCACGCCACTCAACGAGCACGGAAGTGTCGGTCAGGTCACTCCGAACAACAACCAGGTCAGTAATGACCGGAAAGTGTAACGTTTGATCAGCGTTGACGAGGACAGACCTACCATAACATCCTTACCGTGGAGGATAGCAGACCGCAGCCTCTCACAGCGTACAAACGCATCATCCTACGACCTACTTCTTAAATGATCCAGCGGAAGGACAAGCTCACAGTAACAGTCAACAGAAGCATGCCAACGTCAAAACTTCTTCCAACATAATCTTAATCAATGCTCCGGCAGAATACCTGCCTCCCTGAACCTAGCTCTAACCTCTTGCGTCGCCGCACTGTCCAAAAACTCCTCGATCTTCGTGATCCGCTTTCCCAGATCATCAAACGTGAAGAACCAGACGTACTCGTTGTTGAACGGCCCGACGTCCGTGCTGGCAGACATGGAAGAGCGACATACCGCTCTCTTCTCACCTGGGTCAGCGATATAGTCGTTGATCGTCATCTACGCATGTCAGCTCAGCTGGGATCTTTACAGAGAAAGGGAGGATGTACTTTGGCATCCTTGACCAGTGGCGCCATGATTTTGAAATACGCTGCCCATTCGTCTTTGCTACGCTTGGGTGTTCCAACCGTAGCTGGGAGAAAGACGTGCTCGCACTCCGCTGAGCGGAACTCTAAGGTAGCTCCAGGCTGCCAGTCGCCGTTGAAGGCGTAGAGGAAGCTTTCGGTCGTGGCTTTCATGTTAACTGCGAGGTCTGACATGCTGGACATGTGGGATGCTTCAATATCGAGACCCTCGAATGTCGAACGAGCAGTAGGTGCCCGTGGCATGTAGGATCGCGGTGAGGGTTGATGAGTGATTTGGTCGTTACTATGTCCTAAGTCCGTTGGCGCTCAAGCGCAGCATGAATTCTTGGAAGGTCATTAACTCCGGTCATACTTCTGTATACTCGTAATCTTGACAGGCACGTGGCACTTGGCATGCATGCTGTGGTAATTAACTGTGCTCGGATTTCGTCATACCAAAATACTTGGTCTCTCCGAGCATGCCAGTGAATACATCGCTCTCGGATTCTGCCGAGGTGGAAAGAGTAAAGGCCAGCGGAAGAGCGACGTTCTCATCTTGTCATCGATTTACTGTTCTTATCGGTCACGATTGACAAGGTAGCGGAGAGCATTGTCGCTGGGAAGTCCTTAATTACTTTGCAAGGCGATGTTGAATCACCGCTCGTGACCTACTACGAGGTCAACGCTACATAAAATTCAAGCAGCAAGGAACGACTCGGGTCAGAGGTGTCGCAACAATAAAAAGCAGGAAGGCGTCGTCATCAAAATAAATAGCCCCGACAAGATGTTGAATCTCCACAACCCCCGGCCCAAGAAAGCTTCGTCGTCGAGTTCATCTGCACCAGTCAGAACTCGACCATTCTGCGAGGAAGCAGAGTCCATACGGACTGGTCAGTTCTGAGCATCGACTCCAGCGGCGGCTGTTTTGATCGAACTCAGAAGAGGCAGATACATCGACGCTGTCTGAGTGCTCCGCGAGGAGATCATTGGACGCCTCTATGTCAAGGAACAAGGAGTGACGCTTCATCGGCATAGCAGGAGGAAACGGGCCCTGGTAGTGGAGAGACACACCTGTCCGCAACTCTGCCAGAACCGTTCCGCGAGACATGCTAGAGTGAGATCTCTCAAAGGTCCTTGGCGTAGAGGCACCCGGTGTTCTCCTTGCAGAGCATCCGGGGAGTATCCATATACATGCAGCCGTCCCTAGATTGGATATGAAGAGCATCGGTAGATCGCACTTGGGTAAGGGTTATACGTTACCTGCTTCAAAGAAGATCCATGATTTGCATCATTTTCTGGGCAAGTGCAAACCCCTCAGAAACATAGGCAGCACCGATGAGAGCTTCCACGGCGCCGCTCTTAGTCTTCCATCCTAAAGGTCCACATTGGGATGGATTGACGTTGATCAAAGGTGTCAGGCCCAAATTGTCGCAGACTCTGACTAGGTTGTCGTTGCACAATTCCCTCTGAATAGCGCCATCGATGTCGGCTCGCAAAGTTCTTAGCCTGGAGCTCAGGTACGATGTAGAATAAGTCTCACCTGGAGTGAGCCCGTTCAGGTAGCCGTGCTCGAAGACGACCATCCTGGCAACTCCATCACCGAGACCGGCGAGGGTCTTGTGGCCCTAATGTAGCCGGCGTCCATTGATGGTAGACACATCGGATCCGGGTATTTGAAGAGCCTCCCAGACGAGATCGTCCCTAAGCCCAAGTCCGAAAACACCAGTGACTGCCCGAACACTCTGTTGGCGGATGGTTTCCATATTGTCGACTATTGGAGAGCATTTGAGATGTTGTAGCAAGTAGTCAAGTCAAACCTACGGGAGTGAATGAGAACATGGCTTTTATGGATCTGTCCAGCGGCTGGTCAGGTAGAAAGCCAGCGGCAGTGGTGGGGTGGGAATGGGGTACACATCCCTGACAACCCCTCCTTTCAGCCGCTCTCCCCTTGTTCACTCGATCAATTGGACATGCATTATGAAATTTTGTGTCACTTGACAGACTGCACTGCTTCGGTGGCACCCTCATTTAGGCTCTTCCATCTCGCCTGATGCTCACCTCCTGCGGGTTAGAGTTGATGTTAGTCTAGATCGTTGCAGCTCATAGCTGTAACGAATGCCGGAGACAATGAATCCTAGAAGGCAATCGCTGCATTAACGGGAAGACGGATCTGAATCACGAAAGCTTTTGAGCCGGGGTTATTTGAGATCTATGCTTACATACCGCTATGTTAGGGCTGACTGTGGCAGCACCTTTTTCATGACTTTTACTATGGCCTCGTAAGTGGTAAACAGAATACCTCCAGCAAAGACAGTCCGCCCGAGACGCATGGTTGTGCCTCGCCAGAGGCCCCTCACGCCGTAGTCTGCCATTACGCTCTGAAACGCTTCCACCGTGCCAGCACCTTTGGCACTCTGTGCTCTCGTTTTGATCACATCGAATGGCTGAAATTTATCAGTATATGCGCTGCAGCGGATGGTAAAGGCTTGCCTGTGTCGCATAAGTGGTTATGGTTCCAGCGACAGCGCCATTGGCGAAATTGACTGCTGTAGTTTGCTCGATACCTCTGGCCTTTTCATAGTCTTTGATGATACTATAGCTTCCCAGACGGAAAGTCGTGGTACCCATCTGTTTGAGGGTTGTCGTCACGTAGCCTCGGTAGACGTCTTTAAACCCGTTCTCTGCTATCAGAGCTCTTGTGCAGTGAATTGCACCTTTGAACCTGCGTGGACCCGAAGATCGGGCGTCATCGATCAAGGCGGTCTTGATGCGCTCTGTTGGTGTAACGGCGAACGTAGAGGCAACTATACCAGCTGACATACCCGCCAATAATGAGTTGGCTGCGGACAGCTGCCCAGTCTCTTTGTCCTTAAAGGCCTCTTTAATGCGGTCGAAAGTCAGGAAGCGAATGGCGTCTTTCGCCACTGTACCCTTGAGGGCATTAGATCAATGCTAACAACAACACCTTGGCGTAACGTACAATGACGAGACTGCCACAGCCTTTGTACAGAGCCATGACGCCCTCCTGTTTGACGACATCCCCTACTACCTTGAATGGATTCCTGCTAGTGACAGCACCAGCTTCAGCTTTGAGCTGCACTCTTGTCTTTGCGAATTCGAAGGGATACTGTCGTTATCAGCACGACTCCCGAGACCGTTAATAACCCATACAGTCAGAGTCGCCTCTGTCCCGCCGGCGAGACCACCCGCGACAAGAGACGCCAGCGGACCGACATCGTTGTCCTTTGAATGTCAGTCTTAAACTAAACATCACTTGAGCTTCGACTTACGTTTCCGTGCGACATGCTCGTAAGCTTGATTCTCCTCCGCTTGGAACACGCGCAAGAACGCAGCCTTTGAGAGGGCAAATGTTCTCAACGCTTGTCCATCATTCACAGGTCATCTACAGAGTACATGTCAGACTTAAGATTACTGCTTCGAGAATGAACAAGAGGAACTCAACACATGGAGAGTAATATTAAGTATCGGTAACGAACGTATCCGCAAGTCAACGGGCTGGTTTGAGATTTCCGCAACTGAATTTTGTCAACCGAGTGTAGAGCCTTTCTGCAGCATGCAATTTCACCACAAAGCATATGTATTCACCATTTCCAGTATCATGACGAGCAAAAACTTATAGGCAGAAGAAGACTATCGAGGACGAATATCTTGCCTTACTCTCATCTATGAAGTGACCCTAAACATCTACTCATGATCGCTTGAGCTACTCCTCGTTGGCGTCTTCGGGCAGCATTGGCTCTCCATCATCACCGTCCTCCTCGAAGGTGTCCTGCGGGACGCTGTAGATACGCATGGTAGGCTTGTTCGGATCCTTGACCAGTACAAACTTGCCGTCTGGCTCTCTCATGACCATATCAATGAACGTGCGTACGATGGCCCATCCGTTGTTCAAGTTGAGGTTCATTTGTGCTGCGAACTCACGTGGCTTATATCCGAGAACACCAAGAATGACGTGATCGTTGGCAGACTTGGGGTTTACACGAGAGATGAAACTGACACGTTATTAGCAGAAGTTGAAGAGCAGAGTTGAGATATTGATACCCAAGCTTCATCAAATCAGCTTTCGCAAGCATACTCTGGGTGGTCCACCTGGCGAGCTTGCAACTGTTGTTCTTCATTTCGGTGGCCACGACAGCACCTCGCTGGCTGGCCAGCTTCGACCTCCAATCGAGCGCGCCGCCACTTCCCTGAGCCTTATTGTCGAATTCGTTGAGAGCCTTGATCACCAGCATCTGATCATCGCCGTTGATGGTATTCTTGACGACAGCGTCAAGTTCGGTTCGGACGATGATGTGCAGAGGCTCCGCATCAGCCTCAAGAGAAAGGTCGAACCGTCTGTACCTGTAAGCCTTCGAAGCTGGGGGGTCAGTCTCCTCGGCAGCGTTGTAGAATGGATGCTCGTTCGACATCTCCTTCTTCGATGATTCCGACTCGTGAACGACCTGAATGGGAAAGACGTGGTTGATATGTGTAGCCTCGTCCATGAGTGCAGCGACATTGTTGATGGAGTCTTTTGTGTTTTCGGTGGTCTCGAGAGGTGCGTCTGCTGCGTTCTCATTGACGGTGACACGGTCAATGTTTGATCCTTCCCGCTTGTCGATAAAGATTTTATTGTTCTGTCGGTTGATGATCAGATCCCACGAGTACACCGAACGAGGGGCGCACATAAGCATGGAGAGGATATTGTCGGTGACGAAAATCGTTGCTTCGTCCTTTTCAGCCAACTCCTGAATGATGGGATCTTGCGAGGTTGAAACATTGTACGCCGCACGCTCAAGTACGTTGAGCTTCTTGGTGGATGTGGGAGCGCCTGGCTGCTTGTCGTAGCTGCGGTCGTAGTAGTAAAGAAAACCGTAATCATCCAAATCTTCTCCCTCGCCGGTGTCGAGATTCAGCTTGAGCAGGCGGTTGAAATCGATCTCGTCCAGCAATCGCCAGGTATCCTTCGGTTGAACAGACGCCTCACGAGTGCGTTGCGGCTTATCATAGTCCTTCCACCCGAGCCGACGTCCACCTCGTCCTCCACGGCCGCCGCGGGTATCATACTGCTGTTGACCACCTCTTCCTCCTACACGTTGGAACGTGCCTCGAGCTCCCCTCTGCGCCGGTCCACCTCGCTGGCCGCGTCCGCGGAAAACAGTCCCACCACCCCTGCCAAAGCCACGACCTCTTGTTGATGTGCGGGTGTGATCGACGACAGCGAAAGAGCTTTCTTCGTTACCGCCTTCAAGATTAAAGACTGATTGCAAGCCAGATCCAGCACCGTAGATGTTATCTGTAGATCTGTCAGCAATATGACAAGCCAGATTTGATGACCGTTGTGACCTCTGTAATTCCTGTTGTACTGCTGACGGCCACCTCGTTCCCTCTCTCGGCCTTCTGCAGTCCAATCCGCCATGCGACCTAGCTTGTCGCCCTTTGAGTATGGTGCGTAAGGAACGCCATTGAGTGTGGTCTCACTGGTGGTCGGTGGACCCCATGAGTCGCCTGAAGGTAGAGCAGACACAAGATCGAGGAGGGATGCTGGCGCCATGATGGTAGAATGATATTAGCGAAGGCTGTGAATCTGCGTGATGCTAGAAGTACCTTTCAGCCCGCCTTAAAATTCACGAACATTTCGAAGTTGATCGCCAGATGGTGGGGCGTACGAAATCTTGGCAAGCTAGGCCTGATGTGGTAAGGTCCATCTACCTCAACGCTTCACATGCTCGAGTTGATATCTCATGATGTTTCCTCACTTCGGCGTCGGAAGCTCAATGTCATAAGTAGTGATCATGAGCAGCTCTGGATATGGCCGCATGTTCGATTCGGTCGTTTGACGCATTCTAAAGACATATGGAGTTACTGGCTCACATATCAGCCCGGACATCAAACAAAAATGACGACAGATATAGACTACAAGCGCTCAATTATGTTGCATTTGACAGCGGCAAACGGCAGCGACTCTCGAAATATTCTGCAGAGGTCGATGTGAACGCAAAAGCGTCGTCTGTAGGAAGTAGCCAGGGTCTTGAGATTCGCGATTTCGCTTACATCGACGACACGCAGCTGGCCATATCTGCACTCGAGTCACAACTGATCACTTCCAGCCTACAAAAAGCTGTTGATGAGGTGTTCAAATCACAGGATAGTCATCAGTCCCTGATCTATCAGCAAATCACCAATAATCCGGGAGCCCACCCTCGCCAGGTAGTTCAAGTGCAAACGGTCGGGAAAAGGGTCAATGGAGAGCATCCGAGCAACAGCACAGAAGCTTCAACTCAAAGGATTGAGCAAACCAACGCTTCTGAGACGGACCTCTCCATTGACATCCCGCTACAGAAAGACCCGATTGAACATGACTTGGGAACGAAGCCTGCTTCTGAAGAGCACCTGTCGAATCTGCCCGTAGCGGAGCCCTCACAAAGGCCGTCACAACGTTTCGACGAAGGAACTAGTTCATGGTCCAATCGGGAAGTTGCTGTTGAGCTGCCAAGCACATATTCCGTCAGCGATGAAACATCGAAGGGATCCAACGCTGCCGACATTCACTCTCTCGACCAATTTCGAACGCCCACTGGACCACGTCAGATCCCGTCACTGTTGCCACGATTGAGAGGCCAGCCGGACGGGAATGTAGTCAGACCATTCAATGCGAATCGACAAGCCGTTCCGCAAGACCCGCTTTGCGTCACACCAGCAAAGCCGCCGCCACCACCCAAATTTTCAAAAGAGCCAAAAGCAGACGCGCAGGAAGCCGCTGTCTTGCGAGCTACGAATCAAACAGACAAAAATGATCAGCGACGTCAAGAAGCTCATAAGACCGAAGATCGACCCGGACCCAGCGCAGCGTCTCGAGGCAGGCTAGAGGCGACACGTGAATCATATATACCCGCTGACCTGGTACCCTTAACACTGCTCATCCTGCCTCCAACACCACCAGTCTCTATCGATCCGGAACCATCCACGCTCATCACCTCAAACCTTCAAAAGATGAAGGACGACCTGAGACTGTCGGATCGGTACACACCAAAGTTCGTAGCACGAGATATTCGACCACGAGAGCGAGGCTATTGGCAGTTTCATCCTGACGGTCCTCAATGGACTGTACAGTTGGAGCGGGAATTCTGGGATTTCATGACACGGATAATCAAGGGCGGTAACGTTGGATGGGGCATTTGGTGCGCTCGGGTCCCTCGCGTCGATGAAAGTGACGGCGTCACTCAGATGTCTGATGAGCCTGAGCGGCTAGGCCAGGTAAGAGTCTTCTGCTGGGGCGAAGTGATCGAGCATGTCTACTTGTTACTCTACGTGGCGAGTCGTAGCAAGATTCGGAAGGGCAATCCAGTGTGGTGCGATGCATCTGGAGACGTAGTGATCAGAGCGAGGGACATGGATCAGACTACGAAAGCATTTCTGGGAAAGTCATGATATACATGAGCGCAGCGGAAGGGGCAATTTGGTTCGATTTGCAGCATGATACCCTATGAGCATTGATGACTTTGTATTCAACTTCTTCTCTTTTTGACCCAGCCAGCGGTCACCATGGCTGCAAAGCCTACCATTCTGTACACCGTGCCCAGCGCAAATATTACAAACACGTCGACAGGAAACCTCCCCAACTTCATGCCCGTCGCTTCCTCCGCCAAATCTAGTATATAGATTCCGCCCGTCCCTCCGGCGATCTTATCAAAGTACGCCTCACAAAGCCACACTCCCGGCCCCATTCGCCACAACCACTCGAGTCCCCAATCCTTGACCCTCGCCAGACCAGGAGCCACACCACCAAACACCCCAAGGACGAGACTGACCAGCAATGCCAACAGCGGTCCGTCTTCTCTTTTGACCACGACTGACACAATCCCAGCAAAGCCATACACAGCATAGAAGTAAGCTACATTGACACTGTAAGCCTCAGTGAAGCTCATCCTCGGTGTCGCTAGCACTAGCAGCAAAGCAGTGAAATGGAGTGCTGCGAGACAGATCCTGAGCATAGTGGAGATATGCTTGCCAACATAGTATGCTGACCTAGAGTGACCCGCTCCCGCTTCCCTGGCATAGAGAAGCTTCTCCTCACCGAACACTCGAACGCCAGGAGCTGATGCGCAAAGTCCAATGGCTACGGAGGAGAGCAATGCGAGTTGAAGGGAAGAAGCGTTATCTACAGCAGGTGAAAAGAGAGCAAAAGGCGCACGATAGATGCCATGAAAGAGGTTTCCGCCTGAGCTGAATGCCGAAAGACCAATGATTAGTCCTGCGATAGAAGAGACAGAAATCTCAAGGATGAATGAAGTGCGAGTGCGGAGCTGCTGGGTGGAGGCGCGGACGACGACGTAATAGAGCTGAGAAAGCCAAGGTGCGCCTCGGGATGAGATCGTACGAGCTAGGGCTCCTGATTGCTCGTGCGGTGATTGATGTGGCCGAGGGGGCAAAGACTTTTGGAGCTTCAGGGTATTGATCGAGGACTTTCGCATGTAGGATGGCCATTTGAATAGGCGACCCGTAGAGTGCCAGTAATTGGCCAGAAAATTTGTCCTCGTTTCGAAATGAGATTTGGATGAATACTGCTGGCCGTCGCCAGCGACGATGTCCATGATGATATCTGCTGGATTTGCTCGTGATGGGAAATGGAAACCCTGATTAGTAAAATACCCCTCACAATGGTTCGTGGGCCCATTATAAAGCTGTTTCCCATCGGCCAGCAGAAGGACCGAGTCGAAAGACCTAAATATCTCTTCTCTCGGCTGATGGACAATGGCCACGGTAGTGACGCCAATATCAGAGATGGCCTTGAGCAGGCGCACAATTGAAATGGCTGAAGTGGCATCGAGTCCAGTCGTTGGCTCGTCAAGAAAGATAGCCATAGGAGCAGCTGCCAGCTCGATGCCAATACTCAAGCGCTTCCTCTGACCTCCAGAAATTATAGGCTTCCGTGCGTCTCCGACCAGACAGTGTTGTACATGGCTAAGCGCAAGGCAAGAAATCAGTGCATCCACGAAAGCTTGGATGCGATCATCTTTCCATGCTTTTGGCAGTCTGCAACGTGCGGAATGCAGCATGCTCTCCCGCACAGTAAGCTCGGGCAAAAGTACATCCGTCTGTGGCACATAGCCCACCAATTTGCCATATCGAATCATATCCATTTCCAAGCCGCAGATCTTGATGTTGCCACGACTTTGCTTCTTTTTCCCCATGAGAATGTTCAAGAGGGTTGACTTGCCGGCTCCCGTCCCACCCATAATGCCGACCATGGAACCTTGTCTGATTGTACCGGAGATCCCGGTCAGAACGTCGCCAACATTCTTGATCGTGTAGCCAATATCTTTGTATTGGAAAGACAGCCCGAGGTCCTGGGTGTGAATGGAATCGGAGAGACCTTTCAAGACCGTCTGCATCTGCGGATTGTCTTCAAAGTCGTCAAGCGGACTCCAGGTATCGCTATAAGCTACACCATGTAGAGACATGTCGGTGCTGATCCAAGAAGAATTCTTATCCCAGTAGCTAATGGTAGGAGCACTAGGCCGTCTGTCTCGAAAGCTAGACCTGTATGAAGTCGTGCGCTTCTTGGTTTCTATTTCGGGGTAGAAGACGGCCTTGAAGCTGCTAGCTCTGCTGGGACCGGTCGATCTGCTGTACTTGGACGAGTGGTCAGACACCGTCGCCGTAGTAGAGAATGAGACTTTCCGAGCGCCATAGGTGATGTCCTTTTTCGCTTGTTGCACACTGGAGCGTAAGATACCCTTGGTATTGGTACCAGCTTTCATTTCTCCAGGAGGTGATACTCTGTCAGGCTGCGGCTGATGGACGTGTCGTGGAAACACAGGAGGATTGCTGAGCCACTCGGGATCGTGGCTTTTACGTTCCCGCGTGTCGATACCCTCTTCATAACCGACCATGCTGCTCCACGGCCTTGGTCTCGCTTTAGCGCATCTGACCATTAGAAGACCCAGGAGGACAATGAACATGAGAAGGGCATCCACGACCACAGTCATGCCCAATGGCAAAAGTGGAATCTGTTTGGAGCTCCCAACGGGACAAAAGGCTCCTGGATCGCATGTGATTGGCACGACTGTACCATAGGGACAATAATGACCTGACGGACATTGGATTTGTGATTTGCCTTTGGGCGGACAATACGATCCCTGAGCACATAGCTGAGGCTCCAGAAATCCTTGGGGCGCACATATCTGCCCATGATCTCTCGAGACCTGGCAGGCTTCAGTCGGTGGACAGTACTGCGGTGGCATCTGATCAGTCGAATTGGGGCAGTAAAACCCATCCAAGCAAAAGTCCCCGGGCGCCAACGGGAGGGGAATGGCGGCTTCTCTCAGACATCCAGTGGTGGGATATCGAAGCGGAATCTGACTGCTAGCCCATGTCATGGACGACATGTTTTGGTCGCTGCTGCCAATGAAGATTTTGCCAATCTCGTCGCCGGTAAAGGCATCTTGCTGCGAGGAGATATTGTTAGACGCGCCTCCGCCATTATTCAGGTTCTGACTGCCGGATAGCACGTCCATTCCAGTGGTATGGACAACTCGTCAAAGCTCGTAACAATGTTGCTATGCCACATGACTATGCTGAGACTCGCGGACTTGGTGACATGATCCGCCAATGTGGTGTGACTAAATGTGAAGAATCTCTACGTCTCTATCAGAATCTCAAATGACTTACCGTTCAGCCGACCCGCCAAATGTACAGTTGTCGCCGCCAATCCAGAAAAGGCTTGCGGCAACAAGGCTGGCTGTCTCCTACCATAGCCTTGAGACAGACTCTGGATGGATAGGTCAAGACGTCTGCCTCGAATGACGCTACTAATAACCTGCGGAGCAGCCAATGCTACATAGACAGGGATCGCTCACATGCTGGAAGTTGTCGATGTCTGCAAGCAGGTGTAGTGACGATGCCTGCAGGCCACTAGATCAAGTCTTGGCATGACGATGGCTGTCGGCCCGGCCACCGCTTTGAGCTCTTTCGTCGTGTGGCTTGGAGCTGTGCATTCGATCTTCAACAATGCTGCTGACTGAAGTCACTACTCATCCATTGACTTGTACGACAGCCTGAAAGAGTGATTCAGTTGATCAATTGGGTGAGCACTGAATCGGCACGACCGCCAAAGTCGACATCTCTCCATCTCAAGTCTGGCAGCTTCGACAGCGATTTGACACGACACTAAGCATACATCTCCGCCATGGCAACCCTCAACTTGTCAGCCAATGGGCCGTCGATCAAGTCCAGCTATCAGAAGATTGTGGATGCTTCAGCGCCTTCAGGAGCTGCTGCATCTTCTCCCACCTATGGACAATGGGCACTCTTCACAGTCCAGGCACCACTCGTCAGCGCATTTCAAAATGATTCTTCGAAAGAGAGTGTCTTGAAGGTTCAGACGACTGGAGGTGAGCCGTACGAAAGATAGGAATTGTAGGTGTCAGGCTGACGAATCACAGAGGGCGAGCTTATTGACCTAATCGAAGAGTTCTCAGAAGGACGTATTCAGTTCGCATTCGTCAGAGTAAAGGACTCCAACTCTGGCCTACCCAAGTCCGTTCTGATCGCATGGTGCGGAGAAGGCGTGCCAGAAAGAACGAAAGGATATTTCACAAGTCACTTGACGGCTGTCTCCAAGCTATTACATGGCTATCACGTTCAAGTTACAGCCCGCTCAGATCGAGACTTGACGCCCGAGAGCATCATCCAAAAGGTGGCGGACGCATCTGGCGCAAAGTATACGGGCGGTCCAGCGACATACGACTCCGGCAGCAAAACCGCACCGCCTGTCGCTTCCAAGCCAGTATTCACACCTAACAAAGTCAGCGGTGCTGGTGGCTTCGCACAGCTTGGATCGCGATCGCGCCCAGCACCGTCCGCCAACACTGACGGTGACGGCTGGGGTGAAGATGCACCGCAACTCACGCGATCTCAGCTAGAAAAGGTCGAGCCTGCGTACAAGCCAACTAAGGTCAACATGGCCGAGCTCACGTCCCAAAAGCAAGCACCATCCAGATTCGAGGCTCCAGCCCCCAGCAATGGTGATTCTGATGTTGTAAGAGGCGGATATCAGCCAATTGGCAAAGTCGATATTGCGGCCATTCGAAGACAGGCTAAAGAGCAGGGCAGCGCTCAAGACGATCGTCCAACCATAATCAAGGGTGCTTACGAGCCGATTGGGAAGGTGGACATTGCTGCGATCCGTGCAAAAGCACAAGCTGCTCCGCCAGCGACGTTCTCACCATCACAGCCGCAGCAGGACGACGACGAGGAGCGACCGAGGTCCTTGGCTGACAGATCTTCCGCTTTCCAGCAGCAGGAGCGGCTGACCTCTCTTCCCAAGCCAAAGGTCGCGAACAGGTTTGGCGGAGCGAGCAGCTTTACCGGCACGAAAGCACCCACTCCAGTTGCTTTCTCAACCAAATCTGTACCTAGCGCAGCACCAGTCGGCACTGCAAGCAAAACATTTGCTGATCAGGGAGGAAAGACACCCGCACAATTGTGGGCCGAGAAGAAGGCGCGCGAGCGAGGCTCAAGCGGGACAGGCGAATCACTTCCAGCCCCAGTATCGGCAACGTCTCCCGTGCCGGCACAAAAGAGCGGTGGATGGCAAAGTGGTTATACTGGCAAGAAGTGGGGTGATGTCCAGACAACCAAGACGGGTGCAAGCCACGTCAGCGCAGAACAAGACCCAGGACAAGATGTTCCGCAAGAGGAAGAAGAGCTATCGACCGGCTTTGGTTCCATCAAGGATCGTTTTCAAGAAGCACCTCCAACACTGGATACCTCGAGTAAGCCGAACGCAGGCGCACGCGGCGTGCCGATACCTGGTCTGCCTGCTCGGACGCCATCCACCAATGACCGACCTGACGAAGAACACGTCGATGTCCCACCACCACCAGCTCAACCACGCTCGCCCTCTCCTCCAGTTCCCTCGGGCTCTCCTGTACGTATCGCTATGCCGGTCTCACGCACAGCTGAGCCTGATGAGATCGAATCCTCAGAGCCTCCCCCAATGCCCGCTGCACCGGTCGCAGCCGCCGCTCGTGAAGCTTCGCCAGAGCCGGAACCTCAGCAACAGGACGACGACGATGCGCGAGGTGCAGCTCAAGCCGCGGCAGCTTCCACTTTTGGTGCAAATGCCGCTGCAGCCGCACCCGGTGCGGGCGTTGGAGGCAAGCGAGCACTTGTACAATACGACTACGAGAAGGCTGAAGACAACGAGATCGAGCTCGTCGAAGGACAATACGTCACAAACATTGAAATGGTCGATGAGGACTGGTGGATGGGGCAGAATAGCAAGGGCGAGACTGGTCTGTTTCCTAGCAACTACGTCGAATTGGTTGAAGACGATGCTGCTGGTCCGGCGCCCGTACAGCCCCAAGAGAGTGCAGCGGCACCGCCAGCCGGACCAGCCGGTGGTTCGAAAAGCGGACCGACCGCGACGGCGCAGTATGATTACGAGGCGGCGGAGGACAATGAGATCAGCTTTCCTGAGGGTGCAAAGATTACCGAAGTGGTACGTGTTCACCAATGCATACTGCAACACAGACTAGATGCTGATCGTGATCGTAGGAATTCCCTGATGAAGACTGGTGGCTGGGCGTCTACAACGGCAAGCAAGGCTTGTTCCCTGCCAACTACGTCCAGCTCGACCAGTAATGCTGGTGAACCATTACAAGATTCGATAAGCGTAGATAGAAACACAAGTGAATCCCGAAAAGGCATTGTCATCTGTTCATTCCTGTCTACTATATCGCGCAGCGCAGCACTTTTTATCAGCGCCGTTCTATTCCTCTTTGCTCTCAAAAGCAGGCAATCGCTTTTGGACGTCAGTCCAGACCTCCTTGCCCTTGATCATCCTCGAGATGGCCCTCACAATCTCCTCCTCGGTGCTCCTGACCTGCCTGGTGCTGTCCCTGTCCCGCAGTGTATAAGTGCCATTCTCAATGCTTTCAAAGTCGACGGTGATACCGAAGGGAATACCGAGCTCGTCGTTGCGGCTGTAACGCTTGCCGATGGACACACCGGACTGGTCGACCCTGTAGCTGATGGATTTAGCGTCGAGACGGGCTTCCAGAGCAGAGATGAGTGGGGCGAAACGTTGGTCGCGCTGGAGGGGTACAAGGAGGACTTTGATGGGTGCTACGCGGGGAGTGAAGGAGAGGACCTGACTGTATCAGTACATGTTCAAATTATACCATGGAGGCTTTCTCACCGAGCGTGCCACGTCATCTGGTCGAGTCCAGTAGCTATGTTCCATCAGGGAGTACAAGATGCGGCCTATACCAAAGGATGGCTCAATGACGTTTGGAATGTACTCGCGGGTACTGACGACCCGCTTCTGCTTCTCGAACGTGACGAGATCTTTGTCAAGCTCGACCTTACCACCTTCGACCGACGATACGGGAACTTCGACTTTTCCCTTCTCGCTCATCTCCAGTGTGAGCTTCTCCTTGATCTCTTGAGACAGCTCATCGAGGGCTGTCTCAACTGCTTTGGCATCTTTCTTGAAGCGAGGACCAGCCTTCTTCCTGTCGAGCACAGCCACATACTCTTCCACGGTGTATGGCTCTTTGAGTGTTTCTCTGGCGACTAACGGTTGGCCAGTCGCCTTCATGTGGACACTGAGATCGTATGCAGATCGGTCCGCGCAACCGACACATTCGGTCCAGCCGTACGAATTGAGCAATTCGCAGTCCCAGCAGTCACTGGCATAATGTGCCATTTCATTCTCTAGATGCTGACGGAATCGGAGCTTGTTGAGATCGATACCAATCCTCTTCATGAACTCATAGATGCGAACGAGGAAAAAGCCAAGAGTCTGGTTATCCACGAGCTTGGACTCCACTGCCTTGCCGATCGGTACCATCTCTGGCGTCGTAACGCCTGTCGTTTGTGTTTTCCTACTGAGCAGTGGTAGCTCGACATGTGCGACGGCGGCGAACTTGGGATGCTTCTTGCCAGACTGTGGGTCCACGAAATGCTCGATCTCAGCCATGAGAAACTCTCGAACGCGGAGCAAACCAGATCGTGGCGATAATTCATTACGGAAGGAGTAACCAATGCTGGCTGAGGCGAATGGTAGCTGACCATCACTAAACTCGAGCAGCTTCTGGAAAGAAAGGAATTGACCCTGTGCAGTTTCCGGTCGGAGGAAGGCAGGCGAATTGCCGGCAGCACCAATTTGGGTCTGGAACATGAGGTTCACGGATACTGGTGGCTCGACTTGATTGCCAGACGCGGGATTGCGGATGTCGTGCTTCTTGATTAATTCACCCATAGCATCGCCAGTGAAGTCATCGAGGATGGCGAGAATGTGCTCGTACTCTGCGCGAACCTTGTCGTCCAATTTGACCGCACCTTTTGCTGCCTTGGCCGCCTTCTTCTTACGTTTGGGATCCTCTTCAGTTTCTTCGATCTTCTCACCACGAGCTTCCTTGTCGGACTTGAGGCGCGATTCGAGCACATCTCCAATCAAGTGATCGGAACGAAGGATCTCACCGGTCTTGGGATCTTTGCACATGTAATCGGCAAAGCGATCCACATGGCCAGACGCCTTGAAAACTTCGTACGGTGTAAGCATGGAGCATTTCAGAGCCATCATCTTCTCCGAACGAATAAAATGGTCTCTCCATATGTTGAGCACCTCGCTTTCCAGACCCTCCAGGGGTGGACCATAGTCAAAGAGACCCTTGACGGAACCATAGGGCTCAAAGGATTGCCAGAGGAATACCTTGCGCCGTAGAAGAGACTCGAAAGCTGCTCTGTCGAATTCTTGACCTTTCAAGGTCTTGTAGTCCCAAGACATTTTGGTAGTAGGTCTGGTCTTGACTGCGGCTTCGTAGCGCCGGAGAAGCGTTCCCGAAGTGAATGATCTTTGATGGATATGTGATATACGAGGCTGATGTGCTGATCTATTGAATTCACTCTTCGTGTGCCAGGCCTGCTTGTCAGCCTTGATTGTTGATAGTGTTCGAAAGCGAGCTATTTGTGCAAAAGAGCGTCGCATTCACAATCTCCGAAAACCGGCAATCGCTAGACAGAAGGTTCAGTGTCTCTCCAGCAGAGTCTGAGGGAACTCTGATGTTTATATGGTGACAATTGCTGTGAATATGAAACGTGAGTCGCATCAAGAGTCACGAATCTTAGAATTCCGAACTCCGCCACGCCAAGATTTTGCTCCGAGAAAAAGTTCCAGGGTCCCGACGACTCTTTGCTTCTCACTCTCTTAAACTCAGCCTACCGTCACGACAAACACAAGATGGCTATTCTGAAAGACCCCCGAGGCATACCAAACAAACTAAAGCGGCAAGAACAGCTCCTGAAGCTCAAGAAGGCTAAAGAGAGCGTGAAGCGAGACGAGCGACTACGGCGAAGACGGAATGAGGACAAGAATCCGAAGTTAAGAGAAGAGCGAAGAGCTCAGAATGTACCGGCGACGATTGACTCGAAAAGGATATGGGACGATGCGGATGGCGAAGACGACCTCAATCTAGGACTTTCTGTGGACCTGCAATCGATCAAGCGGCGCAAAGTGGATGACGGCTATGCGCTCGAGAAGACGGCGCTACACGTCGAGAACGGGAACGAGCAGGATAAGGAGGGCGACGAAGTTGGGGTTGACGAAGTTGGGGCAGACGAAAACGAGGAGCTCGACAGCATGTTGGGCTCAGACTCAGAAGATGAAGAGGTTGATGGGGGAAAAGACGAGTCTGAAGCAACTGCAGAGCGGAAACGAGCCTCAAGTCCAGCACCCTCGACAGCGACGGATATGACCCTCACACCTGAGAATCTTCAATCTCGCTTTCCATCTCTCTTCGCGCCTCTTGAACATCCACCAAAAGTCCTCGTCACCACCAGTATCAACTCACGCCTCAAGAACGAAGCTCAACTGCTGACCTCCTTCTTTCCTAACTCCAACTTTGTTCCTCGCAACACACACTTCCATGGTCACAAATACTCAGTAAAAGAGATCGCATCATTCGCATCAAACAGAAACTATACCTGTCTGGTGATTCTGAATGAGGACCTCAAGCGACCTTCAGGAATGGACGTGGCTCATCTACCGAACGGACCGATGTTCCATTTCAGCATCTCAAACTGGATCGAGGGAGCAAAACTGCCAGGTCATGGTAACCCCACAGGTCACGATCCCGAACTCATTTTGAACGGCTTTCGCACACCGCTTGGTCTCCTCACAGCACACTTGTTTCGCACACTCTTTCCACCACAACCGGAGCTCATAGGCAGGACGGTGGTGACTCTACACAATCAGCGGGACTACATATTTGTGAGGAGACATCGATACATCTTTCGAGATAAGCGAGGAAGTGAAAAGAGCGTGCAAGGAGCGGACGGGAAGCCGATCAAGGGGGTGGAGGATGTTAGGACGGGGTTACAAGAGCTAGGGCCCAGGTTCACGTTGAAGTTGAGGAGGATAGACCGTGGCATACAAAGGACAAGCGGGCAAGAGTGGGAGTGGAAAGGGAAGAGCGAAAAGGTCAGGACGAGGTTCAGCTTGTAAACATTACGAGGAAGAGGGGAAAGGTGTGCCTGATACAAATTGGGCTGATCGAAACGCCGCCTCTACGGATATGCACCTCTTTACCAAAATGCTCAGAAGTCGTTGCGTCGTGAAGGGAAGGGGTATCGTATAGTCCAAGCATGATAGCAAATCCAACGCCAACTGTACCATCTACTTCCTGAACTTGCCCGTTGTTGCAAAAGATACCAGTCTAACCAGAACATTGACCACCAGTGCCACTGCAGTGACTGGGACAAAGATCTGGAGAAATTCAATGGGGTTCCTGGGTCTGACCTCCGTCTCGATGTGCACTACCTCTCGATCCTTTTTAGCTTGCACCGTCACGGCCGCCGCATCGCTGGGAAAGCGCCCTGTTCGCAGATGCTGCTCAAGAAGTTCATCCTTCTCCCTCCACCTGTCCATCACCCACTTCTCCATGGCCTCCTTGTCGTCGACCGGAATATCGGCAACTCTGAACCTCCGCCAGTGCATGTTGACACTCTTCGGGGGCCGACCTTGGAAATAGACGGATCGTAAGGTGTAGATATCCTGTCCGTACTGCCCTTCTGGTATCCTTTCGTACGCAATGGTGCAGTCGTACACATAGTCGACACTGCCTTTCAGCTGCGCAAGACAAAACTGCAATCCTGTGCTTCTGGGGAGCAGCGCGTGTCTCATGTCTTCTATCCCACTCTTCTCAGCCCATTTGGTAGAGCTTTTTCTCGTGTTGGCTGAAAGGTTGGTGCCTTCGGGGAAGATGAGCAGCCACATAGGGTTGAGATAGGTGTCGCCCTTGTCGTCTTTGCGTTCAGCACGGAGTTTCCGAAGGCGGTAGGCCATGCGAGATTGATCGGATGCCCACTTGCGAGCCATGAAGATGAAGCTGTACAGCTGCATGGCCGGACCGATCAAGGGAACCCATTTGAGGGACTGCTTGAGGATGATGTAGATGTGTCCATGCTGCCCCGACGTGTATGCGATCCACCAAAGGTATAACCAGTCTGTGTATATCTGGTGGTTGGCGATGAGGACGAGTCGTTCAGGAAAGTCGCATTCCACACGCCCCTCGGGGGTGAGACGCAATTGACCGGCCATGGACGAGTCGCCAGAGATGCGCACAATTGTGGGCGACCACCACTGTGTCATGGTGGTGATGAGAAGTCCAAAGTGCTGCTTCGTGACCGCCATCCATGTGTAGTATTGATCTCGATCGATCCAATAAAGAGGAATACCCAAGATCTGCGTCGCATGGATGAATAGGCAGCTGCCGAAGAAGTAGATTGCGAAGAGGAGGATACGGAGGAGCTCCTTTGGCTTCCCATGCTTGACTGGGCCTGCTGGATGTCCGTCTCCAGCTGCATGCTTTGATTCATGAGTGAGGTGCCCATTAGGTGGTGGTGAGTTGGGAGATTGTTTGCGCTGTCGCGTGCCTTCCGGTTCCGCCATGCTGGGTATTTCTTCGTAAGAAGGCATATACCGATCACATATCCCCAGAAGTTAGAAGATAGAGAACCGCTATCAAGTCGAACATGAGGGGCTGGTATCAGGCTGAAACCTTGTTGCAGGCATCCTCTTGGGAGGTCAGCAAGGACGTTCACATGCTCAACTTTCCCCAAAATAATCATCATGATGCGATCCCCACCTTGCCGGACGGGACAGATGCGTTCAATTTTTACCCCGCCATGACTAAGCGGCCTGATTCCAAGAGTACCGAAACAAAAACTTGCATTATCGTCTCTAACATACATGGACATTCACTAATCATCCCGATACCTTGAACCTCACTGTGGGCATATCCAACACCAGAGGCCATCGATCCTAGGTCACAGCATCCTGCCATATTTGTGCGCCATCTGTGGTACAGTCGGAGGCAGAGCAAGACCGGCCTCAACTAGCATTTGCTCCTCGCTGTCAGTCCTCGACCTCAAAACCTGATGGTTCTGATAATGGTGAGGCGCTGTCTTTTGTTCAGATCCTTTTGAAAATGAGTTTTCAAGAGGATAAGAGATCTTCGGACCACTGCTTCCTCTCGTGGAGTGCCATTTGCCAGTAATCTGCTGGACTACAGGACGACAGAGAGGCAGACACGCAGCCACCTGGACACAGAACAGCTCTGTGGCAGCCCAGAGAACTAGACCAATCGTGTCATCTGTCTCGAGTCAGCGATAATGCTCGTTGAGATTGTCTCGAAAGATCTCACAGGCGTAGTCCGTCCGGGATGTAACACTTCCAAGTGCCTCCGTCTTGATGATCGCGGTGATTCCAGCGCTTCAGCTGCGTCAGCGTCGATTTTTGGCTTGACACAGCGATACTTACAAGACACCCAGGCTCATGGCGCACGCGATCGCGATTCGATCTCTCCGCTTCATGTTAAGCTTGGAGATGTAAAACCATGGGATTGCCACCATGACAAAGTCGACGAAAGCTCCCCAAGCTTGATCGTTGTCAGTGACTGGCCAAGATTAGAATTAACATGAACCTACAGCCTGTGAAGTACGAGTTATACAAGTAGACATTCGGGTTCTGGCGACTGATTAGATGATCCTCCTGTGGACGTCGAAAAAACGTACCCAGCAGTCTGAGGTAGGTGTTCGATTCCAAGTAGCCGAGATCGGTCGGCACTCGAGATACCACAAGATGGTGTTGACGCCGTATGTGGCGAACAGCGAGAAGATCAAGAGCCATAAAATGCAGTGGAGATATTTGCCTGGAAAGATGCGCATCTGGGTCGCAGCAACTGCAGCTTTGGTTGGAATGTATGCCAGGACACAAATACCTTGTGATATCCGTTCGGTTTTGATGATCTGAATATAGCCGGGTACGCTGTAGTTTGTCGCTGGTCTTCCAAAACCCTGGACAACACAGACACACATACCAATGGTGTAGGCAAGTACAAATAGCTGCATCATCTTTTAGCGATATGTTCCATACCCACCAGAATCGAGCTACTTACGTATCCGACCACAACCAGAGCATCATCCCAAGCCAGTGCACGCTTGATGCGCCTGGACCACAGCCGACCTACAACCAAAGGCAAAGCGAGAAGAACCTCAACCACTAGGATTGCGAAAACGGTCGGTCTCAGGTCTTTCGCCATTGTGAATTGAATTAAAGCGTAGATGAAATCCTCTTGCCAGGTCAATGACTAAGATGCAGAAGAGTAGTATGAACGCGGCCTGGACCTTTCATGAATACATACCCAGCACGTGCAATTGCAAGCGAGGGCACCTCGGCCATGACACTGATTTAGAAGATGGAGACTCAGCGCACGTCAAGCTTGATGGACCCGTGTTGGTGAGGCTGGACATGCTTCTCTACCTTGTGCAGATCTCATGCAGTTGGCCACCGTGTGGGCCTATCAACCGGCCTTGGTAGAAGCGACAGATACGCTCTATATTGATGTTCCTTGTATATGTGCCGGTCCTGCGAGCGGAAAGCAGCGTGTGATAGCCGCATCATACCCTGACCTTGTACACACTAGTTTTCGACCTAGCAGGTAAGTAGATGTTGGTCGCTGAGAGGACAAAGAACCGACTAGGAAAAGGCGACAATCTTCCGAATGATCGTCATCAGCTCCTGGCAGGAATTCCGCAAATGGCATCGTTTCACCCTTCAGCGCCGGCCACTGCCTTGCGACTGGTCGATCGCAGCAGACACACTTGGTCTCTCGTCACAGCCTTGAGACGTTGGTTCTGCGGTGGGGTCGTCACTCTGCATCTTCACGGAGACGGGTGTATTACTCGTCAAAAAGCTTCTCTTCAATGCCCGCACTGGGAACTGGTCTCTAGAAAGGAAATCCGGACGCCATCAACCATTCCTGTCCTTGGATCGGTACGGACCGCAGACGGGCGAACTCGTCCAATGCTCATCACTGCCAATTCGTGGTCATTCATCGACGACCGACCCTTGCATGTCAATGCGCCACCAACTCATGTCCACAGCCTATCTCCAGTCGTGCATTCTAGCATGACGACAAGCGGCAGCTGCGACTGTGCCGCACCTCAGCTTTCCCAACCTCAGTCAACCACACCTTCGTGGCCATTTGAATATGTAGACTACTGTTGGCACTCATTCACACTTGTGCAGGTCATTCAGAGATTCTGAATCCCTGCTTTCATATTGACCAATGGCCGCCACGACCTTTGCCATTGGCGCTGCAGTCGCTATTGTTGCTATCACAGTCATTGCACCTCTGCTGACCTCGCCTCTCAATCGCATCCCCGGCCCTCTGACAGCGAAGTTCACGAATCTCTGGAGACTTCTCGTTGTCTGGAGGGGGAAGGCTCATGAGGTCCAGAGGAATCTCCACAAGACGCATGGCTCAGTCGTGCGACTGGGGCCCAACTGCATATCTGTCAGTGACCCAGACTTGATCAAAGTCATCTATTCCAGCAAGACACGATGGGAGAAGGTAATAAGACTGTTCACATATTGACGTGGATGTCGCTGACAATTCGCACCAGTCGGCTTTTTATAGCGTGCATGATTTGGTGCTAGGAAAGCAGATTTTGAGCAATGTTTTCAGCACGCGTGATGAGAATTGGCATACGGGTATGATCAAGCCGGTTCACGGAGTTTTTGCCACGACGAATGTTCTGCACTTTGAAGCACTCATGTCGGACATTATCAGATACTTCAACCAGCGCCTTGAAGAACAGTTTGTCAAACATGAGAAGCCGTGTGACATTGGCCTCTGGTTACATCTCTGTATGTCCTGATTCTCCAAGAACCGACAATATGCTGACCAGCACCAGTGGCATGGGATATCATCGCAGCCGTCACCTTCTCTCGAAATCTTGGTTTCCTGCGTAACGGCTCCGATATCGATAACCTCATCCTCTACGGTCAGCAAGCTCTGGACTACCAAGCAGTCGTTGGTCAGATGCCATGGCTGGATAAGTTACTTGATAAGAATCTTTACTGGCGGAATGGTCCTCCTGCTTCACAAGCTGCTCTAGGCTTTGCACTTGGGACGATTGGAGAACGGGAAAAGGATCGAGCTGAAGGACGTAGAGACTCTAAGACAGCCGGACATGACGTACAGCGCGATCTTCTTGATGACTTCCTCGACCTCAAGTATGACAACGAAGCTGTCACTGACCAGCATGTGTTGGCGTGGGTCATGGCAAGCGTCATTGCCGGATCTGACACTACTGCCATTGAGCTTCGAGCGGTCGTTTACCATCTTTGCAAGAACCCAGACAAGAAACAAAAATTACAGCTGGAACTGGATCGTGTGGCTGCTGACGAAGGTGTCATTGTCTGGAAAGACGCGAGCAAGCTCACATATCTGGATGCTGTCATCAGGGAAAGTAATAGACTGCATCCTGCGGTCGCTTTGGCGCTCGAGAGAATAGTTCCGAGCGAGGGCTACACTCTCTCCGATGGTAGTTTCTTGCCTGGGGGGACTGTCGTTGGGATCAATCCTGCAGTCGTTCACTATGACACTGGCGTATATGGTCAAGACGTGGAGGACTTCCTGCCTGAACGATGGCTCAGGATGGAGGGGGAAGTGGATGATGAGTTCCAGAAGAGGATACAGAGAATGAGGGAGACTGACATGACTTTTGGTTATGGGAAGAGGGCCTGCATTGGCAAAAACGTCGCCCAAGTTGAGCTCTACAAGATCGTCGGCAGTCTCTTTAAGAAGTTCGATTTGGACTTGATTGAACCAGACAAGGCATGGAACACCAAGAACAAATGGTTTCACTGGCAGTGGAACCTGAACTGTGGTATCAAGGCGAGGTAGATCTCATGCGGCGAATTGAAGGTAGACCCACGGTCTTTTCAATCGAGACTTCTCATGTCTTCAAGCTATTCGCCGGATAACTGGCCGCAAGCCACAGTTCCACAGCGCTGGAAATCCATGAGTAGTTGAGTGCCGGCCAAGGTGTTTATATGGGGAGCGTTAGGATCAAGCCATCCCCTCTTACAACCTTTGTGCTGTAATGTGGAATCCCAGTCGACGTTCATCTTGTCGATAATCGTAATCAGTAAATATCGGACAGCCTGTCATTGTCGGGACTGATTGTGCTGGTCGAATCCTCGAATACGTCTCCACCATCAGTTAAGGGATCGCCGCTCAGAAGTGCGCGCAGCAAATTCGCACATTGATCGCATGACAGCCTTTTGCGACTATTCTGCGGGCATGCTTTTACCAGCTACGGAGAATAGTGAAAAGGGAAATAGGCCTTGTTGGAGAAGGGAGTGAACGAACATGCAAGTTTGGCATTAGATGATCTACCATCTGCTTAACCCGATGCAAACACCATTATCGTATCTCAGCTGTGCTGACTGGCGGGTTGCAAGCAGTGTCGGATTGGGGTCACACGGTAGCACACCCCCCTGTAGTAGTCAAGCCGACTCTGCACGGCCGCAGACAGCATCTTTATTGCTAGCTTGAGAACAAGCCAACCAATCAGAGAAACTGAAAATGTCCAGAGTCTAATTGCATCAGGCCGATGGAGCTTATTCTGCAGGATTCGAGATGCGACGCTGATCACCGCACCGTTCGCACGTCTTGTCTTTCACATGACCATAGTGATCCTTCATTTTCAGCGTTGGCTGTAACCCGTAGCAATGATGGCTGCGGCGCGGAACAAGCACTGCCTGGTGCAGCGAGGAATAGGATCCGTCTTGGCTGTGCCTTGAAATTGTGCCAAATATATCTCAAGGTCCGATAAATGCAGAAAAGATTACTTCCCGACAACAGTTTTCTGTGCTGCTAATCATTCCGAATAACGTCAATATGGCAGATCACGAGACAAACATCTCAGGTACCGATGCAACCCATCTGGTCCTTGAGCTACACGCATACAAGGACGATTTGGACATGCAACTACTTCAAGCTAGTACTGGAGAGGCTGCCTATATTTTCCGCGTTCCAAGGAATCCAGGTGACGAGACCTTCGCGCTCCATCAGGGCAGCAAATTAGATCCTGTCATCGCCGCCGTCCGCTTCAAGGAGTATTTCAATGGTGAGATCACTATCGGCAATCCCTGTGAAGGTAGCCCTTGGGGTCTTTGGGAACAACCTGCTACTCGCGCCTATACTGCTTTTACTATCGATGGAATTGAAGGAGATCGTCGGTATAGATGGTTGAAGACGTCTCGGTCCAAGCGAAGTGGCACTCTCAAGATGTCCAGCTATGACGTTTGGGTGCTCAAAGATATCACTGACATACCATCCACGAACGCTGTTGGGATGCAATCAGTGCCTTCGACCAAGGGTGAGGTTATCGCAACGTTGTCTCTTGAGATGGACGTCGAGAGTCGCCCGAGATTGCGGGATAAAATCCTAAGAAGAGAGAATCCGAACGACACGAACGAGACTCAGAAGGGCGCTCTGCTATTCGAGAAGCAAATCACGCCCAGCGCTCGGAATGCTGCCATCGCCTTAATTCTTGGTCTCTGTCACCGTGACAGAGCAATTACTACGGGGCAGGGCTTGGGACCGCACATTGAGATAAAAGCTCCCAAGGACGCCAAATACAAAGCAGGGATAGCAGTCGCGGCTCTTAGTGGTGGAGGGATCTTCGCGGCTGAGCCTCTATTCGGCGGTGGCGCTATTGCTACTGGTGGTTTTGGAGGAGGCTTTGATGGCGGCGGAGGAGATTGCGGTGGTGGAGGTGGTGGCGGTGGTGGTGGATGTTAAATGATCGTGCGACAGAATCATATTGGCAGTACGAGACCATGATTAATGCTATTCCCATGCCATGCGCCTTCTTCTGCCTGTCAAGAGGATCGACAATCTAGCGGTTTCTGGGACGTTATCACCTTGAGCTTGATCCTCAAGGACGATATGTACTGCTTTGGCGCCAGATCAATCCTCCTTGAACAATGCGACGTCCCGTGCGTATTCCGTCAAGTATTTCAGTCTTAGGCGAGGCTACGAAAGCGTGCAAGAGGCAAGGCGACCAAATTGACAGATGTCAAAAGTGGGCATCTAGCAATCGCCTGCAATATTGTTAAGTCATTCCATGCGCAGGCAATGTGCTGCCAGTTGTTCAACTCATCCATCACATGGCAAAGGCTTCCCACAAACCGTATGCTGATGTAGATGTCCGGAGTCCGTGTTTCAAACGGTGGCAATGTGGCTTCGAAAGCCGCATGGGATAATCCGACACTGCACAAGTCACCATTGGCATTGTATGATATGACACTCAGACTGCTCGCTTCGCCAGCTATAATTCAGTACTACTTTGAGGTCGTCAAAACGTTTGACCATCCGGATCGCACAAAGGCTGCTCTCTTGCTTCACCGCGGATCCTCCTCAATGGGCCCATTAGTGGCCTCGGCATCGTTCGTTGGTCCAACGACTGGTGCACTTGCAGGATTGAACGTATGGAGCTTGTCAACAAGAGAATCCGGTGATGATGCTGGAAAGGCTGTTCAAGCTACTTTCGTCCCAGGACACTTCACCAGAGGTTCTGTGATTGATGAGGGACCATTTGGTAAGGTACTGGTGGGGACAGTATTGACCATAGCTGAGAGAGAGTTGGAACTGCTATCTCTGATGACACTGTGGCATCTGAAGAGACAAGCACACTTCGGCGACGAAGCAGTGCCTAGATTTGGTCATGGGGGCGATGGGAGTCCGGTGAGAGCGAAACCCAGAGAGATAGAACCGGACCATTGGGATCGCAAAGTGCGACAGGCGATTGCACGTGCAGCTGCGCTTAGAGGGGAAGGTGCCGCATCATAGATCGACGATTTGCAAGCTGTACATGAGGTTGATGTAAGCCTATCCGGAGGGTCATCCATCTTCGCCGAATGGATAATTGAACTTTAGCAGACCATTCAGTCCTCCGACCCAGTGGTCTTCTCCCTCGTGGCCCCCTTTGCCGCCGGGCCTGACTATACTCGGAATGCCTCCATGCCAACCTTCCTCAGTCTTGATGTCTTCTCCAACCACCCGAACTTCCATGCCCCTTGCTAAACCTTTGCTACGTCGCACTCCATCCACACTGACTTCGACCTCTTCAGCCCTGTTCTTCTCGCTAAGACGAAGTACGATGGGTGTGTTCGCTGGTAGGACGAGCGGTCTGAAGCTCAGGCTTCGCGGGCAGATGGGAGTGAGGAGCAGGGAGCTCACCAGAGGATGCACGATGCTTCCTCCAGCAGAGAGAGAGTACGCAGTAGATCCAGTGGGCGTCGAGATGAGCATGCCATCCGCGACAGCCTCGGTCAAGAATCGACCACCGAGAAAAATCTGGATCTGCGACAAATGCGGTGTGCGGCCTCTGTGCAGCAAGACCTCGTTCATGGCGTATTCATCACCGCGGGTTGCAATCTGTACGGCGGTTTGCTCCGCGGAGTCATGGTTGTGTATTACTCGTGCTCCGTCAGGCCCAAAAATGCCAACCTTCAAACGGTTGCGCAGTAGCACTCTGGAACCCCTGCTCTTGCCCATAGATTTGCCGCGCACAGAAGACCAGCCTGATAATCCACGGTCCGGCGGGTCACCAAGACTACCACGTGGATTTGCGCCCACTGAATCTAGTATCGGACTCCTGTCTCCCGCTCCAGCACCAGACATGTATACCTCACGGAATGCTCTTTTGTACTCCTGAAACTTCCACTCGCCCAAGAAACCCAAGGTTCCCATGCTGAATGATAATATAGGTGGCACCTTTGGCGCTGTCGCAAATAGCGATGCGGCATGCAAGATGGTACCATCACCCCCAAGCGTAGTCACAAGATCGATTTTGGACTCCAGAAGCTCGGCGGACGATGTGGCATATATTGGAGCCTTCAAGGCCTCGTGAAAATGGCTGGCAACGTGGGGCTCGAAAATCAGTCGTACTTCTGGGTATGTGGACTGTATGTGCTGACAGTATTCGATCAAGGCATCATGCACTTTGCGAGATCCTTCTTTGCGAGTGATGAGTACATTGCGGGGAGGTGCCGGCCATTCGAGCGACAAAAGATCATGGTGAGCGGTCTCTGGGAGTTTTGAGCTTTGAAATAGCATGGCTTGAACGCATGACTGTTGTACCTTGATACAAGGGTGCAATGTGACTGTCAAGCAGAGCCAAATCGCGAATCTCGCATCTCTGCGGTGTGGTCGAAAAGCTGCGCGAAGCGATGCGCCGCAGAAGCGGCGTCAGGACTTTCATAATCTCATGGCGAGGTACCTGACGAATAGCCAATGTATTGACCATACGTGTCTCTCGCAAAGGTTACGACGCAAAGGCATCAGCGGATTAGTACCGCGGCGTATCAAGGTGTGGCTCATGACTCGTTAAATGTAGCCCTAAGTATGAGCTAGATCATTCCAATGACTCGGGCGGTCACTCCACAGCCTTGCAAGGTGACATTCCGCCTCTTTAGATATTCGGGGATACATTCTCTTTCATACGGAATAATTGTTCCACACGACGTCTGCTCGGGTGGTGCTCTACTTCCTTCCTCGAAATGCATTGTATACGCTCATTGCATTTGCCATCAACTCTTTGTCAGCCGATCAGCCTAGATGAGCCATAGTTCGTGCTCAAAGGAGCCGAACTTGAGGGCATATTTATCGAGCGTCTTTGGGCCACAACTTCCCGTCCCTAAGCCATGATGCTGCCAATCAAGACGAACATTGACCTCTCTCGTCTTGTGTTTCTCTAGCTCATATGGATGCGTGGCACGATCGATGTCCACCTCTCGATAGTGCGACGCGCTGAAACTGGACGGATCTGCGAACATTGCTTTGAGACTACAGCCAGATGATTGGAAATCGACGTATGACACGTCCGTACGATTACCCGACTCTTGAGGAAATTCCCAAGGTGTCCACAAGTCCGATATCAGTGCTTCGTGGTAGCCAAAACGCTGCGCGAGCTTCATATCTCGATACGATGGTCCCGGGCCACGCCCGAACCACTTTGCTGTCTCAAACTTCTCTGAGAGCGCAAGTGATAACCCAATGCGTGGCAAGGTCAACGGCGGGTGCTCCCCACGGGGCGAACCTCGAACATGGATCTTGAGATACGACCCTTCCTCCGTACTTTGGACGGTATAGGTTGTGACGACATCGAATCCCCATGCAAGAACTGGCGGAGCAATACGGGATGTGACAACGACGGTCACTTTGCCTGCAGATTCGAGCCAGTCAACTCGCAAGGTACGGGATCGCATCTGGTGTACCCGCTTGTCAAGCCAATGCGCACCGTCTTGAGGGCGATCGTTGTCGGTCAATGGGCGATAGAAGGTCATTTTTGGCGGATTTGCGATGATTTGTCCTTGACCCTTTTGCAAAGACTTTAGCTCTCCCGTAGCCAGAGAGAAGGTGTAACTTGTATCGGACTGGCTGCTGCTCACCACAAGATCTGTCCCACCCTTGATCACTGATAACGTCGATTCAACCACAGCTGCATTTCCAACTGGACCGAAGCTTGGCCAACCTGAAAGCGGTATCTGGAACCAGGCGACCTTGTGATATCCTTGCAATGCCCATGATGGGGTCGCCCTCAAAAAGAAGGATGTTTCAACCGCAAAGGCTGTAGGATGCTTTACTATGGCAGAACGGAGGTCTAGCGTGGTGGTACCTCCTGGTGCCACGCCCATCGGTACCTCGATATCCTCCACATCATCTTGATGGGAGACATTTAGGAACTTGATTTCCGCCCGCAAATGATCCAATGTGATGAAGTCATACCGGTTGACGATCTTGCAGAGCCCCGCGTCCTCTTCAATCAGCTGCACAGGCTCGATTGCTTTGGCATATTCTATTAGTCCAGGCGCTGGCGTATGGTCTGAGAACAGTACTCCATCTAGGCAGAAGTTGTAGTCATGCACGTCCTCGCCGAAGTCGCCACCGTATGCATAGAATTCTTCGCCATCATTGTTTTTGGTCAGCATGCCATGATTCGCCCACTCCCAGACGAAACCTCCCTGGAGTCGAGGATAGGAATAAAAGGCATCGATGTATTCCTTGATATTTCCTGGTCCATTGCCCATGGCATGGATGTATTCGCAGAGGACCAATGGCTTTGTGAATGCCTTCGCCTTGCCAAAGTTCTCGATGATATCATTGATCTCTGGATACATTCGAGAGAAGACGTCAACAGTTTGGGCATGTGTGTCTCCTTCGTAATGTACGAAGCGGGTGTTGTCGTACTGGCGGATCCAGTCGTACATGGACTGGAAGTTTCTGCCGTAGAAAGCTTCATTTCCCAAGGACCACATGATTACACATGGCTGATTTTTATCCCTGATGACCAATTGCTGCGCGCGGTCAACATAAGCCGCCTCCCAAGAAGGATCCTCCGACGTCCATCTCGCAGCATCGGCATGGGCGATATCTTTCCTCTCATCGTACGACTTGGTCCGATCTTGATCGCTGAAGGCATTCTCCGCTACCGAAGCAAAGCCATGGCACTCGAGATCAGCTTCGTCCATGACCCACAGGCCAACCTCATTAGCAAGATCATACAGCCTCGGGTCGCTTGGCTGATGAGATGTGCGGATGGCGTTGATCCCGTGGCGTTTCATGGTAAGCAGATCATGCTTCATGAACTCGTACGGGACGGCTCGACCATGCCCTGGATGATGTTCATGTCGATTCGCGCCTCGAAAAACAACTCGGCAGCCGTTGATCATAAAGATGCCGTCCTTGATCTCTGTCTTCCGGAATCCTACTGGCTGAATTATTGACTGGCCCCCAAAGTTTGCAAGCAAGTAATATAGATTCGGCGTCTCGGCCGTCCACTTCTTGGGGTCGTTGAGCTTGAAGACCATGCTAACATCCGAGCTTGTCACTTTGGACTGTCTCTTAATGGTCTCAGTACCTGCATTTAACAACTTGACATCGATCATGCCACTTCCTGTGATCTTGAAGTTGACCGACAACTCTGCGTCCACGTACTTCTCGTCCAATTCGGTCCGAATATGGATATCTTCGATTCGGTCATTTGTGAAGGCGATAAGGAAGACGTCTCGAAAGATCCCAGAAGCTCGCCACTGATCTTGATCTTCGAGATAGGATCCGTCACAGAAACGGTAGACTCGAACCGCGATTCTGTTTGGGCGATTCTGTTTGACATGGCTAGTCACATCGAATTCGGCGGGATTCCGAGAGCCTTGATGATATCCAATCTCCGCACCATTGACGAAAACATGAAATGCAGCATCGACACCCTCGAATCGCAATCGTAGCTGCTTGTTCTTGAAGCGATCTGGGATCGAAAGTTCTCGAACATAGCTGCCTGTCTCATTACCTTCGACCGGAACATGGGGTGGGTCCACTGGGAAGTGGTAATTTGTGTTCGTGTAGACTGGTTTGCTGAAGCCCTGCATCTGCCACATACCTGGCACAGTGATGGCGTGCCACGACGAGACATCAAAGTCGGCGGCAGCAAACCCAGCTGGAGCATCGTACGGATTGCATGCATGATGGAATTTCCAGATACCACTCAAGCACATAGAATCAGATTCATCCTGCTGCCGTGTCAAAGCGGCCTCTTCGCTCGGGTAGGGCAAGAAATATGCTCGCGGAGGTAGTGTATTGCGATGCAAGATCTTGAGATTGTTCCAGTCAGGTACCGCCTCTGGGAAGGTACCAGCAATTGCTTTTGCGGCCATGCTCGCTTGCAGTGAGTCCAATTTCCAATGAAGGGGATCAGAGGACAATTCGAGTTCTTTTGGACGTCTGGAGGGGCTCATCGTGCCCGACCACCGGGTGTATTCTCATCACATGGACTTCGGGGAAACACTCGGGCGACCTCAGGCCGAGACAAAGGTGAAGTCAAAGGTCCACGGGCGCATCTCGTGGTTGGTCGCTTACTGGTTTTCCCCGCGCTTCGGCCTTTGCAGCTTCGACAGAACGTACGTTAGACAGAGGCCAAGAACGCGGACATGTCGATCCCCCAACACCGCTTCCCTATTGATCTTACAATTGGCGTTGGATACGACCTACCCACACGTCAAAATTTCTTGGTAATGTCGAGCCTGCAGCGGGGTTGTCTCAGTGTAGAAATCTCTCATAAAGCTGCTATGGAGTACCATCGGTCGGCGCCGAAATTGCATATCACTCTGCACGACAGACAGCATCGACATCATGGACGATAAGAACAACAATATCAACGAGCATGTTCAAGAGAAGGCAAATGAGCCAGTCAAAAGTGTCAACGTCCACTCGGTCGCCTTGGCCGCCGCCATCGAAGCGCAACAACCCCGACCTCTGTCCAAAGGCATGTTGAAGCTTTACATGATCATGGGCATTGGGTACCTCGTATCCACGCTCAACGGCTTTGGTAAGTCAAAGAAGATTGAGAAGCAACAATTCCTAAACCTGACCCTGACCAGACTCTTCGCTCATGGGTGCCATCAATGCCATGGAATCTTACCAGCAAAGCTTTGGATTGAGCGGAGCAGGTTCATCGACCGGCGTCATTTTTATCATCTACAACATGGGTCAAATAGCCGCATTTCCCTTTTGTGGCTTTCTGGCAGATGGGTACGGTCGACGAATCTGCATCTTCATCGGTTGCTTGCTGGTACTGGTTGGCACAGCAGTGCAAGTCACCGCCAACGGACAAGGCCATTTTATTGCTGGCAGATTCATACTTGGTTTCGGGGCGTCTATCGCTTCTGCTGCTGGTCCTGCCTATACGGTCGAGCTTGCCCATCCTGCCTACCGAGGAGTGATGGCGGGCATGTACAATAACTTCTGGTGGGTCGGCAACATCTTGGCTGGCTGGACTACGGTAAGTCCTCTTGTTGGCCAATGTCAAATACTAATCTGAACAGTACGGAACAAACTTGCATTTGGCTGACAGCCCTTGGTCATGGCGTCTACCGACACTCGTTCAATGTGTACTACCCAGCATTGTCATGGTCCTGGTTCTTTTCTTCCCGGAATCCCCTCGTTGGTTGATCATGAACGATCGCCGAGAGGAAGCCTTGGAGATTATTGCTAAATACCATGCGGGAGGAGATAAGGATGCGCCTATCGTGCAACTTCAGTACAACGAAGTCATTGACGACCTGGTTGCAACGAAGAGCGAGAATCCATGGTGGGACTTCCGCGAGCTCTTCAACACCCGTGCTGCCCGCTACCGTTTAGCCATGGTCGTTGCTATGGCATTCTTTGGTCAGTGGTCTGGAAACAACGTGGTCTCCTACTTCATGCCGGCCATGATCAAGAACGCCGGAATTACGGATCCCAACAGGCAGCTGCTCATCAACGCTATCAATCCAATTTTCAGTATGCTGGCTGCGATTTATGGTGCAACCTTGTTGGACCGACTCGGCCGCCGTACGATGCTTATGGGCGGTCTTGTTGGTGGACTGTTCTCCTACTGCTTGCTGACCGCTTTCACTGCAGAATCTTCGAACAAGCCGAACCTGGCTTATGGCACAATAGTGGCTATCTTCTTGTTCGGCGTGTTCTTCGCTTGGGGTTGGACGCCGCTACAGACATTGTATGCGGTTGAGTGCTTGGAGAATCGCACAAGGGCGAAGGGATCGGGTTTGAACTTCCTGTTCCTGAATGTCGCCATGGTCGTTAATACTTATGGGATCTCTGTGGGGATCGAGAAGATCGGTTGGCGGCTTTACCTGGTCTACATTGTCTGGATCTGCATCGAGTTGCTTACGATTTATTTCTTCTTCGTAGAGACGGCAGGGTATACCTTGGAAGAGCTGAAGGAGATATTCGAGGCAAAGCATCCGGTCAAGGCCAGTCTCAAGAAGACGAAGGTTGAGATTGCAGCAGGTACAGACAAGATTGTGAGTTCGGAAAACTGAGATGGTCGAAATCCGGCCAGCTGCGAAATACTGCCGGCGACTCAGAGATATACATGTTAGTTATATCGTATCTTCCATTGGCGGGGAAAGCGATGCGTTTCTGTGGGATGAGGTGTCCCCCGCATGCCCCTTCGGAGCGAGTATCCAAGCCGAGAAAGGCATCATTTCCCAGGTGACAGAAGATACGGTAGCTGCTTGTTCTTGCAGAATCAAGCCGAGTGTCTGCGAGCTGTGCACATGCACATATGAATAACTACAACTATCAGAAGCCTGTCATAGTGCTGCACTTAGCTGTCCGGTGGGCGCCCTCGTGCTTATACCACTCCTCCCACTTCATTGTCACCTTGTCGATCTGCATGTCACACCATACCACGCACAGGTCTTTGCTTGCGGGGTAAACCCCAAGATGTACGATGTCCGTCAAACATGCGGGGCGGCACAAAGAGGTATGCGGCCAAGCTTTATGGCCAGCTGCACGATTGGCAGATCTTTAACACCAAATCCCTGATATCACTTCAGCCTTTACTCCTTGCAGGCATGTTCCCAGTGATCGTCGAAAGAATTACCATTGACTATGTCAGAAACGGTGAACCGCTGCAAGCCGCTGCGGGACCAAGAGAAGCTCGCTGCCTTGACATACAATGCAGAGAAAGTGGATGTCCGATGGGTGAGAGGCCTTGGATTTGTATAAAAACGTCGCACCTCTACCGGAAAGATATGTCTGCACAATCTTACCCCTTCTGTACGCTCATGAACACCATGAGGACTGCTTTTGCCCACCTGATGCTTGCATCCACGGCAGCTGCTGTAGCAATACCAGCGACCGCGATCAGGAAGAGCCTCAATCTGCCTTTCAGCACATCAGGTCGGGATGTGGTGAACAGCAACGATGAAGTTTTCTTCATGACTGGCGTCAATTGGCCTGCGCATCAGGAAGCAATGATACCGGAAGGACTCCAGTATCTATCAATCCAGGACATTGTTGCCTGGGCACCCCGTCTCGGGGTGAACACCTTTCGTCTCACATATGCCACCAGGATGATAGATGATATCTATGCCAATGATCCCGATCAATCCTTGGAACGCAGTCTCATCAATGGTCTCGGGCAAGAAAATGGAACCAAGATCCTATCAGACATTCTTCGCAACAACCCGCAATTCACGAAAGATACAACGCGGCTGCAAGTATTTAATGCTGTCGCTCAGGAGATGGCCGCTCAAGGAGTCCTGCTGCATCTCGACAACCACATGTCAGAGGCGACGTGGTGCTGCAGTCTTAATGATGGCAACGGGTGGTTTGGCGAAGAGATGTTTGATGTCGACAAGTGGATCCGAGGATGGTCCTGGATTGCAAAGCACGCTGCTGACAATTGGCCGACCTTTGTCGGAGCTGGATTACGGAATGAGCTCCGAGATACTGATGGGATAGCTTTACCCATCGACTGGTACACCTGGTACGAGAAGATGACTGCAGCAGCCGACGCCGTCCATAAGTCCGCCCCGGATGCTCTGATTTTCTTTTCCGGCCTCGATTTCGATACCTGGATAGATCCTATACCACTAGGGAAGTCCTTGAACGGCACTGTCGGGACTTCCACCGAGGGGAAAACCGCATTGTTCAAGCCAAGAGACTTCGCTTACCAGAATAAGATTGTACTAGAGATCCACAAATACGATAACGAGGAGACACAAGATCCCTGTCCGATATTCATTGAGAAATGGTACGAGAAAGGCTTCCAGAGCTTGAACGAAGCGGACGAGGGAACCAAGTACCTATTCCCGATGATCTTGTCTGAATGGGGTTTCCTGCAGGATGGCGCCTACTGGAATAAGACCACGTATAACAGCTGTATCATCGAAATGGTGCAGAGATACAAGTTCGGCTGGATGCAATGGGCTTTGCCCGGAAGTTATTATATCCGCCAAGGGATCCAAGACTATGATGAGACTTGGGGTGAGTGGATCAACCGACCATATTGTGATGGCTCTGACGCTGGCAGGCTTGCTGAAAAGAGACTGGTCGGGATTGAGATCTGAATATTCTGTCCAGAATAGCCTTGAACTCATGGTGAAAGCTCTCAAGACTTAGACGGATCGTCCTTGGCCGACTGGCAGATTTCTGGGACTCTGTCCTGGGCCGAACCAGCTCCGCGATAGCCGAGAGACGAGGTACTAGAAGGCGTCACTTAGCTCTCATGACGAGTTGTCCTCCTACGCCTGAGTGTCCATGTCATGTTCATGCCTCGATGTCGCGAACCGCTAGCTCCGAACGCACACAGCGCTCCATTGCTTTGCTTGTTTGAGTTGGTTGGGAGACTTTGGCGCCCATGATCAACACCAGACAAGCTGACTACCAGTCAATCATTCAGGTTTGTGGATTTGTGTGCCGATGGACCAGTCACAAGGGAACCTCGGTTTTTCGTGAACCCTGTAGCAACGGAGCCCATCACGTATCACATGTGTATTACAAAGGGTCAAGCTGTATGCCGATATGTATAGGTCAGGTTCGATGTCCGTACGCAGCGAAAATGTGCTACTCGCTGTCAGCAGACTGGCAGGGCAATGGAATGCAGACAAGGGAAAAAACGATAGGGAGAGCATCGCACACAACTCGGGCTTTGTCAGCAGAGGTATTTGCTGAAGAAGGTGTCCCGAAGTCTGTCCGAAGGCTCAGGACTGTTTCATGCCCTTCTAACAAGAACCCAAAAAGCAACATTCACTTTCATATTATGTGAAAGGTGAAGACCCGATAGCGCGCTATAATTTCATTGCGAGTTAATTCTTAAGCAATCCGCAGGTCGTGACTATGCTAACAAGTCCAAGTTGAGAGTCAGCTCACGATCAAGGGCCGTAAAGTCGCAATCGCGGCAGTTGTTGACGTGCTATAGGTATTCTGCAAGCCGGGTGACTCACTGATTGAATGGCGCCCTTCCGAATCCCTTATTGATAGATCATGCATAAAGGAGCCTCCTGTCAATCTTCACTTGCCTCGTTCTTATTCCTCGATAATGGGAGGGCCTGAAAACCAGCACAGTGTTCCACGGTTGCGGGTCGCGATCTGCGGCGGTGGGCCGGCTGGGCTAGCTGCAGCCATCGCTCTTCGAGAGAAGCCAGACATCGACGTCACGATCTATGAGCAGGCACACGAGGTGCGGGAAGTGGGAGCAGGCCTCAGAGTTGGCTACAATACCTGGAAGGTACTTGAGCTATTAGGTGTGGCGGATAAGGTCACTGGTCATGTGAAGGTAAACCATCAGCACAGGTATACTCGGCAAAGAACTTCCGTAGTGTGGCCGTCCAATGACTTGACAGAGACGGCATAACTGGTGAAGTTCTCTACACATATCCACCCTATGAAGGCGAATGGCAGTATCATGATACTAGGGTCAGACGAACAGTGCTGCAGGAAGCCCTAAAGAGCCGAGTTGTTGTGACTAGCAATTTTGGACTCGAACGCATGATCTATTAACTAACTACTCCCGTAATGCTCAAATACTACTGTGGGCTTAGTCATCAGTACCAGTAATGAATGATGAGTGATCACAACACTCCCCCTCTGGTCTGATG